>JAGIQG010000013.1:60281668-60882641 GCA_024679065.1 Sphyrna mokarran | reverse complement strand
CACTGTCCACCCTATCTAACCCTCTAATCATCTTATGTTTCAATAAGGTCTCCTCTTAGCTGCCTTCTTTCTAACGAAAACAACCTCAAATCCCTCAGCCTCTCCTCATAAGACCTGCCCTCCAATACCAGGCAACATCCTGGTAAACCTCCTCTGTACCCTCTCCAATGCCTCCACATCTTTCTTATAATGTGGGGACCAGAACTGCACACAATACTCCCAAGTGCGGCCGCACTAGAGTTTTGTACAGTTGCAACATGATGCTGCGGCTCCTAAATTCAATCCCCCTACCAATAAAAGCAAGACTCCATATGCCTTCTTAACAACTTTATCCACTTGAATGCCTACTTTCAGGGATCTATTGACACATACACCAAGATCCTTCTGTTCCTCAACACTATTAAGAGCCCTACCATTAGCCCTATACTCTACACATTTATTGTTCCTGCCAAAGTGCATTACCTCACACTTTTCCACATTAAATCCATTTGCCACCTCTCGGCCCAGCTCTGCAACTTGTCCAAGTCACTCTGCAAACTATAACACCCCTCTTCACTATCTACCACTCCACCAACTTTAGTGTCATCTGCAAATTTACTAATCCATCCCTCAATACCCTCATCCAGATCATTTATAAAAATTACAAACAGCAGGGGCCCCAAAACAGACCCCTGAGGCACACCACTCGTCACCGAACTCCACGATGAATATCTCCCATCAACCACCACCCTCTGTCTTCTATCTGCCAGCCAATTCCTAATCCAATTAGCTAAATCACCCTCTATTCCACACATCTGCATTTTCTGTAGAAGTCTTCCATGGGCCACCTTATCAAAAGCCTTACTAAAGTCCATATATACTACATCAACCGCCTTACCCCCATCCACTCTCTGGTCACTTTCTCAAAAAACTCAATGAGGTTAGTAAGGCATGACCTACCCTTCATGAAACCATGCTGACTATCCCCAATCAATTCATTTCTCTCTAAATAACTATAAATCCTATCCCTAATAATTCTCTCCAATACCTTGCCCACAACAGAAGTAAGACTCACTGGCCTATAATTCCCTGGAAGGTCTCTCTTCCCCTTCTTACCCTTATCTACCTCTTTGGTCACCTCCTCAAAAAACTCAATAAGGTTTGTGAGGCACGACCTACCCTTCACAAAACCGTGCTGACTATCCCTAATCAATTTATTTCTCTCTAGATGCTTATAAATCCTATCCCTTATAATTCTTTCCAAGACCTTGCCCACAACAGAAGTCAGGCTCACCGGTCTATAATTTCCAGGATGGTCCCTACTCCCCTTTTTGAACAAAGGGACAACATTTGCCATCCTCCAGTCTTCCGGCACTATACCTGAAGCCAACGACGACATGAAGATCAAAGCCAAAGACTCTGCAATCTCCTCTCTAGCCTCCCAGAGAATCCTAGGGTAAATCCCATCAGGCCCACAGGACTTATCAATTTTCATACCCTCAAGTTTCGCTAACACCTCCTCCTTATGAACCAGTCTACAACCTGGTATTGCAGTATTCTCCCCGACAACATTGTCTTTCTCCTGCGTGAATACTGACGAAAAATACTCATTCAGTGTCTCTCCTATCTCCTCAGGCTCCACGCACAACTTCCCACTGCTATCTCTGACTGGCCCTAATCTTGCCCTAACCAATCTTTTATTATTTATATACCTGTAAAAAGCTTTAGGATTCTCCTTAATCCTATCCGCCAAAGTCTTCTTGTGTCCTCTTCTAGCTCTTCTCAACTCCCTCTTTAGCTCCTTCCTGGCTAATTTATAGCTCTCCAGTGCCCTAACTGAGCCTTCATGTCTCATCATTATATAAGCCTCCTTCTTCCTCTTCACCAGAGATTCAACTTCCCTAGTACACCATGGTTCCCTCACTCGACCACTTCCTCCCTGCCTGGCAGGTACATATTCATTAAGGACATGCAGAAGCTGTTCCTTAAATATGCTCCACATTTCAGATGTCCCCAGCCCCTGCAATATCCTGCTCCACCCTATGCATCCTAAATCTCTCCTAATAGCCTCATAATTACCTTTCCCCCAGCTATAACTACTGTTATTCGGTATGTGCCCATCCCTTTCCAACACTAAGGTAAATGTAACCGAATTGTGGTCACTATCACCAAAGTGCACACCCACCTCCAAGTCTAACATCTGGTCTGGTTCATTACCCAGTACCAAATCCAATATAGCCTCACCTCTTGTTGGCCTATCTACATATTGAGTCATAAAACCTTCCTACACACATTGAACAAAAACTGACCCCTCTAATGTACTTGAACTATAGCTTTTCCAATCAATATTAGAAAAGTTAAAGACCCCATTACAACTACCCTGTTACTTTCGATAGGGAAACAGATCCTAGAGAGATGTAGAAAATAACAGAATTGTCGTGATGGGAGACTTTAATTTCCCAAACATCGACTGCAATGTCCCCAGGGTAAGGGGTTTGGATGGTGAGGAGTTTGTTAGGTGTGTTCAGGAAGGTTTCCTAACACAGTACGTGGAAAAGCCTACGAGAGAAGAAGCTGTACTTGACCTGGTGCTGGCTAATGAGGTGTCGGATCTCTCGGTAGGAGAGCATCTTGGGGATGGTGATCATAATTCTATCTCCTTCATGATAGCATTGGAAAGAGATAGGATCAGACAGGATAGGAAGGTGTTTGACTGGAGCAGGAGGAAATATGAAATCATCAGGTAGAAAATTCGAGGAGTAAACTGGAAGGAGGTATTCTTGTGGGAAAGTACTAAAGGAAGGTGGCGATTTTCAAGGAATGTTTGTCTGGCGCTCTGCACGACAACGTTCCGATGAGAAAAGGATGTTTCGGTAGGTCGCGGGAACTGTGGTGCATGAAGGTTGTGATGAACCTTCAGGAAGAACTCAGGAACAAAGGTGTACAAAAGATTCAGAGAGCTAGGAGATGTTAAGGATCTAGAGGAGTATAAGGCTTGTAGAAAGGAGCTTAAATAGGAAATTAGGAGAGCCAGAAGGGGTCATGAGAAGGCCTTGGTTGTTGCCTGGTTAGGAGGCATGCCATATGAAGGTAGGTTAGAGAGCTAGGTCTCTTCTCTCTGGAAAGACGTAGATTGAGAAGTGACCTGATAGAGGTTTATAAGATGTTGAGAGGAATAGATAGGGTGGATTCTTGGAGGCTATTTCCCAGGGTTGAAATGGTCACTACGAGAGGACACTGGTTTAAGGTGCTGGGCAGCAAGCACAGAGGAGATGTTCGGGATAAGTTTTTCACTCAGAGGGTGGTGACTGAATGGAATCGGCTGCTGTCAATGGTGGTGGAGGCAAACTTGCTCGGGTTTTTTAAAAGGCTTCTGGATGAGTACATGGGATTAAATGGTATTGGGAGTTACAGATAGTTTTATGGCCTGGTAGTTATGAGTATGATCGGCGCAACTTGTGGGCCGAAGGGCCTGTTTGTGCTGTAGTTCTATGTCCTATGTTTTAAAGGTATAAGAATGTTCCCCTTTAGTTAAGTAGTCTGCCACTGTACAATGCCAACACTACACTTGAGTACCTGTATGATATATCAAAGGAAGACTGGTGTCTTTCACACCATGCCCGTCAAGGAGACAACCTAAATCTAGGAGAGAAAAAAGGACTAGACAGTAAAAGTGTAAGAAGTCATCTTCCCTGTAATGGTTGTAGGTCAGCCTGTTTACGATTACAGTGCCATAACTTTGTATTCAGGAACTGTATCATATTCTTCCAGTGAGGGGTGACATGACTAGCTGCTCCTCTTTGTTCTTCAATCAAGAGTCAAAGGAAACATCTAGTTCATGTTATTCTTATTTTAAACACTCTATCCCTCGGCATCCAAAGTTCATACCAGATTAGTGTCAAATGTGAAACAGCTTGCAGCCTTTTAGATAAAGATGTTGACTGACATATTGGAAAGCACAGCGTGATATCTAGGCTTATGTATTAATACACAGCATGGGATGATATCCCTGCAATAATACAGACAGACCTTGGCACTGAATTTCTCCAGTGTTTTAAAGTATAGCACCTATTTGTTTTTGCCATTAACATTTTGCATTCAGTGTTGCAGAAATTTGTTTTGAGGTGCCAAAGCAAGGATGCAAAGCTGCACATACATATCTGCACATAACATTTACATTTGACAAATGAATTCAGTACTATGCACAAATGAAATATGCTGAAAATCATTTTATGGACAAAATCTATAGTACCTAAATCCTCACGATTCAGAAAATACTCCAATTTATCTTTCCTGGATGACCTCACATATGCCCTCATCGGACTCCATTTATCATAGTTTTGTCCACACATTTATATGTTTCTTTGTAATTTTGTTTTCCCATCTGCACAGGTTACTGTCCCACCAAACTGTAAAGTTGGATACACAACTTTCTACTCCTTCACCCTAATCATTAAAAAATTTGATGAAAGGTTGAGGCCCCAGTATAGATCTGTGGAAAACACCAGTTGTTAAATCTCACCCACATTTTGGACTGAGGTTTACTAGGGCTGAGGCGGCAGGAACAGAAGTTGGAAGTTACTAAAATCACGAGGATCCGCATTGGGCTGACTTCCCAGTGCTATCGCTCCACTGGGTAAGTTTCCCGATGGTGGGCAGAAGGGAAACCTAGCTGTGAATTGGCTGCCCACTCCACAAAGCAGGTAATTGATTTGTATAATTAGTACTAGAAAGCATTTTGCCGGTCGCAAGGTGGACCTTATCACATGGAGATACTGCTTTAAGCAGGTATCTGTGGCATGGTAGCACAGTGATTAGCACTGCTGCCTCATAGCGCCAGGGATCCTAGTTCGATTCCCAGCTTAGGTCACTGTCTGTGCAGAGTCTGTATGTTCTCCCCATGTCTGCATGGGCTTTCTCTGGGTGTGTGACTTCCTCCCACAGTCCGAAAGATGTACTGATTAGGTCATTGGCCATGCTATATTCTCCTTTGGTGCACTAGCAAGGCAGCAGAGTATGGCCACGAGGCGGATTTTCACAGTAACTTCATTGCAGTGTTAATGTAAATCTACTTGTGACAATAATAAATAAAATTTAAAACTTCAAACTTCTCTCTGTGACAGCTCAAGAAAGCATCAGAGCCAGAGAATCCATGGCCAACAATAGGAGCCAGTCTGGCAAAACGTCTCCCACAGCCCTAACAAACCCTCGAGTTAGGATTCCCCTCCAATCAGCACAGTCTACTACTCTCAGACATCTTGAATTAAATTGTTTCCACTAACACGTAGAAGGTTTAAGGTCTCATATTAATCTCTGCAGTGTCCATCTCTCCCAATGACAGTACTACTGAGGTTTCAGTGTTGCTGGCCCTCTGACTGAGCCTGCAGTATTAGGGGTCTACCTACCATTGTTAACTGGGAGGCTGAGAAGTTTTCTGCTGACAAGTAAAGGTTTGGGATCCACTTTTCAAACTGATACCTGTCCCAAAACCCATGGCAAAATTCAATGCTTTATCACCACTTCAATCTCCTAACTCCTACACAATTTCCAATGCAAGTCAAAAGCCTTCCTGAAATTCAACATTTTCTAATAATCTCTTGTGTGGATTCTCATGTATGCTTTCTGGAGGTTCATGCAGACAACATCATTTGACATTATCTTATTAGTGCGATTCTATTCTCTGAGCAGTCTGCCAGAAAGTAGATCCTTGGCTCATCGTCTATGAATGCTTCATCCTAAGCTGTTTTCTAGACAGTTTATGTTTGTGGCGGTTTGTCCTTACCCTCTACTCTCAGGATGAGGATGAAAAGATAAATCTCAGATTAATCCCTACCAGAATGAGAATCAATCCCATCCTGTTGACATTACTCGACACTTGCCACAAGTCATTTGAGCTAACTGCCCCTTCAAGGTAGAAAAATTCAGCTCCAGTAGTTAGACATGGACTACACTTAACAAAGTCATTTTGACACTCTGTGATCAGCTCATTACTTGTTCAAATGCTTGTCACTCTGTCCCTCATGACAGGTTTTATTTTCATCGCTGCAGGCTGACCATGCTAGGAGTGTCAATTATAGCATGGTGTGCTTTTTAATTTCCATGAAATGTTTCTCTTTTTTGTAATCCTTGATTGAAAATTGACCAGCATCAAAAAACAAATTGTGGTTAATGTACTTTATAAAATCATGCGTAGTGGAAATTTGAGCTCAGTTTTAAAAACAACAGTTATTTATGTATAAGAACTCCAAACCTTGGCCTGAATTCTCCCCAAAAAATTCTAAGTATTGAATTCGCGTGAGGATTGGAGTAATTTACACTGTTTTCTTTCAGTGGGAGTTCAGAGAAGAATTTCCCACGCTCTGTGCACTGCAGAGGCCACCAGTGTGAATATCATTAAAAACTAGGGAGCAGGGTCTATGCGCTTTGGAAAGGCTAAAATCAGCATGCTGAACAGGCTACATTTAAAATATATTTTGTTAAATATTAAAATTACTTTCTCACCTCCACACCAATTTTCAGCATGGAGCAAACACCACCAGAAATCCAGGATTGGGAGACGCTCCCAAGGCAGGAATACAGGCACAAATCTCATGCATCACCCGACATGAAATTCTCCTGGCACGCTGCATTACTTTTTTAGCACAGTGCGATGGGAGAACCGTAGTCCATCTATTCCACTAATTCTTTCTTCAAATAATGCAACATTTAAATGAATTAATGGTACTATTTGGCATTATTATTTTTAATTTAATCTGCTTTCACAGCATTCTTTATTGTTTTGTGAAAACAAAACTCGGTGGGTCACCATAATTTGATTTGTCACTAAAAGAGAAACTTGATCAACAAGCAATAAATTTATAATTGGATTTAGGATGGAATTCTGCAAGGAGGTTAAGATTCATATCAATCATAATTAGAATGATTTTAAACATAAATAAGATCCAAGGCCAGTTGCTAGGAATTCCCTATCTGAGCAGGAACAGGGTCCCCCATTTGCAATGTTGGAAGAAGGGTATCTGTTAAACGGGAACAGATACTGGTTCAATTCCTGGCTTGGTTCACTGTTAGAATGTAGCAGAATTTTAAAAGGAGCCTGTGCTTAATCCAGAAGGTGCAGATGAAGTACGCATACATTGACACTCCATGTCATCACATTTTACCTTTACTTCAAGCCAGCCTCCAGATCCATCAAAAAGATGACAGATGATTTTCTAAGCTCTGGCTGTCATCTCTGCAGTAGTATTCTGTCCCATACAGTGTGACAGGGTGAAGACCATATTATACAAGCCTGATTTTTAAAAATCCATCTATGACTGAAGACCAAATGTGTAATCATTGATTGTTTTGATCTTAACTGGCAGATTTCTCATGGTTATGCTGACACAAAGTCAGAGGTGCCACTATTTTACAAAGGATAGAATCAATACATCATATTATAGATGATACATTAGTATGCTTCTAAGGTAAGTTGTGTATAAAATCTATCTCACTTTAAGGGTGTAAGGGATCAGTGCTGTAAGTAATTGCAGACTGAAATAAATTGGAAGTTAATGACTCTTAAACAGGTTCTCAGGTCAATTATAGGGTATTTTCTATTGCTAAGGTATTTTCTCTATTGATTGCCAGTTGCTTGTAAATTTGAGTTCCTTCACAAGGTCAGAAGAATCAAGTAACAAACGATTGGATTTCTTCAAAGTTATTTTGAAAAGGAACACTGTGATTTGCATATCTGACAGTCTGATGTTTCATCTGTTGCTGACACATCATCTTGCCAGACAGAGGAAAGTGTGTCGGCGAGTGTGCTATAATGTGTTTGAGTAATGTGGCTGGCTCGTTGATGTGAGATGTGAGTGTGAAGCTTGCTGCAGTTGCAAGTCTATGAAGGTGAGGTGAAGCTATGTGTCTGATATATTTGAAGAAATCGTGGATAGGTAAGTTTAAGTATTAGTGTCACAAGCAGGCTTACATTAACACTACAATGAAGTTATTGTGAACATCCCCTAGTCACCATACTCCAGCATCTGTTTGGGTACACTGAGGTAGAATTAAGCATGGCTGCTGTACCTAATCAGCACGTCTTTCAGACTATGGGAGGAAATCAAAGCACCCACAGGAAACCCGCACAGATACGGTGAGATTGTGCAAACTCCACACAAACAGTGATCCAAGCCAGGAATTGAACCAGTATCTGGACTGTGGTGAATTAAGCAGTGTGCAGATTCATTTGGTAGGATGTGACATTTAAAGATAGATTCACCGACCTTAATAACTTTTGGGCTACTGAACGATTTGTCTTTGCATCCAGATCCTTGGGGCTAAACCGCAGCATTGGTTGCTATTGCTCCCTCTGCCTTTGCAAAGCTGGCTTAATGGCCTCTTGGTCCCCAGTAGTATCGCAACTCCTATACTCAGGCTTCCAGTGCAGCATCAGGGAGCAGTCTGTTCCCTGCTATCATTTGTGTCTAAACCAATACCACATCACAATAATTTTAGTATAACTTTCAAGACTCGCTCCAGCTAAAATGCATCTTCCTATGAACTCATACTAGTCTCTCATGGTTTTGTGCTCCCTGCTTGGATGTGCAGTCACTCAGCAGCACACTTAGTGCTAGCTGTATGCTACAATCATGTCCATTAGCAAGCAGCATAAGCTTCATGTACTGTTTGCATCAGAGGAAATGCCACAGGTTAATTGTACAGTGAAATCCCTCTACATGTTTTTGGGATTATAGAATTTTGTCATCATTTATTACAAACATATGAAACATAGAATGGGATCTTGTCAACAACTTGCTGCTGTCAACATTGTAACCAGAACAGCATGCCACTTACACTCTCTCTTTTTCCTATTTTCCAGGTCAGTACAATTAAAAGTCAAGGTGTGGGTGATATGCATTGAAAACATATGAAACTCAATGGTGGTGGATGTTCCTCAATAGAGAAACAAAGCTGCCATCGGCTGACAAGACCACAGGTATGGCGGACCATACAAGATCCTCCTGCCACTAAAAACAAGGAGGCTCTGAATCACAATCATACTTTTACTGTCCAACTACCTGACCATTTGACTTGAGGGCACAAAGGGGGCATGGGTGTTTTTCAAAATTAAATTTCATTTGTAAATATTTCATGTTAGATTTGTTTCACGTTGTTCATGGTGCATCACCATTATTATTGAGACTAGGTTAATCAGAGAGCTAAAAGTACTGGCACACCTAATGGTTGGCATGTATTGATGTTTAGAGACCAGTTTGTGCACCCCCACAGCATGTTTTGTGCTGTTGGCTGGCAGTGGGATCTTCCAGTCCTGCTGCTGTCAGTGGTTTTTCCCGTTGTTGTCGCTCTTCACTGTTGGGGAAGCTGGAGTGGAGGGGGGGGGTTTGGTTTTGGGGAGGTATTGATGGTGGTGGAGGGAGATTGCTAGTTATCATCAGTGAGACCACAAGATCCTGCCACCAGTGGAAGTGGCTGGAAGATTTCACTTGTGTTTTTTGCTAACTCCTTATTGAAAATTCACGTTAGTAACTAATGTTGTACTACTGCTCTGTGGGACACGACAGAATTCATAGGCTTTTCCTTCTATTCATTGCTAGTGACATTGTCCAAGATCATGCCCTGCAGGGATAATTGAGATGTAGTAGGTGAACACAAAGATCTCTAAGGATTCTACCATCCAAAAACCCGAGATGGGCAGTATTGAAACTGTCCTTTAAGTCCCTCATTTTCTTACCTTAATGGGTTTTCCCACCATCATCTTGGAGTACCAAGCCTTTACCAATTTACTCATCCAAGCTCCCAACCTCATCCTCTGGCTTCTCCTCCATCCCTTTACCACTGACTCACCCATGCCAGTCCCAAGTTTCCATGCAGGAGTCCATGCTCCTTCTCTCCCCTCTCCCTTGTGCCGCAGAATAAAACAAGGGAAACTATTGACCATACGTACAACTGCACAAAACCAACTGGCACACGTCACCTTTAACTGAACATTCTTATACGTCACTGACTTTATCCTGAGAGTAAAAACTGTTTCTTGCTCATGGGTATTCACTGAATGCAGAGGTATAAAAAGTATGAATCCAACGCATATTGACGTAAGGCTTGCAAATACACTGCTGACTTAATCTCTGCATCTTGATCCACAGCAAATGGAGACTGTCACATCCTGCCTAAATAAGTCATCCTGCTTGCCACATTTTCCACTCTTGCAAGTTCCATGAAATATGTTCAGATAGGAAGCAGGCCAGTGAAAAAAGCTAGACAGTAAATCAATTGGTTGGATTAATTTCTTTACAAAAGTTGTGTAAGCAAAATCATGAAATGAAATACACTGAAAGGAGTATGAAGTATGATGCCATTTCAGTACATTAATACCAAGTGAAATGCTACACATCATTGTGTCAAAGTTCTTCAGTATTACTGCCAAGGGTGGAAAACTTAACTCCATCATTTCATTCATGGATCTCCTGCTGACAGGATTTTTAAAGCCTAAAGTTAATAATTTACTAATTAATAATTAATAATAATTCACTGGCATTTAGAAGAGTGAAAGGGGATCTCAGAGAAACTTATAAAATTTGAACAGGATTTGACAGGAGTTGGGCTGGGGTGGACACTGTAAGAAGTCTCACAACAGCAGGTTAAAATCCCACAGGTTTATCTGGAATCATGAGCAATAGGAGTGCTGCTCCTTCATGAGGTGAGTGAGGTGACATGTGTCCAGCTGATGGAGCAGCACTCCGAAAGTTTGTGATTCCAAATAAATCTATTGGATTTTAATCTGGGGATTGTGAGACTTCTTACCAAGATTAGACAGGGCAGATCCAGAAAGAATGTTCCCAATGATGGGAGACTCTGGAGTTAGGGGTCATAGTTTGAGGATATGGGGTAAACCTTTTAGAACTGAGGCAAGGAGAAATTTCTTCACCCAGAAGGTATGGAATTCACTGCTGCTGAATGTAGAAAGATAGTATGCCTTGCGCTGATAGTGGGATTATCTGGTCCTGCCACTATCAACGGGAATTTCCATTGTAGTTACCCAACTGCACGGTGGAGGTGTGCTAACGGGAGGAGGTTGGTGGGACCAGAGAATCCGGGGGAAAGGGGGGAAAACCAGAGAATCCATCACTAGCAAACAGCCAGAGAATTATGCCCGCCATTGACAGTGGTAGGACCAGAAAATCTCACCGCTGCTGAACAGCACACCACTTCTTACTGCCAACAAACCCACTGATGGGAGGGTGGAGAATTCCGGTCTCAACCTATTAGGGTGAAGGGTTGGAAAACTTGCAGATTTGTAATTCCTATGCCTGCTACCTTCAACAATTAATAGTCTTAAATGAATACTCAAAGTTGTAGAACAGGTAAAAGAGCTGTTGTATAACAAAATTATTTATTTTAAAAAACATTAAAGGTACAATTTCAGTATTCTCCATTATTCTTATCGGCTTAAATACTTAGTAGGCTTTGAAACAATGTCATGTTGCACCATGAGATGGCAGCAAATACAGTTCATAAAACACATCATAATGGCAATATGAAAATGCTGATGTTCATCAACAACCAATTTATTAAGATTCTGCCAGTTGCTGATGCAACATGCCCGACAAAAGCAAGCAGTGTTTACCATGTGATCTTTGATTTCCATTGGAGTCTGCCAGTACAGAACATAGGCAATCTGCAACTGTGGAAGATTCCAGTTTGAAGGAATAAATTATTATACTGAGAATTCAAGTTAGCAGCAATGAATTTTCTCATTTACGTAAGAGGTAACAGCTTAATAAAATTTAACCACATCTTGCAGGATGTTTCAAACCTCGGAGGCCACTCAAGTCTAATAAGATATCTGAGGGCCTACGAAACAGACCAGCTAAGATTTGTGTGGGAGCAGAGCATGACAATTCAATAGATGTAAAGACTCTATATGTTAAAAGAAAAGAAAACTGGCAACACACTTACTCCGTGAGAAGTGCTGAATTTGGTGAGAGTGAACTGAGGTGTTGGCCGATCTGTTTCTCTCAATGTCTAATCACTAAAGAACAACAGTCAAAAAAATAAACAGAATGCTGGACTAGATTGTGAGCAGGGAAGTTATATGGAGTGCTGTGACAACATCATGATAAAGCTTCCCAATTTTAGTCACTGATACACAAATGTCACAATGCAAAGACGGACCAGACAACTGAAAATCCATAGTGTGTGTGGTCGGATGGCCCCTTAAAGGATGTAGTTCCTGAGGACCACATGATTGACTGAATATACTAAATAGTGTTCCTCATTTATTTACCTTCAATGGTAAGAAAGTAAAAGTATGCTAACCATGGGTTTATATATGACTTGGTTATTCATTTATTCCACAAACAGTCTGCTTTCAAAATAGGTGCAAATGCTGTTGCAACTCAATATTTATCTTTTTGTAACATCTTTTTATAAAACAAATAGTGAATAAAATTAGAAAGAGGCACCCAAACAAGTGATAGGCAATGACAATCCCCAACCAGGGAGAATCTAACCATCTCTCTTTGACATTCAATACCATTATGATTGCTAAATTTCCCCCATCTACATCCTAGAGTGTTACCAGAAATTGAACTGGACCAGCTACATAAATACTGTGGCAACAAGTGCAGGTCAGAAGCCAGAAATCCTGTGGCAAATGACTTACTTGCTGACTTGCCAAAGCCTGTCCACCATCTACAAGGCACAAGTCAGGAGTAAGATAGAATACTTACCTGAACGAATGTAGCTTTAACAACTCTCAACAAGCTTGATAATATCTAGGGCAAAGCAGCCCATTTGATAGCCCCCATCACATGGGATTAAGAGTAATTTATTATTTTGGATAGGTGACTAGCTGATAGACAGAAGACAGAGAGTTGGGATTTCTTTTTCCTCTGGATGACAAGAAATAACTAGTGGGGTGCAATAGGGTTTGATCCTTGGGCCCCAGCTGTTTACAATCTATATTAATGACTTAGGTACAGAGATAAAAGGCCCTATAGTCAAATTTGCAGAAGATACAAAAATAAGTGGAACAGTAAGTTTCATTGAGGAAATAAAAACTTTAGCTGGGGCCCAAGGGTCAAATCTTCTGGCATCGCACTTCCTGTCATCCAGAAAAAAAAACATATATCCCAACTCTGTCTTCTGTCCATCGGCTAGTTGCCTATCCAAGCTAATAAATTACTCCTAATCCATGTGATGGGGTGCCAATCACATGGGCTGCTTTGTTGTCGAGCTTTTTGAGAGTTGTTAAAGCTACATTCATCCAGGTAAGTGGAAAGCATTCCATCATACTTGTGCTTTGTCGATGGTAGAGAGTAATTAGGAGAGTGGGCCAAAATATGACAGATAGAGTTTAACATAGATGAGAGTGAGGTCGTGCATTTTGGTCGTAAAAATGTGAAGGTGACTTATTTTCTAAATGGGGAGAGACTTCGGCATGCTCCAATGCAGAGGGATCTGGATGTTCTCATTCACAAGTCACAAGAAACTAGCATATAGGTACAGCAGGTAATAAAGCAAATAGAATGTTGGCATTTATAGCTAATGAATGGAATAGAATATAAAGATGAGGAAGTATTGTTGCAACTATACAAGGCATTGGTGAGGCTGCACCTGTAGTACCTTGCACAGTTTTGGTCTTCTTATTTGAGGAAAGATGTAGTCACATTGGAGGCAGTTCAAAAGAGTTTCACTAGATTGATTCCAGAAATGAGGGGTTTGTCACACGACGAGATTGAATAGTTTAGGCCTGTAGTCTGTGGAATTTAAAGAATGAGCGGCAATCAAATTGAGGTGTGTAAGATGATAAAAGGTATGGATAAAGTAGACATGGAGCAGATGCGTCCACTGTTGGAACATTCTAAGATAAGTGGTCATAGTCTTAGGATAAAGGGTAGCAAATTTAAAATAGAAGTGAAGAGAAACTACTCACAAAGGGTTGTGAATTTGTAGAATTCACTGCCCCAAAATGCAGTGCAGTGGATGCTGGGATATTGAATAAGTTTAGTGAGGAATTAGACAGATATTTTACTGGTAATGGGTTGAAAGGTTATGGGGCGAACAAAAAAAATTACAGCACAGGAATAATTCCTTTGGTCCTGCAAGTCTGTACTTAGCAAACTGCCCGAATTAACTAAAACTCGCTACCCTTCCGGAGACCATACCCCCCTATTCCCATTCTATTCATGTACTTGTCAAGATGCCCTTGAAAGTCATTACTGTATCCGCTTCCACTACCTTCCCCGGCAATGGCTTCCAGACACTGACTCCTCTCCGTGTAAAAAATCTGCCTCATACATCTCCTTTAAACTTTGCCTGTCGTGCCTTAAACCTATGCCCCCTAGCAACTGACTCTTCTACCCTGGGAAAAAGCTTCTGATTGTCCATTCTGTCCATACCTCTCATAATCTTGCAGACTGTTTAAGGCATGGGGGGCAAAGTTTAAAGCAGATATACAAGGCAGATTTTTTTTTACACTGATAGTAGTAGGTGCCTGGAACCCATTGCCGGGGGAGGTAGTGGAAGCGAATACAGTAATGACTCTCAAGGGCATCTTGACAAGTACCTGAACAGAATGGAAATAGGGGGATATGGTGCCCGGAAGGGTAGCGAGTTCTAGTTAAGTCAGGCAGCTTGGTAGGTACAGACTTGCAGGACCAAAGGACTTATTCCTGTGCCGTAGTTTTCTTTGTTCTTTATTCTCCCCATAACCTTTCAACCCATTACCAATTAAATATCTGTCTAACTCCTCATTAAACTTACTCAAAATCCCAGCATCCACTCCCCTCAACCTCCGTCGCTCCAGTGAGAACAAACCAAGTTTCTCCAATCTCTCTTCATAGCTAATGCTTCCAAACTAGGCCACATGCTGGTAAATTTTTCCTGTATCCTCTCCAAAGTCTCCACATCCTTCTGATAATGTGGCAAACAGAATTGAACACTATATTCCAAGTGTGGCTTAACTAAGATTCTATAAAGCTGCAACATGACTTGCCAATTTTTAAGCTCAATATCCTGGCTGATGAAGGCAAACATACTGTATGCCTTCTTGACTACCTTCTCCACCTGCATTGCCATTTTCAGTGACCTGTGTACCTGTACACCAAAATCCCTTTGCCTGTCAATACTCTTGAGGGTTCGGACATTTACCGTATATTTCCTATCTGTATTAAATCTTCCAAAATGCATTACCTCACATTTGTCCAGGTTAAACTCCATCTACCAGCTCTCTGCCCAAGTCTCCAACTGATCTATATCCTGCTGTATCCTCCGATGGTCCTCATTGCTATCCACAAATCCACCAACCTTAGTGTCATCCGAAAACTTACTAATCAATCCAGTTACATTTTTCTCCAAATCAGTTATATAACAAACAGCAAAGGTCCAAGTACTGATCCCTGAGGAACACCACTTGTCACAGAGCCATTCAGAAACATACCCTTCCACTGCTATCTTCTGTCTTCTTCGATCAAGCCAGTTTTGTATCCATTGTATTGAAGGCAGGAGAATAGGGATAAGGAGGATATTAGCTATGATTGAATGATGGAGTGGACTCAGTGAGCCAAATGGCCTAATTCTGCTCCTATATCTTAGTATATACTGATTCATATCTACAAGACACATTGCAGCAACTCGCTAAGGGTCTTTTGACAGCCTCTTCCAAATATGACCTCTGCCATTTAGAAGGACAAGGGTAGCAAATTCATGAGAGCACCACCATCTGCAAGTTTCCCTCCAAGCCATTCATCTTCTTGACTTGTTCCTTCTTTGTTGTTGGGTCAAAATCCCAAACAGCACTGTGGAAGTACCTACACTTTATGGAGCGCATCAGTTCAGGAAGATGGCTCCCCAACATCTTCTCAAGGGCAATTAGGGATTAATAATAAATATTGACCTAGCCTGCAAATAACCACCTGCTGTGTACAAATATGTAAAAAAAACTTCAAGTTACTTTTCTCATTGAAATCAGTAGTAGAGAAAATAATTTTCCTCCCTCTCTTCCAAATTTGGAACTGTTCACCATTTTGGAAGTGACCAGTATAGTTGAACATCTTGAAGAGGATAACCTTAGGTATTTTTCTCTTGATTAAGTTATATAACATAAGAAATGTTATATGTATATGTGGTCCCATTGCGAATGTGGTCCCATTGTTTAAGAAGGGGAAGAGAGACCTTCCTGGGAATTATAGGCCAGTGAGTCTTACTTCTGTGGTGGGCAAGGTATTGGAGAGAATTATTAGGGATAGGATTTATAGTTATTTAGAGAGAAATGAATTGATTGGGGATAGTCAGCATGGTTTTGTGAAGGGTAGGTCATGCCTTACTAACCTCATTGAGTTTTTTGAGAAAGTGACCAGAGAGGTGGATGGGGGTAAGGCGGTTGATGTAGTATATATGGACTTTAGTAAGGCGTTTGATAAGGTGGCCCATGGAAGACTTCTACAGAAAATGCAGATGTGTGGAATAGAGGGTGATTTAGCTAATTGGATTAGGAATTGGCTGGCAGATAGAAGACAGAGGGTGGTGGTTGATGGGAGATATTCATCGTGGAGTTCGGTGACGAGTGGTGTGCCTCAGGGGTCTGTTTTGGGGCCCCTGCTGTTTGTAATTTTTATAAATGATCTGGATGAGGGTATTGAGGGATGGATCAGTAAATTTGCAGATGATACTAAAGTCGGTGGAGTGGTAGATAGTGAAGAGGGGTGTTATAGTTTACAGAGTGACTTGGACAAGTTGCAGAGCTGGGCCGAGAGGTGGCAAATGGAGTTTAATGTGGAAAAGTGTGAGGTAATGCACTTTGGCAGGAACAATAAATGTGTAGAGTATAGGGCTAATGGTAGGGCTCTTAATAGTGTTGAGGAACAGAAGGATCTTGGTGTATGTGTCAATAGATCCCTGAAAGTAGGCAGTCAAGTGGATAAAGTTGTTAAGAAGGCTTATGGAGTCTTAGCTTTTATTGGTAGGGGGATTGAATTTAGGAGCCGCAGCATCATGTTGCAGCTGTACAAAACTCTAGTGCGGCCGCACTTGGAGTATTGTGTGCAGTTCTGGTCGCCACATTATAAGAAAGATGTGGAGGCATTGGAGAGGGTACAGAGGAGGTTTACCAGGATGTTGCCTGGTATGGAGGGCAGGTCCTATGAAGAGAGGTTGAAGGATTTGAGGTTGTTTTCGTTAGAAAGGAGGCGGCTAAGAGGGGATCTTATTGAAGCATATAAGATGATTAGAGGTTTGGATAGGGTGGACAGTGATAGCCTTTTTCCTAGGATGGAGAAAGCTAGCACGAGGGGACACAGCTTTAAATTAAGGGGTATGAGTTATAGGACGGATATCAGAGGTAGGTTCTTTACTCAAAGAGTGATTAGGGAGTGGAATGCCCTGCCTGCAGCTGTTGTAGATGCGCCAAGTTTGGTGGCGTTTAAGAGGTTAGTTGATAAGTATATGGATGAGAAGGGAATGGTTTAGTTAGGAGGGGCATTGCTTTTTATTTTGGTCGGCACAACATCGAAGGCCGAAGGGCCTGTTCTGTGCTGTATTGTTCTATGTTCTATGTTCTATGTATATATATTTATAGAAAAATTGATGCAAAGTATTTGTCAAAAAATATATCCTTATTCTGGACTCAATTAAGTCATTGCAATCCTACTCAAAGAAGAATATCAGGAGTTTGGTATCTGAAGAAGGTAGGAAAGAAAATGCGGTGATGCGTGTTCTTGTGTCCCCCACCTTGAACCATCTGCTGTTTATATAGCATGCTGTGTGGATGGCTCATTACATAAAAGCTTGGCCTGTTTTCAAGTCCCAGGGAGTATTCCATGCAGGTGAGCAGATGCTAGTTAATTAAAGTCAATGGGATCATGACCCTACTGGTATAACCTAATAGATTTATCAGAAGCTTCCACTGTCACTTGTCATTTTAATTCTTCACTCTCCTCCCACACGGATCTTCCTGTGCTCACCTCCAATACTGTTCCAGTTAAACTCCGAGAAAGTTCCAGGAACACCATCTTTTGAATAAGTACTTCACAATCTTTGGATATAACACTGAGTTCAGTAATTTCGGATCAGAGCTTTGGCCCTTTTTTCGGATTGTAACTGTTGATAATAAATCTTCTTCTGTATTTATAGTTCCTCTAGGTGTACTTTGCTGCTTTAATCTTTATTTATTCACCTTTGGAATGTGAACATTGATAGCAATATAATAATTTAAGACCCATCCCTAATTTCCCTTGCTATGTTAATGCTCATTTGCCTTCTTGCATCACTGCAGTCCATATGGTATTAGTACCCCACAATGTTGTTTAAAAGAAAATTCCAGAATTTAGATCCTCATTTAGAGAAAAAGAATGATGAATTAGTTTCAAGTCAGGATGATGTGTGAGCGGGAGGGAATTTGAATGCTGGTGCAGAGTGTGATGATAGTGTGTCTTTAAGAAATGTATTTTAATCATGGTTATATACTGAATGTGTTGACTAGTCCCTTCTATTTTACAATGCTGTTTTATGTGGGTCTAACAGCACTGTATTGTTCCAGCAGCAACATAATTAACCTTAATTTAATACAGTGTTTGTTTTGATCTGAATTAATGCAGAGTTCTGTTGTTTTGTGTTTTTCCCTGGGATATTGTAGAGTGGGGCTTGATTATGTTAATTGCTAGGTAAGGTCATAAGATTGGGTACAACTAAAGTTTTTTTTTAAGTTTATTAATTAGTCACAAGTAGGCTTACACTAATATTGCAATGAAGCTACTGTGAAAATCCACTAGTCATCACACTCTGGCACCTGTTTGGGTACACTGAGGGAGAATTTAGCATGGCCAATGCATCTAACCTGCACATTTTTGGACTGTAGGAGGAAACCAGAGCACCAGGAGAAAATCCACGCAGACATGGAGAGAATGTGCAAACTCCACACAGACAGTGACCTAAGCTGGGAATCAAACCCGGGTCCCTGGCATTGGAGGTAGCAGTGCTAAACACTGTGCCAACCTACACTTTCATAGAGAACTTAAGGCAGTCTGCCTTTGAGGTTTTTAGAGAGAAGTTGCTTTTTCTGTATCTCTTGCTCGGTTTAAAAGGAATCTGCCAAGAAACAAGTCTATTTCTCTTAGGTTTGACTTTTCTGTGTAGCTTTCTCTAGAAGTTGCTCCATGAGAATTGGGCAGCATGATAGCACAATGGTTAGCACTGCTGCTTCGCAGTTGCAGGGACCTGGGTTCGATTCTGGCTTGGGTCACGGTCTGTGTCAAGTTTGCACATTCTCCAGGTGCTTCGGTTTCCTCCGACAGTCCAAAGATGTGGGTGTTAAGTTGATTGGCCATGCTAAAAACTGCCCTTGAGAGTCCTGAGATGTGTAGGTTAGAGGGATTAGCAGGTAAATGTGTAGGAATATGGGGGTAGGGCCTGATGGGATTGTGGTCAGTGTAGACTCAATGGGCCGAATGTCCTCCTCCTGCACTGTAGGGTTTCTATGATTCTATGAATTAGGAGACAAGCATCTATCTGGATTACTATCCAGACTGTCAAAAGGCTGGAAAGCTAATACCTACATAAGCATCTTTGGTTTCTGTGTGAACTTCTGTTCATATCTGTGGAGGATATTGTTAAATTGGAACAATAGAGACAGCTAGGTGTTAAGAATTATACTTTATCGTGATTAAGAATTTTAAATAGTAATTCTTTTTGTTATATTCTGTATTCTTAAATAAAATTTGTTTTGATAAAAGCTGCCTAGTGAGTCTCTTAAATCATATCTGGAGTGAAACATCTTATGCTCACCCTAATGCAAAGTCTGGGGTCTAGGCTAACTTCACAGAATTTCTGATTTAGTCCTTACAAGAGCATTTGTGTTTGGCACACTTTGCAACATCTGTGCTCTTGTGGTGAAAGGAGTGAATTTTTAGATTGTGGAAGGGTTATTGATCAAGTGGGCTGCTTTGTCCCAGATTACAAGGAAATCTTCAACTCATCCAGGCATGTGGAGTACATTCCATCATATTCCTGATTTGTGCCTTGTTGGTGATGGACAGCTTTGGAGAGGCAGCAAGTGCATTACCTCACAGCTAGTGACCAACATTTTCCGTTTTTATTTCAGGTTTTTTCTAATGTCTCAACAACCGATTGCTTCCAAAGACTCAAGAGAGTACAGCGTCAATGTAACTCCAGAGTGCTATGGGCTACACCGATGTGTGTGTCATAGAGTTATGCTGCACAATCTTATCAAAAAAAATTGCAAAGTGTTGCTTCCAGTGAGAAAACCTACGTGTTTTCTCTAGAAGAACTCTGCCAAAGAAAAAACAAGGCAGTGTGTTTCACGCTATCATACAGAGGGATGGAACATCAACACACTGGTAAAACCCAGCTGTAAGGACATTGGGCACGCTCTTTAAAGAGTGCACTGATCAGAATTTGAGTAAACCTCCCCCCACAGCCAGGACCCGTAGCTCAGTGCCCCCTTCCCACCCCTGATTGGAGATTGCACTGCTCTAACCCTCTCCTGATTATTTGCCCTTGTCCCTCACCCCTCAAACAACCACCCCTTCTCCTCTCCAACCTCGATCATGGCACCTTCCCATCTTCTCTGCCCCCATCCATTGTCTAAACCCACACCCACCTCCATTACCTCTCCACACCCCCTCACCAGCACTTACCACTGCTCCTTCTGCTCCCAGACATCACAACATCCAAATGAATCTCCACCTTTCCCATCCCATAAGTCCCACTGGGCAGCTCCCCTTAGTGCAGGTTAGTATTGTGTCAACCTGGCAGTGTCTCTCTCCCCGCCATGTCTATACTAATCTTTATGAACGTGGGGAGCCCCGATGACAGGTTCACACTTCAGCAAACCTGTTGTGAATGGCTGAATTTCTGATGTAGGGTTAGATCCCAGAAAGGGTACTCGCTAAGACATGCTAATGTAATAAAACAGGCTTTCCACAAATCCCACCACTCCACCGGCAAGGGGCCGGTAAGATCAGAGCTCTGAAACTCACCAACGTGAATCGCATTCTCCGATTTCTGACCACATACTGCCATTCCCACTGACTCAAAATCACCCTCAGAGTTTTACAGCACAAAGGAAGCCCTTCGGCCATCACATCAGCACTTGCCATCAAGCACCTATCTATTCTACCCCAGTAATTAGATGGGTCAAAGCATCACTGATTCAGTAAAGTCAAGCTATATCATATGGGAGATGGGATAGGCTGAGGAGCTCTGAGTTATTCTAACAGCTCACTAACTGCTATTCAGAGAGGCTGCTCACATACATCTACACACGTTTTGTGTTCAAACTCAATTGCGATTTGTGTTGTGGCTGGCACCGTCAGCTCCAGTTTCTTCTGGTTGAATAGAGCTGATAAGGCAGTCAGCCTTCTCGTGCAGAAATTGAATGGAAGTGCAGGAGACAGTTAAGATGTTTAAAAAACTAGTGCTAGCTAAGGCAACTGCAATAGCAGGAAAACTGCTGGAAAACATCAACCTGAAACTGTAACTCTGCTCCTTTCTCCCGTCTGCCATGCTCACTGTTCCCAGCATTTCATATTGTATTTCACACTTCCAGCTTCTGCTGTGTTTAGCTTCGATTTTACACCAAGCATATTGATTTTATCCACACCAACTTCATTAGAAAGAAACTTTCTTACTCAGGCAGAGACAGTGAAGATTAGCCTAGTACATTTTGAACTGGTACAGTAGAGATTCTAGTGAGAATCCTGAGTATTGTAGAGTCTAAGTGAATGGTAACCTAATTCATGGTAAACTTTCTCTCTAGCATGGCCACCCTCCCCCATCATATTCTGAGCAAGACAGAAAACCTCCTGTTAATTCATTTTCATTTTCAGCATTCAACTCTTATCTGATAGACACCCAAAGGGATCAATGTGGTTTAACAAAAGAATGCTGGTTGTCTCTGTACAGTTACTAAGTTAGTGGTTGATGTATGTGCAACTTTGGCAATGTTAAGATCCCACCAGATGTAATCAAGATTTGTTAATAATTTAATCCTGAGATAGTGGATTGGGGTTTGCAGCAGACAACAGCAACTTGATGTCACTGATTCACCTTGGCTTGGTTCTCAATATAAATGAAGGCCTCAAAACAAATAAATTACCAGGCATGAATATATGAATATGTCTTTGACAATAAGTCACTGATATGGGACAAGTGCAGGAAAACTGGATTCACATGCCCTTAGCGATAGATGCCGAGTTGATCAGCCAAAAGGCCTTTGCTATATAATTCTAGCTCTCTGCTAAAATACATCAACCTGAAATTGAGGTATCAGTGGTTATTATAAATGATACTGCCCAAAAAAGGGAACAAAACAGACACAGGGAAGTACAGACCAATTCATTTCACTCTCATCCCGTGTGAAACAATGGAATCAATCAGGAGTAAATTTCTTTCTACAGTTATAGGCTAGTAAACAGTCAGCAACATGAGCTCAGAGGGAAGATAGTGTCTGACCAACTTTCTAAATTTTCTGAGGGGTAATGTCCTAGGTGAATGGAAGAAAACTCCATTATATTGTATGCCTGGATTTCTAAAAGGTGTTTGGTCTGGCTGAAAGAATATTAATTATACAGACAGAAGATAGCAGTGGAAGGGTGCGTTTCTGGAAGGCTGTGACAAGTGGTGTTCCTCAGGGATCAGCGCTGGGACCTTTGCTGTTTGTAATATATATAAATGATTTGGAGGAAAATGTAACTGGATTGATTAGTAAGTTTGCGGATGACATAAAAGTTGGTAGATTTGCAGATAGTGATGAGGACCATGGGAGGATACGACACAATATAGATCAGTTGGAGACTTGGATGGAGAGATGGCAGATGGAGTTCAATCTGGACAAATGTGAGGTAATGCATTTTGGAAAGTCTAATACAGATATGAAATTTACAGTAAATAGCAGAACTCTTTAAGAGTATTGATAGGCAAAGGGATTTTGGTGTACAGGTATACAGGTCACTGAAAGTGACAATTCAGGTGGGGAAGGTAGTCAAGAAGGCATATAACATGCTTGCCTTCATCGGCAGGGATACTGAGTTTAAAAATTGGCAAGTCATGTTGCAGCTTTATAGAACCTTAGTTAGGCGGCACTTGGAATATAGTGTTCAATTCCAGTCGTCACATAACAAGAAGGATGTGGAGGCTTTGGAGAGGGTACAGAAAAGATTTACCAGAATGTTGCCTTGTATGGAGGGCACTAGCTATGTGGAGAGGTTGGGGAAACTTGGTTTGTTCTCACTGGAGCAATAGAGGTTGAGGGGAGATCTGATAGAAGTCTACAAGATTATGAGAGGCATGGACAGAGTGGATAGTCAAAAGCTTTTTGCCAGGGTGGAAGAATCAATTACGAGGGGGGCATAGGTTTAAAGTGTGAGGGGCAGGGTTTAACATCAAAGCAGATTTTTTACATAGAGAATGGTGGGTACCTGGAACTTGTTGCCAGGAGAGGTGGTGGAAGTGGATATGGTAGTGACTTTTAAGGGGTGTCTTGTCAAGTATATGAATGAGATGGGAATAGAGGGATATGGATCCCAGTAGGATAGGGGATTTTAGTTAAGTCAGAGAGCATGGTCGGTACAGGCCTGGAGGGCTGAAGGGCCTGTCCTGTGCTTTAATTTTCTTTGTTCATATACTTAAAAGCTGTGGCAATTCAGGCTAAACCTTGGAAATGGAGATGTAAATGGCTGATGGTAAAAGGTAGTGAGTGTTTGTTAGAGGGGTTACTTTGTGGGTGTCTGCTTTCTATTGAAATCATTACTACCATTTTTCAGTAAAAGAGCTGGATTCGAGAATTCAATGCAAAGTGAGACAATATATAAATAATACTGAACTAGGAAGGTGAGCAACCTCAGAGGAGTTAACCTCAAAAATTACAAAATGAGTTGAACAATACATACATGTGGAAAAAACAACACAGATGAAATTTAATTAGACAAGTCTGAAGTCCTACACATAGAATGAACTGTGAGGCCACAATTTTACAGCCCCATCCCCACGGCATGTCCCCCGCTAGTGGATGCGGTGGGCCATTTAAATTGTCATTCACTGCAATAGAATCATTATATCCCACCAGGCATGGTGCGGGGGGGTGTCCAGAAAACCCCAGTCCATAGCTTTCATTAGTGATGATCATTTGAAAATTTATTATTAACCTATTATGAACAATTTTTTTTTAAAAAGTTGTAGTATATATAATTCATGACATTTGGTTGGATTTATAAAGAAATAAATTTTTGATCTTTTTGCACTACTCAATACCACTTTGTCTCTGTATTGCCCCTGGTATGACACCTGAGCCTCTCTGAAAAGCTCCATATTGGAACCTTACTGTATTGCAGCTGCAGAAGTATTCTCAAGATCATAAGATAGCAGCAGATGAGAAAAACAGTTCATCCATCTGGAAAGATCCTTAATTCCCTATCCAATTGTTTCTTAAATACCTTTAATCCTTTTGACTCTGTCCGAAATCTAAAAATTCAGTGTGCTCTGTGTGGAGAGTTTCCTGCTATTTGTCCAAAATTTACCTTTCCCTATCTGTGAACTTTTGTTCTATTCCTGCAGTTTTACTTAAGGTCAGAATGTTAGTTTACAATTGACCATTCTCTTAACTATTTAATGTGCCTCATTACATGTATCATCACTCAGCGTCCTTCCCAGGCTGAGAAGTTCACTTTCTCTGGTTCATAGCTCACCTCTCTAGATGAGATCTTTCTCATCTCATTCAGAAATTAGATTACAGCTCATCTCTGAACTCATCCAGTGCTTGGATGTCAGGCCACAGCTAGAGTACTGTATGTAGTTCTAGAGGCCACATAGTAGAAGGATGTGATTGCACTGGAGGGGGTGTAGAGGAGATTTGCCAGGATGCTGCCTGGGATAAAACACTTAAGTTATGAGGAGATGTTGGGTAGCCTTGGGTTGTTTTTGTTGGAGCAGAGAAGACTGAGGGGCGACCTGACACTAAGAAGATTTATAGAATCAAATGAAATAAGAGTGTACAATCGTGGTGTGCAAGATTATGAGAGACAGGGACAGAGTGGGTGGGTAAGGAACTTATGTGAGAGTCAGGCACAAGGAGCATAGGTTTCAGGTGAAGGGTCGGAAGTTTAGTGGGTATGTGAGGAAAAGTTTTTTTACCCAGACGGTGGTGACAGACTGGAACGTGCTGCCTGGGAGGCTGGTAGAGGCAGGTTGCCTCAAATCCTTTAAAAAACATTACTGGATGAGCACTTGGTCATAGCATTCAGGGCTATGGGCCAAGAGCTGGTAGATGGGAGTTCAGGTATTTCTCACGTGTTGATGCAGACTTGATGGGCTTCTTCTGCACTGTATGATTCTATGTCACTCTGAGCTCAACAACCCATTCTGGGACAAAGAATTGCATCCTGATCAGAACTTGATGGTGATTCCCTCTTAATTCTGTTTTACTGTTTGAGTTAGATTATTTCACATTCATTGCCTACTTGCTTTCCCACTCTACATTAGTTGGACCTGGTTATGTTGAATCCACTAAGATTCCAAAGACTTTTTCTGATTCATCCTTTCAATGTCATTCTGGAACACCCAACATGGCGACAATGCTCTGAGTTACTAATCTAACAGAAAGCTTCTATCCTCCGAAGATACAAGCGAAAGAGAATAGAATATGCAATGCAGTTTAAAGAACAGACCAGGGCACAAAGGCAACTTGGTGAGCAAGAAAAAGACAGCTTTTCTCTCCTATCGTAATAATAGAGCTACTCTCTGGAGAAAATCTCAACAGGCCATTAAAAGCTCTGATTCTGTAATGGTTTAAGGCCAGCATCAAGAGCGCAATCTGAACTCATTCAAATCTCATGTCTGTCAAATCAAGACGGCTTAGGAGGAAGCCAGTGTCATATTGTACCTGCCTGGGGTTGTTAAGAAACAAATACTTCCCATTTTATTTATGCTGGTGTCTCAAACAAAAAGGTTTAAGGCGAACTAGGAATGTGGTCAGGAATTCCTGTATATTAAGACAAAATACTCCCTTTTGAAAACCACTGAATCCCTTTAAATGAGACCCCACCGATTTCTATTCAGGGCCAGGAAGTGAGGATAGGCACACAAAAACACTGGGAAGCCTCTAGTGGCACTAATTAATATATGTAAGAATGGTGTGCCGTTCACAACAATATATGCCACACCAACAAGCCCCGAATGTGCTATCATTTTAGATCAAGGCAGAGGACAGATATGATTAATAGTTCAGACAGTTAGTATGTGCATGGAAAAAGCCAGGCCATGCTATCATGCTGCTGATAGAGCTTTAGGCTGCATCTACTGCGTGGGTGACACGGTGGCACAGTAGTTAGCACTGCTGCCTCACAGTGCCAGGGACCTGGTTTCAATTCCTGGCAGTGTGGACTTTGCATGTTCTCCCCGCACATGTGTGTATTTTTTCCGGATGCTGTGGTTTCCTCTCACAGTCCAAAGATGTGCAGGTTAAGTTGATTGGCCATGCGAAATTGCCCCTTAGTGTATCCCGGGATATGAGGGTTAGAGGGATTAGTGGGGTGAATGTGTGGGGTTGTGGGGATATTGCCTGGTGTGGGATTGTTGTCAGTGCAGACTTGTTGGGCAAAATGACCTCCTATATAGGGATTCTAGGATAAGGATACTACTAAATGCTACGTGGTGTCTAGAAATGACAATCACTAGGTGAACGTTTAACATGTTTGCATCACATTCCTCTAATCTCTGATTTAGACAAATGGTTGAACTCATTGAAAGTAAACAAATTAATGCCAACACTAAAATAGTGAACAGAAGAACACTACAAAAAGTGCAGTTAAAAATCATTTCTCTACTCCTATTTATTTTGTTATGGTGGTTTGGGAAGTGTGGGTGCAGTCGAATTATACTGAATGTTATGTCTCTACAAAGGATTCCATATTTTCCATGATCTTGGTATCAAACCATCTTTTTAGCCATACTAAATGCAGTTTGAGATTTGTCTTTCAGGTGCTGCCCAAATTTTATATTTCAAGTATGATGGTTGTACTTCAAATATCTGACAGCTGACCTTTTAAAATATACCCCCACTGTGAATGAATCAAGCTACATTAACCTATCATATTCTGACAATATGATATTACTAAATCTTGTAACTCCATTGCTCCAGAGGTGTTTGTGTCTGGTTGCTGTGCACGGTGTGAGTGTTGATTAAAGTGTTGTCCTTCACCTTTTGCAGAGAATGGAGATTCTCCGGGATATTGCTGCAATCTCATTGAAGAAAAAAAATAAGAGTGATAAATGGCCGCATTAATGTTTTATATCACAAGCAGAAAAGGACAGATACTTATGACAGCGTGAGTAGAGTAGATAGCAGCATGTTTGAAAGAATGAAAGACGCCAGTGAGGCAATCATTTTGTACTCATTTGGGACAAAGGAATTAAAATGACTTTGGCAGGGTGACAGGGCAGTGCTCCATTCTTTGAGACTGTAGTTCATGATTTTCTAAAGTAAAATGTCACAGTCACCAAATGCAAATGAGCAGGTTGACAAACACACATTGTCATATTCAACCCGTGTCGTGCTTTTCTCTAAAGGGCAGGGAAATCCCAGACATACCTCAGGAATTTTTCAGATTTTATAACAATGGCTTCAATAATACACCCATTCTGCCAGCTGTCACCTGAAAATGTTCAAAATGCTTCCACAGGTAATAGAAATAATGTTTAACATTTATTTATTAGCGTCACAAGTAGGCTTACATTGACACTGCAAAGGAGTTACTGTGAAAATCCCCTAGTCGCCATACTCCAGCGCCTGTTCAGGCACACTGAGGGAGAATTTAGTATGGCCAATGCACCTAACCAGCACGTCTTTCAAATTCTGGGAGGAAACTGAAGCCACCAAAGGAAACCCACACAAACACGAGAAAAATGTGCAGACTCTACGCATGATGTAGAGATGCCGGCGTTGGACTGGGGTAAACTCAGTAAGAATCTGCGAGCTTTCAACTTTTTCGTCTTCGTCAGGCAAATGACCAGAACACTGCATTTGCCTGACGAAGACAAAAATGTCAAAAGCTCGCAGATTTACTATCAAATAAATCGGTTGGATTTAAAATTGGTGTTGCCAGATTCTTACTGACTCTGTGCAGACAGTGGCCCAAGCTGGGAATCAAACCTGGGTCCTTGGCATTTTGAGACAGCAGTGCTAACAACTGTGCCATCGTGCCAGCCAATGTATAATTAAATTGAATTCCCACAACCCATTATCAGCATTAGGCATAAGAATCCCTTCCCCCCAGTTTCACTTCCACTTTGCTGATCTCTGCACTCACGTTATGATTTGCATTTCTTCTTCCGTGAACTCTGGTCTTACTCACATGATTCGAATCTCCTTCCTGAGTCCAGTGCCAATTGTGTCTGAATCCCAACTCCTGCTCCCCGAGAGCATGTGCAGCATGGTAACTCCAAACAACCTGCAGACTCCAATCTTAAGTCAAAGGTCAAAAGGTCAGCAAGCAAGACAAGATGGCTAAGATGTTGGGGGAGCTGATGAGGTTTGGGTCAAGCACTGACTGGTAACTTCATATGTTCAGACGAAATGTCATCCTGACTCAAAACATTGGCTCTTTTCTCTCTCCGCAGATGCTGTCAGAGCTGTTGAGCATTTCTATTTCATATTCCAGCATCTGCAGTATTTTGCCTTTATCATATGTTCAGATTCTGGAACCTGTCTTTAACAAACTGTTCTCCCCTTCCTCTGTCCGCAGTTGTGTCTGTGAAGATGTACTCCCAGGGGCTTCTCAAGTTGAATAAGGTTATTTGCAAGGTTGCTTCATTAGCTGTAGGCCTCAAGCTAGTCCATAGCTCATTCCTTCTAACTGTTGAAGGGACTTCTTTCCTTAAACAATGTTGATTGGCTGTTCAGACCACATGACCATTTCTTAGTCAAGCGTGCCTTAAAGTGACAATTACCACAATGCCATTGGCTTTATTTAATTCAGAGCAACACTTATAATAATTCTCTTCCAATATTCTTTTTACAAATATCCAGTGTTTTATATAACATTATACCTCACACAAAACATCAAAACATTTTTCAAAATAATTAAATTGCTTTCTCTACTGTATGTATATCTTTCTACACAGGGAAAATGAGTTTGCTTAGCAAAAAAATGACTATGAATATAGTAGCTTCATTGATGAAAAGCAGCCAAGGGCTGAAAAGTTGAGGATGGTATTTACAGTGGGCAAATTGGAGAACTCAATTATAATGATGACCATGGACCTGTGAGGAGGCAGGCTACAAAATTATACACTTAATAAATCTCTACATTAAGAACAGGATCTTAAGTAAGAACAACAATAGGTTGCATGGCACCTCATGTCAGCTCTGCCATCCAATACGACCTTGAACTTTCTGATTGTAGCCTAATCACCACATCATTGAACCAGCCTCTACAGTTCCCTGGGATGGAGAATTCTTCCACAATTCTTGAGGAGAAATTCCTCATCATCTCCAATTTAAATGGTCCCCTTATTGTCAAACTATGTCCTAAAGTTCTTGTTTCCCCCATAAGAGGAAATATCTTCTCTATTATCTTGTTAAGCCTCTTCAGAATTTTACATGCTTCAATAAGATCAACTTCCTAAGCTGCAAGTAAGTATAGGTCGAAGCTGTTCTTCACAAGACAACTTTTTCACACAATCTAGTGAAACTTCTTTGAACTGCCTCCAATGCAAGTTTATTACCTTTCAGATAAAGAGATCAAAACTGTATGTACTCTAAGTATGATTTCACCAATGCCCTGTACTGTTGCAGCAAGACTTCCCTACTTTTGTAGAACATTGCAATAATAAAGGCCAACATTTCATTTGCCTTCCTATTTACTTTCTGTATCTGCAACAGGAATGATGGAGGGTAGAACACTTAAGGATCACTGTGGTGTTCCTCCTTGTCAATTGTGTCTTTAATGTTTAGACAACAGATATAAAGATAAAGATTTGGGGTACTTGTTTTCCACCAATTCCTAATGTTAACAAACAGATCAGCTCAAATATGACATTCACACGATAAGGGTCAGCATCAGCACTCAGATCAAGAAAAAAAAATGAAATATTAAATCATCTATCCTGTCAGGTGGCCAGAACTTTAAGGAAAGCAGGGAAGTGCCCTGAAGCCAATATTAATCCTTCAACTAACAAAATAAAGCAGCTGCTCATTGTGGCTTGGTTGTTTGTGAGATTTTTCTGTGTATAAATTGACTCATATTAGCTATATTGCAACAGAATTACTTCATTACTAAATGCATTATAATCATGACAATAATGCCAAAAAAATTTTAACAGAATAAAATTTTCTTTTTCTAACCTTATATAAAGTGTTCGACCTGTCCAGCCACAAGGATGGGCAGCACAGAATGCCAATTCACATATGCTGGCATGGCATCATAAAATCAACACTGACATTGTAAGGTCAAAATGGGGTGTCAGTTTATAAACGCTGCAAATGCCATTCATTGTAACTTGAGTTGAAGACTGCATGTAATGTTCTTAGAAGCTATTACTGCTGTTTTGCTGTAACAGATGTCTCTCAGGCTGTTAGTCACAAAATTGCGAGCATGTTTATGTAATGTGTTCCAAGTACAGGTTCTCATTAGCCATGATCTTATTCATATACGTGGAAACCATCTCAGCTGCCTATACATTTTGACTGATGTTTATAGATCTTTTGGAGGCCAGCCCTCCGCACTGGTCATTTCTCCATTGTCCATGGAGGAAAGATACATTCTCAGTACTCATTACCCATAGGTAGGTGGTCTCATGATTAGCCTCCTGTGTGGAAGAACAACACTGGTAGCATTGTTTCTCATGATCTGAAGATGCCAGTGTTGGACTGAGGTAAACACAGTAAACAGCGTTTATAAACTGACACCCCATTTTGACCTTACCATGTCAGTGTTGATTTTATGATGCCATGCCAGCATATGTGAATTGGCATTCTGTGCTGCCCATCCGTGTGGCTGGACAGGTCAAACACTTTATATAAGGTTAGAAAAATAATATTTTATTCTGTTAAAATTTTTTTGGCATTATTGTCATGATTATAATACAACACCAGCTTAAAGTCCAACAGGTTTATTTGGTAGCAAACACCACTAGCTTTCAGAGAGCTGCCCCTTCGTCAGGTAACCCACCTACCAAATAACCCTGGTGTTGTGAGACTTACAAAATTGTTTCTCCACAGATGTTTACTTCATGCAGTTTGTATTGATGGGCAACATAGTTAACCAATCCAATAAAATTGACTTTCTGGACCAAATTCATTTCCAAATGACCCCAAATCCTTCAATATTAGATGTTAACATTGCAACATGCAAGTCCAAGTTACTTTTTCTAAAAAAGCATTCACTGAAATGCATGCAAAATCACAAGTGTTTCACATCAACGTTATCTATTAATTTTCTTTGCTACTGTATAATGCACAAGTTAAATAGTTCTCCCTGCGGTAGGTCTAGGATTGTCGTTTTCTCTTTCTTCACTGGGGGTTGGGAATGTTCCTGGAGTTGTAAAGGAGAGAATATTATTAACAGTTGTCTTTGTGGTTAGGATTGCCCTGGCTGAGAGTGATAATGAAGTTCATGCATCCATGATGAGTTATTTCAATAGTTTTACTTCAGTGGTGGTGATGTTAAGATATATGTGTTACTCATGGCACCTGTACCTCCTGCTGCAACCCCATCAAACCCTAATGCATTTATTTAATTACTTTAGGGTCTATTGCATTTACCTGACGTATAGCAGGATTTTCCTTTATTCAATTTTTTTTCTAATGTTTCTGCCCTAAACTTCATTTCTTTTAACTCTTTTAATTGTGATGTTCCAGGTCTCCACTGTTATATTTTCTTGCCCTAATTGCTGATCATTATCTCTTGCTCTTCCTTTCATTCCTGTAAATTGAATGTCAATCAATCCTCCAATTTGGTTTCAATTCTGTGTCCAGGTTTATGAGTAATAGTTGCAAATGTCTCTTCCTTAACTCGAGGGCAGAGTGGTTCTTCATGTTTCCACTGTCAAAGGACTCCATTAGCCGCAATTCTAAAATTAGTAGGCGGCTGTTGATCATATGTTTAATCTGTGAAAATTAGTCATTTCCTGGGAATGCACTGAGCGGGGGGGCAGGGAGGAATGAAATGAGTCTGGCTAAAAAAGCTGCCTTAGATTGGTAGTCACTAGAAATACTAAAAAAAAATTAGCTGTATAAATAATGGGGGCATTTTCCAGCCACCCTCCACCTCCTCCCTCCCCTCAATTCTGGTAGGATATTTCAGTCCTGAAAACAATTCATCTGTGACAGTGCCCCAGTGGCAGAATGGGCAAGCCACACGAAAAGCCAGACTCCAATTCAGCCATGCTTGATTTGGTGCCCCTCAAACAATAATCCTCTGCCGACAGACTACAGCTTAAAGTTTAGTGTAGACTTACACTAATACTGCAATGAAGTTACTGTGAAAATCCCATAGTTGCCACACTGAGGGAGAATTTAGCGTGGCCAACACACCTAACTAACACATCTTTCAGATTAGCCACCTGTTCTGAGAATTACTAGCTGTGGAAATGGACAAAAGTCTGCCTTAGTGCATCTCTACATGCAGAAAAAGTATAGAAGAAAACAAACAGGCTAACAAACCGAGGTAAGAAAGGATAGGCCATTTAGAACTGAGTTAGGCGAATTTTCCTCACTCAGAGAGTTGTGAATCTTTGGATTTGAGAGCATTCAACCCAGTCAATATTTGGGTATTTAGGGAATGTGGGGACAGTGTGAGAAAGTGGAGTTGACGTAGAAGATCCATGATCTTCATGGGGAGCTGATGGTATAGAGGTTATGTCACTGGACTAGTAATCCAGCAGCCCAGGTTAAAGTGTTGTGGATGTGGTTCAAATCTCACACAGCAGCTGGCGAAATTTAAATTCACATAATAAATCTTGAATTAAAGAAAGCTAGTCTCAGTCATAATGACCATGAAACTATCATCAATTGGCACAAAAGCCATCTGGTTTACTAATGCCCTCTTCAGGAAGGGAAATAAGTCCTTCCCTGGTCTGGCCTACATGCAAATCTAGAATAATATGGTTGACCCTTAACTGATCTCTGAAAAGGCCTTGCAAACCACTCAATTTAAGGGCAATTAGGAATGGGCAACAAATGCTGATATTGTCAGCAATCTTCACATCCCAAGAACAAAATAAAGAAACAAAATATTAACTGAAGGAGCAGGCACAAAGAGTAGAATAGCGTAATCTAGCTCTAATTTCTAATGTTCTAGCTGTAGAATGTAATTGTAACTGCAATATGATAATGTTCACATGAATATTAATCAAATATAAGAGGTTGGAAATCACTTCAAGTCTCATTGATCAGGACAGTTTGTCAAATTTCAGACAGGACGCTACCACTCATGGTAATTGGGTGTCATAACAGCAGGTTAAAGTCCAACAGGTTTATTTGGTAACAAAAGCCATTAGCTTTCGAAGCATGGCAGTTCTGTTCACAAATAGGGCATATAAAGACACAAACTCAATTTTCAGAATAATGATTGGATTGCGAGCCTTTACAGTTAATCAAGTCTTAAAGGTACAGACAATGTGAGAGCGTTAAGCACAGGCTAAAGAGATGTGTACTGAAATTTTAGTGAGATTTTGCAAGTCCAGGAAAGTCATCGGCATTCCCACGTCATGGCTAATTGGGTGTACATGGGTTAATGATGTCTGAACCCAGTTCCATTATGTCTCGGGATGAAGAGTTTGGCTTAACAGCAGATTAAGCATGTGCTGATTGGCTGGTGCTCTGTAATTAATTTGTATTATCCAACAGAAGGAAAAGCTGAATCAATGTATTTTTAATGGAATTAGATATTTGTGGTTGAACTTCAGCTCTACCTTGTTAATTTGACTAATATGGATAGATGGGTATTGGGTGTAAATTATGGGGCCTTCTTCTGGGCTGACTCCCGGACCAGGCTAAGGCACTGATTCATAGATCAAGGGGGCCTAAACAATGGGCAGGGTCACACTGGCTGGCAGCCCTCTTCTGTAGTTTTGCCCATGACCAGGTGATCGTGGTTTGCACATGGTTATCTGCTGGCATTCTTGCAGCCTGCGCCATCAATGCTCCTCATAAAGCCTAACAGACACGTCCCAGTAAAATTCTGATACCATCTTATCAACTTTCTTTTGGTTATATTAATTTTCAGCTCCTTAAATGATTCTGCCTCCTTAAAAACTCAACAAGCAGGATTTTCTGACTGTACTTGTCCCAAGGCCAGAAAATCCCACTTAAGGTTAACAGGCTTTTGCCTGTTCCATATCCCACCTGGTACAATTCCCATGTTCCATATAACATCTATACTAAAGGATGTCTTGCATTTTCTTACATCTTCTGCAGAGCAGCAAAGGCTCACCTGTCTTTGCGTGTATGTGAGAGCATAACTCACCTCCTCACTTCTCCACTCAGCAACCACAGTGGAAAGAACAAGTAGAGAGTGAAATTGCGCAGATTCAGACTTAAGCGACACTCCTTGGCTTGACGCAGCCAGCCCCTTGCACAAGGTGTCCGAAGCAGAAGCTGTGGCAAATGTGGGCACCATTCAGCTCTGCCAACTGTACACCACAGGCCTCAATTCCATTCCTGCTGGCTGCATAGCAATGCCCTTGTTTGATTTGCAATGAATTAGCATTGAGCCTGTAAAGTGGAATTCAGCATCTAGGATTATAACTTCTTGGGCAGTTCCTCCTCCAGCTGGCTTGAAGTCAAAAGAGAAAATAGAGTCATTGGGCAGGATTTTATGGGCTTGCTCAGGCAAGACTGGAAATTCCCGCTTGAGATCAACAGAAATTTCCATTGTTAGACCCTCCTCCATGTTGATTCTGTGGCAGGCAGGTGATAGAATTCCAGCTATAGAGTTATAGAGGTTTACAGCAAGGAAACAGGCCCTTTAACCCAACTTGTCCATGCTGCTTTCTTTTACCACTAAATTAATCCCAATTGCCCGCATTTGGCTTATATCCCTTTAAACCAATCTTATCTATGTTACTGTCTAGATGATTTTTAAAAGACAAAATTTGACCTGCCTATTCTATTACCTCTGGCAGCTCATTCCAGACACTCACCACCCTCTGTGTGAGAAAAATTGTCCCTGTGGACTCTTTTGTATCTCTCCCCTCTCACCTTAAATCTACGCCCTTTAGTTTTAGGCACCTCTACCTTTGGGAAAAGATGTTGGCTAACTCCAATGAGACTCTCACCGCAGCATCATGAACTGTGTATAGTCAAAAGAAGGTTACCTGATATTTCTGACAGTCACACTGCAGCTTGCCATCACCCACTGAGTAGGATTAGCCACGTTTCGATTTGTTTGATTATGTCTGGAACATGATTTAATCCTGAAGTGCTCAAGTATTTGGCACAGCCTTGGATGGCATAAGGCAGATTATTTACAAGCCCGCATTGGTACACTGCACAGGCTTCCATTAATAGCCCTGTTGACACTTGCCCGAGATTTATTGTTGTGTTGTTGCAGAAACTCAATATAAGAAAATTACCATATATTGCTGGCTGGTCAGCTATGTGAAGGAATAGGCTCCTTGAACCAAAGGGCAGCTCTTAAATTTACAGCTCTTAGAATGACCTTGTGTTCACTGTGACAGGCAGGTGCGTCAATCTTCACCGGATAGCTGAAAAAAAACTGACCAGGTATCGAAATCTTATAGTTTAGTTGAAGAAAGGCTTCAGAGTTGTTCCTGAAGATGTCTCCAGGGGGCACCAGCCTTCTAGCTGGAGGAATATAAAGAATGGAATTAAGTCAGAGTAAATAAAGTGAAATTACTTACATAACATTAATCAAACAAAAAAAACCTGTTTCTATTCAGAAAAATCCATTTCTTGAAGTATGAATAATTTATTTTCCAAATTAAGTTTCAAAAAAAGTTCGTAAATGTCCAGATGCAGAAAGTGAAGCCCACTGTTCAATAAAGTGATAATATCTCTCTTTTCAAAACAGAAGCTAAAGAATATGCACCTCCCACAACTACTGATCACTCTAAAATGCTTCAAAGAACAAAGAACAAAACAGCCCGGGAAACAGGCCCTTCAGCCCAACAAGCCCGCACCGCCACCTTGATGTTCCCACTTCTACCCATGATCCCTGTCATCCCTCTATGTTTATAGATCTATACATTAAAACCAAATTTGAGACAATTTAGGGAGAATTTGTTCTGCCAATCAACCTAAGAGCACATCTTTGGGATGTGGGAGGAAACCGGAACACCCAGAAAAAACCCACGCAAGAACGGGGAGAATGCGCAAACTCCCACAGATACAGATCTAAATCCATGTATCTGCACAGCACAACGATAGTCACTGAGCTGTCGTGTTGCCCATCAAATGGTCCAGGTTAAGCGTACACTAACGACGTGAAGCACTAGGCTACTCTCGAAAAATCCAAGAGCAGCCCTCTCACGACCCATCGCATGTATGCCCCTTGTTAGACAAGGCGGGCCGAAGTACCTGTAGGATAAAACAAACATATCAATATCATCGACAACTTACACACTTCCCAGAGAACTCTCAAGGCTCAAATGTAGTCACTGTTGTTATGTAGGTAAATACAGCAGCTGTATCTTACACAGCAAGATTCCACAAAGAGCATGGGAATAAATAAGCAATTAATCAATTTTTGATGGCATTGGTTGAAGGACAAATGTTGGGCAGGATACTAGGAGACCTGCCTTATCCTTTCTTGAATAGTGCCATGGGTTCATTTTTTAATGTCTCTTTGAATAAAGGACAAAGAATAATGAAAATTACAGCACAGGGACAGGCCCTTCAGCCCTCCAAGCCTGCACCAACCATGCTGCCTGACTTAAATAAAACCCTCTACCCTTCCAGGGAGCATATCACTCTACTCCCATCCTGCTTGTGTACTTAGCAAGACACCCTTTAAGAGTTACTAACGAACCTGCTTTCGCTACCTCCCACAGCAACGAGTTCCAGGCACCCATTACTCACTGTGTAAAAAATCTGCCATGTACATTTCCTTTAAAACTTGCTCCTTGTATCTTAAACCTATGTCTTCTAGTAATTGACTCTTCCACTGTGGGAAATAGCTTCTGGCTATCCACACTGTCCATGCCTGTCATAATCTTATAGATTTCTATCAGGTCTCCCCTCAATCCTCCATCGCTCCAATGAGAACAAATCAAATTTCTCCAATCTCTCCTCATAGCTAATGCCTTCCATAGAGGCAACATCCTGGTAAATCTTTTCTGTACACTCTCCTCTGGTGATGAGGCGACCAGAATCAAATATTATATTCCAACTGCAGCCTAATTTAAGGTTCTATAAAGCTGCAACATGACTTGCCAATTTTTAAACTCAGTACCCCAGCCGATGAAGGCAAGCATGCCGTATGCCTTCTTGACTATCTTCTCCACCTGCATTGACACTTTCAGTGACCTGTGCACCTGTACACACAGATCACTTTGCCTATCAGTACTCTTAAACGTTCTGCCATTTACTATATATTTCCTATCTGCATTAGACCTTCCAAAATGCATTACCTCACATTCGTCCTGATTATACTCCATATGCCATCTCTTCATCCAAGTCTCTAACTGATCTACATCTGCTGTATCCTCATTGCTATCTGCAAATTCACCAACCTTTGTGTCGTCTGCAAACTTACTAATCAAACCAGTTACATTTTCTTCCAAATCATTTATACAGATTACAAACAGCAAAGGTCCCAGCATTGATTTCTGAGAAAGGCCACTTGTCACCGCCCTCCATTCAGAAATGCACTTTTCCACTGCTACCCTCTGTCTTCTTTGACCAAGCCAGTTTTGTATCCATCTTCCAATTCACCTCTGATCCCATGCGACTAAGCAAGCAGTGATTTGCTTTATCTCATTTGAACAATAGCATTTCCGACAGTTCAGTGATCTCTTAATATGCACCAAAATATCAGCCAAGACTACATAGTGGAATGCTGGAGTGTAACTTCAATCCACAACCTTCCATTTCTGGCAGTCCAGTGAGCTGAGCTGACTTATTGAGAAGAAAGTAGAATCATACGTTGGTGAATAGGCCCTTTGGGCCCTATGAGAAACACCTGACCTCCCACCTAATCCCATTTACCAGAACTTGGCCCATAGGCTTCGATGTTATCATAGAAAAGATTATAGAAACCCTACAATATAAAAGGAGGCCATTTAGCCCATCAAATCTTTACCAATCACAATCCCACATAGGCTCTACTGCCATATCCCGACATACGTTACCCAATAATCCCACTAATTTACACATCTCAGGACACTAGCATAGCCAATCAACCTAAACCCCACACCTTTGGTTATGATGTATCAAGTGCTCATCCAGATACTTTTTAAAGGATGTGAGGTAACCCGCCTTTACCACTCTCTCAGGTAGCACATTCCAGAGGTACAAAGCACCCTCTGTCTTCTATAACTGAGCCAATTTTGAATCCACTTTATCAAATTACTGTGTATTCCATGTGCATTTACTGTCTTGATAAGTCTCCCATGTCGGACCTTGTTTAAGTTAAGTTTAAGTTTATTTATTAGTGTCACAAGTAGGCTTACATTAACACTGCAATGAAATTACTGTGAAAATCTCCTAATCGCCACATTCTAGCCAGCACCTGATTTGGTATACTGAGGAAGAATTTAGCACGGCCAATGTACCTAACCTGCACATGCTTCGGACTGTGAGAGGAAACCAGAGCACTTGGAGGAAACCCACACAGACACAGGGAGAACATGCAGACTCCACACAATTAGTAAGTCAAAAGCTTTGCTGAAATCTATATAAACTACATTAAGTACACTACACTATTTCCTCAAAAAATACAATCAAATCTGTTAGGCATGACCTCCCTCTGATGAAGCCATGCTGACTATCCCCAATCAAGCTTTTCTTCTCTAAGCAGAGATAGATGCTCTCCTTCAGAATTTTCTCCAATACAAAATTTTAGTTTAACATATAGCTCCATAACTGATCAGCTTAGAGAATTATAGTTTTGAATTTATTCTAATGAAGAAAATTCCCTTGTGCAGCTGTCACACACTTATCCTTACCTAAGGATTTCACCCAATTACTTGACGTTCTAAGCTAAAAAGTAGAAAGCCAAGTGTTGCTTATATTTAAAGTTTTGCAGTTATGTAAATTTATAACTGTTTCCCATGATATTTCGCAAGGAATGACAATTAACATCCTATAGGTTACCATTGACCAGAAATTGAACTGGACTAGCCTTATAAATACCAAGGCAAAAGAGTGGATCAGAGGTTAGGAACCTGGCGGTGAGTAATTCATTTCCTGGACAGGATTTTTCTACTGCACGCGACCAAAATTTGGAAAATCCTGCCCAAGGGACATTTGCATGGTCCCTGTTCCATACACTATCATTCCTGTAGCGGATGGAATGGGAAAATTCCACTCCCTGACTTCCCAAAACTTTTCCATCATCTACAAGACACAAGTCAGGAATATGATGGAATAATCTCCATTTGCCTGGATGAGTGCAGCTCCACTGACATTCACCATCCAAGACAAAGCAGCCCGTTTGATTGGCATCCCTTCCATAAGCATTTCCTCCATCTCTAATGCACCATCTACAAGTTGCACTACCAGAACTCACTTTGGCTCCTTAAAGACAGCACCTTCCAAACCAATGATCACTACCATCTAGAAGGACAAGGGCATCAAATACCTGGAAACACCACTACCTGGAAGTTCCTCTCAGAGTTGCTCCTCATCCTGGCTTGGAAATATGTCACTATTCTTTTACTGTCAGTGGCTCAAAATTCATCGAGCTTTCTCCCTAATCACATCTGAGTTATCTACTCAATATAGATTGCGGCAGTTCAAGAAGACAACCACCACCATCTCAATGACAATTGGGTTGGGCAATAAATGCTGGCCTGTCCAGTGAAGCCCACATCTCATGAATGAATTTTAAAAAAAGACAAAGTAAGAACACATACAAATATAACCAACTCTGGGTTTATGGTTGATATACTGTGTCACTGAATGACCAATGGAGTAGTTTACCTTTGCTCATATACATTGTATATTCACAAAACTATCTGGAAATATCTGCTATGAAACGGTTGCTCATCTTATCATTAGAGATTGGAGGCCAATTTCCCCATGATATGGTCACACATCAATCCTCCTAATTTAAACACTAGCAACCAAATGGATGAGTAATCCTTCCCTCACCTTCAATCCACAATGTAATAGAAAATTACAATGTTAGTGGCTTGAACTTACCCTCATAAAGCATATCCATGGTATGCTTAATTAAGAGTTACACCATTATCATGTGGAATATTAACAACAAAGGAAGATGGGAGTTGGAACAGGACACTCAATCCCTCGAACCAGCTCCACCATTCAGGTAATTACTATCACCATTAGGCAATGGCCTAACTTCTATCTCATTTAGGAACTTAGGATTTATATCTCCATTATTTTAATAACTGTGAATGGACACTGGATTCCCAATTGTTCTGATTATAGACATAGATTGATCCCCAACAGCCCTGGAAGTTCAATGCACAAGTGTTTATTGCTTTGGATTCTTATCTATCATACTATTGAATCATAGAATTCCTACAGCACAGAAGGAAAACCCCACTCATTTACCCTGCTAATCTCCTGACACTTGGGTCAATTTAACATGGCCAACCAAACTAACATCTTTGGACTGTTGGAGGAAACCAAACATCTGGAGGAAACCCATGCAGACAGTGACTCAAGTCTGGACTGTGCAGACTCCTTACAGACAATGACCCAAATCCAGAATTGAACCTAGGACCCTAGCACTATGAGAAAGCAGTGCTACCCACTGTGCCACCATGCCACCCCAAAGTTTTGGTGGTCATCAGTAAATTCTTAGTTCCAAATTTTTTTTATTGAATTCAAATTCCATCAGTTGCTGTAGCAGGATTTGAACCCAGGTTCCCACAGCAATAGCAGAATTTCTGGATTAACAATAATAATACCACTAAGCCATCACCTCCCCACTGAGTTTGTAGAAAAAAAATGCATCTCACAGTTTGCTGTGGATCCCTCTTGAACGTCTTCTCTTTCATAAAAAAAAAATCATGATATAATTTGGCAAGTGGTTTGTTTTTAATCCAGCTGTGTAGTGAAGTGAGTTTGGCAGCAGTTTGGAATGAATCATAGAATCTTAAAATCCCCACAGAGCAGAAGGAGGCCATTCGGGCCATTGAACTGGCACCAACAACAATCCCACCTAGACCAATCCCCGTGACTCCAAATATTTACCCTGTTAACGGCCAACCCACCTAACCTGGAGTGTGGGAGAGAACCAGAACACCTGAAGGAAACCGGAGCAAACAAGAGGAGAATGTGCAAACTCCACACAGACAGTGTGGAGACAAGCAGGAAATTAAACATGGGTTGCAGCACTCTGAGATAGCAGTGCTAACCACTGTTCCACCCACGGTAGTGTGGAGTGGAAGGGGATTGGAGGGAGGGCTACTCTATTAACATACTTTGTCATGTATAATGTTTAATGAGTGTTCAGAAGCATTCTGGAACAGAATATAATTTAAAGATGTTCTGTCCTATACCAGCAATCTGGATTTATCTCTCTCTCTCTCTCTCTCTGAATCTGGTTTACATGAGTTCACTGGTAATAACATTCATTGTTATGCTGACTCGTATTCTCATGTTGTTGTAAAGCTTCCCTGCAATTTATTAATTAAATCTTCCTTTTCCCAGACTGATGGTACAAGCTTTTAGAAGATACAAATTGAAAATTGTATCGGACAATGTAATTCCAGCAATTCCAGTCACGTTGGTGTGGTTAAGCCCACAAGTTTCTCATTTATCATCACTTATTTCTGTTTTTGTCCCTCCCTGCTGTAAGCAGATGCCATTGTTCTTTGTTGTAGCAGCAATGTGCGTATTGCTCTCATCTCAGGCTTCTGTGTATGGGGACTTGGAGGGAAACAGGAACAATTAAATTAACAACTGAGGAAGAATGCAAGAGAAAGGGAGAGGAGGATGGACCAAAAGAATACCAATAGAATGAAATGAGACAGGGAGAAAAAAAGAAATGGAGCGGAGAGAAACAGAAAGCAAAGCAAAACAATAGCTTGCATTTCTATACCCTCCTTAAAATGGTGAAACTTCCAAGATGCTTTAGTGGAACATTGCCAAATGTTTCGTGACAAGCCAGAGAAGATGATAACCAGGCCAATGGCCAACAGTTTGGTCAAAGAGATAGGTTTTAAGGAGTGTCTTAAAGTAGGAAAGAAAGATGGAGCGGGTGTAGCGAGGTAAGTCCAGAAGTTTTGGCTGCCAATAGTGGAGCAATTAAAACGGAGGGTGCTTCTAAGGCCAAAATTGGAGAAATGCAGAGGCAGTTTGTGTTACTTACAAGTGGTTGTGGTGAAGGAATCAATCCAAACTGGTATTTTCGGTTCAAGCAGATATATCACATGACACTTCCTCAATGCTGCTAATTTACAAGAAACTCTCCCCACAAAGCTATCTCGACTAATAGGATAACCAAGATCATATGATTAACTTGCCTTAGCAAGGTAATTGCCAGACACTATGACAAATAGTACACTGGCGATTTGGACCAGGAGCCAATGTAGCCAAAAAAAATGGGACTTGGTGCAAGTTCAGACATGGACAGCAGAGATTTTGATGAACTCACATTTATAGAGGGTGAAAGATGACAGTAGAAAGGAAAAAAAAACAAAAAAAACTGCTTCAAGAACAAATGAGAAACGTAGAAGGATTGACAGGAGAAGAAAATGATTTATAAATTTCGGAGACTAATTGTATTCCTGTTCGTTCAAGTGAGAACAAGTGAAGGGAAATACAGAAAGAGTTTAATTGTTTTGTTTAATATATTCAGTCAGAATGAAAACAAGGCAAAATAAATATACCCAAAAAGATCTGGGATAATTTGCCTTCACAGATTCTGTGAATAATTTGAAAAAGATAATAAACCATTCATTCTGTAAGATACAACAGTGACAATAGACTATTGAGTATGAAGTGCTTGTGATGTCCTGTTCACACAGGACAGGCTGTTCACATGCCTTTTGTGTGGGAAGGAATTAGTCAGTCATCCCATCTGCTGAAACACCAGCAAAATCATATGTCATAGAGTATAGAACTGGCCCTTCAGCCCATTGCATCTACACTGATTAAAAACTACACTAAATCTAACTAATCCCACTTTCCAGCACTCGGCCCTTGAATTTTTTGGCATTTCAAGTGCTCACCCAGTTACTTTTTAAAGATTGTGAGGTTTCGTGCCTCTACCACCCTCCAGGCACTTCAGACTCCCACCATCCTTCATGTGAACATTTTCCCTCAAATCCCCTTTAAGTCTGCTGGCTTTCGACTTAAAATTATGCCCCGTCATTATCAGGTCTTCAACTAAAGGGAACAGCTGTTTCCCATCTCATGTTGTCCGGACCCCTTATGAACAAGTGATCTACTGTTGTAATGCTTCTTCAATATGAGAACCTGGAGTTGCATAATATCACGTCTTGCAGAGATGCTGCTGTCAGTCCCGTCAATATCCAACACAGCACTCGACAGAATGCAGCCAAATCGTGTCAGTGTGACAGCAACGTGTAATCATCAAGTTGTTAATCTTCATGCAAACACTCTGACAAGCTATCAGCTAGTCATTTTGGAAATTTTGACAAATAATGGAAACAATGAAATAGGAGAAAGAGGCGAAGAATCCTGAAATGTTAACATTCCCACAACACATCACACACATGGATTCCATAGTGGCAAGTAAATGGAATGAATATTAAAAGATTAAGGAATCTGCAGCAATGGGTAACTGAATGAGTGATTAGCTAGGGACATACTCCAAAATTCCATTTCTGTCAGTGAAATTGTCCCAGTTTCAACGAATGCAGATTTAGATGAATGATTCCGTAGGTAAAGGGTGGTGACAAATTCTAGGTGTGTAAACATGTTTGAAGTCACGGGGCTACACTTTCCAATGTGGAGCCACAATCTCTGGGACAATACTGTTCACTGAATCCACCCATAAAAGCTTGATTTTGGATGAAAAGTTAAAGGTGTGGAAAGTGGACATATTAAATGAAAACAGCAATAAGCTGCTGGAGACGCACGGCTAGTCAATCAACATTTAGGAGTGAAATATTAACCTTACCTGAGACGTTAGTCCATTTTGCTTCCTCAGGTGCAGTTTGACCTGATGTTTTTATTATCAGTTTTTGATGTCACATTCCTGGAACGGACTTTTAAATTAAGATCTGAATCTGGTTTTGACAGCCTCTTGTAAGAATCCCTGGAGAAATTATGTTTTTGACCCTGAATATCCTCCCCTGGATGTTCCTCATAGCTCAAATCAAGGTATCAGGAATGGCACAGTGGAATGGCACAGTGCACGATGGTTAGCACTGCTGCCTCACATCGCCAGGGACCTGGGTTCGATTCCCAGCTTGAGTCACTGTCTGTGCGGACTGTGCATGTTCTCCCCATGTCTCCATGCATTTCTTCCGGGGTGCTCCGGTTTCCTTCCACAATCCAAAAATTTGCAGGTTAGGTGGATTGGCTATGCTAAATTGCCCCTTGGTGTCAGGGAACTAGCTAGGATAAATGTGTGAGGATGAAGCCTAGTTGGGATTGTGGTCAGTGTAGACTCAATGGGCCAAATGGCCTCATTCTGCACTGTAGGAGTCTATGATTCTGTGATAACATTTCTTGGGTCCCTGCACGTAGGGCCAAGCAGCCCTTGCAACGGTATGGTACAATCGGTAAAGAGTTTTCCTGTGGCCCTAAAGCAAGGCCATTTTGGTCTCCAGATGCCCGGGTTACCACAACGGTATGGTCAAAGAACAAGGGCATTCCTGGCCTTCTGATATCATCTCAACACAACAGCAAGTTAAATTTAAGAAAAACATAGAGCACCAAGAATAGTGATGTGATAATGAAGTCCATGCTCTGAAATGATCCTGTTCTTTGTTTTTTGTGCTTATGAGTGTTTGGAGATCAGTTTTGAACCAGCGACACAATTCCTTCCAGACTCTCTTCCTCAACTGTTGTCTACTTAAATGGATCGTTCCTATAGCAGTCATCATTTGTTCTGGAGACTCTAATAGAAGGGCAGATGCTAGTTCCTGGTCAGCTTTCTCTCTGGTGTGCCCTTGTCCTGTGCAATTAGCCAATTTCTCTGTCTTAGACTCCTATTCTGACTCTTCCTTAAAGTCACATATGGGAATACCCCTTGTAGATCCCATGATATAGGTTTTATGAGAAAAAGGATGGGAAAGAAAAGGAACATCCCCATCTGAAACTGCTACATGGTTTTTAGCAGAATTCTGTATGAGAAGCAGTACTGCTAACATTGCTTCCATAGCTGATAGCTCAGGGATTGTTAAAGAATTGTTACTTCACTGAGTTCTGCAGGTAATTTACTGCCTTTTCTTCAGTCAGGTGCAATCCTATAGGTTAGTGAAAGGTGCTTTTACCCTTATTGTCCTAAGGTTCACACAAACATTAACTTTGGAGTGGACATTATCTGCCAGAAGTCAATCCTACCAATGTTTCGAGTCTACTTTAGTACATGTGGAATTCTGGCCTAGTTAGCTTGAACCCAAATTCCAAAGCGTTAGACCAGAGAAGTATTGTTTGTAGCCTCCAAGATATTAGAATTTTGGTATATGTATGTTTTATCTACTGCCTCCTATTTTTTATAATGCTCAGTTGTTGTCTATCTTGTAATTCTGGTCATATCCCATTAGGAATATTACGAGCAGCTTTGAGCCCAATACCTAAGGAAGATGTGCTGGCCCTTGGAGGGAGTCCAGAGGAGGTTCATGAGAATGATCCCAGGAATGAAGGGTTTATCATAGGAGGAGTGGTTGAGGAGTCTGGGCCTATACACAAAGGAGTTTACAAGGATGAATGAATAAAACTCACAGAATATTGACAGCCTAGATAGAGTGGATGTGGAGAGGATGTTTCCACACATGGGGGAGACTGGAGCTTGAGGGCACAACCTCAGAGTGAAGGGATGCTCCTTTAACACTGAGATGAAAAGAAATTTCTTCAACAAGAGGATGGTGAATCTGTAGAACACATTTCCACAGAAGGCTGCGGAGGCCAGGTCATTCAGTGTCTTTAAGTCAGAGATAGGTTGTTCTTGATCAATATAGGAGAAGGCAGGTGAATGAAAATGAGAATCATATCAGCTATGATTGAATGATAGAGCAGACCCAATGGGCCGAATGGCCTGATTCTGTTCCTATATCTTATGGTCTTATGGCAACTGATAAATCCACAGTGAGTTTTGAAAGTAGTCACCCTGAAATGAGCTCCCTTGGCTGTTGACTTTGAAGTTTATCTTCAAACAGTTAATGAAAGTGACCTTTTCCAGGCAGTGAATTCGATTTGACATGCTTCGTGCAATACAGCAGCTGCAGAATAAAAATGTGCACTGAGTATCTCCACTCACGCAGCTTGACCACAATCTTTAGTATTCGGCATCGATTGCTTTTACACTTGTCGTTACCCAAATTGTATACGGGTTTTCCGCAGCTTTAGCCTGCCATTTCTAATTTCCAACAATCACAGGTTTGTAGTAAACTTTAATACAGGTAAAAGACTTATAGTTACAATCATACAGCATAGGAGGAGACTGTTCAGCTCACCAATCTGGCTCTTTGAAAGCTATTCCAATTAGTTCAACATTTTCTATATGCTTTTTTCTAATCAAAGCTGCTTAGCAGACAGGAAGCAGAGTTGGCATAAATGGGTCTTTTTCTTATTGGCAAGCAAGGGCTAGTGGGGTTCTGCAGAGATCTGTGCTCGGATCCCAACTGTTCACTTTATAAACTAATGATTTGTAAGAGGGAATTGAATGTATTATTTCCAAATTTGCAAATGTTCGGGTGGGAGGGTGAGCAGTGAGGAGGATGCAGAGATGCTTCAGCCTGATTTGGGCAGGCTGAGAGTGTGAGCATATGCATGATAAATGCAGTATAATGAGGATAAATGTAAGATCACCCATTTTGGCAGCAAGAATTGGAAGACAGACTTGAATGGGTGTAAGTTGAGAGAGGTGCTTACTCAGTGAGACCTTGGTGTCTTTGTGCATCAGTCGCTGAAAGGAAGCATGCAGGTACAGCAGGCAGTAAAGAAGGCAAAAGGCATGTTGGTCTTCATAGTGAGACGATTTGAGTGTAGTAATAGGGATGTCTTACTGCAACTGGTAATGGTGAGGTCACACTCCTGATGTATTGTGTTCAGTTTTGGTGCCCTTACCTGAAGAAGGATGTTGTTGTTATAGAGGGAAGATTTACCAGACTGATTCCTGGGATGGCAGGTCTGTCATATGAGGAAAGACAAAGTCGGTTAGGATTAGACCATAAAGTCTTAAGGCATTGGAGCAGAATTAGGCCACTCGAGTCTGCTCTCCATTCAATTATGGCTGATATTTTTCTCATCTCCATTCTCCTGCCTTTTCCCCAGAATATCTGATCCCCTTATTAATCAAGAATCTATTTCTGTTTTAAAGGCACTCAATGACCTGGCCTCCACAGCCTTCCGTGGCAAAGACTTCCACAGATTCACCACTCTCTGGCTGAAGAAATTCCTCCTCATCTCTGTTTCCCTTCAGCCTGAGATTGTGCTCTCTGGTTCTAGTTTTTCCTACTAGTGGAAACACCTTCTCCACATTCACACTATCCAGGCCTTGCAGTGTCCTGTAAATTTCAATAAGATCCCCCCTCATTCTTTTAAACTCCAATGCATACAGTCCCAGATCCTCAATTGTTCCTCATACGACAATCTTTTCATCCCAGGGATCATTCTTGTGAACCTCCTCTGGACTCTTTCCAAGGTCAGCACATCCTTCCTCAGATATGGAGCCCAAAACTGCTCACAGTACTTCAAATGGGGTCTGACCAAAGCTTTATACAGCCTCAGATGTATATCCCTGTTCTTGCATTCTAGCTCTCGCATCATGAATGCTAACATTGCATTTGCATTCCTAACTGCTGACTAAATGTGCGCATTAACCTTCAAAGAATGTTGAACAATGACTCCCAAGTTCCTTTGTGTTTCTGATTTCCTAAGCATTTTCCCATTTAGAAAATAGTCTATGCCTCCATTCCTCTTATCAAAGTGCATGATCTCACACTTTTCCACATTGCATTCCATCTACCGCTTCTTTGCCCACTCTCCTAACCTGTCTAAGTCCTTCTGCAGCCCCCTACTTCCTCAATACTAACTGTCCCTCTACATATCTTTGTATCATCTGCAAATTTAGCAACAGTGCCTTCAATTCCTTCCTCCAAATAGTTAATGTAATTATGAAAAGTTGTGGTCCCAGCACTGACCCCTGATGCATACTATTAGTCACCAGCTGCCATCCTGAAAAAGACACCTTTATCCCCACTCTCAGCCTCCTGCCAGTCAGCCAACCCTCTATCCATGCCAGGATCTTACCCTTAACACCATGGATACTTATTTAACAGTCATCTATGCCGTATACCTTGTCAAAGGCCTTCTGGAAACCTAAATAAATCACGTCCATTGCTTCTCCTTTATTTATCTTTTTTGTTATCTCCTCAAAGAACTCTAACAAATTTGTCAGACATAACTTCCCCTTGACAAAGCCATGCTGACTCAGTATCATTCACTTCCAAATAGTCTGCAATCTCATCTTCAAGAATGGACTCGAAAATCTTGCCAATGACCAAAGTCAGGCTAACTGATCGATAATTTCCTGTCTGATGCCTCCCTTCCTTCTTAAACAGCAGTGATACATTCATCCTCCCTGCTTCCAGTGATTCCTGAAAGATCATCACCACAATTTTCTCAACTATCTCTTTTAGAATCCTGGGGTGTAATCCATCTGGTCCAGATGATTTATCCACCTTCAGACCTTTCCGTTTCCCCAGCACCTTCTCCTTAGTGATGGTCACTACACTTACCTGTGCTCCCTAATTCTCCTGAAGCTCTGGCATTCCACTAATGTCTTCTACCGTGAAGATTGATACAAGGTAATTATTCAGTTCCTCTGCCATTATTGTGTATTGGAGTATTGTGTGCAGTTCTGGTCCCCGCATTATAAGAAAGATGTGGAGGCATTGGAGAGGGTACAGAGGAGGTTTACCAGGATGTTTCCTGGTATGGAGGGCAGGTCTTATGAAGAGAGGCTGAGGGATTTGAGGTTGTTTTCGTTAGAAAGAAGGCGGCTAAGAGGAGACCTTATTGAAACATATAAGATGATTAGAGGTTTAGATAGGGTGGACAGTGATAGCCTTTTTCCTAGGATGGAGAAAGCTAGCACGAGGGGACATAGCTTTAAATTAAGGGGTGGTGGTTTTAGGACGGATGTCAGAGGTAGGTTCTTTACCCAGAGGGTGGTAAGGGTATGGAATGCCCTGCCTGTGTCAGTTGTAGATGCGCCAAGTTTGGTGGTGTTTAAGAGGTTAGTAGATAAGTTTATGGACGAAAAGGGAATGGTTTAGATTAGAGGGTCACTGCTTGTTCCTAACTGGTCGGCGCAACATCAAAGGCCGAAGGGCCTGTTCTGCGCTGTAATGTTCTATGTTCTATGTTCTATTACTTTGGTTCCTATTATTACTTCTCCAGCCTTATTTTCCAGTGGTTCAATGGTTGTTTTTGCCTCTCCCTCACCTTTTATATATTGAGAACAACTCTTCCCATCTTCTTTTAAACTACTAGCTAGCTTACACTCATATTTCACCTTCTCTCCCCCTTATTGCTTTTTAGTTGTCCTCTGTTCATTTTTAAAGGCTTCCTAATCCTCTGTCTTCCCACTAACTCTTGTCACTTTGCACACTTTTTTCTTTTGCTTTTATGCTGTCCTTGACTTCCCTTGTCAGCCATGCATGCCTCGTCCTCCCCTTAACATGTTTCCTCCTTCTTGGAATGAATTTCTGTTGCGCCTTCTGAATAACTGTCAAAAATTCCTGCCATCACTGTTCCACTGTCTTCCCCGCTAACATTCCTTTCCAATCAACTCTGGTCAGCTTCTTCCTCATGTCTTAGTAGTTACCTCTATTTCATTAGAATAGCATTACATCTGATTCCAGCGTCTCCCTCTCAAACTGCAGGGTAAATTCTAATTTAGTCACTGGAGTTTGGAAGAGTGAAAAGGAATCTCATAAAAATTTACAAAATTCTAGAGTTAGATAGGCTAGATTAAGTAAGAATGTTCCCAATTGTCCAAGACTAGGGATCATAGTTTGAGGATAAGGGGTAAAACTTTTAGAACTGATGTGAGAAGAAATTTCTTCACTCAAAGGGTGGTAAATCTGTGGAATTCATTATCACAGAAAGTAGTTGTGGCCAAAACATTGTGTCAATTCAAGGAGAAATTAGAAATAACTGTTGGGGCTAAAGGAATCAAGGGATATGGGGAGAATCAGGAAATTGAATTTGATGATCAGCCATGATCACAATGAATGGTGGTGTAGGTTCGAAGGGCCAAATGGCCTACTTGGGGTCCTAGTTTCTATGTTTCCTTTTTTGACCGTTTATCCTGTCTCCATCAACGTTTCAGGTAGCACATTCCACATCACAACAACTCTGTAAAACCAATCCTCATCTCCCTTCTGTTAAAAGCATCACGGTAACTATCACATGATGTATTCAAATATTGGCTCACTTGTGTTATTTTTAAGTGGAGTGCAGTGAGTTGCTAGGTGTGAGAAAACAATCTGACCGCTGTTTGCTCCAACTTCTGCTCGGTTTCAACAATTCATTATTGTCTAATTCATCTGAAGTACTCGTGTATCCGAACTTCACCAATCCTCTCAGTTTCATGGTTTCTGTCATGCTGTCTGGATGCTTGTCCAACATCAAGATGTGAGCCGCAAATATCAACATTAACATAATTCGAAGCAGTCATGTTCAACTCCTGTGCAAAAAAAGCATAGCCATCGCCTCAATATCCACAAAAGCTTACCCTCAAATTGATTTAAAGTCATACGCTCTTCGGCCCATCACGTCTGTGCTAGCTATCGAGCACCTATCTATTATTATTGGCCTGAACTCCCTTGTAAATCAGCAACAGGCCATTGCACTGTTAAAGTGACCATTATTGCATCTCTTTTATGGCCAAAAAAAATTGACCCCATAGCACTTGGCACCATATACAAGTTGTGTGAAAAATGTATGTTGTCTGAATCACTGACATATGCAAATTACATCTGTATTTTACCTCAAACCCCCTTTGAACCATGTTACAGTTTATTGCAATTTAATGGTTCAACATAATGTTTTAGCTTACGTAATGCTATAGTGTAAATGATTAGGGGTTGTGGATTGAATTTTGGTTTGATTAGTGGAATTAGCTCCAACATGGTAAGAAGGCAGTTGAGCTGAAGAGGAGCATTTTGAGTTAGTTGGGCAAATGAAATAAGACAATGAAGTTCTGGAGATGTGTGTTTTTTTGATGCAACCTTGTCATGTTAATTGTCCCTCTGCAAAGCACTGCTGGGACTGATGACAAGTGACAAGCAATAGTTAAAGCTGAGGACACTGCTGCCTAGATTAGGATATGCGATGGCATTGCAGTATTGTAGTTGTGCTACTATACCTATAATCCCCAGGATTAAAAAACTAGAAACTGCAAATTCAAATTCTTTCAATGTGGTTTGAAAATTTGAAGTCTGGTTCAAAATTTCTGGCTTAAGTAAACCGTTATCTTGTCATAAAAACCCAACTCAATTACTATTGTTCCAGTAATTACTAACTTCATCTTCAAAATTTCATAGATTCTGGATAGGTCCCAGCAGATTAGAAAACTGGAAATATAAAACTGCTACAGTGTAAAAGGAGGCCATTCATGCCATTGAGTCTGCATTAACCACAACCCCCCTGGACCCTATTCCTGTAACCCTACATATTTACCCTGCTGATGCTAGGATCAAGTTAGTGTGGCCAATCAATCTAACCCGCACATCTTTGCAATGTGAGAGAAAACCAGAATACACAGAGGAAACCCATGCAGACAAGGGGGGGAGGGAACGTTCAGACTCCACACAGACAGTCATCTCCGGCTGGAATTGAACCTTGGTCCCTGGCACTGTGATGCAGCATTGCTAACCACTGTATCACCATGAACCTTGCTTTGAATAATACCTCTATTCAAGAAATGAGGAAGACGAAAATATAGGAAACAATAGGCTGCTAGCCATCTATCATTGGAATACGTTGGCATCCATTTATTTGTTCTTTATGCTTTCAACACCAGGAAATCTACAAAATTCAAATACAATCATGCTGAGCCAATATGATTTTATGGAAGTGAAATAGTTTTTGACAACTTTTCATTTGAGTTTGTTGAAAACTTAACATGTAAAGAGGCTAAAGGGGGAATAGCAGACGTAATGGCTGGGATTCTCCCATTTGCACGAAAACAGGAATAATTCCCACCAGATTTTTAGCGTAATTTGCAGATTGAATCTTCCACACTATAGAATGCCTGAGTGGGATTCCCTCTGAAATTCAGGGGGAAGGGCCTATTTCCGCTAGAGAGATCAGCAATATAGCGCTGAGCTGAGCACTGCACATGCGCTGATCTGTCAGAGTGAATATTGGCGCTTTCATGGTAGCTCCGCATTGCCAGTCTATCGATTGCTGGTCAGCCTGATCGCTGGCCAGCCCCTCTGACTGCCTATTCCCAATCTCTAGCATTCCCGACTTCTCCGGGCCAGCTCCAATGTCACCTGCCACAATTTCCCCAAAGCCACATCTGATAGGCCTGAGCCCTTCACCCAGATCACTCCAGCAGCCCCGACCCATCTGACAGGCCAGACAGCCCTCTCCTCCACCCGGGTGACCAGCTCCAATTGCCTCCTCCCTCTCTCTGCCATCGATCCCAATGCGGACTGGCAACAGGACCCCTACCGATTCTCCCCACAGGCCCTTTCCCCTCTGACCCTGCCTCCCCCCTCCCCCAGGCACTGCCTGATCCCCAGTAGGCATGATGTTGAGAGTAATACGTAAGCACGGATAGAGGATTGGCGACTAACACCAAACAGTCAGGAATATAGATCAATGTCATGCCCACCGGGAATCTGGCAGTGCGAGGGGACAGAGCCAGAGGGGGCAGGGCCTGAGGGGAAGGGTTTGTAGGGGGATTTGTGGAGATGCTACCAGTCTGCATTGGAATCGATGGTAGAGGGAAAGAAGAGGTGATGGGTCATTTTTATTTTGATCAGAGTTGGTTCTCAATTAATTACAAGATATATTAATGACTTAGATGAAGGGGCGAAGTGTATTGGAAATAAATTTGTTGGTGTTACAAAAATAGGTGGGAAAAGAAATTGTGAGGGGGACAATAAGAGTGTGCAGAGAGATATAGATAGACTAACTGTGTGGACAATGCAATGGCAAAAGGAGTATAACTCGAGAAAATGTGAGGTGATCCACATCGATAGAAACAATGAAAAAGCAAAATATTTAAATGGAGAACAACTAGAGAATAATACAGTGTAGAGGGATCTGAAGGTGTACCAGAAATGTCATGTTTTGTCTTCATTATGAGGGGGAAATAAAGTATAAAAGTAAAAAAATCTGTTACAACAATAGCGAGCATTGGAGAGACTGCACCAACTGCATACAGTTTTGGTCTCCTTCAAGAAGGGATGTGTTTGCATTGAAGGCAGCTCAGAGAAGGTTCACTAGGTTGATTCCTAGAATGAAAAGGTGATCTTACGTGGAAAGGTTCAACAGGTTGTTCCGATAGAGCTAAGAAGGAAAAAGAGGAGTGATTTTATTGAAATACATAATAATCTGGAGGTGTTGTACAGAGAACATGTGAAGAGGAAGATTCCCCTCATGTGGGAATCCAGAACCCAGAATAACCTAGTTTCAGAATAAGGGGTCTCCCATTTATGCCAGAGATTAAGAAGAATTTCTTCTCTCAAAGGGTCATTAACCTTTGATATTGTCTATCCCAGAGAGCATTGGAGGCAGGATCATTGAATAATTCAAGGCTGAGTTAGGCAGATTTTTGATTCGCAAAGGAATCAAGTGTTAATGGGGTAGGGGGGTGGGGATGGTATGGTATGCAAACAGGAACTTTAATTGAGGCCGTGTATTTATTAATAGCAGGGATCAAACCTGGAATATTGCTGCTGTGTGTGACTGGTGCAACTGCCAACTTAACCTCAGTAGATGTTGCAAATGAGATATTGAATCCAGTATTTAATAACCCAATACTGTCTTTATTATATTGCTGTCATTATATTTTCTTTTCAATGCTCCCAAGTTTTGCCATTCCTTTACACTGCCCTCCCTTCAATTGGGCTCCCTCAACTGACGCAAAGCTCAAGAGACCAAATGGCCTCCTAAGGAAGCCTGATATGCTCATCTGATTTGCCCCACTTACGTTTCCAGTTTGATGGGAATGTGTTTCATTCTTAACTACCCCCTGAAAATATTAAAGCACCATCTAGCAACTCAAGAAGGTCCACCATCATCCTCTCAAGGCAACAAGAAATGAGCAAATAGCTACCAGCCTTGGCAGCAATACCCACCTCGCAGGAATAAGTGTGTAAAAGAAAATGCTGGAAGCACTGGTAGAGATTTTGAAATCTTAGTACCTGATGAAACAAAGCTGACACAAACTTGATGGGCAGAATGTCCTCCTTTTCTGTATCATTCTAGAATTATTTTGTCCAGCATAGAGCATTGAGGCATATTGATCACTCCTGATATAGTTTGTCCCAATAAAGGGGCATAGGAGACATTCTCTGCTATTTCTGAGATAACTCAGCGCACAGTTCGGACTCAATGACAGGATCAAACTTGGAATATTGCTGTCCTGGGTGGTGGGCACACCTGCCATCTCAGATATATGTTCTATATTGAAATTGAGATTTTGAACTAAATATTTAACATCCCAATATTGTCTCAATATTTTCACTACTCTGTTGCTTTGGTCTGGTGCTCCCCTCGATAAAGTTCTCCTCAGTACGCATCAGTCTCCATCAAAGCTACTCTAAAATTGGCTGTTCCATGTGATCTATTCCCCTCCACCGCAGTGAGGTGACAATTTTATTTTTGTCTCTTTTTTTTGCACTCTAACTGAGACTGAGGAGTCACCACATGCTCGGTGTAAGGTGTGAAGCCATAGACTGTCACACTGTGGCACAGTTAATGTTGACTTGACAACTTCCTTGTGCATGTTGTTTCATTCTGGCTGGTCACTTTACTCAAGTAAAAAAAAAGACTTTAATAAACTAGAACAAAGTAAGAGCAGAAATAAATCAATGAACTGTTGAGACCAAGATGCATAAAGAAAGGAGGCATATCAACCAGTTTATTCATCCATTATATTCTTGCTGACAGCAATCCTGAATTAACATTGACAGATTCCATCTGCACACTAAATCCCAGCAACTGGGCAGGTAATTTTCACCTTCACTGATTAGGCAATTAACTGGTAGAACGTATCCTCCACCAGTTATAGGAGCCAAAGTCAATGGAAATGAAGATTGGATGAGTTTTATAACAAGCAGAGGACCAGTTAAATCAATTTACCACCCAGGCAGTGAAGGTAAAATTTACACCCTATTAGTGGCCACTAAAGCAAGATGATATTAGCTTAGAAGATGGGTCAGGATAATCATTGTGTGAAGCCAAAATTAGAAAAAGCACAGCAGAAGTAGCCCACCGACAGGAATGAGACTGGGAAAAGTGAATTCTCATTTAAGTTTATTTATTAGTGTTATTATGTTAATGCTGCAGTGAAGTTACTGTGAAAATTCTCAAGTTACCACACTCCAGCGTCTGTTTGGGTACACTGAAGGAGAATCTAGCATGGTCAATGCACCTAACCAGCACACCTTTCAGACTGTGGGAGGAAACCGGAGCACCCAGAGGAAACCCACACAGACACAATGAGCATATGCAGATTCTGCACAGATAGTAACCCAAGCCAGGAATCGAACCCGGGAACTATGAGGCAGCAATGTTAACCATTATGCCACTGTGCTGCCCATTCACATGTAAAGTGTATTATGCTAACAATATCAATTGTTGGGGTAAAGGGACTTTCCATGGCCACACAGCCCTGCACTGAGAGATTGGTGATTATCGCATTTCTACATAAAACAACTCATGGATGACTGGGGAAGAGATAATTTTGTTAACATCCAGGTCAAAGCCATGCAGGCAATCTAACCATTTCCAACTGGGTTGTATCACCTCAGCTGCCTCAATCATTTATGAGACTGTTCTGCATATGTTACTTTAATGACACGTATCTTTATAGTTTACGGTGATATGCCGCACAGGCATCATCTTCATTATTTGTTCATAAAAGCTTTATGAAAACACGATAATCCAGGAGGGTTAGTTAAAGATGAAGCTTAAAATTAATTTTGCTTCAGTGGCTATACCATCCTTGCTCCTTTGCCTACAGTAATTATCTTTTCAATTAAAAAAGAAGAACGAGATACAAAAACTAATTCTGATTTTCAATGAAACCAGTCGCTCATGTTCCACAGATCTCCAGTGCAAATATAAAGCCTTTCGCAGTTTTAATAATTAATCAGACACAGAAAGTTTGCACTTTCTTGTTAACTGCGAACCCCCATGAATTTGTTGCCAAGCATCTGTGAGCTTCTTCCATGACAATGTGATGCCCTGCTAATTGAGTATCTCCTGAAGCATGTAAATTATAATTGCTAAAATGAATACCTGCCCACAGGAAATGTACTGCCAGAAATCAACTCTGCTAACACATTCAAATGCAGCTTTCATTCAAATGGCAATAACAATCCTATTGCAAACATTGCCATGGAAAATAGAAGGGATGTGGTTGAGCTTAGACTGCTATAATTTTATCTGCACAGCTTGGTGACACAGTGATGAGCACTGCTGCCTCACAGCGTCAGGGACCCGAGTTTAATTCTGGCCTCGGGTGACTGTCTGTGTGGAGTTTGTATGTTCTCCCCATGTCTATGTCGGTTTCCTCTGGATGCTCCAGTCTCTTCCCACACTCCAAAGATATTTAGGTTAAGCTAATTGGCCATGCTGAATTGCCCCTTTGTGTAAGGGGGACTAGGGTGAATACGCGAGGAAAGGGCCTCGGTGGGATCACTGTCGGTACAGCTCAGTGGACCACAAGGCCTCCTCCTGCACTGTGGGGATTCTATCATTCATTGTGAAAGTCCTGTATTTTTTAAAAATTAAAATACCACATCTCCAATACATATAGAATGTGAGGACTGCTGGAAAGAGACATGGACCAGGATTACCCAGCTCCGCCTGCTGCCAGAATTGTCCAGTCCTGCCGTAAATCAATGGATTTTTGGCTGGCCCATCACATCTCTCGCGATGGGTCCCTCCATAGCAGGGCCAGGAAATGCCAAACTTCCTGTCATTAGAGCAATACTCACATTCTATACAATGAAGAGATATTCAATGTGCAGGGTTGCAGGGTAAACACAGGGGAATGGCACTAAGTCATGGTGCTCATTTGGAGAGCTGGTACAGACACAACAGGCCAAATAGCATCCTCTTGCCCCGTAACAATCTGAAATTCTGTGAACTGACATATCAGATAGCAATCCAAAAGTATCTGGCGTTAGGCTTCATCTTAGATACACTTGTAGGGGCTATTGTATGTGCCTGCACACCATTGTAACGTAAAGTGCTTGGCAAGGCAAGGATTAATGTAGCATGGGAGAGCAGTATGCCCTGGCATGATGTTTACAGCTAGGTGGTAATAGACTCAAAGAACACTCTCGACGGAACTTGCATGAAGCAACACCTGGTATCAGTACAAAGCTGAAGATTAACAATAAATGGTTCACATTTAAACATACAACTCACAAGATCTCACTGACTTATTAAATAAACCTTATTGAGGGTTTGAAGTTGGATAAGTCCCCTGGGCCGGACGGGATTTACCCTAGGATTCTCTGGGAGGCAAGAGAGGAGATTGCAGAGCCTCTGGCTCTGATCTTCAGGTCCTCGTTGGTTACGGGTGTGGTTCCGGAGGACTGGAGGATAGCGAATGTGGTCCCATTGTTCAAGAAGGGGAAGAGAGACCTTCCAGGGAATTATAGGCCAGTGAGTCTTACTTCTGTTGTGGGCAAAGTATTGGAGAGAATTATTAGGGATAGGATTTATAGTTATTTAGAGAGAAATGAATTGATTGGGATAGTCAGCATGGTTTTGTGAAGGGTAGGTCGTGCCTTACTAACCTCATTGAGTTTTTTGAAAAAGTGACCAAAGAGGTGGATGGGGGGTAAGGCGGTTGATGTGGTATATATGGACTTTAGTAAGGCGTTTGATAAGGTGGCCATGGAAGACTTCTGCAGAAAATGCAGATGTATGGGATAGAGGGTGATTTAGCTAATTGGGTTAGGAATTGGCTAGCAGATAGAAGACAGAGGGTGGTGGTTGATGGAGATATTCATCGTGGAGTTCGGTGACAAGTGGTGTACCTCAGGGGTCTGTTTTGGGGCCCCTGCTGTTTGTAATTTTTATAAATGATCTGGATGAGGGTATTGAAGGATGGATTAGTAAATTTGCAGATGACACTAAAGTCGGTGGAGTGGTAGATAGTGAAGAGGGGTGTTATAGTTTGCAGAGGGACTTGGACAAGTTGCAGAGCTGGGCCGAGAGGTGGCAAATGGAGTTTAATGTGGAAAAGTGTGAGGTAATGCACTTTGGCAGGAACAATAAATGTGTAGAGTATAGGGCTAATGGTAGGGCTCTTAATAGTGTTGAGGAACAGAAGGATCTTGGTGTATGTGTCAATAGATCCCTGAAAGTAGGCAGTCAAGTGGATAAAGTTGTTAAGAAGGCATATGGAGTCTTAGCTTTTATTGGTAGGGGGATTGAATTTAGGAGCCGCAGCATCATGTTGCAACTGTACAAAACTCTAGTGCGGCCGCACTTGGAGTATTGTGTGCAGTTCTGGTCCCCACATTATAAGAAAGATGTGGAGGCATTGGAGAGGGTACAGAGGAGGTTTACCAGGATGTTGCCTGGTATGGAGGGCAGGTTTATGAAGAGAGGCTGAGGGATTTGAGGTTGTTTTCGTTAGAAAGGAGGCGGCTAAGAGGGGACCTAATCGAAACATATAGATGATTAGAGGTTTAGATAGGGTGGACAGTGATAGCCTTTTTCCTAGGATGGAGAAAGCTAGCACGAGGGGACACAGCTTTAAATTAAGGGGTGATAGTTATAGGACGGATATCAGAGGTAGGTTCTTTACCAAAGGGTGGTTCGGGAGTGGAATGCCCTGCCTGCAGCAGTTGTAGATGCGCCAAGTTTGGTGGCGTTTAAGAGGTTAGTTGATAAGTATATGGAAGAGAAGGGAATGGTTTAGTTTGGAGGGGCATTGCTTTTTATATTGGTCGGCGCAACATCGAAGGCTGAAGGGCCTGTTCTGTGCTGTAATGTTCTATGTTCTAAAACCATCACACAACTGAGGCCATGTTAATTGACAATCTATTTTATAATATTGGATATTGACAAAACAAACAGCCCTGTCAACGCTGCGAAGTCCTCCTTTTAAACATCTGGGGGCTAGTGCCGAAATTGGTAGAGCTTCTCACAGACTAGTCAAGCAAAAGCCAACATAGTCAATTTCACAGAATAATATCTTACAGATAATACTCTAAACATCACCATTGTCATCACTGGCTATATCCCCACAGCACAACAGACCCAGCAGAGATAATGGCACAGTGGAATACAGTCAGAAGGGAGTCATCAGTGGCTTGATGAAGGGGCAGCACTCTGAAAGCTAGTGGATTGTGCTACCAAATAAACTTGATGGACTTTAATCTGGTGTTGTGAGACTTCTTACTGGTATATCAAACCACAACAAGCAAGTCATATGAGGTTGTTTATGTGCAGATTTCACAAGAGGCCACATTCCTCTATTCCATTTTACCTTGAAGAGGAGACAGTTTAAAACCTAGACTTCTTAATGTTTATAACATAAAGATGTAACCCCCACTCTGATATTGTCAAGTAAACTAGTAAATTTTTCTCAGAATGTGTGTTTAGTACCATGATTGATCAAAACTTGAGAAATTTCTTTTCTCCTCATCGAAAACTACCACAGTGATGCAATGAATTGCTGCTGCAACATGGATTCACACATGCGTGATTGCTCAAATACCAGTCTCAGCTCTGGAATCAATGAAAGAAATGGGGCAGTTGCCAGAAATGGGGACAGGGAAAGGAATGTATCTACAAGATGCCATAGTTCAGTGGTCAGGTACCAAACCGAATTGACCTCAAATGGGAAAAGGTACATAGCACAAGGTGGCTTGGTACAGGATAGTGGGTAAATAAAAAAATGATTTACTTTGTCTGTCACATTTTTTCTTTTAATGCTACGGGATTGATGTTCATTGAATATATAGACCATGCAGTTTAAAATGGAATTGAATGAATGGGCTTAAAATACCTATAAAGTCAAAATTTATGAATTCATATTTTTGGTAGCACTAAGAGAAAATATCACAAACTTGGAAATGTGTCCTGCAGGATTTTTTCCAATGTGGCAAGCACCTGGGTTTCAGGTCCATGATTTGATCAAAATAATATTTAGCTATAAGGAAACAGTTGGTTTTAAGTAATTTATATTTGTATAGTTTGGATATTAGAAATGAGGCATAGATTTGGTGAGTTTAATTGTGTGTTTTTGTGTAAGATAGGGTTAAAACTTTACTTGTTTAACATGAATCTAAAGTGCTTCCATTTATGGAGATTTTTGTTGAAAATGTGCCTGCATTATGATTAAAAAAAGTTTATCATGTGAAAACAAACAAGTGTAAAGAAAGACAAGTTGTTGCTTAGCAACCAGTGGCTACTTTAAGTTAGTGAAAAATCTTTGAAATTTGGACCCAGGGGCAGACAGAACTACATCACTGGAGAGGAAGCATCTCACAGATACTGTCTGAAGCAGACAGGTATACAATGTAGTAATGGGAAGAAAACAGATCCCCAAGTTAAAGAACTGGTAATTCTAGAAACCAGAGCATGAGAAAAGAAGTCCCAGGAAAACTGAATTTAAAGAAACAAAGGAGTTGAAAATTAAACAAGATGCTATTCACTAAAGATTAAAAAAAAACGGAGAGACAGGCTGTTGTTAAAGTGCCAACCTGGTAAAGTTGGCTGATGAGAAGCGAGATATATACAAAATAATCCTGAGTTTTGTGATGCCTTAATACAGCATATGAAACATTCGTGCTCTGTTGGTGTGGCTGGGTACCTGAGAGATAATGTAGAAGTTTGAAGATACATGGCAATCCAAGACCGAGGAATACAGAAAGGAGAGATTGAAACCCTGGAAGTGAATCTATGGCAAAGACTCCTAAAAGAAAGATGATTCCAAGATGTATTCTTTCAAGTGGGATGATTGAAAACCATCATGTGGAAGCCGGAGTTCCAGTGAGACCAGTTGGCTCACAGTGTAATAAGCATTTGTGGGGTTGGGGGGGGGTGAGAATTTGGTGAAGGATCTACAGAAGTTGCATAGGGTGCTGTCTGCCTATTGGTTTAATAGTGTAGTATCTAACCATAGTTGGCCTGTTGGTTTTCAAGGACTATATACTTACTTAGAACATCATTGTGCTAGAAATATCCTGTAAGATAGGAAGCAACTTTATGTGGCCAACGATTGGCCATTTGAGGGCCTCAACTGGGGAGAGGTTATGTGAGTCACTCTATACCCTGCCCACCAGCCATATCTTTGCAGACAGATTGGGGATATGGAGGAAGGTGTCTGGAATAACTACGGGGATGGGGGGAGTTTACAGCCCCTTCCCCACCCCACTTGAAAACCCACCAATGAAGTATCACCTTCGCTGTGTGGTTTCTGATAGTTGAACTTCTAGCCTAGAATACATAATAGTTAATTCACTGCAACGTATTTTGGACATTTTGAAGATGTAAAAGGCAGTATAGAAGTTTTATGCAGGTTCTTCATTTCTCTTTTTTCCTGGAAATGACAAACAGTTTGAATCTGTCATATTCTGTTCAGGGTAGTGCTTTTAGAATCCGTGCTGCACTCCATTTCATTTCTAACTGATCACTTTTCCTAGTTTTGTTCATTAATGTAACTTGTGTTGTTGACAAGACTGACCTGTTTTTCATAAATTAGCACTACGAGCAGATTGAGTGAGATTGATATAATTGATGGCAACACTTGTTCAATTCCTGCCAACTGTTTGACAACTTCATTCAATTAGAGGGTTTATTTGGGACATCATATCAGGGAACATGAATGAAATTATGAGAAAATAGTTTTATAACCGATATTTAGAGAAATTTCTTTGTTCAAAAAGTACCAATATTTGGAAAGGTCTAAGATGGCTGATGTATGGGGGGCAGTAGTAGTAAACAATAGCAGAAACTAAAAGGAAATTGGAAATGCAACTAGCTGTTAACATGGAAGGGATATGGTGCCAGAGAGATGAGTTTCCACAAAACAAATTAGATGGAATTTTACGAGATTTTTTTCTAAGTGTTTAACTAGCGTGAAAAAGAGAGAGTTCTTAGTTCATTTTGTAGGTGAGTTTTTACACCCAATTTTATGCATTCAGCCTTTACTAGACCATTTCTAGCCACTGGAGACAGTGGAGGGGGCTTAACTTGCAAGACAGCCAACAGCTCAGATCAGAGCCAGAAACTGCACAAGAGCAGAAAAATGGAAGTCAGTTCTGCTGGCAGAAACACCCGCCTCCCCATCCCCATGCCAGAAACAACATCCCCCGCCTTCCCATGGACATCAGAGCACCGCCCCCTGCCCCCCCCACCGCCAACACTACTGACTCTCTTCCCCCCGCAACCCCCGATCTCCTCCCCTTCAATTTCCTTGCACATGACCCCTCATCAACCCCCTGGCCCCGATGGCTGAGCAACATGACCTTCTCTCTCCCCTGCTCCCCAGTCATCGGAGTGGCAGAAATACCCCCCCTCCTCCTCCCACCCCACAACCACAACATTAACACACTTGTAAGTGCTGAATTCCCTTCATGGTAACAAAGCAAACTGCATTTAACAGCTGGAATGCTCTAATGGGTACATGATTCGCCCAAACTGCCTGCAGTTGAGCTGTCCTAAAAAAGAACAGCTCCATAAAAACCCCCAAGGGACAGACAGACAGGCAGTGCAGGAAGAAATGGCCTCCAGTTTTCTGATGCTGATCTGGCCAGGGTGCTGGAGGCAATACTGTCTCCCCCTCTCCGCAGGATTCCGTCCCAGGGTGGAAACGCAGCTGGGAGGTGGTGACAGCAAGAGTTAGTGCCACGGCACTGAGCAAGAGAACCAGGAAACAGTGCTGCAAAGAACTGAATGATCTAATCCAGGCAACAAGGGTAAGTATTTAACCTCATCTAGCATCTTCCCCCTATATACCCTCCAGATCCCCCCCCACCCCCAGCACCCTGCATGCTTTCAACCCCTGACACCCCTAAGCACTTCCTGACTCCTCTCCCAAGGTTATCGCAGCCCCTGTCACCTGGAACCCTGCAGCACTTGTGCAATCAGATTTACATGGCTCCTTCTGTCTCCACAGGAAAAGAATGTCCATAACTACCAGGAAGAGGCAAAAACAGGGAAAGTTGTGCCTCAGATCCAGGTCCTCACCCCATTTGGGCATTGGAGATTGCAGAAGAGGAGGGCATGTGGACCATTAGCGACAGCATGGTGGGGTTGGAGCATAGAATTGAGCACCTGCCAATCCTCCACTTGTTGGAGAAATCTCAAGTAAATTCCTCTCCCTCCCTTGCACTTAACCTTGTGTCCTGTGTTATAGGAAGGGACTTCAATGCACCTGGGCCATCTGGCATCACGGCCCCTAAGTTACTCCCACCTTTACCACTCAGAAACTCTTCAGCAGAAGCGGATGAAGGGACCTCCGAGGCTGGTTTTGCATCAGCTTCCACTTTGCAATTCACCATCCCAGAGACTTTCACATCAGTGGGTCAGGTTAGTGACATGGCATCTGGTTGCTCTCTAGTGCTTAGAACTCATTTGCTGATGTACATCGGGCAGAGGAGGGAATGTTGGAGACCTCTGGCATGTGGGGGCCTATTGAAGATGAGAACTCAGCTGGCCCCAGGCTACATGCTGGCTCTCTGAGATCAATTCTCCCCCAGCTGCTGGAGATACAGCAACAGGGCCAGGGAATGCAGGAGGGATTGACAGCAACACTGGATCAACTGTGAAGCTGTTGGGAGGAGTCCCAATGCTTTCAGGCAGACCAGTCTTGCGTGGTTCTCAGGCCAACACTGCAAGGATGGCGTCTGCAGCAGAAAGCCTGGGGCAAGGCATCCTCATCATGAGTGGCAGGCTCCAAGCGATAGCCAAGTCACAGCAGGCCACAGCTGAGGGCCTCAATAGACTTTTTGAGATCTGAAGGCCATGGCTGTGAGGCTCTAGAGCTTGCAGGAGACCCGGTGGGACAGCACTGAGACACGGCGGGCTACGGCAGCAGTCTTTAAGAATATGGCCCAGTCACAGAGAATCATGGCTGAGGAGCTTCAGAATGTGGCCCAGTCTCCATGGCAGTCTCAATGCTACTGCTATTGACAGATGGCCCCTGACACAGAGGGTTCTGCAAGAATGCAGGTGGTCCACCAAGACTGGCAGGGCCAGGTGATGTCAGAGCTCCAGGAGCTCACTGCAGAAGCGCTACTGTCCCATGGAGTGAACTTGGGGCCTACAGGAACTCCCAACGAAGGAGCAAGGGCTCAAGCCCATGCCAGGGGAGACTGTGGCTGTGACTACACCTTCACTCCCCCCTTTCCTGACACAGGGGCATCTCAGGGGCATTGGGATGAAGAGGGTATCATGGCTGTGTCCCTAATATCTGGAAGCCAGCTAGGACCACAAGACCGAGGCTCTCCAGGGAATGATCAAGGGCACCACAGGCTATGGGGAAGGTGGCTATACAGCTGACTATACATCCTGAGGAGTCACCGAGACGTGGTGGGCCACGTAAGGTTAAGAGGTTGTCACGGCACTGAGGTGGCACAGGTGAAGGGGAATATAGATATTCTATATATTCTAGGTAGATAGAATATTTAGGCACTTTAAGGTCTTACTTTCACATGTTTTTGTATTATCATTTATTTTAAAAGTACTTTTATTGGAAACAATAAACGTTATTTCACCCCATACCTGTGGCTAATTTATCTCTAATTAATCTCTAACAGGAATGTATTTAGCCCCCCCACGGTCATCGGAGGGACGCTGTATATTGATGTCAGTGGAGGAGGCCCCTCAGCGCACCGTTACGGAGAAAGTCAAGATGCTTAAATAATTCACTGGCTACAGTGGGTGGCATGCATTGGCAGCAAATTACAGAATCTGCCATGGCACCTCCAGAACGTACGAGAGATTCCCTCCCTCGCCCCTCCACCCTAGCTGCCCCGGGGCTCTGCATAGGGGATTTAGTGCTCCCTCACCCACCAGTTGTGGGCCCAGGTGCCAGCATGCACATGGAGCTCAGGTAGGAGTCAGACTAGTTTGCACCAGGGTATGATGACGATAGCGCATGGCGAGTCATTATCACCTTCCTGCCTGCCACAGAAACAATGCCAATGTCAGCGACTCTGGCATTGCAATGTTGCAGGAGGTGGTAGGACTCCAAGGTGGGGATGTGGGGAAATGGAGCGGTAATACAGGCCCCTAGTGAATGAAGCGTGTGCTGATCGGGGCCTGACTTGCATGCCTGATCCTGGCTGTCAACAGCTCTCCAGCGCCTGGGTGGTGTTGCTCATTGGTGTTGTCCTCCTTCTCCTGCTAGATGGCTTCCTCCCCAATGACATCCAGCTGGCCAGTCTTCATGTCCTCCTCCTCTTCCTCTAAAAGGTCTCCTTGCTGCCGTGCCAGGCTGTATAGGGCACAGCACACCACCACAATGCGGGACGATATCAGGGGGCTATAGTGGAAGGCTTCGCCAGAGCGGTCCAGGAACCTGAACCACATTTTGAGGAGCATTATGTACTGCTCCATTATTGAACTGGCGGAGACCTGGACCTCATTATATCAGGTCTCCACATCTGTCTCAGGCCTCCACACAGGCGTCCCCAGTCAAGTCCGAAGTGAGTATCCCGTGTCCCACACGAGTCAGCTCTGCACCTGGGTTTCTCCTCTGGGTTTTCAGAACTCCTCAAAATAAAGCTATCATTCACGTTGCTGGGGTATCTGGCGCAGATATAAACGATATTCAGCTGATGATCACACAGCAATTGCACATTTATTGAATGGAAGCCCTTTCTGTTTAGGAATCTTCCCGGATTCTTCACTGGAGCCTTGAGGGTGATGTGGGTGCAGTCTATAGCACCCTGCACATTTGGCATCCTCGCAATGGCTGATGATCCTGCAGCTTGGGGCTTCCTGCTAGACTTGGTCCAGGTCAAATTTAATGCGCTGGCCAGCCGGGGTACACAAGGCATCAATAACCTCCCTGACATGCTTGTGGATGGACATTGGGAAATGCCGCAAAGATCTCCACTGGTGGTCTGGAAACACTGCATTATAAACGTTTAAAGCGGCCGTCACTTTCACAGCTATTCGAGTGGGTGACCCTGCCCTATGCCACGAGGTGCCAGGCCCTGCAACAAATGGCACAGTTTCGCATTGTCTCCTCTCAGAGCCAGAGTCGGCACGTGATGTCCGACAGTTGCTCAAAGGACACTCTCGTGCAGAACTGCTGGGGTCTTCCAATCCTCCTTCCCATGCTCTATCCTCAGCCCCCCAGGGCAAATGGGGCCTCATCCTGCTTCCAGCGGTCAACTCCTCCTCCCTTTGAGAGTGGTAAGTCAAGGGCATTCTCTGCCTGCAATTCATCCTCCTGCTCTCCCTCCTTAGCTCCAGCAGTAACCAAAAGAATATAGGATTAATGGGTTACATTGCAAAAGCCATCTCATCGACCTGGCAGGAGTCGGGGGGGGCGGGGGAGTGGTTTGGAATTTGGGGAAAGGGAGAGACATATGGAGAGGTTGAAAAACTCTGCTCGCCCCCATCTCAGCAAGACAGACTCCCCATATCCTCCCCCCACAACAGACCCCCAGATATACACTTGCCATATCCTCCCATACACTACAGCAATACACATTCTCCATATGCTCAACAGATCCCAGAATGGCAACACAGCTCCCCCACCACACCATTTCCCCAACCACCCCTCCCCCAACTCACAACACACACCCAGAACCCATGCTGCTTGACAAGTCCTGAGACTGCAGCACTGCCACTTCATAGAATCCCTACAGTGCAAAAAGAGACCATTGGTCCATTGAGCCCACACTGACAACAATTCCAAGCAGGCCCTATCTCTGTAATCCCACATATCTACCTAGATAATCCCTCTAATCTACGCATCCTAGGACACCAAGAACAATTTAGCATGGCCAATAACCTGCACACCTTTGGACTGTGGGAGGAAACCAGAGCACCCGGAGGAAACCCACAGACACGGGCAGCAAGTGCAAACACCATACAGACAGCGACTCAAGCCAGGAATTGAATCCAGGTTGCTGGAGCTGTGAGGCAGCAGTGCTAACCACTGTGCCGCCCTGAGAGCTTCAAAGAGTTTTAAACTCATCCGCCACCAGCAAAAGTGCTTGCTGCTGCTACCACTAAGACCAGAGTCAGTGTTAAGATCCAAGGTCAACACTCTACCCTGAGAGGTCAAAGTCGGACTCTGTGAAACAGCAGCATTCCCCCCCACCCCCAACATCATTTCCCCACATAGTCGCAGGCTCCCTGACCCAAAATGCAATATAGCCGCCCCAAAACAACCCTCCGAGCAACACGGAGCGGTTCGAAAGCAGAGACTTACCTCCTGATTCATCCTGTCTGCTCAAGCGCCTGAATGTGACTTATACACTTTGAAGTGTTTTCTTGATTGTTCACTGTAGCTGGATCAACGTCATTAAGGCAGGTGAGCTGGGACAGTTGTGAGTGAAGCTGTTAACTACACTATGAAGAATGCAAAAGAACGGCATATTCACAATTTCCATCATTCCACTGTAGATAGCTTGTGTCCTTAGCTATGTAGGCCCTAATCTCTGAAATTCCCTCCCTCTCCCTCATAGCCACTTCTGTTAAAATACTCCTTAAAACCCAACTATTAATCACCCATCCTCATAGCTCCTTCCATGACTTGGAGCTAAATCTTGTCTGATTATGCCGATGAACTAGTTCACAATGTTTTATGACATTGACACAATTATATAATTGCAAGTTGATTTTGGTGTTGCTCAGCACAAATGTAATGAACAGTATTTTTGTTTTCAGGAGATGTGGAGCCTCTGAGACCACACAAAGTTTCAGTGTTCATAATTTGCATGCATCTCCAGTTGAAGACACTGAGAAATTTTGGTGTCCTGGATACATTTTTATCGATCAGCCTGTAATGCAACCTTTTCCAAACAATCAGGTCCACAAAATTCAAAAGCTGCGAGAAAGGAATGTAACTGTGAATAGGAATGAGGTGGATGAGCTTTGTGGCCAATTTGTTAAGAGTTTAAGCGAAGCACATAGCCCGAAGGCAGCAGGATTGGAAACCTGTGAAATACTTGACAGATTAAATTCAGGATGAAACTCCATTTACTGTGCCCAGACTGTGCAATCTGTACTTCCCACACCAACCTGATGAGCGGCAAGCCAATTTTGTGGGATTTATTCTCATGAATTGATAACCATTACGAATTGAATTAAGCCAACCAAGTTTACTTTTCTTTAGGCAATTAAACGACTTTACACAGGGATCCTAACTAAACGATTTGATCCAAGTAATGAACATCAAATGCTATGAAGTCACTAAGGATGCATAATTCACGATTCTATTTGTGGAGGACTCAAGTTACAATCCACAACTAACAAGACAGCTAAAGTTTCTTATGCTCTATGATCTGTTAAGTATGAATATTATCCCAAAACATTAAGCACTATCTAATCAATTTTGTCCTTAATTAATATTGAATAAAACTTCATGTTATGTTCACAATCATAAAATCATTTATATTCAAATCCAAGGAAGATCACAACAAACCAGAATCATAGAATCTTACAGTACAGGAGAAGGTGATTCAGCCCATCGAGTCTGAACCGACTACTCAAGACCTAATCCATAACCCCATGCATTTACCCTAACTGGTTCCCCCTAAGAGACAATTTAACATGACCAATCTACTGCACATCTTTGGACAGTGGGAGAAAACCGGTGCACCCAAAGGAAATCCAGGCAGACAAGGAGGGGAACATGTAAACTCCTCACAGACAGTAATCCAAGTCAGGAATTGAACCCGAGTCCCTGGTACTGTGAGACAGCAATGCTAACCTCTGTGCCACCATGCCACCCACATTTCAAGTGAGTAAAATACTAACATGTCATTTAGTGCCCTTTTCATTTCTTTAACTCATTATAAAATTAATTCACACAGAAAGTATATGTCACCAAACTTCAAGTACCTCCTTCTGCTTATACCTCTGGGGGAAAAAAATCACTTTGGTCTTGTAACTATGAGCTCAATGTTGTTACATGTAAAATCGCAACACTGCCATATCGCTCCATGTAAGCTATTTATTATCCACCTTCCAGTAGAGCTACTTATATTGCATAATAGACTGATGTTTAGCATAGCGCTGGTGCAGAACTCCAAGTTTAAGGATGGTTCATGAAGGAGATGAAATCCTTCATCTTACAACTAAACCACTCTGCTATTTCTGTTGTTCTTTGTGAGGATGCATTTATTTACCACAGTGGATGGTTAATAGCATATTCATCAGAGTAATCTAATTATGCAACCACAGAAAGATGAATAATAGATCCAAACTTCCACCATACATTTAACTAACAAATTTTTTCAAGCTGTATGTTAATGGAATAACAATTATTTGAGCTTGTATTTAAGTTGGTTAATTGCGCCTCGCATCAATTTGACATCTCATTTACATTAGTCCATTCATTGTTCATGATAACGATCTTCCAATCTCTCTTGCACATAGCTGGATAGGATTCAAGAAAAGGCAATTTTTATTCTATCGATACTGCTATGATCATTGCTGTAGGGAATATACTTTTCTTCAAAGTTCTAAATATGGAATCTGTAATGACTTCAATCAAGCCACTGAGGTTGGTCTATTGGCATATGAATTCCCTGATTAAGGAGTCAATTGATAGGCCAGAGAATCTTTTCCTTCTGTTTAACAAGGAGTGTCAGTTCCTCTGGTACTCCCAAAGGTAGACTGCTGACTGTGGGTACCTTGCATACAGCTCTTAAAATTGTAAATAAAGGGATTTTGGTGAAGGGACGTCTGCTTCTGAAGACTTATTATGGAACCATCCTCTGCCTTCCCTCTCCACCATTCCTCTTCCTTGTGTTAAAACAAAGATTCATATTATAGCCAAACCTTACACATTCTTTGGCAGGATTGGAAATCTGTGGGCGGAATTTTCCCATCCACCCACCACGGGAACCGTAGTGGGCTGGTGGGGTGGGGAGGTGTTGGAGGCAAACCATGCAAAAGGTCTGTTGACCTAAGGTGGGATTTTCCAGTTTTGGGGGCAAGACCAGCTGGATAATCTGGTCCCATATATCTCCCTACCTCCAGCAATCTCTCCTTCTCACAAAATTTTGCAACTTTAGAGCCAAGTTTGTTGTTTATTTCTCTGTTTCTGCCTTTGATTTTGTTAATCAGAGCATTACAAATTTTAAAATTTATTTTTAATTAGACAACATATTTCATCTTCTATTAATTTTATTATTGATGATGGGCATAGAATATAAGAGCAAGGAGGTTACGATGGAACTGTATAAAATACTCGTTGGGCCATAGCTAGAGTATTGTGTGCAATCCTGGTTGCCATATTGTAGATAGGATGTCATTGCACTGGAGAAGGTGCACGGGAGGGTCACCATGATGTTACCTAAGATGGAGCATTTCAGCAATGAAGAAAGGTTGGTTGGGCTGGGTTGTTCTCCTGAGACCAGAGGAGGCTGAAGGGGGACATGATAGAGACGTACAAAGTTATGCAAGACATAGATAAAGTAGATAGGAAGGAATTTTTCTTCTTTGTAGAGGGGCCAATAACATGGTATAGGAGATTTAGAGGAGATTTGGGGAAAAATATTTTCACCCAAAGCATGACGGGATCGGGAATTCACTGCCTGAAAAGGTGGTAGATGCAGGAACCTTCAACAATTAATAAGCATTTTGATAAGCATTTGGCTGTGGACCAAATGCTGGAAAATGGAATTATGATGGGTGCCTGATGGTCCCACAGACATGATGGGCTGAAGGGCCTTTTTTGTGCTGTAAAACTATGAATCTATGATCATAGTTCCTACTGAATTTCAAACAAATTCAAGTTTCTATATATGTCAGGCAGAAATTCAGTTTCTGTATCTCAGGAAGAGATCAGTCTCAGAGCCTATGGGTAAGATTTCAATAAGACTAAAGATTGCCTGGAATCAAAATGCACAAGGAACTCTTGTAATGTGGTGACCAGAACTGGATGAACTATCATATTTGTGGCCTAGCAGCGATTTATGAAGGTTTAGCATAACTTTCCTTGTTTTTCTACTCAATATGAAGACAAATTAACAGTGTTAGGCTTCGATGAGAAAGTACATCAGGCAGTGTGTTTAAGGTAATGCCCATTCACTTTCCTTCAGCTAACGCTACTGCCCGAGCCCAAGTTCAGCTCTGTTGAAAACAGAGAAGCATCAGAACAGGAGAATGACAGTGAAAGTTAAACAAGAAAGAGTTAGAAACTTTTCAAATACTTTTCCCCTGAGGAATTGCACAGAGGATGAACAAAATATGAAGAAACATCAAGGAATTGACGTAATAACACACACATTTTTATAAAACAGTTGACATCATAAGATATCAATATCTATGAGGGAAAAAAATCCAGAGTGTGCTGGAAAATCTCAGCAGGTCTGACAACATCTATGGAGAGAGAATGGAGCCAACATTTCGAGTCAGGATGACTCTTCATCAGAGCAGTTTTTGTTTCAGATTCCAGCATCCGCAGTATTTTAGAACAAAGAACAGTACAGCACAGGCCCACCAAATCTGTGCTGATATAAATGCCTTTCTAATCTAATTTTTTTTGCCTCTATGTGATTCATAACCCTTTATTTCCTCCCTATTCATATATCTATCTAGTTGCCTTATGAACGTTGCTAAAGAATCTGCTTCTACCACCTCCTCCTCCAGGCATTTACCACCCTTTTTGTGGAAAAACCTGTCCCTTACGTCTCTTTTAAAAACCTTTCCCCTTTCACTCACAAACAATGCTCTCAAATAATTGATCCTTGGACCCTGAGAAAAAGACTCTCACTATCCACTTTATCCAAGTCTGTCATAATCTTGTAAACCTCTATCAGCACCCCCCCACCACCCTCATCTTCCGACACTCCAATGAAAACAATCCAAGTTTGTTCAACGTTTCTTCATAGTCCATATCCTCTAAACTAGGCAACATTCTAGGAAATCTTCCGCACCCTTTCCAACGCATCAATGTCTTTCCGATAGTGTGGCGACCAGAATTGTACTCAATACTCCAAATGCAGCCTAACTTAAAGTATATTATACAGCTGTAACATATTTTTCAATTCCTATACTCAACCCCCTGACTGATGAAGGCCAGCATGCCACACATCTTCCTGACTAACTTATCCATCTGAGTTGCCACCTTCAGGCAATTGCATGTCTAGATTTCTCTGTATGTTAATATTTCTATTATTTACTGTATACGTTCCTTCTGAAGTAGACCTGTTAGTAGATTTTGCCTTTATCACTCATCAAATATTGAACTGAATCTTCTGCCAGATTGCCATTCCACTCCTTTTTCCTTACCTTAGTCTAGAGCTGCATGTTTCTCAGCTGGACTCCTGACCTGCACGTGCTGGGATATAGAGCATTAGCAGCACCTCAGTACAGTGCAGGATTGTCAGGCATGTGAATTGATACCACACCTTTTTTTGCAACACGGGTGGACGAAATGTTAAGTTTACATCTCCCAGCCAATTTGACAGGAGAGGAAGTAAGTGTGCAAGGTAAGTGATTAGGATGGATCAGTGATTAGTGGGGAGGGGGGAAGGCATTCAGAAGTCAAATGTAATGGAGGAACTGGGTGGTTAGAAAAGTTAGTGGGGTGTTCAGGGATTTGAGTGATCAAGGGGGCTTGTGTAGTTGAGCAGTTAGTGATGGGTGTGGGAGATTAGGTATAATATTCTACCAAAGGCTTCCTAACTCTAAATTATTTTTTTTTAACTGGAAAAGAAAATGATGACAACTGAGTGAAATGTGTCAAAGAGAAACTGATGAGCAAGATTAGGTTAAAAAAAAAACAGATCAACAAATTTAGTAAGCATGAATATCTTCATCATCTTCACTTCAGCAAACAGGGTCCCAAGGCACCCTTCCATCACTCTGTTTTCCACGCTATTGATGCGAATAAAATCTTTCTAAACAAAAGAAAGAGAGTATATTGGCTTTCTGCTAATGATACAAGGCCCCTGAGATAGGGCTGAAGCCGATATATCTCTAATATGTATTGTGGTCATGAACTTTATCGTGGAAATCAAATTGAATTGAAAACCAAGTCCAACTATTATTAGTTTGGCTAGCTTAAGCTGTTTTTATTATTGCCTTGACCAGAAACTGAACTGGACTAGTCTTATAAATATAGTGGCTATAAGAATAGGTCAGAAGGTAGAAATCTTGTAAAGGGTAATTCATCTCCTGACTCCCCAAAACCTGTCCACCATCTACAAGTCAGGAGTATATGAAATACTCACCCAGTAGCTTGGATGAGTGCAGTTCCAACAACACTCAAGAGGTTTGACACCATCTACAATAAAGCAGCCTGTTTAATTGCTACTTCATCCACAAACACTCCCTATCTCCACCACTGAGGCACAGTAGCATTAGTGTTTATTATTAAGAAATAATAATATTTATTATGTAATAATAATTACACCTACATCCTACTCTCTATTATTCTATAATCACGATGGTGACACGTTGGTTAGCACTGCTGCCTCACGGCACAGCGACCCAGGTTCATTTCCGACCTCTGTGTGGTATTTGCATGTTCTTCTCCCGTCTGTGTAGGTTTCCTCTGAATGCTCCAGCTTCCTCCTATACTCCTTAAATGTGCAGTTTAAGTGGATTGGCTATGCTAAATTGTCCCTTAGTGTCTGGGGAGTTAGCAGGTTAAATACTTGGAGTTATGGTATAGGGCCATGGTGAGATTGTTGCATTCTTACAAACAAGAATATGCTAATAACACTGATGTCCTGGCTATTACTACAGTAAAGTAAGTAAAGTTTATTTATTAGTCACAAGTAGGCTTACATTCACACTGCAATGAAGTTACTGTGAAAATCCTCAGCGTCCATTTGGGTACACTGAGGGAGAATTTAGCATGGCCAACATACCCAGCCAGCACATCTTTTGGACTGTGGGAAGAAACTGAAGCACTAGGTGGAAACCCACACAGACACAGGGCAAGTGTGCAGACTTTATATAGTTAGTGACCCAAGCCAGCAATTGAACCCAGGTCCTTGGCACTATGAAGCAGTAGTGCTAACTACTGTGCCACCATGCTGCCCACTATTTCAGTCCACGTAGTAAGACATGTACTTCTCAGTATAAACACACTCTGATAACAAGGTTGGGATGAATTTTGAACTCCGTCTATAAGTGTTCTGTTACTTATTTATTCATAATTCTAATAGAGACACACAAGGTGCAGTTGTGCAAATGCAGCATGATGGTTGAGTGTAAATGGCTGTTTTTTCCAATGCATCTCAGTGGCTTGCAATAACCAATTAGATGTCACTTTGTTATCAATGTCAAAAATAATGAAAAGGGAGAAAGATTTCCCCGTGCAAACATTACATTAAAATTGAACTGGAGCATACTCAAACGGGCAGGTTGACTTATATCATTTCATTATGTGTGAATAGACAGTTTAAACATTTAAGACCTCTTGCATCACCAATTCAGCTATGTCTAGGGGCCATGGTAGGTGATTGTGGAATTCACAAATTTTGGAAAGTCAATAGTTTGGGGAGTCATCTGAAAATAAATCCAGAAATTATATTTGTAATGTCCTTCATCAAATCTTCAGGATTTTGACAACTAATTTTTTGAAAGACAATTGCTGTTATCGTGTAGCGGAGTACAACCGCTAATTTATACAGAGCAGAACACCGGACTAAGCAAACAGAGAGCAAGGCAGATAATCATTGTGTTTCTTGATGGTTTAGGTTGAGAGTGAAAAGTTGGACAAAGCATCTAGAGAAATCCATGTTCTTTTTCAACTTTATGAACATAGAACATAACAGCACAGAACAGGCCCTTCGGCCTTCGATGTTGCGCCGACCAATATAAAAAGCAATGCCCCTCCAAACTAAACCATTCCCTTCTCTTCCATATACTTATCAACTAAGGTTACATTATCACGGAAATAAAACTATGTGAAAATCCCCTAGTCGCCACACTCCGGTGCCTGTTCAGATATACTGAGAAAGAATTTAGTATGGTCAATGCACCGAACAAACACATCTTTCAGATTGTGGAAGGAAACCAGAGCACCCGGAGTAAACATGCAATCACAGGGAGGACATGCAGACTCTGCACAGTGACCCAAGCTGAGACCCTGGCATTGTGAGGCAGCAATGCTGACCACTGTGCCATCCATAGTAACTTCAAGTGACACCATGGATTATAAAAACCATTTTAGCACAATGACAGTGCCATCATTTAGCATTTGATCTGAAAAAAAAAATCATTTTGCAATGCTCCAGGCAGACCTAGAAAGAATTTCTTTGCTTGTTTGGAGGAAGAACAGCCACATGTTACCGCGTACAGGGGTTTGCTCCAACCCATCACAACAGTGGTGGCCTGGTTGGAGGAACCATTCATCGGAGGCATGGTATCTGTGTTGAAGTGCCCCCTTCTTATTGGCCATTACAACCTACAGTTCTTCAAATGCCAGAAAGTTTCCGATTGACCTTCCAAGTTTGGGTGTCTACCTAACATGCTCAATTGAACAGGGAGCCTGGTGCATGTCAAGTCAAGGAGGCAGCTCTGTGAAAATCCTAATGAGTAACTCTTTCACTCTCAGGCAGGGTTCACGACTCACAAACAATTCCTACTTTTGTCTTCCATGCCCAGAGGGAAAATCCAGCTAGAAGAATTTGAACATGTTCACAAAGCCAATGCTTGTGTCACCTTTACATTATATCTATATAGTTTTCTGCATTGTTGACTATCCAGTATATTCTTTCAGTTGCTGACAATTATGGTTTTGCCAATAGTGGATGTTTTTTTTTTCAGGATTAGGGGTGACACCTAACATTGTCTATCAGAGTTTAGAAGCTCAGAAACAAGTCAATATCTACAAGGGACCTTTACAAGGTTTTAATATTCAGAGTGTGTCTGTATTTGCAAACTTCCGATAGAGTATCATTATTGCCAGGGACTCCCATAGAGAATGTTAGTATCTTCAGAGGTTTCCATAAGTTTTTGTAGAGTTGCCCACCCAATAGAGAAATTTCATCACAGCTTTGAACAAGAAAAAATTGCCACACGCAATAATGAATTTCCTTTACATTCAAGTAAAATATCCTGTGAAGCAGAATTAGAAGAATCCAAATGTAGAGCTTGCTGGTTTTTTACACTATCTTTTGAATGAATTGAAAACATTACAATCACTTATTTCATGAATAGGTTAGTAACTCTGACAGGTTAACACAATTGTTGTGATAGATCTCTTAGGTCATTTCAGGAATAGTTACACATAGAACATAGAACATTACAGCACAGAACAGGCCCTTCGGCCTTCGATGTTGCGCCGACCAATATAAAAAGCAATGCCCCTCCAAACTAAACCATTCCCTTCTCTTCCATATACTTATCAACTAACCTCTTAAACGCCACCAAACTTGGCGCATCTACAACTGCTGCAGGCAGGGCATTCCACTCCCGAACCACCCTTTGGGTAAAGAACCTACCTCTGATATCCGTCCTATAACTATCACCCCTTAATTTAAAGCTGTGTCCCCTCGTGCTAGCTTTCTCCATCCTAGGAAAAAGGCTATCACTGTCCACCCTATCTAAACCTCTAATCATCTTATATGTTTCGATAAGGTCCCCTCTTAGCCGCCTCCTTTCTAACGAAAACAACCTCAAATTCCTCAGCCTCTCTTCATAAGACCTGCCCTCCATACCAGGCAACATCCTGGTAAACCTCCTCTGTACCCTCTCCAATGCCTCCACATCTTTCTTATAATGTGGGGACCAGAACTGCACACAATACTCCAAGTGCGGCCGCACTAGAGTTTTGTACAGTTGCAACATGACGTTGCGGCTCCGAAATTCAATCCCCCTACCAATAAAAGCTAAGACTCCATATGCCTTCTTAACAACCTTCTCGACTTGACTGCCTACTTTCAGGGATCTATGCACATATACACCAAGATCCCTCTGTTCATCAAGACTACTAAGAATCCTACCATTAGCCCTATACTCTACACATTTATTATTCCTGCCATAGTGCATTACCTCACACTTTTCCACATTAAACTCCATTTGCCACCTCTCGGCCCAGCTCTGCAACTTGTCCAAGTCTCTCTGCAAACTATAACACCCCTCTTCACTATCTACCACTCCACCGACTTTAGTGTCATCTGCAAATTTACTAATCCATCCTTCAATACCCTCATCCAGATCATTTATAAAAATTACAAACAGCAGGGGCCCCAAAACAGACCCCTGAGATAAATGACATGTTCCCCATCCCTCCCTAAGTAGCCTGTAGCTGCTTCCTAGACCAAGTCTCTTACCTCCATGCCATTCTGAATTAGTCCTCTACATGATTGTAGTATTTTATTCCTCACTCTGATATTACTGAAGGGATATTATAAGGTCTTGCAAGACCTCTAGGTTTTCACTGAATGATCAACAATAATCCTACCACTACCAAGATCCAGACTGAGAAACACAGTAACTATTAGCTTATCACATATGATTCAAGAATATAAATTTACCAAATTCTAATTTACTCTTACACAACCTTCTAAGTTGTAGCTTTGCAATATCTTTCAGATTCTCCTATGTATCTCACAGTGAACTTGCAAAGACTGTACAATTAGTGTAATTACCACCCACTATTAAGCAGATGGCCTAACCACAAAACTTCAGCACAACAGCCTATTCCAACTTTTAAGAGTTGAGAACTACAGGGAAGGTCTGAAACTCCACTATTTTCTATGGAAATCACTACCCTACTGAGTACGCAAGAGGATTGTACAAGACCAGTAGAATATATTAACCGAGAAATGACTATTTCTCCATTGTTCTCCATTTATTTGACAAAATGATACATTCTAGATAGCAATATCCAAGACATTGTAGCTCTGAAAGTTTTCTCAGTCCCTTTGTATTGCAGAAATGAAGGGGTCTCAGTCCCACAGTATAAAATGCTTTTGTTTGCCATAGGTGCCATGGTTTTGTTCATCTTGGTCCCGATTAAAAACACATCACAACCTAACTGCATTTTATTTGCTTAAATATACTTGTGTAGCAGGGGTACCCTGAAGAGCACTCGTGGTGTATATTTGGGTTGGTGTTATTGGGCACTCAATGTCATCTTGAAGCAGAGATGGCATTGAAGCCAAATCATGGAATTTACTTCCAAAAGTAAAGAGAGACTTGGACTTGGACAAGTTGCAGAGCTGGGCCGAGAGATGGCAAATGGAGTTTAATGTGGAAAAGTGTGAGGTAATTCACTTTGGCAGGAATAACAAATGTGTATAGGGCTAATGGTAGGACTCTTAATAGTGTTGAAGAACAGAGGGATCAGAGGTATATGTGCATAGATCCCTGAAAGTTGGCAATCAAGAAGCAATCTTTTCTGAAAGGTTTAAAAACCAATTAGCACCCATTGTCAATCAAGTCGATAAGGTTGTTAAGAAGGCATACGGAGTCTTAGTTTTTATTGGTAGAGGGATTGAATTTCAGAGCCGCAACGCTATGTTGCAACTGTACAAAACTCTAGTGTGGCCGCACTTGGAGTATTGTGTGCAGTTCTGGTCCCCACATTATAAGAAAGATGTGGAGGCATTGGAGAGGGTACAGAGGAGGTTTACCAGGATGTTGCCTGGTATGGAGGGCAGGTCTTATGAGGAGAGGCTGAGGGATTTGAGGTTGTTTTCGTTAGAAAGGAGGCGGCTAAGAGGGGACCTTATTGAAACATATAAGATGATTAGAGGTTTAGATAGGGTGGACAGTGATAGCCTTTTTCCTAGGATGGAGAAAGCTAGCACGAGGGGACATAGCTTTAAATTAAGGGGTGGTAGTTATAGGACGGATGTCAGAGGTAGGTTCTTTACCCAGAGGGTGGTAAGGGTATGGAATGCCCTGCCTGCTGCAGTTGTAGATGCGCCAAGTTTGGTGGCGTTTAAGAGGTTAGTAGATAAGTTTATGGACGAAAAGGGAATGGTTTAGGTTAGAGGGTCATTGCTTTTTCCTAATTGGTCGGCGCAACATCGAAGGCCGAAGGGCCTGGTCTGCGCTGTAATGTTCTATGTTCTAAATCAAAACTGTTGAGGTTTGGGGTTAATAGAAAAGTTAAAAAAAAAACTATAATTAACAAACTTGGTTTGGCAGGAGGATTAAGCATTATAGAACCAAGGCAGACAACTAGAGTTAAGGTATAGCTTAGCTATGATCAAATTGAATATTGGAACAGGCTCAGTGGCTTGTTCCTGTTCTTATGCATTATGTTTTAGCTGAAGAACTGTACACACTGCTATCTAAAAGAAGATTTAATTTAAACCCCTTTGATTTAAATAAATAAGGCCTCTTTCTAGAGTGCATATTGTGGAAATGTGAGAAACAAATCTAGAGGAAGCAACAGGAGAAAAAGATGCAGGAAGCTACTAATCCAGTGAGTGAGTGGTTACTCTTGAAATTCTGAAACTCCCTGTTGATTATTCTAAGGCAATCTGAATCTGAACACGGACGTATGAAGGGAAAAAGATTTCAACAATCTGTTTGAAATTAAACTTCTCAACAGGCTGTATAAACAAACACGAGGGAAACTGGGGAATTGAACAGAATTAAGTCTAATTTAGAGACATAATGAAAGTGTCAAGCATGCAGGATATGGCATGCAATTATGTAGGATTATCAGCTTGTACAAAATCTTTGCAATGTTCAAATTAAAATGACAAGCTGTTTTAAAAAAAACTTCCGACCATTTGAAAACTTCCCCATACTCCATCTTATTCTGATCCAGAGTAATGGTATTTTGCCAATGATATGGAGAAAAATACAAGCCATCATAACAAGGATTTTTTTTACTCTATGTTTGGCCAAAATAAAAATGTTATATAAGTCACGATTAATGATAGTGTTTGCTATCAATTATATATAACATATATAGATTACACATGATATATATCAATCTCCCTTCTTTTTCACCATTCCCAGCTATTCTTGAAGGCTCTTAATAAAATGCAGTGTCATGGTTTCTACCAAATCTCTGGTGCATCTTTGAAATGGTTGTGCTATGAGCCTGATCTTCTTTCCTGTGATGGTTTGTATCTGGAGTCACCCACAAGTCTATCCTTGGTCTCGATCTCATCTTCTTCATTTATAATGATTTGATACAGCTTGATCTGATCGGAGTTTCCAAGCATATATTCTTTTCATCATCAGGTTATCTAATTCCACCCCTGGAACATCATCCATCTCCAGCCTTGCCTCTCCCGCCTTCTCCTGAAACCCTCCTTGAATATCTTCTGATTCAAATTTTCTATTGCCCTCCTGACTGCTCTCCAATATCCCTCTCTCCATAACCTCCAATGTAGCCAAACTGTCTGCCCTCTGTCCCATCCATTGATTCTGTCTACAATTCCCACTGCCAAGGAAAAGCAGCCAGCACAATCAATGTCTTCACACACCCTGGATGTATTTTCTTCCACCTTCTTCTGTTGGCAAAAAGATACAGAATCTGAGAATACTCTCAATTGACTCAAGAACAGCTTCTTCCCTGCTGCCATCAGACTTTCAAATATTAAGCTGATCTTTCTCTTCACTCTATCTGTAATTGCAACACTACATTCTGCACTCTTATCTTTTCCTTTCCCCCATGTACTCTATGAATGGTATGTTTTGTCTTTAGAGCATGCAGAAAAGAATGCTTTTCACTATAACCCAATAGATGTGGCAATGATAAATCAAATTAAATGTCACAAATTTAATCCTATCATTCCTGCATTCGCTGACCACCAGGATAGTTGATAATTGAACATCTCCATCCTCATGTTCAAATCCCTCCATGGCCTCATCCCTCCCTAATTTTTTAACCTTCTCTAGCCCTATTAACCTTGTTGCTCTGCCAATTTTGACCTATTCCATATGAAGTGACACTGCAGTCACAGTTTTCAGGTAGCTAAGCGGTATAAAGGTAATGCTAAGATTGCAGGAGTGGACATGGAGGGATGTTGATACTACATTCTGAATTTAGGGATGGGAATTACACACCAGAGGTGCAGAAGCCTAATGTAAATTACAATATTGATCCCAACGATGTCGAGAGGATGTGATCACCATTTTAACCAGGAGCCCAAGAGAGCCACAAACATCAAACCCAATTCAAATTTAAAGGTGCTTTACGAACATAGAACATAGAACACTACAGCACAAACAGGCCCTTTGGCTCACGAGTTGCGCCAATCACATCTATACCTACCAAGCCACAGACCTATAACCCCCTATCCCATTAGTTCCCATATACTCATCCAGAAGTCTTTTAAAAGACCCCAGCGAGTTCGCCTCTACCACCACCGATGGCAGCCGATTCCATTCACTCACCACCCTCAGTGAAAAACCTACCTCATGAGTCAGAAGGAACATGCTATTCCACCAGGAATGGGCTCTCCCCTACCTTCTTTCTTGATCGTGGATAAGCTTGCTAACTTCCACTCCTCCCACCCCCAATCCTTCACTTGCTTTGCCACAAGGATCATAGTGGCAACTTGATTGCAGCAACCCCCACCCCATACTAAATTTCATCACTCATGGTGATGTTACACACATCAACCTTTGCTGGGAGATAGTATTAAAACATATTAACGGAGCCTGAACATTCAATCTCTTAAGTTTCATGTTCTGGGTCTCAGTACGATCATTGGCCACTTTGTCCTTGCATGCCACCTCTCTCCATGCCCTGAGTTAAACTGACTTTCCCACCGAGAATCTCATTAATTGCCAAACACGTTCTGTCTTCACTTCAGTTAAAAGTCAATTAGACAGTAGGCTCTGAACCCTGGCTGATGCATCTTTCTATCTTCTCAATGTGGAGGTCGATACCAGCAACATTGCTGGTTAGGCTAATGTTGACTAACACAGTGCACTGAGTGTCTCGGGGAGTCAGTGGTATTGATTTATTCATTTAACGTCCAATCCTGATCATGTGACACTGCGCCAATTTTCTGACATAATTTGAAGCTGGAGATCAAGCTTTTTCTTACAAGCTAAGTGCAAGGCAGCGAGCCACTATGAGTTGGCAAATCTTCATAGCTAACTTGCTTTCTATAAGAATTTTTTTCTAAGGAACTCATTATACAATGCATTCACAGCAACAAAGATGCAATCTTTGCGACTCACCAACTCAATAACTGCAATTATGTCAGATCATTCCACACTCAGATTGCCCATCCAAAAGAATATGACAGCAATCAGTGCAAATCCAGTTGTAATTTTCAAGTTTAAAATTGGCCTGATTTTAAGTTTCTGATGTTAGAGTAAAACTTAGAGTTTATGGGTGGCATGGTAGCATAATAGTTAGCACTGCTGCTTCACAGCTCTAGGGACTTGAGTTCGATTCCCGGCTTGGTCACTGTCTGCATGGAGTTAGCACATTCTCCTCATGTCTGCATGGGTTTCCTCCATGTACTCCGTTTTCCTCCCACAGTCCAAAGATGTGCAGCTTAGGTTGATTGACCATGCTAAAAAATTGCCCCTTATTGTCCCAAGATGCTTAGGTTAGAGGGATTAGTGGGTAAAATATGTAAGGATATGGGGCTAGGGCCTGAGTGGGATTGTTGAGACTCGATGGGCCAAATGGCCTCTTTCTGCACTGTAGGGAATCTATGAACTGATTTGGTGGGCGGGATTTTCCAGCCGTTCCTGCCAGCGGGAACCTCCAGTCCTGCTGACAGCAACCCCCGACCACAGGTTTCCTTGCAGCAGAGGGTGCAAACACCATGAAGCCATGTTGACAGTGACGGGACTGGAAGATCCCACTGTTGGCTAATAGAAGACAGACTTTGCCACTGCAAAACACTGGAGAATCCCATCCGCATTCTTGTAACTATTGGACATGAAGATGAAAATGTGTTTAAAGGATTAAATTGTGAGGATAGCCTGAATGAACATGGCTTATGCTTCTTGAGTTCAGAAGATTGAATGTGGTTCGATACAGTGATTTAAGTGCTAAAAGGAATCAATAGCTTTACCGAACTATTTGTCCTGATAGGAAGAAGTGACAATGGCCAGAATTTTATCTCCCTGCCCACACCAGGAATCAGAGTGAGTGACAGGTGAATATTTCAAAAAGAACAAAAGAACAAAACAGCACGGGAAACAGGCCTTTCAGCCCAACGAGCCCGTGCCGCCACCCCGATGTTCCCACCTCTACCCGTGATTCCTGTCTACGTTTATAGATCTATGGATTAAAAACCAAATTTGAGACAATTTAGGGAGAATTTGTTTTGCCAATTAGCCTAAGAGCACATCTTTGGGATGTGGGAGGAAACCGGAGAAAACCCACGCAAGCACGGGGAGAATGCGCAAACTCCCATAGACACAGGCCCAAATCCATGTATCTGCACAGCACAGCGATAGTCACTGAGCTGTCGTGTTGCCCATCAAATGGTCCAAGTCAAGCGTACACTAATGACGTGAAGCACTAGGATACTCGCGAAAAAAATCCAAGAGCAGCCCTCTCACGACCCATCGCGTGTATGCCCCTTGTTAGGCAACAAGGTGGACCAAAGCATCTGTAGGATAAAAACAAGTACATCGATATCATCATCTATTTATATACTTCCCAGGGACTCCCAAGGCTCATGATCCCTATTTTAAATCAGTTTTCTATACCCCTCCATTCCCATTCATTAACTTCATGTGGGATTTTACGGTTTCGGGACCAGTGAGGCTATAAAATCCCATCTAATGTTACCATTAGAACTGGGTTACATAGAAGGGAAATGGGAAGGACATTTTAATTCAAAGAATGGGAGAAATCTGGGAGTCTCTCTCTGTAAAGACTGTGATAACAGAAGAGTTAGCTTTTTGATAGACGTATCAAGGAATATACAGCTAAGGCAGGTAAATGGAGTTGAACTATAGAGCTGTCATGGTCTAATTGAATAGTGAAACAGGCTCAAGAAGCTGTCTGCTCTACTCCTAATCCTGTGTAACTTTGCATCTGTATCTTGCCAGCACCAGCAGAATCAGTGGCTTTACTGCTGCAGCACAAAAGGTAATAATTTTCTGAATACCGCTTGCAGAAATGGATCTGCGCTGATAGATGGCACAGGCTCACTTGTTGGAAGAGTCAGTCCTGCCAAATATTCTGATTATACCTCCCCTCTTAATTTGAATAGGCATCTGTCACAGCAAAGAGTTGCCCAGATTGCTTGGTCTATTGTATATTCGGCTGGTGATCACAAACTCCATCAAAGCAGCGGTTCTGAAAAAGCTGTGGAACAAAATCTTATTTTAACTAATTAGTGACCGCTTTAAATCAGTCACAGAGCATAGAATTCCTACAGTGCAGGACAAGGCCAATCAGCCCATCGAGCCAGTACCTACAACAATTCCACCAACTCCATATATTTACCCTGCTAATTCCCCTGACACTAAGGATCAATTCTGCATGGCCAATGCACCTAACCAGCACATTTTCAGACTGTGAGGGAAAACTGGAGCACCCAAAGGAAACCTATGGATACACAGGAGAACGTACAATCTCCACACAGACATTAACCCAAGACGTGTCCCTGGTGCTATGAGACAGCAGTGTTAACGACTGTACCACCCTCGCATCAGATGTTAAAATCCCTGCCACATTCAGAATGTCTGTTGCCAGCCTAACACAATGCAGACTTTGAGAGAAGTTCTTTTTGATCAACCAAAAATAAGCAATGTGATTTCTTCAAACCAGTGAGTCAAAGTCTGGTCCTTTTTGAACCATGTTGTCAGCTTATCTTATGGATTTGAATAACTAAGTGTTTGAATTTCAGATATTCAGCAATCTTTTCTGAAAAGTTTAAAAACCAATTAGCACCCATTGTCAATTGAAAATAAATGTTACTGTCTTGGATTGCATATTAGTTGTTCTCAATAAACGTTCAGCAGTTAAAATCTAAATTGCATCTGTTGTTGCAATATATCTTTTGAAGATATTGCAGAAAGAGATATGCTGCCGAAGCTTTCCATCTTAAACACATCAGAACAGGTGTGCAAGAATATCAAAGTTCAAAGGGAGCAATAATCTATACTTCATAAAAGATTGCTAGTTGATTGACAAGTGAAATTTGGTTGATTGGGACATTGTGCATTTTCATGGCAACGGAACAGTTAACTATCAAGCTTTGTTTAAATTCAAACTAGGCACGTCAACTTTGATTGGTCAAGGCATAGTCATGGGGAATAACCCAGGGAGTGGCTGTCTTCAAACTTTGGCTTAGTTGAAGAAGCAGCAATGTATAAAAAAAAATGATAACCCCATGATCTGCGTGGGGAAATCACTAATTGATGTCTCAGTTGGACTCATTGAATATGATCTCCCTGTGGACTGGTAATTAGCCAACCAGATGGAGTTTGTATATAAGTCTTATATAAAGCAAGACTCTGAGGGAGTCCATTTACTTTTTAGTCCCAGTTGAGACTTGTTGTGTTCATCACAGACTTGCGGTTGTTGCTTATTTTCATTCTGTGCCATAAAGCCTGGCACCATCACAGCTAACTCTTGGAGTTTATATGATGATCGCATTCAAGCACATAAGGTGCTAAGGGGGCTTGACAGGGGAGGTGGTAAAATGATTTCACTAGTAGAACATAGAACATAGAACATTACAGCACAGAACAGGCCCTTCGGCCTTCGATGTTGCGCCGACCAATATAAAAAGCAATGCCCCTCCAAACTAAACCATTCCCTTCTCTTCCATATACTTATCAACTAACCTCTTAAACGCCACCAAACTTGGCGCATCTACAACTGCTGCAGGCAGGGCATTCCACTCCCGAACCACCCTTTGGTAAAGAACCTACCTCTGATATCCATCCTATAACTATCACCCCTTAATTTAAAGCTATGTCCCCTCGTGCTAGCTTTTTCCATCCAAGGAAAAAGGCCATCACTGTCCACCCTATCTAAACCTCTAATCATCTTATATGTTTCGATTAGGTCCCCTCTTAGCCGCCTCCTTTCTAACGAAAACAACCTCAAATCCCTCAGCCTCTCTTCATAAGACCTGCCCTCCATACCAGGCAACATCCTGGTAAACCTCCTCTGTACCCTCTCCAATGCCTCCACATCCTTCTTATAATGTGGGGACCAGAACTGCACACAATACTCCAAGTGCGGCCGCACTAGAGTTTTGTATAGTTGCAAGTGGGAGAGTCTTCAACAAAGGACAGAGCTATAAAATAAAGGGCCAGTCATTTGAAACAGATGTATAGAAATTACTTGCAGAGTTGGGAATCTCTGAAGTTCTCTGCCCTAAAAAGAGTGGTGGAGGCTAGATTTTTAGAAATATTTGAAGTGAAATGGATAAATGTTCGATAGATTAAGGATAAGAGGTGATGGAGCTAGGTATAGAATTGTTAGCATGAGGCCCTTCACTTTATTTTACTATAGTAAGTAGATTAGATTGTGACGTGGGTTATATTTCATAGATAATGGGGGGAAGCCTACAGTGGCAATGAGCTAATGATCTCCTATTCCTATTGATAGGTGGAATGTTATTGGCTGAGATAATAATGTGTAATACTGTGGTTGGAATCTCCAGTCTGATTAATGAGGCTGGGTGGGATATTGAAATGTTCTGAATAATATAACAATTTTAGAATTGAGAGATTAGCTCAGAGGACATTAACTACTTATGACTGCATTCCTTCTGATGCATGCATTAGCAAATACGTTCCTTTTTATTCTTTAACTACATGCTGACTTCGTATCAAGTGGGATCACTCACAGTCCCAGCGGGACACCTCAGAAAATCCCTCCTTTCAGGAGGGCTGCCATAAGATCATTACTGGTCCATCATGGGCTTAACTTCACTTTCTTACCTGACCCCATAGCCCTTGAATCCCTTTGGGTCGAATGGATTTGATGACTCAATCATAAATATATATAACATGGAAATAGATCATTTGGTACAACTAGATTATGCTGGCATTTATGCTCCATTTATCCTCCTTCCTCATTTAATTACTAGTATGACTATTTACTCCACTCTCCAGTTTTTTTTAAAGTTGATTTAAAAGAGTCATGAGTAGGCTTATATTAACACTGCAGTGAAGTTAATGTGAAAAATCTTTTAGTCGCCACACACCAGCCTGTTTGGGTTCCAATAAGAATTTAGCATGGCCAGTGCATGTTTTTCAGAGGAAATCGCAACACTTGGAGGAAGCTAACGCAGAGAGAACTATGAGAACGTAGAGACTCTGCACAGACAGTGACCCAAGTTGGGAATCGAACCCAGTTCCCTGGTGCTGTGAGACAGCAGTGCTAACCACTGTGCCATCATCCATTTCCATCCCTGTGCTGGAGCTTCATTTTCTTACTATCTCTAGGTAGTGGCTGCTTCTGAATTCTCCTATTTGATTTCTTGGTGACTCTCTTTTTCCAAATAACACGTCTTTGAGTGTTAAAAGGATTCAACACAGCAGCCCACTCAAGTGAGCTGACTTTCTAAGCTCTTTCAAATGATAACTACATAAAATTACAGCACAGAACATGACCATTAGATTTATGCTGGTGTTAATGCTGCCCATGAGCTTCCTTCCTCTGATATGGTTGGCATTTAGCAGAACACCTAGCAGCAGTAGCTTCAAGTTTGCTGCCTAAAGCTGTGTTTTAGAGCTGTAGATGTAGAGATGCCGGCATTGGACTGGGGTAAACACAGTAAGAAGTCTACAACACCAGGTTTAAAGTCCAACTGATTTATTTGATAGTAAACTCAAGTTTACTATCAAATAAACTGGTTGGACTTAAACTTGGCTTTGTCAGATTTCTTACTATTTTTTTTCCTGTCTACAGAAATAGTGATTATTCATATTATTACAAAATGTAAATGCAATGTTTACTAACAACAACTTATCGCACCATCATCATAAAACATTCCAAAGCACTTCACAGGAACATTATTGAACATGACGCTGAGCCATACAAGGAAATATTAGGTCAAAGTGGTAGATTTGAAGGAACATCCAAGTGAAATTGGGAAGGGAAGGTATGTAGGGAGATTATTCTCTTACTTGAGGCCAAGGCAACTGAGGCTCGGGTGAAGCAAATAAATTTGGGAACATTCCAGTGGCCAGAATTAGAAGAGTGCAGAGGGCTATGGGGTTGAGGAAATGAGAGGTAGGGGAGAGATGAGGCCTTGAAGGGATTTGAAAAAAAGAATGCAAATTTTAAAATCAAGATGTTGCTCAAATGGAAGCCAATGAAGGTCAGTGAGCATAGGAGTGAGAGGGGAATAGAATTTGCTATGGGTTAAAACATGGGCAACAGAGTTGTGGATTGTCTCAAGTTTTAGTTGGGCAGAATATGGAGAGTCAGAATATAATAATTCAGACTTGCAGTTGCATGGAAAACGAAGATATTTGATCTGCTTGAGAAGGGATTATATAGATAATCAGCTTGGGGCTGAGGTAACAGGAGTCCCCTCTACCCATTGCTGAGCAAACATTTTCTTTCTCAAGCAATAGAGTTTTATTATCTTTATGCTTCACTTCTGGGGAAGCAAGCATAAGGAGCTTTTGAGCTTTATCGGCATTTTATTGTAGTCCTGGCGATGAATGGATTTAAACATTTAAAAAAATATATCCTCAGTGAAGGAATGCCAGATTTTAATCAGCAGATTGGAATAGATTTTGTGTTCCTTACCGCCACCATTCCCCTATCCTAAATACTTCAAATATGAATTAACTTTAATTAAATCATGCATTATTTTTAACTTTAAATTTATGGAAGAGAATTGATATTTTCTGATATTGATATTTTATATTTTGATCTTCATAAACATTTTCAATGTATATAAAAATTCCCTTCACTTTAGTGAAGATTGTATTCCGAGATAAGGCGTCCAGTTTCAGCATCAGATTGGAGCTTTGTGTTCTGGAAAACTAAAGGGCAAGTGCTGACTTCATATGCATATTTAATACCATGAAATGGTTTTATAGGATAGACATTGAAAAGGTGTCAAAATTTTTGGGAGAGCAACCAAAACTTCTAAGCAGTCACTAAATAAGAATTTTAAGAGAAACATCTTTACCCAAAGAATTGTAAGATTGTGGCACATTCAATCACAGAATGAATTGTGGCAAACGGCATAGATGCGTTAAAAATGAAGTCAGTTAAGTATGCAAGGGAGGAACAGGAAGAAATACTGATAAGGATTCGTTGAATTAGGATGTGGATCATAAACCCAGGATAATTATTATTTATTTTATTAGTGACCCAAATAGGTTTATATTAACACTGTAATTAAGTTACTATGAAAATCCTCTAATCACCACACTCCAAAGTCTCTTCGGATATCTTAAGGGAGAATTTAGCACGGCCAATCCGCGTAACCAGCGCATCTTTCAGACTTGGGAGGAAACTGGAGCCCCTGGAGGAAATGCAGGGAGGACGTGCAGACGCTACGTAACAACCCAAGCCAGGAATTGAACCTGGGTCTCTGGCACTGTGAGGCAGCAGTCGTGACCATTGATCCATCATGACACCCTAGTTGAGTCAAATGGTTTTTATGCTGTAAATTCTATGCAGTCAAATATGCCTAGACCACACATAGCCCAGACAATTTCAGATTTGCTTTACCCTCAGATTTCTTAAATGCATTTAATCTTGGGGCCCTCACATCTAATGGACAATGACAGCAGAGGTGATTCTCCCAGCCAGCTCCACTGACAGAGCAGTGAGGCAGGTTGGGAGACTCAAGCACAGGCCTTGTAAAGGGCACAATGGCCTCTTCACGTTTCCACAGGGAGCCGTGGAGGGCTCTGCAAGCCAGCGATCGAGGGTTGCAATGCTGACCAGTGATCAGGAGGCTAGCAGTGAAGGGTCATTCCACACCTGCCCAGCCCGGGCGCCCCTGACCTTGCATTCAACCAAACCACCTCGGACCTTGCATCTGGCTCGACCAAGTTGGACCTCAACGCTAACAGATGCACAGTGGCTCCACTCAACGCTATGCTACAGAACTCTCCAGCAGGAATTCACCCTGCCTCACATTTTTGATGAGATTCACACTGGGGCACTCTACGATGTACAGAATGAGGGAGATTCATTTAAAAACAAACAGTGGATTTACTCCAGTGTTTATACGCATTCAGCGCAGAATATTTTGGGAGAATTCTACCTGACATTGTATCAGCTTGTGCTACATCCCATCAATTCTAGATCTACAAGAGATATACATGTGTTTAATTTATTTCACTATCTGCCCATCATCTCCAGCTCCCAACAAAATCTATTTTGTATGTTGCTCTGTATGAAATCAGCTACAACCTGAGACCATCTGGCAATCATCTTCTTTAGATTTGAGCCTATTCATTTTTTTTATAGCAAGACTTTATTTTCCTATAGACTTTCCATTTTCATTGCTTCAGAACTGATGCATAAATGTATGGCAGCCAATGCACAGCATTACAAGGATTAGGGTTCCATTAACATCAATGCAAGTCACCGTATATTATCTCAATCAGTCTTTGAACACTGCAAATGGCTCAAGTAGTAGGCGCAATCATTCTACGATTGTGCCAGGAATGAAGCAGAAGTCTGTCAAGGAGTGTTAATGTACTTACCTTGCTCATTATCATCAGTTTATTCAATCTCTTACAGCAATGAACTGTCACTTGAGGCATGACAGGTGCAATTCAGAGTCACTCACCTTCAATGGGCTATCACCACAAAGTGAATAGCTCAGCTTTTCCTCTAAACAGGATTGCCTGCTCACCCTGAGCCCAGCAGGCTTCTGCCCTGTCTGTCTGAGCCAACCATCTTCTACAGCTTCCTCCTTAAATAAGCTCTTTACCATTTCTTCCACCAACTCTTCTATCCAGCTCCAGCAGGAATCTGCCTATCCAGGTGTAAATAAAGCAGGCCAATATATAAGTGAGCTGATCAAGAAAATCAATCAGAGATGGATGGCATATCATCCATTACAGTTCAAGTAAATGCAGAGGCTGCCTGGAAAATGAAAGAATGTAGATCCAAATTATAAACATAACAAATCAATGACCGGGTCAGCTTGATCTCAAAATGTTAAATTTATACAACCATATCAAACATTTATACAACTCTTATTAATGGAACTGGCTTCAGGAGCCAACTATTTGCACACATGGAAGAGGCTTTAAAATCTAAATGACTTTAGATTTATAACCTCAGAGCAAAAGTAATATTGAAAATTTAAACTAAAATTAAGTGACTTGCAGAACATTTCAGATTGCTGGCATGAAACTTGATTAGCAGAGAAAGCTTTGGGAAATAGACAGGTGATTTCAACAAATCTAAGATAGTAATGGATTGCTTTTGCACTCTTAATTTAAAAAAAATACATCGAGTTATCTAATGTGCATGGACAGTTCAATCAAAATCTTTATTCCAAAAGTAAATATGATTTTATCTTTGCAGGAGGTAGTCAGTTAATACAGAAAATAATTCAGTCTTGATCAGGACAATTCCTGCTCGATTTCTTATTACATGCAGCATTAGTTGATGGTAGGGATGCTACAACTGGTTTCAGCAGTTCCGATTATAGATAATACTCATTGCCCAAAAACTGCTGCAGGTAGTAGATATTGGACACAAATTGGGCCATTCAACAGCAGAATTTCCTGAGCTAATTGTCAGATTTAGGAGCTTAAATAAAACGAGAGAGAAAAGTTCTACAATAGCATTTTTTCCCCCTCCCTGCCTGTTCCCCCAACCTTTTCCTTGATCTGAAAGAAATTTTGTGGGTTCCAGTAACCCAATAGTATTTGATTTTTTTTAAACCTTGGAATGTAGACATAGGTAGGCAATACCAGCATTTGTTGCCCATCCCTAATTCCCTTGAGATGATGGTTGTGAATTGCCTTTTTGAATCATTGCAGTCCATATAAAATTTTGAACAGTAAAGGAATCAAGGGTTATGGAGAGTGAGTGTGTAAGTAGAGCTAAGTCCACAAAAAGATCAGTCACGATCTTATTGAATGGCAGAGCAGGCTTGAGGGCCTACTCCTGCTCCTAGTTCTTGTTTGTGGTTCAGATATACTCAGAGACTGCGTTGCTGAGAAGGAAGTTCCAGGATTTTGTCAGTGAAATAACAATGGCAATCAATTTGAGATGGTATGAATATTGCAGGATTATTGCAACACAACGTTTAGATCATACAACTATGCAGTGGTGGTGGAGGAAATAAATGAGGCAGTGGTTATGGTGCTGATGAAGTAGGTCTCATTGTTTGATATTGAGGATCTGGAATCTTGTTGGAGCTGCACACATTCAGGAAAATGTTGTATATTCCAGCCCTTGTAGCCTAAGTATTTGTTAATTTACTGATCAATGTTGACTAATAAATATCAAACAAACATGATTAAATTTGACTTGTTGAGGATAGTCATTGCACAGCACAGATTTTACCTGCCTCTCATCAACCCAAGATTGAATATTGTCCAGGTTTACTGCACATGGGCATCGATTGTTTCAATAGCTGAGAAGTTGTGCATAGGACTAAAATATTAAGTAAGCATCAGCAAATACAAAGAACAAAACAGCACGGGAAACAGGCCCTTCGGCCCAACGAGCCCACGCTGCCACCTTGGTGTTCCCACTTCTACCAGTGATCCCTGTCTATGTTTATAGATCTATGGATTGAAACCAAATTTGAGACAATTTAGGGAGAATTTGTTCTGCCAATCAGCCTAAGAGCACATCTTTGGGATGCGGGAGGAAACCAGAGCACCCGGAGAAAACCCACGCAAGCACGGGGAGAATGCGCATGTCCCCACTCCTGGCTTGATGGAGGAAAGAGAAGGGTAAATGAAATTGAAACAGCTCAAGATGGTTGGTCCTAGCATACTATTATAAATTTGCAGAAGCTCCCAACAACCATTGTTGGGGAACTTCACAGCACCCGTCTCCTCCACCTTTCTCCATGGCATCAATTTTGCCAAGGATTTTTGATGCCACATTTAGAAACACTGCTTTGGCATCAAGTGGCAGTGGCTTTTCCTCTATCTTCTGGAATTGAATTATTTTGTCCATTTTTAGACTAAAGCTGTAATGAAGCCTGGAGCTGAATTGTCATGGTGGAACCCAGATTGAGCATCAGTGAGCAGATTGTTACCACTGTTGATAATATCTTCATTCATTTTGTTCATGACTGATTGGGTGATAATTGGCCCCAGTTTTATTTTATCCCGCTGCGTGGATGGGTCATATCCAAGCAAATTTCTCCACTTAAAAACACCAGTGATATCAATGTACTGGGAACACGGCTTGTTCTGGAACAGGGGTGGGAGAAAAAGACGTCCACATGATGTTCATTATTCATCCATTTCTTCTTGTATTGTAAGGCCAACTTTAGTTGTAATCAAGGGGAACTTCAAGAGCTAGTCTTGAATGTGTTGGACATTTGGTACAACTGATGCAGTTTGTCCAACAACTTTCACTCTACATTTAAAAACACAGAAAAGTTAAACTTTACATGAAGTAGCCTTGTTTTGTTCTTGAAACATGATTACTGAATGTTTATTTTAAACCAATATAAAATACAAGCAAATAATCCATTTGCAGTGTCAAAGGCAATACATCAGCAATTTCATACCATAAAGTGCATTTTAATCTAACTTGCCAGCTTTTTGTATCAATAATCTGTACTCTAATATACCATGAGATATTACAGTTCTATTGTAAAAGTTTTAAATCTTGTACAGCTTTATAAGCAATTTTTAAAAAATTGTTGGTATTAAACCATAAACCCCAAATAAATAGCTATTTGATCATGATGGATTATTTTCAACTTCAACGCTACATGATTATATTTGTTTTTAAACAAAAAGTCTGGGAAAAAAATAAAGGGAATACTGCCACACTGCTATCACTACAATTCAGTAAGGCTCATGCTTGCTTATTGAAGTGATTGGCTTCAGATTTTATACATCGCTTAGCGTTTTATCTCCAATGCTTGAAATGCACTATTTTCTGATACACTATCTTTCAAAAACTACAATCAGTATGTTAACAAAACATTTTCAGCATTGTATTTATAAAGTAAGTAGATGTACCTGGTCCAAGGTTTGCAGTATAGGTTTGATCACATACAAGCATCAGTTTGGAGCACTTGGCACTAAAATGGATCTCAAATAAGTCCTAGTGACAGTCCTACCCTCAGTTTTGTAGCTTTAACATTTTCTATCAAGAAATCTAGCGTCATATTCTAAATTTTTCCATTAAATGAGGGGCTGGGGTGCAAAATTCTCAACAGGAGGCAGGTGTCTCCACCAGACTGCAAGAGAAGTGCCTAGTGGAATTAGGTTTCTTTAGGATCATGAGGTACTTTGTTCTCTACAGTGTCACCTTAATCTTTGTGGGCATGAACTTCATGTCACGAAATGCTCAATCTATGTTTTCATTAAATTGCCTACATCTCTTATTTTTGATGTGAATAGATATTATCAGCATTTTAATTTAATGCGGCAACAGCAACTGGGACTTTTCCCAAACTCCAGATCAGAAGTTCAATGGAAAAGCAAACTTCCAAGTGCAAATGAGACTGAGTTACCTGCTTCAAGGGCAACAACTGCTCTGTTCACTTGGATCAGTTGGTTCTCCCTATGTGCTTATTCAAGAAGAAAATAAGCTCAAAGTGAACTGTTGCAATCATGTAATTGAGCTCCTTGGCACAGAATCTTGAATGTGGTACACTGCATTAAACTTAGAACATGATGCAAACTTAGATCATAAAGGAAAATGGAAAGCAAGAGAAAAACATGATCATTTACAATCATTTATCTAGCATATTATACCTCTATTATTTTAAACAAATCTAAAATCTATTGTTGGTGTACAACCGTAGAAGATAAATGCAGCTGGTACATGGTTCAACTGAAACAAACAATCTTAAAGTAAACTTGGGAACCTTCATTTCTTTAACAATTGCATTCACATTAACTAAACACATCAGGCTGGCAAGCAGTCAATATCAATTGGTTAGCACATCCTTTTTGATTGTAAAAGATGCATCTGATGGTTGTCACTGCATTTAAAAGAGTAATGAATGACGAATGTTCTTCCCCAGGTCCAAATCACTGGATGGTCCAATTTTTTTTTTACAACTTCAACATCTTTCAGATCAAGGAACAATCAGAAACAAAGATTTTCCTTCGCAATTTGTGACAAGTGTTTACAGACACCAAAGTGCATTTTGACATGGAAACTTTTGTTTATGGGAAAGGCTTCAAAAAGCTACCCAAATATTCCCAGGGAGAACAGTGGATTCACCATTTTGATTCATATCTATATTAGTAGCACCAAGATATATTACAGATTGGCTTCAAATTACACACTTATTCCTGATTCATTATTAAGACGGGCACTGTTAGGCAGGTTTTTGAAGTGAAAATTAGTTCATATACAAACTGTATCAAATTTGTTTTTAAAAATGGCAGTTATAACAAACAAAAATTGGTCAGTTTGTCAACCTCCAACATGTGAATTATTGACAACTTGAAAACAAAACAAAACAGAAAAAAAATAGCAACTTTGGTTTACAAAGGTCTTGTGTGGATCAAGAAGCTTGTTCAGTTACTGCAGGTCCTTGTCTGGGGATTGCTGGTACAAGGACAGACTGACAATGGCCACTAACAACGTAACCAAGCCAGTTAATAGTTGCTGGAACCAGACACAACGGTTGATCTGCTCCTCTAGTCGCCTATTAGATGCCATTAATTTGATTATCTGTTAAAACAAAAATGCAATATTGAAAGCAAAATAATAAATCATAATTATTATTTAAATGCAGAAATCAAATGAAATCATACATTGAGGCTATCAACATACAAACTAGAAAAGTTGCAAAACCTTAAATACAATTAACTGATCACAGAACTAATGTGTTGAGAGATAAAAACATTAGTAACATCTTGCTTTCATTAGCAAACGTCCGAGCAGGTCAATAAGGCTATTGCAATAGACCACATTTGATTGTAGTCTATAGAATGGACAATTGTACACAAGAAACCTTTGAAAATTGTAAAACTATTTTGCCCGACCCAAACGTGGCTTCTACTGTCCAGAGGATATTGCACCAACTAACACTATTTTGGATGTTATTGACTACCTAATTCAGTAGTGCTAGAAAAACTAGAGATTGTTGATGCTTTCCTGAAATTGAGATAAAGTACAGCACTGGAGTAGAAAGAAGCTTGCCCCACCATTGGTGGTGGTGTGTGCTTGAAGGCAACACTAAAAGAAAGGCAAACTAGACCCCTCATTTTCAAGAATATCTAAAACGGTTTACATTTAAAGGCACTATGTAGATGTAAAGAATAATCTCAAGAAATGTTAGAAAAAGACATAGGGAAAATATACTGAGTTAGAAATGAAATACAAGATAATTCTGAGATAATCCTGAAGACTTGGTCAGAGAGGAGTATTGAGCAACATACATAAATGAGATAATTTATGATCACTGAGACTTAGAATCTATTTTTCCCCTTTATGTTTCTACCATGCAGAGAACCTCAGCTTTACTGGCAGAGGATGGGAAGGGAAAACGATGCTGGTACTTTTTTTGGTATAAAATGAGGAAATAGCTGAAGTAATTCTGAAGACTTGGTCAGAGATGAGTATTGAGCTAAGCACATGGGTAACCGGTGATTATTCAGGCTTAAAAAGGGAAACATATATTTCTACCATACAGAGAACCTCATCTTCACTGGCATGGGGAAAAGGATGCGGGTACTTTTTTTTGGTATGAGGAAATAGCTGAGCTAAAATACTTCTTTTGCATGTCTAAGTTTCTGAAAACAACAAATTTATGCTCAGAATTGGTATTCAAGTAAATTTGATATAATACATCAGGTGGTGTTCGTCAGGTATAATGGCTTGAGAGCAGGATCCAATTCAATCCATCAGTTGATATTCAATCCAATACTGATATTTTAATTTACTCACAATAAACACAACAGTATCACAGCATGGGAGAGCAACTCATTAAAATGAGTAGAAATAACAAGAACCATCAGGTCAGTGAATTACATTCAATTGAATTAACTTTTCTTTAAAAAGAATGTATTATACAATTACAATAAACAAACATAACAGCATCACATCATTGGAGATAGCTAATACAGAATTGGGAAGCACACTGCAACCATCTTCCAGCCCTTAAAGAAAAGCAGCTCTGACTATGCAAAATGGCATCAAACCTTATTTTCTAAGATTCTTGAATCTGTTATCTTGCAAATACATGCCCATTTTCCCCATAATCCCATGTCCGAATCCCTCAATCAGGTGAGAACTTCCAGGCATTGAAACAGTTTCTAAAGTCATAAGGTGCATTTTACGAGACTGTGACCAAGGTACATTATTCCTCTTCATGCTTCTCAATTCGTCCCCAGTCTTTAGCACAGCTGATCACAACATTCTCTTCCAATACTTGTGCATTTTACAGCTGGGTGGCACTGCATTTATTTATTCCCAACTATCAATTCATAGCCAGAGAATGATCATCCTCTTCCATGGCATTTAGAACATAGAACATTACAGCGCAGAACAGGCCCTTTGGCCCTCGATGTCGCGCCGACCAATTGAGAAAAAGCAATGACCCTCTAACCTAAACCATTCCCTTTTCATCCATAAACCTATCCACAGACCTCTTAAACGCCACCAAACTTGGCGCATCTACAACTGCAGCAGGCAGGGCATTTCATATCCATACCACCCTCTGGGTAAAGAGCCTACCTCTGACATCCGTCCTATAACTACCACCCCTTAATTTAAAGCTATGTCCCCTCGTGCTAGCTTTCTCCATCCTAGGAAAAAGGCTATCACTGTCCACCCTATCTAAACCTCTAATCATCTTATATGTTTCAATAAGGTCTCCTCTTAGCCGCCTCCTTTCTAACGAAAACAACCTCAAATCCCTCAGCCTCTCCTCATAAGACCTGCCCTCCATACCAGGCAACATCCTGGTAAACCTCCTCTGCACCATCTCCAATGCCTCCACATCTTTCTTATAATGTGGGGACCAGAACTGTACATAATACTCCAAGTGCAGCCGCACAAGTTTTGTACAGTTGCAACATGACGTTGTGGCTCCGAAATTCAATCCCCCTACAAATAAAAGCCAATTTCTCTAGTGTCCCAAGGATCCATTCTCAGATCCTATTTCTCATCTGCAAATTGGCCTCAGAGACATCTTGCAAAAGTATATCATATTTGATGTGTCTGTTGATGACATCTACTCATGACCCTTCCACTGCCTCTGATACAGATTTACAACTTGCATCTTCTGTAAACTTGAGATCAAATAAAAATCTCTGCTTTCCTCAATTTAGACAAATGTGAGGTAATGCATTTTGGTAGACTGAAACAGACTAGGACTTACTCAGTTAATGATAGGTCATTGGGGAGAGTTACAAAACAAAGAGATCTAGGGATACATGTTCATAGCTCCTTGAAAGTAGAGTCATAGGTGGACAGAGTGGTGAAGGCAGCATTTGGCATGCTTGGTTTCATCGGTCAAAACACTGAATAAGGAATTGGGACATCTTATTCAAGTTGCACAAGATATTGGTAAGGCCACACTTGGAATACTGTGTGCAATTCTGGTCACCCATTATAGGAAGGATATTATTAAACTAGAAAGAGCATAGAAAAAGGTTTATTAGGATGTTACCAGGTAATGGATGGATTGCTTATAAGGAAAGGTTGGATAGACAGAAACTTTTTTCTTTGGAGTGTAGGAGGCTGAACGGTGACCTTAGAGGTCTATAAAATAGTGAGGGGCATAGACACGGTACATAAGTCAACATCTTTTCCCAAAGGTAGGGGAATCTAAAACTAGAGGTCTATAACATAGATTGAAGCTGAGAGGGGAGAGATACAAAAGTTTCCAGAGGGACAACTTTTTCACAAAGGATGGTGAGTGTCTAGAATAAGTTGGCAGAAGTCGTAGTGGAGGCGGATACAATTTTATTTTTTAAAAAGCATTTAGATAGTTACACGGGTACGATGGGTATAGAGAGATATAGTCAAATACGGGCAATTGGGATTAGCTTAGGGATTTAAAAAAAATAAGGGCAGCATGGACAAGTTGGGCCAATGAGCTGTTTCCATGCTGTAAACCTCTGACTTGTATCAATTCCTTTTCACCCATGAGAAAGGAATATGAAGAGTAAACACAGAGTACCTCAAATTGAGCAACCATGTGTCAGAGTCCATGCCAGATTGCTTTTGAAAGAAGAAACAGAACACCCTAATTCAATGAACTAGGGTCACCCAAGTGAGAAGAGTGATCTCTCTAGGTTGCCTGGAGGCAAGATTCATCAAGCCATTAAAAGCGGGAAATGTCCAGTGTAGCAACACTCTGAACTTTTCCGAGCCAGGCTGAGTAGGGTTTAAGTTCTCATCTGAGCACTGAGAACAGAAGAAGAGAACAAGAACCGTTTGTGTGCAACAACCATCCTGCCTAATTTGGACCAGTACTCTCTACTCATCACAGTTGTGTGTTTTTGCTGTAAAGTTATGTGCTTTCTTAAACTTTTATTAAAACTCAAAACCATACTGACACTCAAATCCTGATATTGATTAGAATGTGATGACTCTCAGGTACTTTTCAATTTAATTCAAGTATCTTTCGAAGAATTACAAATTGTACACTATTTAGATAATTAATTTGCTGGTATAATAAAATATGACAGTTCCACTGTTCAATCAAATATTATAAATCCTATTTCTTGATTCATTGATCAAATTTCACTTCATAGAACATAAAACACTACAGCACAAACAGGCCTTTCGGCCCACAAGTTGCGTCGATCATACCCATACCTACTAGGCCGTAGGTATCTGTAACTCCTAATCCCATTTAATCCCATGTACTTATCCAGAAGTCTTTTAAAAGACTCCAGCAAGCTGACCTCCACCACCACCAATGGCAGCCGAATCCATTCGCTCACCATCCTCTGAGTGAAAAACTTACCCCTAACATCTTCTCTGTACTTGCTGCCCAGCACCTTAAACCTGTGTCCTCTCATAGCGACCATTTCAGCTCTGGGAAATAGCCTCTGAGAATCCACCCTATTATTCCTCTCAACATTTTATAAAACCTCTATCAGGTCGCCTCTCAATCTTCGTCTCTTCAGGGAGAAGAGCCCTAGCTCCCTCAACCTAACTTCATAGGGCATGCCTCCCAATCCAGGTAATATCCTTGTAAATCTCCTCTGTACCCCTATAGTGATTTAATACAAGAATCAACTAATATTTTTTCAAACTGCACTTGCAACTTATCCAACTAAATCTCAGCTGATTGGAATCTTATCTGAACATCTTATTTTGATTAGGATCTATAAATTTATATTACTTTTAATATCTCAATGAGTGTAAAATAGGGAATGAGTAGATTATTTCCACTGAATTCGTTCAGGTGAACTATAACAATTAATCCCCTCCCCTTTACTCTGCAATGTTTAACCAATTTACATGAAGTAACTTGATACCTCTTCCTCATTTATCCCAACATTTCCACTTTAGTCAACTACTGCTTTCCTTAAATTTAATTAGAAAGCAGCTTATAAAACGTTAATTCATATCCGAACAAAAAGAGCAGTACAGTGGACAGATAGAATTAAAGGTGATTTGATCCTTAAAATGACCAGGGTAATGATCCAAGAAGCTCAATTCAGTTCATTCTAAATTGCTCACCATACACACAGTGGAGAAGGCAAAAATATCTTCCCATGACATGACTGAACAGACAGCTGTTAATAAACATCAATTGATCAACACACCTCAAATGGAAACTCACCGCATGATCCATCATAGTATAGCACCAGGGCTTGCAATCACCTAAACTCTAAAACATGTATATTTTTATAATGTTTTTACGGGTTGTGAATATCACTGGCAAGGCCAGCATTTGCTACCTATCCCCAAATTGAATTGATTGGCCTGCTAGGCCATTTGAAAGCACAGTTAAGAGTTAACCACATTGTCACTGGCCTGGTGTCATATTCAGGCCAGATCGAAGACAGCAGATTTTCCTTTATAATAGACTTGCATGTACAAAAAGACATATAAATTAATCTCATTGCTTGGGAAATTATATGGCAGTCAACATATTTGATGACAATGTAGCTCGTACTGGAAAGAGTCAAGTGACAGCTGCTGGTCTGATCCCACTCTATTATGTTACATTTTTCAGCTCTACAATTCTTCCCTGTGTAGTGGCGGCATCAAGTGAAATACTTTGTATGATTACAAATCAACACTCCTCCCTTAAACAATATAAATAAAGGATGGGAAGGTGGGGCAGTGTGTGAGAATCAGGATGATATCAGAAGTTGAAGATTACATCTTGGGGGATAAATTGAACAAGTTGGGGCAACATCAAGAGGTTAGATCATTAGAATTATGAATAGGAATGGATGGGAAAAAGTACTTCCAGGTGATTACCAATAAACCCAATAGCGAAATGAGGAAAAATGTTTGTTCAGAGTATGGTTACAATTGAGAATCTGCTATCACTGGAAGTGCTGAAAATATTCCTTTGGGGCTTTCAAAAGGGAAGTAGGTGCATATGAGAGTAAAAGACAAAGACATGCTGAAAGATGGAGGGATAATGTGGGGAGACTGGTGGTGAGCATAAGCACCAGCATACATGTTAGTTGAACCAAATGGCCCGCTTTTAATACTTTATATTTAGTTTAATTTTATATAATTAACTGCACTGAAAACATTACTGGGCATTCTCACATTTACCGTTTGTGGGATTTCATTGTTCACCAGAGTTACTTCATCTGTGTGCAATAATGATTAAAATTCAAAATTAACTAGCTGTAAAACACTGATGTTACGAGGACATGAAAGAGATTAAATGAAATATTTAAAATTATATTTAACAGAGTAGCTACCGCTTTCCTTCAACATACTGTCATCTCTAAATTCACTCCTGTCCAGCCATTATTTTACACTGCAGCACGTCACCAATGCTGCTCTAAATTGATGACAGACATCCTTCTGTTTCCTGGTGCAACAATGCACCCAATTTCATTATGAAGTACTCATAACTCTAACCGTGTAAACCAAGCAAGGACCTTGTAGTAGGAGATAATGCCAGAATTTTATTCCTGTATTGGAGAGCTGAAGATATGTCATTTCAAATCTTGTTTTGCACACAGTACACAGCTGGTACCAGCTTTCCCTGGCAGAGTCCCAGATGTTGATCTTCAGATTTTCTACAGCAGCAGCTCCTTATCAGCAGAACAATAGTGTTTTGCAAATGTAAACATGATGGTAGTTCTCCAGAGAAACAGCAAGAGGTTACATAACAGTCAGTAAAATCTTCTTTAAGATGTGTACATACATCTATTCTATTTTCCAATTGTTTCACATTCGAAGGACCAGTGCTGCATAGTCTCAGCATTGTTCAAAATATTCATTATACCAATAAAGAGCAGAAATGCTGTCCAAGATAACAATATTTACAATGACATTTAAAGCTCAAGACGTGTAATCGCCTTGTACCTTCACAAGAATTAGTTTTGTAATATAAATCTTACTGGCATTCTTTTAAAAAATAAAATTGAGCCAATATATTTCATTTATCGTGAGGTGAGGAAGGGTTTATGTTCAAAACATTAATTGGCATTTTTCTTCAGTTGTTGCTCCAAGTCCTACCGTGCACTTTCAACATTTTCTCTGTCGCAGCACTTACACCTTGCCCAGATATATATTCAATTAAATGCTTTATAGGAGGATAAGTAGTAAGGACAACCAGAGTCTTTAGCTATAGGTGTATATAGCTTGTTCTTCAACCCCCTACCCTTACCCACTCCACTGTTAGCTGGGATATTTGAGGTAAGATTCTAAAATCCGATATTACATTCACCAACTCTTCCACCATGATTAAAAAGGATACAAGATATTACTCATACTTGTGCAAAGAGTATGAGTACTTTCTTAAATGGAAAGCAGAAAAAATACAGATGCCAAATATCTTAAAACTGAAAATTCTAGCAACATTCAGCAACTGTGGACAAAACAGGTAAGTTATGCTTAGGCATAATTCTTCTGGACACATTTGTTAAAGGATTAAACTTAAAATGGGAACTTGCTTGTGCAATTCAGATATCTGCTGAGCCCTTCCAACATTTTCTGCTTTTAACTTAATTGTTATATTACAGATGCATTTTAAAAGTAGAAAAACAAGGAGGATAAAACAGCTATAATGGTGGAACTGGATTCAAATAAAAAAACTAGTTTAAAAAGTACCATCTCCAGAAGTGCAAGACCTGCACTAGAACAGAAGTATGACTAAAGTTCAGCTTTACAGAGACTAGAAAAATTTTGGTAACAAAAAGAGCATCTCAAGAGGCAGCTGAAGCAAAGATGACCTACTTGTTTTCACAGGACAAACTGAAGCCAAGAACGTCTGTGGATAAGATATTGTTTTCAGTGACAAATGATTCCCCAAAAATACTGGTAAAAAATCCAAGCAGGTAAAACAGAATTTAATTCATTTGGTTATCATATAAATGGACAATGTATGTGAATAAAATTAGTTTCCATTTAGAGTACTGCATGTAGTTCCTGGCATTGGGTTTTAAAATTTAAAATGGACTGTGAAGAATGTTGTTGGGAAATGAATCATGGAAATCTGAAACATTCTCCCTCAAAAAATTGTTGAGACAAGGTCAACTGAAAATTCTTTAAAATGAAGATTTTTGTTCAGCACGGAATTTGTAGATTTACAGAACAGGGACAAATAAATTGAGTTAAGATTAGGCATGACCTAACTGAATAGTGGAATAAGTATAAGGGGCTAAATGGTCTATTCTTGTTTCTATAGGACGTAAATGGAAAAGCAAGTGAGAATATCTTAAATCCAGAGATTGAATCTTCACAATTTCAGGAGCTGCAGAAGTCAATTGTTATTAAAAAGCTGACAGTGGCAGAAAATGTGACAATCTGTTTGATTAGTTTCTTGTATGAAGAATGGAGTATAAATCCAACTTTTTTTTGTAGAAGATTAGTTCAAACTGATTGCTTACCTACCTTCGAATGCAAATCCTCTTGGCAGTAACCAACTGCATATCCTTTAGAGGAATTGTCTTTGGCAGCATTAGTAGCCTTATAACTTTCTATAACATGGCACCTTAGTCTGGAAAAGAGAAAATAATTATTCCTTTGGTGTTAGTATTCAAATGACAAACTCTCAAAATTAAGATCAATTGAGATTTAGATGCTCAACAGTATGCTACAATTCAGAGAAACCTAAAAATAAAGGAAGTGTTAACTTTGCTTCTTTCACATTTGGCAAAAGCTAATATTACAACCTTACAATATTTTCCTTCTCCCAACTTGGCTTTCTACATTTTAGGATTACAAAAGCAGAAAGTGCTACCTGGTTGTTTGGTAGAAATTATACGTCTTAATTTATGGAATTTCAGTTTAAGTCCAAACACAGCAGCTGCAGTTGAATATCTGTATGCATGCACACATATATACACAGCAAAGTAGGCATGTATGGAAGTGTGGTCATATGTTAAACTAGCAAACTAAATGTGATCAAATAATCTGGCATGATAAGATGTGGATGACAAATTGTTTGAATTCAAACATGGCTTATTCTCATCCCTTTAACAGTCTTCACTCCTACTTCAAAAAATTAATGATTTTTACTTGCTATTTAACTGTTTATACTATGAATACCTAGTGCATGTTGACAGCAGGCTAATGCTTTGATATTTGATCAGTTAGATGTTCAGTCTACTGCTGCTGCAATCTTAAATAATCGTTTTGGCTGAAAAATCTCAGGATTTCCTCATGACGGAACATCATGTTCCATAGGTATCTTTATTCTAACAATTTTTCCTGTTCCATCCATATGTCCCATTTTCTCTTTTTTCTAAATGTCTGCAGTAAAGGGAGTACAGCTGTTGTAACATTTAATCAGAATGCTTAAATGCATTCCCCATAGCCTTTAAATAACACGGATTTTAAGGCGACTGGATTATTTTTAAGATGCGAAGTTTTAAACTGCATATTTTTAATTCTCCTTTAATATTTCAAATATATTTGTAGTTTGAAATCAAGAAAATGTAATGAATAACTTTTGAAAAACTACATAATGCAGACTAGCTGCTTAAGATACGCTGTTACAGAATATTAATGCTCTGAGTTTGGATGAACCCAATAGAAACAGCCTGGATCATCTTTACATTATTTCTTTGGGAGTTTTCCATGTTGGCATGGAAGGTTGAAAGAATACCTGTGGAAATCCCAGGCCTCTTCCGTTAAATTAGTCAATATCATGTAATTGACAATTTGGAGGCCAATATAATGCATACATGTTATGAACACAAAAGTAAAATATTGCAAAAGTTGGAAGTCTTAAAATAAAACAGAAAATGCTGGGAGTATCTAGCAGTTCAGACAACATCTGTGGAGAGAAACAGCATTCATCAAGATGGTCAACCTGAAACTTTAACTCTGTTTCTCTGCATAGATGCTGCCTGACCTGCTCAGTATTTCTACCATTTTCTTTATATACATTTAATTAATTTTCATCCAGAGCAAATAACATGAACACAGTGATGAAAATCTACAGGGACAGAAGTTTCAACTTTTTGAACCATCTATAAACACACACACACAAAAACATTTATGCAAAACCCCAATTGTTCAGAAGTTCACAAATTCAGGTAATTAGAAGAACATGCATGAAATAGCTTTCCAAAACTACAACAGGGAATGTGTAAAGCCCCAAACAGCTCAATAACGTTCTGATCTTCAAAAACCTTACTCTGATAAAAATATTGAATAATGGAGAAAAAAGTATGGAGATGGAGAAAAACAGAGAGTGGGACTAACTGGATTGCTCCTTTAAAGAGCTGCAGATTTGACTGGCTGAATGACTTGCTTCTGTGATGTACTATTCTATGAATTATATGAACTTGCCAATGGAGGAGCACAAGAATAATGGTAAATTATTTGCCCCACCAATATTTTTATGGTAAATTCAGGTTTATAATTTATCTTAAATTGAACAATCTCCAAGTTTAAACTTTGGCCTCATTCCAAGAATTTCAGCATACTCTCATTGCTGTGACATTCCAAGAGTGTTGAATTTCACTATAATTTAAATACAGATTGCCATTTTTAATTACAATCTCCACACTTAAGTGGCTTTTCATCCAAGCATGTTCCTCAAATAATATGCCATTTATTTAAACAATCACACACACAAATAACAATTTAGTGGAAGTGTCATACTCATTAGAGTGTACGTTGATTATAGTGAACATTCACAAAATAAAATATTGTTTGCTCTTGATAGTTGAATGAGGCTTTTCACATGAAGAATGGAATTATCCAAAAATCTGAATTAGGCAAATTTAAGTAACATAGCCAAAAAATGTACAAACCTTGAATGATCAGATCATTAAAATTTAGAGTAGACAAAATTTACTTGATTAACAGAGGAATTATTAACTCTAAACTGCAGTGGCAAACATTGCAGTTTGGAGTTCATAGTTAATACAAGTATTATAGTTACTACAAGTTGATTTTGCCAACAATTTAAAAGAGAACATTTTCACCTCGTAACAAATGTCACTTTGTTAAGTTCCACTGCCAGGTTCTGAGAGTAACATGAATTTCTGGCTTTATCATTATGTAAGTACAGTGCATTTTGAGGCCTGTTTTAACACTGATGCAACCAGCAACAGGCTCATGTAACTCATCAGCCAATCTCCTATATTGGTTCATTTGAGGCTGCACAAGCACTGAGAACCAGGAATAGCTGACAGGTCAATGACAGTCTGAGGCTGCTTGGTGCATCCTACTAAATTAGCAGCAACATAGCAGTTCTCGTTGAAAAAAAAAGTTTTCATCAGTCTGGCATACATCAAACTGAATGATGACCCATCTCAACCCAGCCAGAAATATCACACCACCAAGCAAGAAATTAAGGGTGCTTTTTGGCTTCTGTGTTATTGCTCTAAGCTATGAGGGGAACATTTTTGACATCAGCAGTCAGAACATAGCAGGATGCTATTACAGTGTGGTAAAAAACACAGTAGCAACTCAGTTCTTAGTTAGGAGTTTACAGCTCAAGACTGTAAATCATTTGCAAGTTTGACAAAGAATCCACAACATTAACAGGTTTGGGAAATAGGGGAAGTTGTATTATGTTTTCAGTGCCTCTTTACTGAGAGGAAAAACAAAACTTATAACTTGAAGCCAGAGATAGCATTTTTGCCCATCCAGATTTGTATTTGTGTATTATTGCATTCAGTGTATTTCAATTACAATGGTAGATACAACAGTGAGCAGTGATTGGTGCAGAACATTCAGATTCCCAAGACCATTTCCCATTACTATCAACTGGGAGCTGAAGCTCATTACTAACCATTGGCAAGTACCAAGAGAAGCAACAAAAAAATTTTCAGATGATAATGTAAGATGTCATACAAGATGATGGAAGTGATTTTCCCATCTCGGTGTGCTGTTTTTTTAAATGCAGAAGGCCAGGAGATTCTAGTGGTGGCCAATTCATGTTGGACGTCCAGGCCTTAACACATCTCCCAATGCCAAATTTCTGGTGCTTTCAGCTCCACAGCAGAAATCAGCGGAGCTGCATAATACTGAAGGTATTATAATATAATTTCAATGCCATTAACCGACCCAGAATTGAAAGTCCAGACCCACTAACATCTCCCACTACTGCCTGGAGTGGTTCACTCCAAGGGGGTTTACAGTAGCTCTCCCCTAGCAGGGAGTTGGCAGCTCTACCCGGCTAGAGTGAAGAGATCGGATGGGAACAATCAAGGCCTCCCAGAGGGTTAAGTGCTCGGCAGGGGTGGAGGGATGGATGGGACGTCCCCTAGGTATTGCCACATTGACATTGCCAGCCGGGGCCCCATGAACAGCCGACTGGGGACAGGGTGATCAGTAGGGGTTTTCTTGGGGGGGGGGGGGGGGGGGGGGGGGGGGAGAGGAGGAAATCCTGCTGCAACTTTGGACTCGGGGTCAACAAGGGAAGGGAGGGAGGCTAACAATCAGGCTGGCTGAGGTGTTGGGGAGGAGGAAGGGGGGTTTGCACAGCCAGTGATGCAGGGGTCACAGGGCTGGCCAGCATTTGGAAGTTGGCAGGCAGGGGCCACTGCACACGTGCCAATCTCGGCGCTGACAGCAACACATGCATCGTGGCCCAGTCAGTGCTATGCTGCTGGCCTCTCCATTGGGAATAGACTTTGCCTCCTGATTTTTAGAGTGATTGACACTGGTGTACTCAGCGATACATAGTGTCGAAGATTCTTTTTTTAAAACTTCTGCTGAAAAAAGCTGCATGACTTACTCCAGTTTTCACATATTCAACACTTCTACATGTTTCTGCATTCAGTATTCTGCGCAGAAACAAGATTTGCAGTGTTACATTTCAGATAGGTGTTTCATCACCATTAATGCACCTAGAAAGCAACTGGGAATCATGCATCTTTAATGCAAAATAAAGGTATCTTGAATCAAAAGAGGCTCATGCTGTTACTGCCAATTTTGATTAAGTACAGTACTCAAGTAATTTCCTTCAACAGAAAATGTCTATAAGAAGTCAAACCCTAAAGGACTTGGCAAGCCAGCTGGATCTCCTCAGCTCTCACTCAGCTGGAAGCTTATAATCAGGTTGCTCATATGTATATGGTCATAAATGAGCACAATCATACGTGGGTAGCCGAATCATGCTTTGCTGCTCTTCGAACATTTATTTGGTTTGATGAAATCCTCAAATAACCTCAGTGTTGAGCATCTCATTACTTGAAGCAGTCATACTGAAATCATCTTATTAAAAACAGGTTGCTGGCAGAATCTTTGTATCTGCAACTTTAAAGGAAATACTCATGTTCAAGATCCTCCACAATACAATACCTTCTAAAAATACCCTCAGAGATAAGGTAGAGCTATTAATATTGATCTAAACTTTACCTAGTCAAGCATAAACCTTTTCTGAAACTTAAATAAGCCGACACAAGGCCAGAAACTGGAGAGACAACGTCGATAGAGCTGTGAATTGGATTTTTATCTCACCTTCAGATTGAATTAGTTTTGCACCTCAAATTTTGGAAGATATGAAGTTGTAACGGCATGGTGATGTTAATGGGATATCTGGCACTTCATGAACAGTGTTTCTAACCACCTGAACCAATGAAATTTTGGTGAAAAACAAATTATGGTAGGAAATCAAGTGTCAAATTGGATGCAGAAAAATAATTCAGTTAAAGTTTAAAAGTTTATTAGTCACAAGTAGGCTTACATTAACACTGCAATTAAGTTACTGTGAAAAACTCCCACACTCTGATACCTGTTCAGGTACACTGAGGGAGAGTTCAGCATGACCTAACTGGCACATTTTTCAAATAGGTCGGATGATGTGGGCACAGCTGGCAAGGCCAGCATTTATTGCCCATCATTAATTGCCCTCAAGGAAGGAGGCCTTTTATTAAAAGGGGTAAAGAGAGTGTGACTTGAGAGAAAGAATATAAAAAGGAAAAATATTTAAAAAAATTAATACATCTAGGGACAATTTACCACTTGCAAAAGTATCAGTGTTATCTTTTCCGGTTGAATGACATGAAAGGACTATAAGTCTCATAAGAACAGGAATTAGTAATCAGCTACAAGTTAGCTTGTACTAAATGTGTAAATCCAGCAATTTCATGGCACAAGAGAAGCCAAGCTCGTGGCAAACTGGGAATTTTTGTGTGTTTTAGCATGATTTTCATGGACCAGCTCCAATCATCCAGAAATCTGTGAATCATATTTCTGTCATAGCTGTTCTTTGCTATAAATTGTTCGTTTTTTTTCTTACCCACATTAATAACAACGGATGCTTTTCAGAAATTTCTGGATCATATGGCTGATGTGCAAATATTGCCTAGAGTATTAGGAGGAGATTCTGTTCCATCCAGTCAGGCCAATCCACAGGAGTTTAGTTTAACATTCATCTGAAAGATGTAACTGAACAGAGCAGCAGTCCTTCAGCACTGCAACAAACGTGATCTTAAATCACAAACTCAAGTCTCTGGAGTACAGCTTCAACCACAATTTATGTTATGCCTAAGCCAAGACAGGCAAATTAAAAAACATTGCTTTTTACAGTTACTAAAAAATTGGCTACTGAGAATGAAGCTACTATCAAGGAATGGGATATTTCCCAATGAAGGTGGTGATTAAAAAGGTCCAGAGGCCAAATAGATTTAGAAGGCAGCGAACACAGGGAGGAACTGAAGCTCAATGAGGACAAAGTGATAAGACACGTGACAGCACGTGCGATGAAATCAGTGTTGGGAGCAAACAGCCATTTTTAAAGAGAGACACACTCAGGGATGTTACAGATTTTAACGTACAAGATAATGAAAATACAGATTATGTTTTGCAGAGATGCAGCTATGCTGTAAGTATTTAATATGTAAAATGTGCAACTAGCCATGATTAGACTAAATGTGGCTCCAACTGTAACATACATAGAACATAGAACGTTACAGCGCAGAACAGGCCCTTCGGCCTTCGATATTGCGCCGACCAATTAAGAAAAAGCAATGACCCCCTAACCTAAACCATTCCCTTTTCATCCATAAACTTATCTACTAACCTCTTAAACGCCACCAAACTTGGCGCATCTACAACCGCAGCAGGCAGGGCATTCCATACCCTTACCACCCTCTGGGTAAAGAACCTACCTCTGACATCCGTCCTATAACTACACCCCTTAATTTAAAGCTATGTCTCCTCGTGCCATCTTTCTCCATCCCAGGAAAAAAGCTATCACTGTCCACCCTATCTAAACCTCTAATCATCTTATATGTTTCAATAAGGTCTCCTCTTAGCCGCCTTCTTTCTAACGAAAACAACTTCAAATCCCTCAACCTGTCTTCATAAGACCTGCCCTCCATACCAGGCAACACCCTGGTAAACCTCCTCTGTACCCTCTCCAATGCCTCCACATCTTTCTTATAATGTGGGACCAGAACTGCACACAATACTCCAAGTGCGGCCGCACTAGAGTTTTGTACAGTTGCAACATGACGTTGCGGCTCCGAAATTCAATCCCCCTACCAATAAAAGCTAAGACTCCGTATGCCTCCTTAACAACCTTATCGACTTGACTGCCTACTTTCAGGGATCTATGCACAAATACACCAAGATCCCTCTGTTCATCAACACTATTAAGAATCCTACCATTAGCCCTATACTCTACACATTTATTATTCCTGCCATAGTGCATTACCTCACACTTTTCCACATTACTCCATTTGCCACCTCTCGGCCCAGCTCTGCAACTTGTCCAAGTCTCTCTGCAAACTATAACACCCCTCTTCACTATCTACAACTCCTCCGACTTTAGTGTCATCCGCAAATTTACTAATCCATCCTTCAATACCGTCATCCAGATCATTTATAAAAATTACAAACAGCAGGGGCCCCAAAACAGATCCCTGAGGTATACCACTTGTAACTGAACTTCATGATGAATAATTTCCATCAACCACCACCCTCTGTCTTCTATCAGCTAGCCAATTGCTAATCCAATTAGCTAAATCACCCTCAATCCCATACATCTGCATTTTCTGCAGAAGCCTTCCATGTGCCACCTTATTGAACGCCTTACTAAAGTCCATACATACCACATCAACTGCCTTACCCCCATCCACCTCTTTGGTCACTTTTTCAAAAAACTCAATAAGGTTAGTAAGGCCCGACCTACCCTTCACAAAACCATGCTGACTATCCCCAATCAATTCATTTCTCTCTAATAACTATAAATCCTATCCCTAATAATTCTCTCCAATACTTTGCCCACAACAGAAGTAAGACTCACTGGCCTATAATTCCCTGGAAAGTCTCTCTTCCCCTTCTTGAACAATGGGACCACATTCGCTATCCTTCAGTCTTCCAGCACTATACCCGTAACCAACGACGACCTGAAGATCAGAGCCAGAGGCTCTGCAATCTCCTCTCTCGCCTCCCAGAGAATCCTAGGGTAAATCCCATCCGGCCCAGGGGACTTATCTAACTTCAAACCCTCAAGAATATCTAGCACATCCCCCTTATCTATTTCAATACTTTCCAGTTTGCAACCCTGTATCCCAGTGTTCTCCACAACTACATTTACATCTCCCTGCGTGAATACCGAAGAGAAATATTTGTTCAGTGCCTCTCCAAGCTCTTCAGGCTCCACGCACAACTTCCCACTGCTGTCTCTGACTGGCCCTAATCTTGCCCTAACCAATCTTCTATTCTTAACATATCTAAAGAAAGCTTTAGGATTCTCCTTGATCCTATCAGCCAAAGTCTCTTCGTGTCCCGTTTTAGCTCTTCTCAACTCACTCTTTAGCTCCCTCCTGGCTAATCTATAGCTATCCAGTGCACTAACTGAGCCTTCAAGCCTCATGCTGACATAAGCCTCCTTTTTCCTTTTAACCAGCGAATTAACTTTTTTAGTACACCATGGTTCCCTTACTCGACCATTTTTTCCTTGCCTGACAGGGACATACTTATCAAGGACTCGCAGTAGCTGCTCCTTGAATAAGCTCCATGTTTCAGAAAGAAATCCGAATGCAGTTCCAGAACCAACCCGAGCGGACAAAAATAATTAAAATGGAAGCTTTTGGCCAAATTATTTGTAAGTCAATTCCTCACTACCTGTGTTCCATCACTTGGTCTCTAGGTACTTCCTTCCAGAACTGACACAGATCAGGAGGGCCTCCTCCTGCTGCTTGGTTCATCTCAGCTGCCATCACCAGAAATCTGTCCTGGGGGGAGGCTTCAACACCTTGAAAACACAAAAAACAGTTTTAAACCTTTCATAACTTGAGATTGTCAAAGTAAATCACAACACTGATGAATAGTAAAAAAGCAGCATTATAAGACAAAGTTCTCCAATTCAATCATTACCTAGAAATTAATGTCAGTTGTAACATTTTAAATATTAAAAAACAACAGATGAAAGAAACTTGGACGATTCAATCACGTTTGAAGGACAAAATTAAAGTCTCCAAACGTGACCTTGAATTCTTAACCAAAGCTTGAACTATTCATTCATATGACTAGTCACTGACATTGTAGCCTGCATATTTAATTAACTTCATTTACAAAATGAACATTTGAGGGGTAAAATAAGTAATTTTTCCTGCTCACCATGTTTATAAATGAAATTCTTATTCATGAGTTCATAGTTAAAAACTGATTAGGTATTATTACATTTGGTACTTGACACAAAAACTAAGCAATGCATGTTCCACTTATGTCCATCAGTTTAGACTGCATCAGAAGAGTTTAGAAAGAGTTCCAGACTTTACATAAAGCACCAAGAGCAGTTTGCATTAAGACAATGCTATCCCATTTTACAAAAATTTTACTATATTTCAGTAATCATATTAAATGTCAAAGTCTGAACCAATTACTAGCAATAAGTTGAAAGGATAGAACTCAAATGCTGTAAAGGCAGCAGATTAAAAAAAAATTTCAAGGATAAGGATCTGTTGGTAAATAAAAGACAATGTAGGAGGATATTGATGTTGAAAATAGTGATTTAAAAGCATTTTTAATTTGTGTGTCCAGAATTTAGAGCACTGAGAATTATTCCAAGTCTAAGAAGCAACTATTCATGTCTGACTAGGTGAAATAAAAGGATTGGCAGAATAAAAAAGTGAATACATAATGGAAAATTAAGAAACTAGCTTATTTTTTTAAAAACAGCACTAAAAACTGCATCAAGACATGATGGAAAAGTCATCACGGATAGTGCAGCAGCTTCACAACAACTATAAAATTAGATCAAATGAGCACAAAAAACTTAGTATTCATACTTTATACTATGTACAGACAAAATATGATCAGTCAATTTTACATTTTCATAAAGTTCCCAACTCACCTTATGAATCAAACAAATTTTAATGTTCGAATGGTCTCAAGAGGGTGGGAATTCACTATCATTAATTTTAGGAACATAGTTTAGTACCTTATCTTACTTTGTATTCTTTTAGTAAACTATGGTCTAATTTTGAACAAAATATCAATATCACTGGTCCACTTCTCAATCAGCACAACACCATCTCCCTTTCCTTCAGCACTTCTCCATATAAATGCAGGAGATGCAATCCTTTCCTTCCTGGACATCCAAGGCCTCTAATATTCCTTTCTGGTGAAACAGCAATTTACTTGCATGTTTTTCAATTTTGTAATACTGTATTTGCTGCTCACAACGTGGTCTTCGCTATAATGGAGACACCAAATGCCAAATCAAGTGATCTCCTACGGGACTACTTAGAGTCAGTAGACTGGTCAGTATTTAAAAGCTCGCTCAGGCTGGTCGCAGAGTATGCAGCTACAGTAACTGACTTCATTGGCAAGCATGTAGAACACTGTCAAATTTGCGTATTTCCCAACTGGAAACCATGGATGAACAGGGATATCCATTGCTTGCTGAAATCTAGGTCTGAAGCATTCAGGTCAGGTGACCCTGACCTATTCAAGAAAGCCAGATATAATGAGATCTTTCAAAGATGCTAAAAATATCAGACCATTCTAGAGTCCCAGACTAGTCACCTGTTGATTATAGCTTGTCTGATTATGTCAACATGACATCAGCTACCAGATAAAGGCATGTAAAATCGCCAGCATTAATACACCTGTCCCTGATGAGTTCAATGCGTTCTATGTCCGTTTTGAACAAGAGATCAGCAGCAGCACATGCTCCACCCCGGAAGTCTCGTATGAACCCGTCTCCAAGGTCACCACTGTGGATGTCAGAGCAGCCTTCATGAAGGCCAACCCACAGAAAGTGACTAGTCTGGGTGGGGGACCCAGATGAGCACCCAGATCTTGCATGGTCCAGCTGGTGGGGGTATTTGCTGACATCTTCAACCTCTCTTTACAACAATGTGACATCCTTATCTGCTTCAAGATAACAATCATCCCAGTACCAAAGAAAAACCAAGCAGTGTACCTTAATGACTATTGCTTGATGGTTCTGACATTAATCATTAATGAAGTGCTTTGAAAGGTTAATCATGACACCAATCAGTTCCAACTTCCCAGATTGGCAGGGTTCGCCTACCATTGCAACAGATCCACAGCACACGCCATCTCCTTGGCCCTGCACTCAACCCTTAAACGCCTAGATAACAAAGGCACTGATGTATTGACTACAGCTCGGCCTTCAACATCATTATTCCTACAAAACTCATCCCCAAGCTCCATGACCAGAAGGCTCAGCTCCTCCATCTGCAACTGGATCCTGAACTTCCTAACCAACAGACCACAGATCAGTAAGAATAGGCAACAAAAGCTCCTCTACCACTATCCTCAACACCAATGCCCCACAAGGCTTGGTCTTCAGCCCCTTACTATACTCTTTATACACCTCCGACTGTACGGCCAAATTCCCCTTCAATTCAATTTTCAAATCTGTCAAGACACCACTGTCATGGGTTGGATTTCAAACAACGAGACAGAGGACAAGGAAGAGATAGCAAATCTGGTGAACTGGTGTGACAGCAACAATTTCTCCCTCAATGTCAACAAGATGAAGGAGATAGTCATTGACTTCAGGAAATATATTAGAGGGCATGCTCCTGCTTACATCAATAGGGACAAAGTAGAAATGGTCAAGAGCTTCACATTTTTACCTTTCCAGATCACCAACAATCTCTTCTGGTCCCACCTTGCAGACACTATAGTTAAGAAATCCCACCAACACGCTACTGAATAGGTACTACGGTCAGAGTTAATCATATTGATCTAGAAGCTTGGATCAAAAGCAGCTAGTGTCAGTCTCTAATGGAAAAATGTTGCCCTGGTCTTAGCAGAAAGCCCACATTAGTCAATGCTTGACATAGCCTATAAGATAGAAGAATGGGAGTATTTTAATTTACTTTTCAAATGGAAAACGTTCCGTTCAAAACGCAACACTAGCGGCAACAATAGTCAGGGAAAATATAGCAAATTATGAACCATTTCCTCTAACAACGGAATAATTCATACATGAGCAAAAAACGAGGTCCTTGATAGAAATAATCAAAAGGAGATTGATCTGTTGAACAAATGAATAGTTACTTCCAAAATTCTTTTTTGCACAGATTTTTACAAACGCACAGCTTCTACCATCTTGAATGGGCAAAGGCAGCAGATGCACATGAACAACATCAAGCCACCCACCAAGTCACACATCATCACTGCACTACATGGGTTGCAACAGTTCGTAAAAGGGAGTTAACCGCGACATTAGGTGATGGGCAATAAATGCTTGCCTTACGCGCAACACCCACATCCAATGAACAATATAGGAAAAAAAGATCCAATATGCTGATATAAAAATGTTTCAAGAGGGTTTACTCTTTGGAATCACACCAGTCTCCTAGATAACAAAGGCACTGATGTATCGACTACAGCTCGGCCTTCAACATCATTATTCCTACGAAACTCATTCCCAAGCTCCATGGCCAGTTAATGATCTGAGGTGATCAATGAGAATTTAAGTACACAAATAATTACAAGTTAAATACGCAAGTAAATTGCTCTAGCTTGTAGTTAGTCCAACATTGAAGTTCCACTGTTCAAACATTAGAGAAAAATCAAACCTCATTACAAAGCATTCCTGCATATCAAATCATCTATGCAGGTCTCTAATAAAACATATGCACAGATTAAAATATTGTCTCCAATTGCATAGGAAGGGTTTCGCTCTTGATTATATAATCCAAAATTAAACAGTAGCAAAATTATTTCCAACAAGAAGTTAGTGTAGTGTACTAAATCATCCCAGCCTGATATCAATTTTGAAGTTTTAAGCAGTACATTAATTAGATCTTATCTGAATATCCTTAATAGAGAAGAATTATATTAGCAAATAAATTTGCACCAAAAACACAGAAGCACAAGTCAATTTTAAAATGATGCATTTTGTCTTATGCTCTTGAACTCTATCATGTACTCTATGGAGTTACGGTAATAAATATTACAAAAGACTGCAGATAAATGAGATACTTCCAGTTTTATATTTGTGAAACCTACCGTGTGGATAAGTGGATGCGTGAGATGACTAGTCTTAAATTCATCAACAGTTAATTGGTATTCTGTTAGGCACCAGTATTTCTATTAGTGGATCAAAAGACATGTTATTTTAATGTGAGGGAAACGTGATAAAGTGGCCAAGCTTTGGAAAAAATGCAAATTCATTTCAATTGATCTCTTCAAAGTCCAGAGTGCTAAAGAAAATTTTCCATGAGCTAAATATCTGTTCTAAAACACTTTCCAAGATATGAATGCAAAGTTCAGAAAACTTGATTGGAACAATAAGGCCCCTAAGTGCAGGAGGAGGCCATTTGAATCATCCAGTCTGCACCTACTCTCAGACAGTCTAATCTGCGTCCACATCGCCATAACACCACACATTTTACCATGGTTAATCTATTCAACTTGAATATCTTGGGACACAGGGGCAGGTTAGCATGACCAATTCACTAAACTTGCACATTTTTAGACTCAGAGGGGAAACCAAAACATCCAGAGGTGACAGACACAGGGAGCATGGGTAAAGTCCACAACAGTCTCCCAAAGCCAGAATTGAACCAGAGTCCATGGCACTTTGAGGCAACAGTGTTAATCCTTTCCTCCAAATAATCTTTATAAGCCAGCTACTTATGAAAATATAGACTGCATTTGCAAATTGACAACCCTCATGCTGAATTTTCATGACAGTTGAACTCAATGTGGGTGCACTATGGGTGGATAAGAATCTGTTCAAGATTACAGCAGATAAGCAAACAGTTCTAAAACAAAAAGCTAAGCTCAAGATGCAGAATTACGAGAGCAGATGGCGTTCAAAAAAAAAATCAAGCTAGCCGAAACTTCAGCTGCAATTTTTTATTTTTGCATATTATGCTTGTGGACTGACACATAACCAAACTGAATACAAGAGAAACACTGCAGACGCTGGAAATCTGAAAACAAAGCTAGGAAATGTGTAAATGTTCAGCCACTTGGCCAGCATCCAAGACAGGACTCATTCCTATCATGGATAGATATATTTGTGACAGGTAGATTGGTAAGGGCAATATGCTGGTTCTCTCACTACCTGCCACAGGCCATTCTGGCAGATATATACTTCAGGACTTGGCAAGCAGCCTGTTCTAATGCCAGTAAGTCACTTTAAGGGATGGGCATTGAAACCTCCCACTCAATTCTATTCTTACTACTCTTAGTACGTTTTCCAATAGGTGTCCAGGATAGAGGAGGATAGATTCATCAGTTGAAGGAGGATGGTAGATGGCAAATTTTGCAATATTTAACCTCGTGCATGAGCCTTCGTAGGGGCCAGAGACAACGTTAAGCATTCTTAGGGTCACTGCTGGTGGATTCATCAGGCCAGTCAGACAGATGTGCAGGAAGCAGTGATGGAGAGTCTAGGACGTTGTCTATAAGAAATGCTTTGATGAGTATGATTCTATCAGATTGTTGCTAGACTAGTATGTGGGACAACTCTCCCAGTTTTGCCAAAGTTCCCAGCAATTATAAGAGTACATTTCAGGATTCACTGGGCATGGTATTGTTTCTAGTGCTTATGTCAATGCTAGGTAGGTTTTTTTTTGACATTTCTATAGTGGCTCGATACAATCAAGTAGTTCACTAGGTCATCTCAGAAGATAGTTAAGAGTCAGCTACATTACTGACAGCCTGGAGTCATGCGTAGGTCAGACCAGATAAAGTGGTAGATTTCCTTACTTAAAAGGCATTAGTGATCTGGATGAATTTGTACGATAACTCAATTTCATAATTATTATTGAAACTGGCTTTTACTTCCAGACTTGGTAATTAATTGAACCTAAATTCCATCAATTGCCATGATGAAATGTAAACCCGCATTCTAAATTATTGTGGATCACTAGTCCAGGAACATTACCATTACATCACTAGGATTAATTCTACTCAAGCCGAGAAGATCAAAAGTTTTAAAAATGACAGTCACTCTCTATTCATCCCTTTTCTCTTCTCTTCCTCCAGCTATGGTTGAGTCAACTGCATTTTGTTTGGGAAAACTGGATAAATATTTGAAGCAGAGGAAGAGATAGGGTTATGGCAAAACAGCAAGATTAGATTTGGGTTATTCCAGCAGTCAGCGCAAACGTAACTGGCAAATTATCTCCTTTTGTACTGCAACCTGTAGCTTTCTCCACAAATCTTTTTCTAAAAAGATGCCAATACATTCACAGTTTAATCTACACTGCAGCAAAAAATACATTATTAAATTAGTTTCATCATTAAAACACTGAAGGTTTGTTCACAATTGAAATTGCTCCTTTACAGTTGAAGTCAGAGGCTGGGTTAGTTGTGATTCTATTTTATCTCCTCTCCCTATTAAGATAGAGAATTCTAAATTCAACACATTATGTGCTTCACAAAGAAGAAAAAAAATGTTTTGAATTCTCTGTACCAGCAATTAAGAGCTTGGGTATTAGATAAATGAATCTACTACTTTTCAGGAGGTAATACTGAAAACAGAATTAGTCAATTATGAGCTTGATTTATTTTAGAAGTAGACTTCTACAACAACTTGTTTCTTCTCTTCATTCTTACTGTCAAAACTCCACTTCACTGTCTCTAAATCATCAGCTCTGACAATTCCACACTATAACTTCTGAAAATGGACTTTTCTTCATTTGGTCAAAAATTTCCTAGATTGTCACTGTGGAATTCTTAAAGACCTCACTGCTCACAATAAAAGTAATAGGAACAGGAATAGGCTGTTCAGCTTCTGGGCAAGGTGCATCATTTATTTTATTGACTGCAAGGTAATTCCCTCTTGCCCTTATCTTTCAACCCAATATATTTTCAGGTAACCTGTACGATACCAGAAAGTCCTCCTGCATTCAACTTCTCTGTGGAATTGGCAATAATTCATTATTTCATCAACTTTCTTTACCTACTCTTGCTCTGAAGCATCCAGAGTAGATACAAGACTTATCTATTTCTCCCTGCCTCATGACTGGAGAGTTCAAACATTTTCTTTAACATGAGCAAATCTCAACTCCCCGAACATCCTGCAGTCCATTGTGTTGATAATCTGAGAGATTTAAACCTTTAGCCAACCCCATTAGACTAAAAGCATACACATTTTTACATTAATTCTAACTGATGCACAATAAAAGCACCATGACAGACAGTCTAACCTATGTTAACTTGTTTCAGGAGGTACAATGAATTCAGTTGCGAATCAAATGATTTTTGAAAGTAAAGATTTGAGAAAGCTCACTGCAAAAAAGTTGAATAAACAGCTCAATTGTTCGTTCACTTTTATTGCATTTTTCCAATGTGAAAACTCCTTACAAATACTCAATTGCTGTGCTAATTTGTAAAAAACAGTGTCAGCTACCCTTAAAGATTGCATGGTAACAGAATCAGCAAACTAGCACGCTCAACAAACGCAAGTGGCTTCCACTTGAAAAATTGTTATTGTACTTGTGATGCATAACATAAAATTTAATTGAAAAGGGAAGACATTTAATTTGACTAAACTGTAGTGGAATATTTAAGGATCACAAATGTTATTATCTTAATCTAGTCAATTGATAATCTGTGCACAGTCACAATGGTGCAGTTTCAACATAGACTGCTAGAGATATGCACAAGTTCCAATTAGTATCAGTATCTCAAGTTTGTCAGGCATTATTCATTAATAATGACAGCCTACTTCATATTACATGAAACTTGGAACTGCTACAAAAGTTTAATTTTTTTAAAATACATTTAATAAATCTGCTACACTTTTAGCAATCTTCTCATTCAAACAAGGATTAAAATACATATGTAAATCACATCCAATGATAGGATTCATTAAATGTACAAGTACCAAGCCCAAGAGGGTTCATCATCCAAAGTTGTAACAACTAAGGTTAGACACATTTACCAAATTCCATAAGAGATTGCATCAATATCTTATGCATACTACAACTTTTTTTATATGCTTTTTTGCCTATGTCGATTGCAAATCTGACAGCACACCATGAAAAAGGCAATGAAGTAAACAGACATCTGCAGCACAGCATCTTGCAATTATGTTGTGACCACACCCAGTGTTTAGGGTGGTTATATCTCATAGGAGTTAAACCAGACACTAATTTGTTATATAATGCAGTTGAAAATATTACATACAAATTATACTCATCACACATAGCTATTGAAATCTGAAACTTTACAGACATACACATGCAAATAGAAATTTCAATATATAGACATCGTATATCACTTTGAAGTAGCATAGCTATTAAGACAACATTAATCAAAGTTTATTCAATCATTACCAATTTAATTGACCTATGAACATAGTCGAGGCAAACTTTGATGCTCTTTTCAGCTGAACATCTTGCTAAGATTAACTGATATGAATCATACCAAAAATTGCTGAGTTAATTACTGACAGCTGACCCAAGGAGGTAACATTTATGATATAATCAATACTGTTCCTCCAGAGTTATGCTTACCTTTAACTTTTGAACAAGAGTTTAAGGGAATATATTTTACCAAACTTTTGCAAAATGCTACAGGAAATATTTGGCGACTTTTCTGTTCACTCATTTTTTCTACCTGTGTTAGTCAAAAACAGCCCAAGAATAAATATTTCTGTAGCACCTGAAAATGATTTTGTCAAGGAAAAAGACCATACACTCAAAGAACAAATTCTGTTTAAAATGTGTCATGACGATTGACCATAACTCAAAACTTTTAATAAAATGTGTGTTTTCGGAAATGGACATATAAACCAAGGATGACAATATAAATTCTGAGACTGCAAAATAACCATTTGCTGGAATTCTTATGTGGATTATACCAAGCTCTTAAAGAGACAATAGAATATCACTCCCTTTTCATACAGGAATATTTCAAAGGAAAGGGCAATGCAGTAAACTGTCATCTCCTGTGGAGATAATTGAAGCCAATTACCATCTCAGTCAAAACTTTAACGAACATTCCAGGGATATAAAAAAAACTGGGATTAAAAAAACAGCTGTAGACGTGATCAGGGTGTACTGATACTGATTCTATCAGATCTGTTTCTGATAGAAAAAAGTTCCGCAAATATTCCAAGCTAAAGGAAATCACACAACTTTCAAGTCACCCTGCAGAATCCAGTCTCTTAAAACCAACTGCAACACTGATCTGGCATGTTAGTTCTATTGTGCAAGTGCACGCTGTGGAGGCTGCAGCTGGAGAACACCGACTATGCACCTCTGAGTTGGTAATTAAAGTTGCTTGATCGGATTGTCAGGAGCAAGTCAAGTCAGCAAAGCCAAAGTCAAAGTTGAAAAGGAAGCAGGATGACTCCTGCCAGATAAACTGAAGAACCAGGAACCTGCAAATAAACTGCTCACCTACTGAAGTCAGCAGTACTAGAATCATGAATCTTAAAGACTCCAATGTTTTACCACCTACTCCTCACAGACAAGTCAAATACTGACTTTTTTTTTAAAACTTTCACTTTTAGACTGATTTCTCATTTCTAGTCTGTGTACAGATGGTGTGTTCTATTATTTTTCACATTTTAGTAACTAATAAACACTAACAAAAAAACCTTGGTTAAATTGACTCCTTTTAAAACACAAGATACTGTTGGACTGAAGAGGTATCCACAAAGGAAGGGATATTTCTAAGTTAACTTAGTTGGAGCATCCAAAGCGGGTGAAAAAAAAAAGACAGGGACTCAATTCATCCCTCCTCAGCATGCCCTGTCTGGAATTAGAACATATTAGGGTTTGTGCTGAGATAGATCCCACAGAGCCAGTTGTAACAAATGTCTGTTCCTACGTGGATGTATTTTTAAAAGTACAAAAAGGAACAAGAGCCACAAATATATAGACAATGAACAATTAACATTTAGAATCACTTGGCAATTCAGTAAAATGGCCTTCTCAAAGATAAACACAATCTTTGGCCAACTCAAGATGGCCATTTATCCCGTTGAATGCACAGAAAATCAATGACACATTTTCAAGAGACACCATGCCGGTTGGATTTTATTCAGATTACAACCTCCATACCTCATGGTTGCAGCTGTCAGGCCTCTTCCCTGTGACATGATTGAGTTATCGGGAAGAGGCTCTGGAGTAGGAAATTCAAATTGAGGAGCCCCACAGCTCCAAAGGTAGAGAATATACAAATTTGAAATCTGGAATAGCAGACATCAGATGAATTAGAGACCACCCCTTAACCCTCATTCCCAATTCCCTGCTCTATTCTTCTCCTATGCCCCACCATCTCAAAGAAGGGGAGGTATTTTTAAGCATTGTCCTTAACAGCTGTTTGAAAAGCATCCCTGCTCCTGACCACTACTTACTCCATCATTTGTAATGATGTCAGAATAAAGCAGTATATTGCATATGCACAGCATAGGCAAATACAGTGCATGCATGGCAAGGACAGCAAAGATAAAATGCTTTCTAAATGAGAAAATTGATTTTACTGTTAGTAAGAGGCCAAAGTCATCAGTATTTCCAACTAACATTGTGGCAAAGAATTTGACTGTGGATTGGAGCTCCATTTTAGTCATGTACTAAACGTATTTCCAATCACTTGAGCATGATGAGAGTTAAACATTTGAAAGGTACAAAAGATGCCCAAGTTTCAGCCAATTGACTAAATTTGTTTTGTTTTACAAATACCAAAACACTTGACTGATCACAATTAAATCCATTATTTAGAACTCTATTTAAAAAACAAGACTAAGACATGTTATACCTCCATGGAGTGACACTAGAATATCCAGTGAAGTCCCTGGCTCGAAGCTGCCATTGCTTGGTTTCACCCTGTATTTCTCTGGGGCTGTTGTTCTAACCTTGTTCAGAAAAAAAAGACAAGAGGACTTGAACACCATTACTGTTATTACCCATTGATAGGAATTTTTTTCTAAACATGTCACATGGATTTCAAAGAAATAATATCACTTATGGAAGATCCATTTTCAAAAATCATTTTCCAGCACCATACAAAGTTGCATAAACATCTCCAAAAATTTTGGAAATAAGTGTTCACAAACTAGTGATTAAGGAAATAAATCATTCTGGAAATTAGAAACATTGTTAAAAGAAAAAGTGCCCAAAATTCTAAATACTCTGCACTTATAGAAATTTTAAGCAATGTGTGATTGCTCCAAAATAATCCAAATTACACTCCAAACCAATACATCGGAAACTTCCATCTTTGAGGGAAGGAAAACTTTAAATGCATCTGAAGACAATGTGTTCTGAAGTGCAAACTAATCTTCCCCACTTCAGAGGTTCGAATACTTAATTTAGGCTGATATTTGGGTACAGCATATGAGCTGAGTGCTACAATGTCAAGTGGTCTCCTGGAGGAAATATTAATCCTGCAAAAAAAAAAAACCAGGGTAGTTTTCAAAGAACAGCAAGGTGGTTCTCAGAACGCTGGTTAACACATTCCCATTAATCAACATTAAAATAGATTACCTAGCCATAATCAAATGGCTTTTGTTGAACATTTGAAATTTGAAATCAAATTGAACATTTGAACAAGTCAGCATGGTTTCGTGAAGGGTAGGTCATGCCTTACTAACCTCATTGAGTTTTTTGAGAAAGTGACCAGAGAGGTGGATGGGGGTAAGGCGGTTGATGTAGTATATATGGACTTTAGTAAGGCTTTTGATAAGGTGGCCCATGGAAGACTTCTACAGAAAATGCAGATGTGTGGAATAGAGGGTGATTTAGCTAATTGGATTAGAAATTGGCTGGCAGATAGAAGACAGAGGGTGGTGGTTGATGGGAGATATTCATCGTGGAGTTCGGTGACAAGTGGTGTGCCTCAGGGGTCTGTTTTGGGGCCCCTGCTGTTTGTAATTTTTATAAATGATCTGGATGAGGGTATTGAGGGATGGATCAGTAAATTTGCAGATGATACTAAAGTTGGTGGTGTGGTAGATAGTGAAGAGGGGTGTTTTAGTTTACAGAGTGACTTGGACAAGTTGCAGAGCTGGGCCGAGAGGTGGCAAATGGAGTTTAATGTGGAAAAGTGTGAGGTAATGCACTTTGGCAGGAACAATAAATGTGTAGAGTATAGGGCTAATGGTAGGGCTCTTAATAGTGTTGAGGAACAGAAGGATCTTGGTGTATGTGTCAATAGATCCCTGAAAGTAGGCAGTCAAGTGGATAAAGTTGTTAAGAAGGCTTATGGAGTCTTAGCTTTTATTGGTAGGGGGATTGAATTTAGGAGCCGCAGCATCATTATAAGAAAGATGTGGAGGCATTGGAGAGGGTACAGAGGAGGTTTACTAGGATGTTGCCTGGTATGGAGGGCAGGTCCTATGAAGAGAGGTTGAAGGATTTGAGGTTGTTTTCGTTAGAAAGGAGGCGGCTAAGAGGGGATCTTATTGAAGCATATAAGATGATTAGAGGTTTAGATAGGGTGGACAGTGATAGCCTTTTTCCTAGGATGGAGAAAGCTAGCACGAGGGGACACAGCTTTAAATTAAGGGGTATGAGTTATAGGACGGATATCAGAGGTAGGTTCTTTACTCAAAGAGTGATTAGGGAGTGGAATGCCCTGCCTGCAGCTGTTGTAGATGCGCCAAGTTTGGTGGCGTTTAAGAGGTTAGTTGATAAGTATATGGAAGAGAAGGGAATGGTTTAGTTAGGAGGGGCATTGCTTTTTATTTTGGTCGGCACAACATCGAAGGCCGAAGGGCCTGTTCTGTGCTGTATTGTTCTATGTTCTATGTTCTATGTTCTATTTCTGCATGCAAACTAAGTTCTGTATTTCAGACATTACAGAAGAGACTGCATTTTTAAAACTAGTTAATTGTCATAAAGCACCACGTCTCATGGTAGAGAAAGATTAAACAAGACAAACGTTATCTCTAGAACTTGCAGAACTGGATCAATCATGGTATAATTACTACCAGATCACATTCATACACTTATCACTTTGAAACAAAACTCAGTTTATATGGCAAGGGCAAAACTATTTTGGAATTTTTTTTTTTATACAGGAATTGTTTAAATAACTTCACTTTCACAAAATATAGCCAATACCATCAGAAGCAGCAGCAGAAGTTGCCACATAACCCATGAAGCTACTGCATCATTCTATGACCTTTGAATTAACAGCAAAGAACTGTTAGGAGGATTTTCTACTTAAACTCAACTTTCCACCCTATCACCATTATTCCTCAATTTTCTTAGTGTCCAAAGAAACTAATGGTTTTCAACTTGAAAATATACTCAATAAGTGTCCACATCTCTCAGGCACAGAACCTAAATATTCACAACCCTCTGAATAAAGCAGCACCCAATCTCAATCTGGACTCTCCAACCAAGGGACAAAAGTGAGTCATCATTTACCTATCAAAGCCTCTCAGATTTTAAGTTTCAATCAGGTCACTACTCATTCTTCTAAATGTCAGAAAGCGTAGGCCTGTTCTACAAAATTCCAGAGCTACACCATTAAAAATGTTTGTTTTTATTGGTAATCAGATATGTGAGCTTCTTAACAGCTTAATACAAAGGAATGATTCCAATACCAGGAAAACTCATTACTGAGAGAAATAACTCACCTTAAATGCAACAGGGTTTTTTGTCACATTGGTCAGAACTATCAAACATTTTGTTTCTCCACTTTCTTTAGAGCCAAAGTGAATATCTTCAGCAGGGCTTTTTAAAAACAAAAAAAAAGCATAGCTGGTTGAAAAAAATTGATGTTTGTTTTGAACATAAATGATTATACAAGAGTCTGTACTGCAAGAACTCTCTTCACCACACAACTGATGTTGTGATTCATTTTCTCTGCATCCTGCATGAAGTCTGAGAGCTCAACATAGATGTACAAAATTTCAAGGTCAAACGGAGGTTCAAAAATTACATAGCACTTCAGAACAAGTAGTGCCATTAATGTACAACTTATTTTTCTCTAATCATCTGCTGAAATAAAGGCACCATGATGTAGGTCACAATGATCTACACGTTCCACAGCACTACTACCAAAACAGTGCAGCATGCATTTCAACCACTCAATTTGCTATATAGTAAAAAAGGAATGGAAAGTTCCTTACTTGCTTCTTTTAAACAAAAGTATCCACCATAAAGCCAGCAATAGCTTTGGAGCAACAATCTAATTTTAGACTAGTGGTCTAAAGTTAAGACATCAGAATTATTGAACAATTTTCCCTATATGTAATTACAACAATTTACAAATACTACATCTACTTCTAAAGTCAATGTTCCACTTTCCACACTCAGATTTCTACAAACTATCTTGATATAGAATTCTACACATCTCCAATGCTAAAAGGTTAAGCTATGAAATTTCATTATTCCAGAAAACAGGTATGAGGATTGCAATATATATTTAAGCTACATCCATGGCCTTTGGGCAACATGTAAAATTCAGACTGCTATTCATGCCAAATGACTAACTTGCAGCCTGTTCTAAATGTGCTGTGAAGCAACTGCAAGCTGAGTAAGCAGAGCAAAACAGATGGGGACTAACAGGAACTTAAGCCTGCCGAACTACTTAAAGACAGCATGGAAATTTTGGCTGAAGTGCTAGAAATCACTGTAAAAGTGAGCTTGACCTGGGAAGGACAGAATGTGGAAGAATGCTGACTCCAAAAGAGCGCAGGAGCTGGAGGGCAGCAGTGGAGCTTCAGGCTCTGCAGAAAAGCTCTGAAGGCAGTGTGAACATTTAGCCATGGTAGTCACATCAGGAATCTAGCACCAAGGACTTGGATGCAGTGCAGTATAAAGTGCAATGATCTGACACAAGTAGTCAAGTTGCATACGTGTGTGCACACACACACATATATTATATATATATATTATATATACATAAATGCCATATTGTACTAACATCCTCAGTCACCCCTCAATTATCCCCACTCAACTACTAACAATGTCTTATAACTAGAATTTATACCCAACATTCATAATTTTGCTCACCTGCATGCACATAATTTTAAACAATACCCTAATACATCAGTTGGCATGCACCATATAAATGTAACCAAAATACCTTATGTGTAGCAATGGTCCTTTGAATATTGTTTGCGGTTTCTTCACTGATTTTGTCTTTGAATCTAACCGTTCAGTGTCATCAAAAGAAACCTATATGCAAGGAAAAAATATTCACCTCTTACTGAAGACAAAGATTACAAATTTAATCATATTCATCACATCTAACTGCACTCATCTGACAAATAATTTAAGTGTAAATTTAAACAAAGCACAAAAATCAGCAATTGATATAGGAAAATATAGCAAGAGAAAACATATTAAAAGGAACCAATTCAACATTTTGTCACAATGTAACAAGCTATTCTCTCAAAGCTCAGAATTTGTGCGCGTGTTCCTGCATATGCAGCTCCCATTTAAATTTGAGTAATTCAACTGAAAAATAACTCAAGTTCTTGTCTTACACAAGATAAAGGTTCATTTAACAGAACTACTGCTGCAACTTAACCAACTGAATACATAAAGGTTAAATGCAAATAAAGTTAAAAACAAAATTCAGTTCGGTCCTTTAAGATATCATCACAGGTGCATAGATTGCAACTGAAATATTGGTTCCCTGGAACAAAGGGTTGACATTAAATCTTGTTGGTCTCAGAGAAAGGATGAGTGAAGGAGAGAATAGATAGAGAGTTTCTTTGTTTCTCACTAGTTTGTGGTTATGATACTTGAAGATTGTCTAGATTCTTTTTAGCAGAACAACATTTCTGGTTTTTGGATACTTCCTTCTTTGTTTTTCTTGGCCCAGAACCCTCTCTGATGATGTCTCTCAGCTCCTCCAGGGGGATCTGCACAAAGTGGCTTTTGCAGTCTGCCCTTATCAAAGCTAAAACAAAATGGCTGCTGTGTTAATTCCAAAAGAGCCATTGTTCTACCAAGCAAATCAGTTAATGTTGAGGTGAAGTGCCTGCCTATCTCTTGTTCTCTCAGAAGCTAAGGAGTCTTCACATCTTCAAAAGATTCAGTGGAAAGCCCTTTGAAGGCGTGTGCGTGCAGAGGCTGGAGTGGAGAGTCTTGCATTTTAATGATTCTGTTTAACAATTCTAGGGACAATGTAAGTATTTTCTGCTTCAAAGACAAACATGCATTCATTGCATCATATGGCATCACATTTTACAGTCCGACATGGTAGCTAAATATGTAGATATGTTTGAAGAGAGCAACTAAGAGTGACCACATTGCTGCGAATCTGGCACTTCATACAGTCCAGATCAGCTAAGGGTGACAGGTTTTATTTGCAAAAAGAATGTTAGTGAACCAGATGGGTTTTAATGACAATCCAGTAGTTTCATGGTCACCATTATTGAGAAACTTTTTATATTGACTTATTTAATTAACTGAGTTTTGATTGTCCAGCTACCATTTAGGATTTGACTCATGTCTGCAGATCATTACTTCAGGCCTTTCAATTACCAGTCCAGTAACAACCATTATGCTACTATATTCCTACTGTAATGACATTAAGTAGTGCCTTTAAGGTATTGGTCATAAGAATATGAAAGTGGGCAGAAGAACACTTAATAAATCAGGATTGTGCAAGAGATAGCTTTGTTTCAATATCTTCAATTATATGTGATGGAATATTATGGAATCAGCTGCATTATACAATGGTCTTCAACATATTTGGAGAATCTGGCAGCTTCTGTTCTAGATAAAATACCTTTCCAAGCTGAAATGGGTTGGAGGATTTGGAAAACATGAGACAAAGTAATTAAATTTGCATCGCCCAACAAACTGAAAGGAAAACAAAAAAAAAATCAAACGGGCCGGATAGTGAAATTATGCAACTTCTAGCAACTATTTCAACAGTATTTAACGCCTTCCCAGTTGATACACAGCAAATGATATGATTTTGAAAAGCCAAAACAATATCTCTAGGAAAAAGTAAAAACAGGTACAATAGTAATTAAGCAACATTGCTCAAAATTAATAGTTTAAAGTATATTAATCTAGAACTGTAAAACACATTATAATTACAAAGTCAATACATTAGGACCACTTCAAGAGACCCCCATATGTAGATTTTATAGCACATTACTGCTACAACATTCTTTATCTCCCATGGCAGATGATGAATATTATAATTCATAGTTATTGGACTATGTCTACACAACAAAATCAAAATAAAAATTGCATTTTTCTTAGAGGTATCATGGATTGCATCAAAGGCTTCATTTAAAAAAGACAAAATTTCTATGACAGCAAGTAGAGGGATCTGTTTTGTAATGACAAAGATGATAAAATGCAACATAATTATGCAATATATAGGGTGTGGTCATGCCCCAATAATCCTTTCCAATGCACAATTGGGAAGGCTGGAGAAGAACCATCTATGTAAAAGAGCCAAAATAAAAATATCAACTTGTACTCAAATTTCTTCTACTGATGGATAACTGCCATCAATAGAAACATCCCCAAGCATATTACAAACTGTTTTACTAGTCAAAGGGTATACATGCACACAACTAGACGTTCTTCATTTTCTACATCTGCATCAGAGAGAATATAAAAATGTAAAAATGGAGTTAGTCACTCAGCCTCTCAAGCCTGTTCTATCATTCTATCACAGTTGATCAGTACGTCAACTCTGGGTTTGATCCATACCCTTTAATTCCATCATCTAGCAAAATTCATCAATAACTGTCTTCAAAATTTCAAGTGAATCAGGTCCACATCCTTTTGAGGGAGAAAGTTTCAACATTCCGTTATTATTTGTATGAAAAAATACTCAAGGCTCTGAATTTCACCATCATTGTTCAGGAATCCCTACATCTGAGGAAATAGTTGTTTTATATCTTCTCCATTGAATCTCTTCATTTTCAAACTGCTTAAACTTCTGAAATTAAGGAAATACAAATAAGCTTATGTAACCTAGCCTCCATTGTCTCTGGGAATGTGCACTGTAACTAATCCACAGTCAATGCATTATTTTCCCCCAAGATGTTCTAAAACTAAATGCAGTACTTCGGATTTAGTCTTCAGCTTCTGTACAACTGAAGCATAACTCCTCCCTCCAAGATAAAGGCCACCACTTGTCGTCGTATTGCTTTTTGTATCTATACTTGTGATGTGCATGTGGTGATCTAAATCCCTTTGTCCCTCCTGATAACACATCTTTCTTCATTAAGAAAAAAATTTTACTGGTCTTTCTTAAATCTGAAGTTAATGATTTCACAAATTCCATCTGCCATTACTCTCAATGTTATTCGCCATGGCTCCTGTAGCATGCCTGATTCACAAAAGAATTTTCCCACGTTTGTCCAAAAATTATCACAGTAAAAACCCGAGGCCCATAGCCATTAATTTTTGCAATTGTGTATTTTTACATTTTATTTCTACTGGATTGTAAACTTGTAATGGATATTTAAAGTTACTTTGCAGACCTTGTATAATTGTTCTTTGCAAATAATTAGCATATTATTCACTGTTTTCTATCGATAGAGTTCTTGCATACCGACCATTTTGGTATTTGGTCTATATCTTTGATTTCCTTTTTCAAGCTGGACGACTAAATTAAAGTTGTGTTTTATTTAACAGAAGTCCTTTTATTTACTCAATCCAATGACCTTTGAACTACAAGCTAGAACAATGAATAGTCTTAGACATGGTTAACTATGGTTTGGAATCAGAAAATGAAGTTTGACTGATGAACATGCAATTTGATTGACAGGAGACACAATCAAAAGATACACAGACAGATTGAATATTGCCAAGTCTGCAGTGAGAAGCATTTGATGAGGATGCATATCAGCCTCTCGTCTTGACTGCACCTCAAAAAGTCTGGAAAGGAGCCAGAAATTTAGCTTAAAAGGGCATTAATTGCAGCAGGGAATCAATGGAACAGCCAATCATACAAGACTACAAGAGGAACAATCAGGAATGAAGTGACTGACTGAAATGCCTGCTCATGTACTATTTGTTGATTTGAAATATTTGAAGTATTTAAAGACGTGAAGTACGCGCCAAGGTGAATTTTACCAAATTAGTTGTGAACAGACCAATTTGTGGATGACATTTGTAATACAGTATATATTTGCAATATAGTGGATATTGTTCATCAAACTCCTATTTATTGACCACAGCTCAGCCTTCAACACCATTATTCCAACCAAACTCCATCAACTGGGATTTGCTCCTCTCTCTGTGACCGGATCCTGAACTTCCTAATCCACACTGGTAAGGATGGGCAACACCTTCTCCATGATCCTCCTCAACACTGGTGCCCCACACGGCTAACTCTCAGCCCCCTACTATACTCCTTTACTCCTATGAATGTGTGGCGAAATTCCCCCCCAATTCAATTTTCAAATTTACTGATGATACCACTGTATTGGATTAGTCTCAAGCAATAATGAGATGAAGTGCAGGAAAGATAGAGAATCTGATGAACTGGTGCAACAATAATAATCTCTCCCCTAATTCAACAAAACAAAGGAGACATCATCGATTTTGGGAAGCATAGAAGATGACATGCCCCTGTCCACATCAAAGGAATGAAGTGGAAATGGTTGAGAGCTTCACGTTTTTAGGTGTCCACATCAACAGTATCCTGTCCTGGTCCCTCCATACCGAAGCTATAGTTAAGAAAACTCACCAATGCCTCTATATTCTCAGGAGACTAAGGAAATTTGACATGTCTGTTACAACTCTCAGCAATTTTTACAGATACAATATGGAAAGCATCCTTTCTACTTGTATTGCAGCTTGGAATGGCTTCTGCTCCGTCCAAGTTAGAATTGTGACAAAACTCAGTCCATCACGCAAACCAGCCTACACTTCTCACTGTCTCAGAAAAGCAGCCAGCATAATCAAGAACCCCATGTACCCTAAATGTACTTCCTTCCATCAATTCAAGAATCAATTCCAGTAATGATTCCAATTCATTACTGGAATTGCAATCTCAATGATTATTACACATTCCAAATTATCTGATTTAGCCAGGTTACAATTTTAGTAAATTTTAAAGAGCTCTACCTTTTTTGCTTTCTGCAAGGGTTCTTCATTGTGGTTAGTGTCAACAGTTTCCTTGGTATCTCCATCTCCTTTATCTTTTCCATCCAATTCATCTTCACCTGGAATTGGACCATTTTCACATATGGGTGTTTGAAAATCATCATCTGGCAATGGCGGGTAGCTATATTTAAAAGGATCCTAAAATGAGAGATGCTTAGATTAATTTGAAGTTTAATCAAGAAAAATTCAAAATACACACAAAAAATGTAAGTCTTTCACTGTTAACTAAGTTAATGCAAAATAAATTCTCCTTCATTTCATTTCAAGTAGTACAAACAAAATGGTTTAAATGCTAGAGAATATTTGTGGTTCAATTTTCAGATAAAATATTTGAATAAAAGCAATAATTTTATACATCAGCTCAACACTAAAGTCTCAAAAATCAAATTCCTCAACGTGTTATCAATTCCTGTCATGGTTAATATTAAAGATAGAAATATTGGCAAGGGAAACAGTTTTGTTCAGGACAGCTAGCAACTATTTAGTGAATTAACAGCAGTCTTAGGAAAACTTGAGGAAGGCAACATCTCAAAATATTGGGGCATGACCAGGTCAATAAATGCTACAAATCTAGTTATGGCAGGCTGAGAACATGAGCTAAAAAAAGTCCTACAAAATCTGAAGTAAGACATTGGAAGAGCTGGAAATACATAGCAAAAAGATGGATGGTTCAGAATCTAGTTCTTGTGACAGGATTTAAATCTAGCCTATATTTCAGGTGCTGGAAGATGCTTGCCATTTTAGAGTTAAGCATATAGCATGCAGTAGGAAAAGTCTTTGTATATAAAATGTTATTAGGACAGAAATTAGAATGTATTTCTTCTGCTTCCTATAAAACAGAATTTTACCTTTGATAGCTTGTATCCATTTTTTTAGCTGACAAAGTAGCGTTAACAACCAATTTAATTAATGACTGTACACTGCAACTAAAGTTCAGAACCCAGAGAACTTTATTAAAGTTCATACTTCTACAGTAAAAGGAATGGCGGTTCGTGGTGGTGGGGAGAAGAAAATGCCAAAAGTCCTGTGTCTTTAATATGAAAAGTTTAATTAAATTAGACATTCAAATATTTTAGTCATGTATTCAGTTTCCAAAAATTTGAATTTTTAAGCTCACCTTACAACTTTAATTAGCCACCTAAAGATTAAAGAATTTATGAAGATTGGCCTGGAAAGTTACAAAAACGTTAACTGGAGTTCTGACACCAAAGTCAACCTTATAACAATCTCGAGTTAGAAAATCCTAAGTTTTAACCCCACCCTTTGAAGATTTGGCACATGAAACAGACACTTGTGAGTGTAGCAATCCCTCAGGAAGTGTGGTCTTCCAAATGTGACATTTAACCAAATCCTCATCCACAGTATTTTTGTTTACATTTCAATGTTGGTTTGCTTGTAGCTGGATTCCAATCATAAGGGCTACACAAAGACAGACAGATAGATTGTTTATCCAGACTATATTTTGATAGACACAATTGTCTAGTTTGGGATTGAAGCCCCAAGAAATAAAAGGTAGGATTCTAATACTATAGGCATGTCAAAGAATAATTGACATGAAATTGAGTCCAATGTGATTGCAATTGTTAGCTAACGAGCAACTTTCAGTTTAATCAGCTATTTCACACAAAGGTTTGATGCAACTTGTGCACAACTCACCATGCATCTACAGGGTGGACATGGCTTGCATCAAATCCCAAAAGTCCTGCTATGCCACTAACCTGGCACTCCAAGCAGACATTAATGCTAGAGCAAGTACAACATGTGCAAACCACTTGGACCTGCTGGACTGCTATTTCAGAATCAGGTGCCTTTGCCCAGCAAAACGCAAAACAGTTATGTTGGTGCTCTATCAGAATAACAAGTGGGAAGAGATTCAAAGTTTGCTTCTGCAGAAGGCAACTTATGACCATCAGCTAAAATACCTAGTTGTAATCTTCGACAGAAGACCCACCTAATGTCATGGAAACACAGCCAAAAAAAGCTTTGCACTGTAACTCTGGACCATGTTGACTCTGCAGGATATTGCTTTGTCTAATGTTCCACACACACTGTCAGCTTGAAGCTAAATGCCCCCATGAGAATGGCTTTAGGAATACTTAAGTCCCTCCCACACTTCCCCCCTACCAAAGCATCATGCTGGCAGGTGGAAAACCTCATGAAAAACATTAATATTGCCATTTGCAAAGATCTAAATATCCCACTAAGAAAGCAGTTAAAAACACACCAGCCACTCTGTAAGACAGCAAATAATATTCACACAGCTGTTATCAACTCACTACCCAGATGGATGGAATTTTGGAAGGCAAGTAGATTAAAGAATGACCAGCCCATCACAGGTCTGATTAGCACAGATACGTACTTGGCTTCAACTACCCTCAAGAACAGTGGATATTCCACAACCTTATCCACACAGGACATAGATGATGTAGGCACATAACCCATAACTGGATGAAAGACAGCCTGATTGCAGCCATGAATCCCACACTACAGAACACATTACATCAACTTGCCCACTAAAACTGTTTAACTTTACTGACTTCAGTAAACCCAATATCTCAACAAATGAGTAGCCAATCTTGTCTTCTCATTATGAGCCTTCCCAAAGTATTAAGCAGCAACAACAATGCAGCATTAAAAAATTCAAAATGGATCAACCATTTTGCTGAACATAGACAAAGCTTAAAAAGTTTATTAGTGACACAAGTAGGCCTACGGCGAAAATTCCGTAATCATCACATTCTAATGTGAGTTCGGGTACACTGAGGAAGAATTTAGCATGGCCAATGCATCTAACAAGCATGTCATTTGGACTGTGGGAAGAAACCCATGCAGACATGGGGAGAACATGCATAATCTACACAGTGATCCAAGCTCCTTACTTCATGAACTTCCTTCCACCCCTCTTTATCTAATCTTATTAGTAGAACTTTCTGTTCATTTCTCCCTCATGTTCTTACTTGCTTCCTTTAAATACATTTTTGCTATTTTCCTCAATGGCTTCTTCTGGTGCTAGGTTCCATGCTTTAATCACAATTTAGGAAAGCAACTACTTACATTAATAGCTAGAACAGCAGTGGTCACTGTTATTTTGATTGATCATGTGCAAAGTCTCCATATCAAAAACAATAAGGTAAAACTTTACTGATTTTTGTAAAAGTCACAGCAGGGCATATAAGGTAGAATTCTTATTATAACTAGAGTACAATTGGATTGTGGCAAATAGTTGCTACTGTGGAAATCTCTAAACAGTAGGTGGAATCAAGTGATTGCAAGTTTACCCACAACATCCATGAGCATCTTTCATCCAAGAACGAACAGCCAAAACTGAAAACTCAGTGAGCAGCAGTATCACCTCCACAAAATTGAAGGGAAAATATAGTCTCTGGTGCTCATCCTTTGAAATCATCTACATAAAAGGCAAAACTGGATGTGATCACTGGCAGAATCTAGTTCATGACGCAAGCAAAAAAATTACTATGCAAGCTTCCATCAAATGGCATTTTGAATGATCTAATTAGGAGAGTCACACCTACAGTAACTGCTAAATTGATGTTTGATAAATCATATTTTAAACAGCAATCTCATTTGGCCCTCTCATTTTTTTACTACCACAGTCATATTTGTGGTTCAAAAGATTTCATTGACAGCTTCATACAGCTAAATGATTATGAAATTTATATTGCAAGAAGTTCAAAACCAACTAAAGAAAATCTTAAATTTAACCTTCCTTAAGATTAACAATGCAGAACTGGGAAACAATGACCTGACTGTACTTCCAATAAATATCACTCATCTACAAAAAAAACACAAAATAATGCCCATCATATTCACAAATTTACAATGTGAACTGTTACAATTATGAGGTTTCAAACAGTTTGGATGACGCCTTTAATTTTAAGGTAAAATGTAAGGGGTGATGTGACCTTTTCTGAAGCTTGCCTGACAACAAACACGAATAGTTAGATTGCTAAGGTATAAACTGGGCCCAGATTGTTTCACTGGCAATGTACAAGGTGTTTACATTTAGAAACACTGACAGCAGCCTGTGTGCCAACCAACAATGGACAAAAAGTTGGGTCAATTTAGCTCAGCTGGACAGCTGTTTCATGATGCAGCGCAATGCCAACAGTGCATTAATTCCCATACCAGCTGAGGTTATTCATCTAAGGTCCTGCTTCTCCACCTTGCCCTTCATCAGAGGTGTGGTGATCCTCAAGTTAAACCACCACTAGTCAGCTCTGCCTCTCAAAAGGCAAGAGCAGCATATGATCATCTGTGGGTCTCCAAAGTCCCCCAAAAAATTAAGAATGTCAGGTTGTAAACAAATACGCTTTTGTGTTTAAATTTAGTTCCAAGACAAAAGTGTTAGCATCTCGAGGACAGCTGATCAACATTTTCACCTAGATAGAAGGCCTATGCGATTCACAGACTGTGAAACAGCAAAGATTTTCAAGATCTCCATGAAAACACACTGATACAGTTAGTTTATCAGGAGGCACGAGAGCGATTGAACTTCCAGCACCAAGACATAATATCCCTATATGGAATATGGGGTTTAGGCTACTGCTTTGAATATAAAGAATCTTTCCAAGTAAATGCAATTACTTTAAAGATGGTACCTGATTCTCTGGCATTGATTTGGACATTAAAAAGACAGCTAGCAAACATAGAACTGATAATATACTACACTTAGGTATGCTCAGTAACTTGCACTGAAAAGTTTTTTTGAAAACAGCAAATTGGAAAATGCCTTCAGATGTAAGAAGGTGCAAACTTTAAAAATGTGCTTCAGGTAACTATCAAGAATAAATGAGCGGCTGTTGTGTAGAAGAATTTAAACACCAAGAACATATTTCCTGCCCTTAATAAAATTAGGTTGCATTATTTTGCATTAATCTCAAAGTTATTAGCATTTTTCACTTTTTTGTTAGTCACATAACCATCTCATTCTACAAAGCATTCAGAAAAAACAATTCATTGACTTCAATTCAATGGAATAACAATGTGACAATAAAAATGCTTTGCAGCACCACAAATGAAATCCTTTGCTTGTTACAGGTGCCATTATGCATTTGAAAGATATTATTCCATAAAATATGACTATTCAAATTTTATATTTCTGATCATGTTCAGGTGTTTTATGTCACCTGCCCTTTCAAATTGTTATCTCAAAATATATCTATTTTTAAAATCTCCAGAGAGTCAAAATTTGCTTCTATAAAGAAACAACTCACAATTCCTCCCATGTGTGTTGGCAAATACTCAATATTTATATACTCCTGCACGTCAGCTTTGGTGGTAAATTTCAGCATGTTGACAGCATCTGGTCCCAGCCATGATTTGACCATCTTCCAGGCAGCTACAGAATAAAAAATTCCAAAAGACCACAAATTTCTATTTGTCCATTTGTCTAAAACTACTCATCATTCTTCTCACAACATTAGCATTCCTTACCATTCATTATCCATGGCATTTCATAGATGACCATTTTTGCTGCAACATAAAAAAGACAATACAGTATTTTTGTTTTTAAATACAAGAAACTGCAAAATAATTCTACCATAGGTTGAATCACGTATCCTTGAACAATCAATAAGCTAAATACAAGCCATAGCTAATTAGCCTGTCAACATCAGTTTTATTTGAAAGACAGCTCCTGGCTTGTCAAAATATTACAGTCAAAAGCAAATTCATTAGGAACATTTTACAAAATCAAATCACAATCTACAATTGGTCTTGGGTAACAAAAGACAGCACAGGAGTTAGATCTGCACTCTCAAATGATACCATATGTTGCGCCTTCAAGTTTTGACAGATACCACATTCTGACTGTTTATTAAGTCAGACTCTCATCTTGCCATGGAAAGACAAAACTGTTATTAAGCTGGTATCTGAAGGGCTTTAACAGCATGCTTTTCAAGGAGCACAATTTCAATACAACTCAACACAAAACAGTCTGCCAGTTTGATTTATTTGGAGAGAGGGGGGAAAATGGAAGCTGACATAATAGGTACATTATATTTCTATCTTCGTTTTCCCCACAGGGCCTTTCCCTCAGAAGGATGCACAGTACTGGAGGGCACTGAAATCCAATCATCTCAATTAAAATCTTGATTATTCACGCTGAATATGCTGCAAAAACCGTGGTGAAAGAAGTGACAGTTAAGACATGACAAGAGCTAAACTGATAAAGGGCAGATATTTTACTCCCTTATTTGGGTGGAAGTTATACAGAACTTGACTATTATCTTCCAATCTTTCACAGATATAGGGACAGTGCCAGAGATCTGGAGATTTGACTTTTTGATGCTGGGTCTATCAGTTTAACCCTGATGATGGAAAAGGTTTTAGAAATGGCAATATAGGAAAATATTAACAGCTAGTTGGACAAATGTGGATTAATTAAGGAACTGGTTTGTTAAAGATAAATTGTGCTTAACCAATTTGAATGAATTTTGAATGAAATACAAAGAACTCAGGAGGGTATGTGGTGTTCATGGGCCTCCAAAAAGGTGTTTGATGAAGTGCCACATAACAGGATTGTCAGCAAAACCAAAGCCTATGTAATACAATAGATAGTAAGTAACAACACGGTTACATAGTTACTTATGTGACAGAAAACATTAATTAATTAGCTGTTTTTCCAGAATGGAGGGAAATAGTGAAGTTTCCCCAGGAGTCAGTATTAGGAGGGCTGCTTCTCTTGACCAATATTAATGACTTAGACTTGAGTCTGCAGGGCACAATTTCAAAATCTGCAAATGTGCACAAATATATAAATGGTTTTGGAGATGAGAAACTTCAGTTAGGTGGATAGATTGGAGAAGTTGGGGCTGCTTTCTTTGGAGAAGGTTGAGAGATTTGATTGAGGTGTTCAACATCTTGAGAAGTTTGGACAAAGTAGCTAGGGAACATCTGTTCTCACTAGCAAAGGGTAAAGGACCAAAGGACAGCAATTTAAGGTGATTGTCAAAAAAAACCAGAGGCAAAATGAAGAAAACCTCTTACAAAGTGAGCAGCTAGAATGCTTGAATATATGGTAGAGGCAGATTCAATTGTGCCTTTTAAAGGGAATTGGAGAATAATCTGAAAAAAATAAATTGCAGGGTCACAGGTAAAGCAGAGACTAGGACTAAGTTGATTCTGCAGAGAGTTAACGGGGATATGACTGGTCAAATACCTCTGTGCTGTAACCATTCTATGATTTAATGTGTCAGCTTGAATTAACTAATATTTTGCATTTCAATTAGTTGAAATTTCAGGGCTTGGAAATGAACAAGAAATAAACTTTCAAAGGCTGGCCTCTCATGTGCAATTTAAAATTTGCTGAGCTTGTCCGCAATTCAGTCTCTCCATTAGGAGATAATTGCAGAAAAACTTTTGAACATGTAAATTTCAGTTTTCTTTTCAAAAAATGTGGTACATCTTCCCAATGTTGTAACATTTGCACTATTTCAACAGTTTGTAAAATAAATAAATACCACATCCATTCTGACAAACCTTACATCGCAGGCCAAATATATATCGTAACCCTAGAGGAAAGATAGCTACAAGTATCTTTAACCCGTCACATCAGATGACATCAAATATGCATTGCTATGTTTTATAAATAAGAGTATACACAGAGTACAAATACAGAAGCAATGCTAAACATATATAAATCGTTGGTGGAAAATTATTTCCAAAGATCAGCATTTCAATAACTACATTTAAATCAACACAAGGCCAAAGGATAGAAGACTTTCACTCATCTGATTTTAATTTAAAAAGGTTTTTAGGATATGGAGTTCCCTACATGAAGCAGCAATGATGGTAGAATAGGTAACAGCATTTATAAGGAATGTGGATAAATATTTGAAAAAGAGAACAAAAAAGGAAGTGGACCACGTGGATAGTTTTTCAGACCAAAACTGGTGAAATTGGCAAACAGCTTCCTCTGGGCAGTAAAACTCAAAGAAGAATGCAATTTTCAAAGTTTGTGAAGGTCACTAATTTCTTTATAACACCTCAAAATCACCTTTAGCCTTCTGTTCACCCAATATACACAGTCTGTTCTGTTGTAATCTTTTCATTTTATCTCATTTACAACTGCCAAGCTTTTTTATGCTGCTGTTAACTTCTGCTACCGATTCTGTTGAGCTTTGCTACTTCTCAATACTCCATAACATTTTAGTGTAAACATGATGCTGGATGAGATTAATTTAATTGGAAAAATTAGGTCTTCTCATGCACCAAGAGATTTTCACTGAAGGAGTACTAATAACTGCATTACTCTAATCTGACAGGAGCATTATACCAAAAGTGGCAGAATGTATGACAAGAGACTAATGACAAATTAAAATAGCAAAGCTGAAAAATTAATGGAGTCATCATAAACCAAATATAATTAGTTATAATTTCAGGATTCCACTATTCTTATTTTCAGTAATATGTGCTCTTTCATATTTTCCCATATAAAAAAAATTACACTTCAATGTTAAGTTTTGTTGAATAATATCACTTATCTTCTTTGCTTTCCTACCTTGGGAACCTGCTACAAGGCTATAATAGACTGAAGGGCTCTAATGAATTCACAAACAATGAATAAAAGCTTGACTAGCTCACTACTGATCTGTGCAGAGATCAAGCATAACAGCGTCCTTCCCCCTTCAATTGCTCATCTCTATTTCACTGCTCTACAATTATGTTTTCACTTGCTGGCCTTCTACAGTATTGGAAGCCCTCAAATACTTTGCCTAAGTAATCATTCTTCATGTTTAAGCTTATAGAACAGCCTTGATGTTACGGATGTCAGGCCAGCAGGATTTTCCCATTTCACTGCAGTGAACGGAGACTTGGCGGGCAAGAAGTTCTCTAACTTCGCTGCAGCAGGAGCATGAACGGCCAGGGTTTTTAGATCTTCAGAATGACAGGGTATAAGTAAGCAAGCCTGTTATTTTCTACCATTAACAGATCTCCACTTTGCATTGGGCACAGACTAGAAGCAAGAACTGACTGAGCAAGCAAAAACAAGAGATTTCCCACCCAATGCCCTAAGCAACAGATTAGAGTTACCCAAGTTAATTAACTCAGAATATAATGCTGGAGTATTTTAAATCGGCGTGCCTCAGTTCTACGTTGACTAGTTCTACGTTTACTCACTGGGTTATCAGTGGAGCTCACTGTACATTTCAATCATAAACACATGCAAAATTGCAGGTTTTAAAAGTAATTGAGTATAATGAGCAGAGCAAGAGCCAAAGGGAAGCAAGAATCTCTCTGCTTTGGCAATTTTAACATAGTAAGTACATTGGGCATCACAAACAGTGGTAAAAACATTATAAACAAGAGTCAAAGTTTGATATTCAATGACTTAAATCTATAAACAGGAGTAAATGAATGATTGATGAATCCATCTCCAAATATAAGAAAGATATTGTCTGATTAAAAGACCAGTAGTAAACTGTACTTACAAAGATACTTCGGATAATAAATCTTAAAACAGTTGATAATGAAACGTACAAAGTCCAGATCCTAGAAATTTTTATGAAGCAAAAATAGGATTAAAAAGATAAAAACCACATTTTGAATTTCTTAAATGACAAGTATCTTGACTTTGAGCAAACTTTAAATATTTCTGCAATTCTATTTGTAAGATACCAGTTTCAGTGCCTTACCATCAAAAAACCCCATTATTTCCCCACTACTCAGTCTCTTGACAAGCTACTATAATTTTGAATTATTGGCCTCTGTCAAGATAGTTTTAAATTGGTCTTTCAGTTACTGCTGAAAAAAAGTACAGATCTATGGAAACAAGATGACAGCAAAAATCAAATCAGTTGTTACACTCTGGGAAGCATAATAATTAACATGTAAAACATATCAACATCAAGTAATTAAATATGGTTTGAGGAAATTATTTATAAAATTGAATGAAACCAGATTCTGGACAGAATTAATCTGGGATGCACTGGGGATTCTTCAATAATCTGCAAATACTTAAAAGTAGTGTTCAGGGGTAAGAAAGGAAAATGGCTACTTTATAATGCCAGTCAAAATGGTCTTCACTATACAAACAAATACAGCCATGTCTACTTCAGTAAAGTCACAAGCATTAGTTTTCACCATACTGGCCTTAAAAACAACTCAAATTTATCAGTGAGGTGTTCATGGTTTCAGATATTTTTAAGTGAAGGAATACTTTTAACTTTTTCAAAGAAAGGACAAAGAATTTAGAAACACTTGTGATTTCTCCAAATGGGATATTTTAAGGAAACACAGACTTAATGCACAGATACACAATTAAGTTCACAAAAATCACTGCTCCCATTCTTCCAAATGTGATGAAACTGTTTTATACTCCTACTGATTTTAGAATTCAACACAATATAAAATGTTAATAAATTTAAAATCTAACATTAATTTCTCTGAACTAAAAACATATTTGCCTGTTTAAAGATAAACTATTAAATTAAATTGCATTGGTAGTAAGAAAACTGTTGCAGTGCCCTCCATTGATTTGGGACTGCCAACAGAGAATTGATACCTCTGAAAGGTATTTGTACTTCATGCATCAAATGCAGAACTTTGGTCATTAAGATTCAGTTTAATGTTTCATCCATCACGGTATTTTTTTTTTTTAAATGACTATGCCACATTCTCTCTATATTTGAGCTAGTGGATTCTGGAATTCAGTCTCTGGAGAAGGACCTAAACCACAATCTATTGACTCAGAAGCAAGTGTGCTGTCATTGAGCCAGGGCTAAAGCTGCATGGTGACACAGAGTTAGCACTGCCGTTTCACAGTGTTGTAGCTCAGGTTTGATTCCCAGCTGGGGTCACTGTCTGTGCGGCGACTGCATGTTCTCCCCAAGTCTGTGAGAGTTTCCTCTGGTTTCCTCCCACAGTCTAGAAGGCGTGCTGGTGAGGTACACTGCCTACGTAAATTCTCCCTCAGTGTATCCATACAGGCACCAGAGTATGGCGACTATGGGATTTTCACAATAACTTCTTTGCAGTGTTCATGTAACCTCACTTGTAACAATAAGTAAACTTTTTAATGAATTAATTGATGGTATTCTCACAGAATACTGACTCCTTTTTAAACTAGTTGAAAGAGTGACAAGACAACCAAACCAATGCCAGCTGTGCCCCAAATAGCAACAGCACCCTTTCTTGTACGCAAGAAAGGCGCCTTCACTTGTCAGCTGCATCACGATTTCATCATGTATAAGTCAAGTTCAGTAATACTTCAAGATACAAAACTCAATTCATCTATTCTTAACAACTGTGAAACAAATTTGGAATCAGTAAGGGATGCCAATTGTTTTCTAAACATGAAATTTCACTTCAAAGCTTGAATTCATACATGTTCAATTAATAGATATTTCATTGACGTTGGCACAGCTCAGGAGGCAATACCCATTAGAAATAAAATCTCCAAACTATGTTGTAAACAATATTTTATGCATGCAGAAAGAGAGGGATATCAAGATATTCTTACTATATTGCTTAATCCAGTCTCAGTCAGATCAAACACAACTGTCAGAGGTTTGCCTTGCTCTCTTTTGGCATAACGTTCTAACCAGAAGGCTACATACTTCTTTTTGTCCAATGATGTCTTTGCATCCTTGACGTGTAGCTTCACTCGAAACCAAACTAGAAGATAGAGAGAGAAAAAAAAAATCAAATCTTTATCAATTCTCAATTGATTATGGCTACATAATCAAGTCAATAAGTGTTATTCCCTATTGTACCACTGAACTTTATAGGCAATATTCAAAGGAGTCCCACGTACAGCTCATTTGAAATGTAAACAAAACTTTTCCTTTGCCACGTACTTTCTGCATTTGTGCTAAACCATTCAGACCATCATCCAGAATAACTGCCTGAAAGACATCAGGGAAGTGGCTATCAGTAAGAAGTTTTTGGAACAAGATGCATTTCTACTGAGCCACTTTGATTTAAAAGTAGTTCAGCATTCTTGCACAATGAAGCTAACTCCTGCATGATGCGTTATTTGTCTAAACAAAGGCATCAACTTTTCAGTAGAGTTAACAGTGAGGCCATTAGTGTTCCCATGTCAAACAAAGAGTTAAATGGGGAAATTAGGAAGTAACTGTGATTTGCTCTGCTACACTACAAATTTCATTGTAGTCTCACCAAGATAAAGACAGAGGCTGTGAAATTGTGTGGCCAGTAAATACGCTAGGAAAAAACTGACTGCTTTGTATTTCAACCTGAGTTAATTTTTAATACTATAATAAATCAACAGTAATATTGCAAACAACCTCTGCTGCTGAATCTTTCAGGTTTGCATTATTGTTGAGAATTTTGAAAAGATATTTTTTCTTTTCCTTTCATCTCATCTCTCAATACTATCTTGTTTTACTTTCTCTAGTGGAATCTTGCTGTGCACAAATTGGTTGTCACAATTGCCACAGATCCTTCATAGAAGGCAATATGTTGAAACAGATTTCTAATTACCACAAATTGCTGTGCAAAAGCTCAGGAAAGCTAAGACACGTTGTTAATTATGTTTACAAATGTAATTTCTTTGCTACTGACCATAAAACCAAAGATGCCATATTTTCTTTTGCGAAATTGCCTTCAAATCAAAATATTATATGTCTGCCATGAACAATTACTGAGCAACGTAATTGCTGAAATAAATTAATGGATGACTTTGGGTGCATTTACATTGCAAATTTTATTAACGTTGCCAGTTCCATGGCATTGACTTATTTGCCAGTAAGATGTGCAAAGTTTCATAATCACTTGTCGACACCATTCACATCCTTGTCTGCAGACTGAAAAAGTCTGAGACAAGCTAGCAGTTAATTATTTTGACCCTCATTAAATCAGAGCAAATTAAGCACATGCTGAAGCAGATTGTTCAAAAGCACCATAGGACATGACCTACAGCCTAGGTTCATTAACCTTTAAACAATGTGAGTCATCATAAAATTTCAAACAAACCAAATGTCAAATCACATGAACAAAGCAAAATTGGATTTGCAGCAACTGTCCCCCAAAATTACATTACCATTGCAAAAATCATTTTTTACATATTCTAAGCACACATTCATAGGCAAAATGTTTTACATCAAAGATTTCACTGTATTACAGGTATTGCTCTTAATACCATTCTACCATCTCTTGAATTAGACTCTTTCAATAATAATGTAACTCTTTGCATAGAAGTTTGTTTGCCAACATCCAAATAATAGTTAAATAATGCTGAGTGGCAACAGGAACAGTTCTCCAACATAAAAGGATTCAAGGAAAAAAAAACTACCTGGCAGTGAAGTAGCCTGGTTTCAGACAAAAAAGCATTCGGTGAAACAGGATTTGCATTTATATAGTGACTTTCGTGACCACAGGATGTTGTTACTTTTGAAGCAAGTACTGTTGTAATGCAGGAAACTCGACAACCAATTTGTGCACAGCAAGATTCCACAAACAAGAGTGTGATACGCTGATTGACAGTCATATATTGGCCAAGCTTCAGGTACAACTTCCTTGTTCTTTTTCAAATTAGTGGAATGCAATCTTTAATGTAAACTTATCCACTTTGGCAGGAGGAACAGTAAAACAGTATGCTATTTAAATGTTATTGCAGAACTCCATGGTACAGAGGAAACTGGGTGCCCTTGTACATGAATCAAAATAAAAGTACAAGTGATTAGGAAGACAAATAGGATGGTGACCTTTATTGCAAGGGGAATGGAATATTAAAGAAGTTTTACTGCAACTGCGCAATTACTGTTGAAACTGGAGGACTGTACAGTTTTAATTTCCTTATTTGAAAAAGTACATGACTGTTCGAAGCATTTCACAGAAGGTTCACTCTGCTCATTCCTGAGATGCAGAGCTTCTCTTATAAAGATTGAACAGGTAAGGCAAAAACACATTGGAATTTAGAGGAATGAGAGATGATTCTATTGAAACATACAAGATCCTGAAGGTTCTTAATAGTGTGGATAGTGGGAGGATATTTCCATTTATGGGAGAAATGAACAAGGAAATATGGTTTAAAAACCAAGTTCAAAACAAAAACAAGTAGCATTTTATTCTCTCAGAGACAGTTGTTAGTTTATGGAATTCTCTTTCCCAGAAAGAGGAGCTGAATTATTGAATTTATTCAGACTAAGACACATAGATTTGTGATAGATAAAAGGAGTGAAAGTATTGAGGCAGACAAGAGAGTGGAATGAGACCACAATTAGATCAGCAATGGGCCTCCTCCTGCGGTTAAATCCTATGTGCCTCCACCTACCCAGGATATAGACAGGGTCTAGAGGTTTACTGTAACATCTGCATGACATCATTATGGAAGAAATACAAGATTCCCTCAGTACCGCACAGTCCAGGTTTCTGTACTCAAGTTCTGCAAAAACACACAATTTCTTATTCGAGTGGTGAGAGTGCTACTGACTAAGCCATAACTAATACACAAGCCTAAAGCATGCCCAAGGATGATGAGACTACCTACAGGAGATCATTTCACATCTCTTGTACAGTGAGCTCAAGAATCAAAGTGGCAACTCTTCAATAACGTTATCGGCTTTATGTTCTACATCTGAAAACCACTGACATAAAAGTGACATAATTGGTGTGGGACACCATTTTCCAGTCAGGACGTATTATATGCGCTAAATGCAAATGCTGGGATAATATAAACCCTAACAGATTTACTTTACACTTTGGTCCCACCATCTCCTCTCTGCAGAAGGATTACTTGGAACTGGCAATTTTCACGCTCACTTGGTGTATAAAAAGCCCAATGAAATTTCAGCTATATTAATATTTCATTACATCTTTCAAGTCCATTGTTAGAATTATGAATCTATCAAAACAAGAAAAGTGAGACACTTATGTTTCAGCATTTAGCTGCAAAGCTCCACTAACCATTTCTATTAGCTCACATTCATTCTTGGCAGTCAGGCAACAGAAAAATAATTATGGGCCTCCAACAAAAGAAATAAATTTTCGCTATTACTTACAATGTGCCCAATCCAGACCATTCATTAGGGAATACCTTCCATAAGTACAGGTTGGCAAATGCCACACCATCCAGCTAGAGTTTCATTAATTAAAAGTTCAGTTTATTCGATAGCTTTCCATTACACGTTTGACAATGTGCATCCTAAATATTAAAGCATTCACTTGCAAGATTTAAGTCAACAGGAAAGGATACACAGCAAATTAAAAGACATGGCTATAGACCACTTGAATTACCAAGATCAACGTCAGGGAGCTTCTGCAAACAAAGTTTGCATTACACAATACTAAGTGTCTTTTTTTTAGGGTAGGTTTGCAGTCACTAAGTTAGCATTTTCAAAAGAAAACCATATAGTATCACAAAATGATAAATTTGCAAATCAGCCTTGGATTCAAATTTCTTTTCATCTTCAAAATTATGGAATAGCATGCCATTAATTCAAAGATTAAGTCATTTTACATCATAGTCCTCCAAAAAATAAATCTTAGCCAGAATTCTAAACTTGCTGATCACCTTTTTCACTTAACGATATAGAACATATGTTGGGACTGAGGTAGTGCCATGATTTAGTGCAGCGTTGTTTTTAACTTTCTGCATTAAAATGTAGCCCTTTTCTAAGTCATTTCTTCATTCACTAATGGCCTTTTGTAATACAGCATACGTAGTTCTGTTCTGAGTTTTAAAAATAGGTGTAGAACACTTTTAAAAAAATATGGATGCAGTAATTGCATCAATTAAAAATGTACTTTAAGTTAAGATCAACTGATAAAAGATCAGGATTCATTTTTGAAATTTCCTTGACATCTTTAATTATTTCCTAGAATATTTTTTGTGGAATTGTCACCTTCTATTTCATTTTATATGGTTATAACCTTAGCAGAAACGTTGATAAATATAATTGCTGCTATTGGTACTTTGCTGGTTTTACTCTGTGAAGACTGTGGTAATCTCAAAGTATGTATGGCGAGCTATATATTAAAACTTGTTTAATTATTCTACTTGTCTAATAAATATGTAATATGCAAAAAAGGCATATCTTTCAAATTCCAAATAAGTTTTGTTTATTTGAATCACTCGGGACTGCTATGTTCTATTAGTGAAGGATTCTGAAGGCTGTTTCAACGGACACCGACAGCCTGTGTTTTCTACAAGTTTGTCTAAGTATATTGCATCTCTATCTGTAGTTGGATGATTGGCTCATTGAAGCTCCTAGCACAGCCCAAAGAGCTGTGGTTCTTAATAAATCACAAAAATTCCCAGTTGCAGTCAGTAGTAATTAACTTGGACACCCTAGAGAAGGTTTCTCTTGTTTCAAACAAGTGTGCATTCATCATGAAACCAATATTCCTATTACAAGTGGGAGAGAGAATGTCCTAGGTGCATGGGGTCTTTAATTGTGCTGACTGCTTTGCCGAGGCAGCTGGAAGTGTTGACAGGGTCAATGTATGGGAGGCTGGTTTGCATGGTGGATTGGGCGACATTCATGATCTTTTGCAGATGCTTGCATTCTTTGGCAGAGCAGGAGCGATACCAAGCTGTGATAGAACCAGAAAGCATGCTTTCTATAGTGCATCTGTAAAAGTTGGAGAAAGTCATAGCTGACATGCCAAATTTCCTTAGTCTTTTGAGAAAATAGCAGTGTTGTTGAGCTTTCTTAACTACAATGTCAGCATTGGAGAGACCAGGACAGGTTGATGATGATTTGGACATCTAAAAACATGAAACTCTCAACCCTTTCTCTTCGTCCCCATTGAAGCAGACAGGAACATGCTCTCCTTTACGCTTCCTGAAGTCGATGACAATGCTTCCCTTTCATTAAAGTCATTTCTGCTTTTGCTCCAATATGTTAAAAGCTCAATACTGTATCTAAGTCAGGAAAAACTAAATTGGTTCAGAATTATTCAAATCAGGCATAAATAGATTAATGGTCTCTCTTTACTCCAGCAACAATGGAATACTCTCAAAGCAGTTTCACCTATCCATAGGTTGCGGTGAGAAGACTCATGCAATGGAAAGCAAAGTCAGTCAATTGCACATCAAACATCTTTTGTCAAAATCTGAAACGTCTATATTGCACATACAATTAATTGCCACCATGTAAATTTCCCAGAACAGTAACAAAATGTAAAAATGCCCTAATTCAACTTATCAGGAAAAAAACCAGATGATAGCTGAATGTCAGAATATTACTTACTCAAATAGAGACAAAATACAGCCACATTTTCTTAAAATTAAATAATTTGAAAGGAAGTAGAATCTCATAGGTGAAGATTCATTTTTTCCATCGATGGTCAGACATAATAATATAGGCCCAGAAATACAAAAGTCTGGTCCACCATTTTGCCTATGGTCAATCTGCATTTTAACTTCATGTGCCTGCATACTCTGCAAGTTATGCCCTGCAAATAAAGGAGCTTTAACTTACACATTTTGTTGCCTTCTTTATCATAGCCATGAAGATAAACAGCTCCAGTTTCAAAAGTCCATCGAGGAAGGTTGGACTCACTTAAATCTGTTAAGTAAAACAATGTTAATGATTAATGTTTGTTTCTACATAACTCTACAGACAATGTCTTAGCAAATCTTCCAAAATATGGCCACATCTTTAGACTGAAGGCCAATGGAACTACACGATTCACAAATTCTGAGCAACTTCACAGCTCTGTGCTGGATTAGTCAGTCTTATCAGCATAGTAATTGAGACATGACAGTTTGTCTTAGCTTCTATTGTAAATGTAGAGATGGAAAACAAATTGGCCTAAATTCCCAGTCTTGCTCATCCATGTGGACTTTGCTGAAAAGTGCATGAATGCAAGGACCACTTCTGCAGAGCTCCAGCTGAAACAAGTTGCTTAGAAGAATTAAACACTTCCATCTGACCTAGAACCTTTGAAGAACTTTTTTTGCCCGGTCAACAGCTTGTAATAGGAATATTGGTTTCATGATGAATGCACACTTGTTTGAAACAAGAGAAACCTTCTCTAGGGTGTCCAAGTTAATTACTACTGACTGCAACTGGGAATTTTTGTGATTTATTAAGAACCACAGCTCTTTGGGCTGTGCTAGGAGCTTCAATGAGCCAATCATCCAACTACAGATAGAGATGCAATACACTTAGACAAACTTGTAGAAAACACAGGCTGTCGGTGTCCGTTGAAACAGCCTTCAGAATCCTTCACTAATAGAACATAGCAGTCCCGAGTGATTCAAATAAACAAAACTTATTTGGAATTTGAAAGATATGCCTTTTTTGCATATTACATATTTATTAGACAAGTAGAATAATTAAACAAGTTTTAATATATAGCTCGCCATACATACTTTGAGATTACCACAGTCTTCACAGAGTAAAACCAGCAAAGTACCAATAGCAGCAATTATATTTATCAACGTTTCTGCTAAGGTTATAACCATATAAAATGAAATAGAAGGTGACAATTCCACAAAAAATATTCTAGGAAATAATTAAAGATGTCAAGGAAATTTCAAAAATGAATCCTGATCTTTTATCAGTTGATCTTAACTTAAAGTACATTTTTAATTGATGCAATTACTGCATCCATATTTTTTAAAAGGGTTCTACACCTATTTTTAAAACTCAGAACAGAACTACGTATGCTGTATTACAAAAGGCCATTAGTGAATGAAGAAATGACTTAGAAAAGGGCTACATTTTAATGCAGAAAGTTAAAAACAACGCTGCACTAAATCATGGCACTACCTCAGTCCCAACATATGTTCTATATCGTTAAGTGAAAAAGGTGATCAGCAAGTTTTTCTAAATTAATTTAAATATTAAGAATGTGTTTCAATAACAAAAAAATATATGCACTGCACAAACAACGTATTACCCTTCTGCAAACCATACATGTTCCAGGTCAATATTTTCCTGCATTTATTTTCTACATAATGGTCTTCTTGCTCAATTTTATGAATGAGCAATATGCAGCTTCCACCCCCCCCACACTCCCCATGTGAAAATAATTTAAAGGTAATTGTCAGCCTACATATATTTTCATATTGCTAGCAACTTACCATGAACAGAAAATTCTTTTCTCCATTGAAAACTGTCATCGATCATTTTCAATGTGTCATCCACGTTGTGATGTCTCCATTGCAGATAGCTCTCAACCCACCCATCATCTTGCTGCAGTCTTTCAACATCTCGAGAATCATATTTCTCAGCTTTGTCTATAGGAAAAGACATTGTTTTTAGAAGGGTGAAGAAAATTTCCCTACAAACAAAATTGATTTCTATTCATTTACTATCTGTATTTCTAACCCAGTGCACTAAAGCCATTCCCACTTCTCAGACACAAGATCAAATAGTTCACTCATCTAGACCAAATTTTAATCTGGCCTGGGTCAGAAAATTTCCTTCGATCTTTTTCTTCCCCAATTTAGTAATTAATTTTCACAGGCTAATGATATCGGATGCAGATGATCTTATCCATGTAAAAGCAGATTTAAAACTAGAGACATTCACAATGCAATTCTTCAAATACCATCAACCAAAATCTATTAGGATGAAATAGTGCTGACAGGGGACAAGGCAAAAATTATCAGTTATGAGTAGGAACTTACCAGGGCAACACCTTCCAAACTCACATCTCCTACCATCAAGGGCAAGTACAGCAGAAACTTGGTAACACCACCACCTAAAAGTTCTAAGTCACTCACCGTCTGCCTTGAAATATGTCACTGTTCCTTCACTGTCACAGGGCCAAAACCCCTCCCTGCAGTCCCTATGGTGTACCAACATCAGAGACTGCAGTAATTCATGAAAGCAGCTCACTACATCTTCAAGGGCAATTAAGGATGGGTATTAAATGCTGGCCTAACCAATGATGTCCATATCCCGTACATGAATTTTAAAAATGTTGCAAAAACTGAACAGATCATCATTATTTAATCTGAATTAACCAGCATCAGCAGTGAACACATACCACAGCAAACAAAAAGGAACTTATCGTTAAGCTATGATTTTTCGATATGTTTTTTGAAATCACATTAATTCAGTGGCAGGATGCACAGATCTCATACCATTTTTGGCACACATGCAACCTAAATACCATTGGCTACATATTACTTTAAATGGAAAGTCGCATATAATGTTAATTCACAATTTAAAGGCTTTTATTTCATTTCACTGTGTATGGCAATCATTTCAAATTGTTGGAATTAAGTGAAGTTTCCAAAAACAAAAGGTTTTCTAGACTGCAAATTGCAAGAACATTAGACTACCTGACCAAGTGTGGAGAAAAGCACCCATTATGCCATTTGACACAGCAGATAAAAGAACAACTCTACTTCAGGCTGACACTGACATTTATAGAACATAGAACATAACAGCGCAGAACAGGCCCTTCGGCCTTCGATGTTGCGTCGACCATTATAAAAAGCAATGACCCTCCAAACTAAACCATTCCCTTCTCTTCCATATACTTATCAACTAACCTCTTAAACGCCACCAAACTTGGCGCATCTACAACTGCTGCAGGCAGGGCATTCCACTTCCGAACCACCCTCTGGGTAAAGAACCTACCTCTGATATCCGTCCTATAACTATCACCCCTTAATTTAAAGCTGTGTCCCCTCGTGCTAGCTTTCTCCATCCTAGGAAAAAGGCTATCACTGTCCACCCTATCTAAACCTCTAATCATCTTATATGTTTCAATAAGGTCCCCTCTTAGCCGCCTCCTTTCTAACGAAAACAACCTCAAATCCCTCAGCCTCTCTTCATAAGACCTGCCCTCCATACCAGGCAACATCCTGGTAAACCTCCTCTGTACCCTCTCCAATGCCTCCACATCTTTCTTATAATGTGGGGACCAGAACTGCACACAATACTCCAAGTGCGGCCGCACTAGAGTTTTGTACAGTTGCAACATGACGTTGCGGCTCCGAAATTCAATCCCCCTACCAATAAAAGCTAAGACTCCGTATGCCTTCTTAACAACCTTATCGACTTGACTGCCTACTTTCAGGGATCTATGCACAAATACACCAAGATCCCTCTGTTCATCAACACTATTAAGAATCCTACCATTAGCCCTATACTCTACACATTTATTATTCCTGCCAAAGTGCATTACCTCACACTTTTCCACATTAAACTCCATTTGCCACCTCTCGGCCCAGCTCTGCAACTTGTCCAAGTCTCTCTGCAAACTATAACACCCCTCTTCACTATCTACCACTCCACCGACTTTAGTGTCATCTGCAAATTTACTAATCCATCCTTCAATACCCTCATCCAGATCATTTATAAAAATTACAAACAGCAGGGGCCCCAAAACAGACCCCTGAGGTACACCACTTGTCACCGAACTCCACGATGAATATCTCCCATCAACCACCACCCTCTGTCTTCTATCTGCTAGCCAATTCCTAATCCAATTAGCTAAATCACCCTCTATCCCATACATCTGCATTTTCTGCAGAAGCCTTCCATGGGCCACCTTATCGAACGCCTTACTAAAGTCCATATATACCACATCAACCGCCTTACCCCCATCCACCTCTTTGGTCACTTTTTCAAAAAACTCAATAAGGTTAGTAAGGCACGACCTACCCTTCACAAAACCATGCTGACTATCCCCAATCAATTCATTTCTCTCTAAATAACTATAAATCCTATCCCTAATAATTCTCTCCAATACTTTGCCCACAACAGAAGTAAGACTCACTGGCCTATAATTCCCTGGAAGGTCTCTCTTCCCCTTCTTGAACAATGGGACCACATTCGCTATCCTCCAGTCTTCCGGCAGTATACCCGTAACCAACGACGACCTGAAGATCAGAGCCAGAGGCTCTGCAATCGCCTCTCTTGCCTCCCAGAGAATCCTAGGGTAAATCCCGTCCGGCCCAGGGGACTTATTCAACTTTAAACCCTCAAGAATATCTAGCACATCCTCCCTATCTACTTCAATACTGCAGCATCCCATCAGCCAAATAATCCTCAGAATGCAGATTTTAATAATAAATCATTACAATGATCTGACAATAACCTCAAACCCAATTCAAGGGGTTTTATAGTTTTTTTTAAAAACGGACAATATCCTAACTTGAGCAGTAAGCCCCAGAGTATAGTAAATTCTTATGAATATACTATTTGCTAATGGTGAAAACCTGTCAGCACAAGGCTTAAATATGCCTTGGAGAAATGGAACTCTTAGGAGGTGGAGAGAAACCATGAAACCTGAAGAAATTAAGTTAATTATTTTCCTGTAATGCCCTCATTCACAACATTGGGTGGTACTCCAACAAACCTCCCAACTTTTTCAAACAGTAGCACAAACCATGTTTCTCAATATAGTCTGCTCTTCTTAATTGAGGAACTTTAATTGTCTAATCACTTGATTTGTCCATCATTAAATTTCAATTTTGTGTTACTCAAATTACTTCATTCAAATTATTAGATAATTCAATTTGAAGTGTGAAAAAAAGATTACCTGGAGTACACGGTAATGACTGGATAGTAAAGTTGCAGAAGAAGAAATGCCAAATGAAATTGAAAAACATTATCAAGTTCAAACAACAAGCAAATAATTCTGAAACTTGCAGCTAACTAGGACATTGACCAGCAACTTTCTGGTTCACCAAGATCCAAAGTATTTAATCCTTGAACTTCTCAACATTCTCCTTATATGAAGGTTCAACATGAATGCAAATGGCTATTACAGTTGAGGAAAAAAAAATGTTCACACTAAAACACAAATTAAACTAGCAAAAGTTTGAAATCAAAATGTCAACAGATTCAATTAAAAAAACAAACCAGTTGTGGTCAACACCAAGAATTCTCTAAGGTTTCAAAAGGTCAGAAGTGGGGATATTTGTTGGCGATTGCAGGGCTCAGTACCATTTCCAGCTCCTCAGACACTGAAACAATATGTACTCGCAAACAGGAAGACCTGGACAACATTCAGTATGGTGCAGTTAAGTAGCAAGTAACATTATGAACACTTGGCACCGATCTCCAACAAGAGAGAATACAACTATTACCATTACATTCAAAGGGGCATTTCAATGGCTGAATCCCCATCAACATCCTGGAGATAATCATTGACCAAAAGCCTACTGGACCAGTTACATAAATATGGAGACCACAAGAGACTGGGAATTTTATGGTGAATTAATTGTATCCTGGCTGTCCAAACCTGTTCACTAACTACAAGGCACACATCTGGAGGATGATGGAATACTCTCCACTTGAAGTTATCTGTCCAGCAACACAAGAAACACAACACCATCCAGGTAAACTTGTTTGATGGGCACACCATCCAAAATCTGAAGAAAATAATTTGTTCCACCACCAGTACATAGTGGCAACAGTGTGGACGATCACAAGATACATTGCAACAACTCACCAAATTTCCTTTGGCAGCACTTCCCAAGTCAGTTACTTCTACATCTAGAAGGATAGGCTAGCAGATGCATAGCATCACCTGCAAGTTCACCTCCAAGCCATACACTATACAGATTTGGAATATGTCTCTTTTCTTTCACTATCACAGAATCAAGAAATAAAGAAAATAGGAGCAGGGGAAGACCAATTGTCCTGAGTCTGCTCTACCATTCATTCTGCCTTAATTACTATCATCTGGTGGCTCTGACTGACATCTTTCATTATGAAGTGCTTCAAAAGGTTAGTCATGGCACAAATCAATTCCTGTCTCCCAGATTGCCTGGAACCACTCCAGCTTGCATATCGCTGCAACAGGTTCACAACAGATGCCACCTCCCTGGCCCTATACTCAATGCTGGAGCACCTAGATAACAAACACACCTATGTCAGGCTCCTATTCAAAGACTACAGCTCAGCCTTCAACACTATTATTCCTACAATACTCATCTCCAAACTTTGTGGGGGCTCGGTCCCTTCCTCTGCAACTAGATCTTAGACTTCCTAACCTACAGAACGCAGTCAGGATAAGCAGCAACACTTCCCTCACAATCAATACAGGTGGTCTGCAAGGCTGTATCCTCAGCCCTTAACTATACTCCTTATATACCTATGACTGCAGCCAAATTTCCCTCCAACTCAATTTTCAAATTTACTGATGATATCACCGTAGTGGGTTAGATCTCAAACAATGCTGAGTCACAGTACAGGAAACTGTACTGTGTCTCAGTAAATCTGGTGAACTTGTGCAATGACAACAGTCATCAAGGGAGAGATTATCTCTTTCATTTTGTTGACATTTACTTTAGGAAGCATAGTGGAGAGCACGCCCATCTATATCAATGAGAAGAAAGTGGAAATGGTTGAAAGCTTTAAGTTTTTAGGTATCCAGATCACCAAAATCTGTTCTGATCCCTCCCTGCAGACACTTTAGTTAAAGCCCACCAATGCCTCTACTTTCTCAGGAGATTAAGGAAATTTGGCATGTCCTTAGCAACTTTTACCAATGCACCACAGAAAGCATTCTTTCTGGTTGTATCACAGGTTGATATAGCTCCAGCTCTGTCCAAGACTTCAATAAGCTACAAAGGGTCGTGAACAAAGTCCAGCCCAACATTCCATCCATTGACACTGTCTACACTTCCTGCTACCTCAAAAGCAGCCTGCATAATTAAGGGCCCCACACACGCCGGACACACTCTTTTCCACTTTCTTCCTTCAGGGAAAAGATATAAAAATCTGAGTACATGTAACAACCGACTCAAAAACAGCTTCTTCACTGCTGCCAGATTTTTGAATGGGCCTACCTCACGTTAAATTGATCTTTCTATACATCCTAACTATGACTGTAGCACTTCATCTGCACTCTTGTCTTTCCTTCCCTATATATGGTATGCTTTGTCTGAATAGCACGCAAGAAACAGTACTTTCTACTGTGTACTAAAATATGACAACAAATCAAATTTTGATCAGGGCTGACCATCCAACTCAATAGCCTGATCCCACCTCCCTCTGTCCCCATATCCTTTGATCCCCTTTGCCTCAAGTGCTATCTCTAACTGCCTATTGAAAACATTCAATGTTTATCCTCAACCACTTCCTGTGGCAGCAAATTTCATACTCTAATCACACTCTGCGTGAAGAAATTTCTTATCTGCCCTAAATCATCTACCCTGTACCCTCAGATTGTGATCTCTGGTTCTGGAGACATCCTTCCAGCATCTATCTTGTCTCATCTTCTTAGAACTTTATAGATTTCAATGAGATCCCTCTTCATTTTTCTTAATTGCAATGAATACAATCCTAACTGACTCAATCTCCTCTTCGATCAGTCCTGTCACCCTAGTCTAGTAAAATTTCTCTGTGCTCCCTTTAGATCAAAAGCATCTTTCTATAGATAAGGAGACCAAAACTGCACACATTCCAGATGTGGCCTCATCAAGGCCTTATATAATTGCTTCAAGACATCCATGTTCCAGTACTCAAATCCTCTCACAATGAAGGCCTTCTTTATCCCCTGCTGTGCCTGCATGCTTATCTTCAGTGACTGATGCAACAGGAAACACAGGTTTTGTTGCATATTCCCCTCTCTCAATTTATATCCACTCAGAAAATAATCTGCCTTCATCTTTTAGCTACCAAAGTGGATAAACTCAAATTATCCAAAATAAACTGCATTGCATCCTCCCTAACAGCACTGTGGTGTGCTCACATCTTGTCTATCAGAGAAGCTGAAGATGGTTCATCACCACCTTTTCAAGGCAATTAAGGACCAGTAACAAATCTGGTCTGCTCACATCTCTCCATTGAATTTTTTTTGGATATTTGTTTATTACAAGCCTTCAAAAACAGACTAGTGGCGAGGGTGAATTTTATAATATACTTCAAATTAGAAATATCTTTACACATTAGAACAAACTATCCTTGCAATGATTCAACTGGAAAGGCAGTTAAAATCTCTCTTATTTTTGCGGGCTTGCTGGTCTCAGCATTTCTGCAAACTCTGGCAAATTTCCAACAGAAAGGTGCTACACAACTCCCTCCCAACTTTAGCTTTCAATGTAAATGCCAAACAGCTTGCCATGAGAGTCAAAGGGAGTCAACAAAACATAACTGCCAGCAGGCACAGCAGCAAGAGTGTTCCTGCCCACATTGTCACAAGCAATCAGCTTGTACAGACTTTCCCCACGTACCAGCAGTAGCAAATACGTCACAAGCATTAACTTAAAAGCACCACATGTAGTTGCTTTATAATGTATTTACATTGCAACATTGCCTGCAGAGGGTAAAGAGCAAAATAAAGGGAGCTGGGCTTGCTTCTGGAAGCAATAATGGTTTTGATCTTGGTCTTAGGAGTAAAAAGTGTCATTGATAAAATGAAGTTACAAATAAAACCACTTAAGTTCACATGAGGATGCTATTTGGCCCTTTGTCTGTGGCTCTTATTTGCCAAACCAATACAAACTTAATCCATTATGCATTTCTCTCTGCTTCAAATACATATTCAGTTGCCCCTTAAGATAGTCGAGGCAAGAAACCACTGTCTACTTCCCTAAAACATTTTCTGGACCAACAAACCCTCTGTGTAATGTTGATGAACCTCAATCCTCTGTAATTATTAAAGACCAGCTAGAGGGCCCAGTTCCACACACACAGGCTCTGCCACTAACTTAATTTTCTCTATCCCCTGAAAACTACAAGAAAAGTAAACAAAGAAAGAAAAAAAGTTGGTGACAATTATCAAGTATTCTGTATCCCGAGGTTTCAGTTTATTTAAAGATGAAATAACACCAGGAATCCTCAGGGTCCCATGAACACCAAAGAGGATGTCACATTATAGGAAAAAGAAACATGCTAGAAAATAATTTAAATTTTAACATCACTTCTGATTGAAATTACAAAAATAATTTATTGTGGTCCCAAGCGATCTGAGACATTAGCACCACAGAATAAGCACAATCAAGTCAGACTTCAATATAATTCAGTCCTTTTAACCATTAGGATGGAAAGTGTCAAAGTGAAACAGGCTGCAATTCATAAAGCACTTGAGCTTTACTTTTATGGCCTATGACATTATCTGAATTCCCGTTGTGAATTTCTGTCATATTCACTTCCTCTGACTTCATTCCACAACCTTCAATCAAGACAACTCCGCATCCAATGATGACTATTACATATTCATATTTGTTTCAAATTACTACATTTAGAAGTGCACTCTGCTATGGTACAGTGATCATACTGCATTAAAAACTAGATTATAGTACAAAATATTCTACACTCCTGCTTTGCTTTATGGTTATCTAAATTTCTTTACCAACGCTGGTTAATTGACTGACTTTAAAAAAATCCATAACAAGAGAAATCATTTTGCAGCTAGTACATGGCTTACAGGACTAAATTATAAAGACAGGTTGCATTAACTTGGCTTATGGGCACATTTAGAATGAAATAGGTAGTTCTCATTTGTAAATCTCAAGAATTGGATTTTTCTGGCTTACACAGTGAAGTTCTGAGAAAAAAATTAGATTACTACCTCAAACATCTCTTGGTACTGCGAGAGATGGTGCACTGCCCTATTAAAAAGCCCCAGTGCTAGACCTACAAAGTTAAGAAGTTATCTAGCATAAAAAGCAAAAGCCGTAACAAAAGTGTGCATTTATACGTGTGTTACAAAATGTGCAGGATTCTTTCACACTTCCTCCCATTCAGGTTCGTAAATAAGGGAATATGTTAAACATCCTGCAAAGCACCCATGACTAGATACTTCCTAACAATGGCTTTGAGTTGCTTTGCTTGTTATTTACAGGATAGTGATTCTTCACAAAGATATCAAAGCAACGTATATTAACATTCTTCCAACAATTCCAACTGATTACAATTATAAATATACTATATTGTTTGTGTACAAATGCTGATAAATTGAGTATTTTTAAAGAATGATTGGCTACTCACCCCATTAACTGAAAATTTCCCTTTGTTTGGTAGGGGACTGACCAATCTTCCAACAACTGGACGCCAATTATTCAGCAATGTTAAAAATCCTTAGAAATATTCAAAATTTGCCTGATAAGGCCAGATGAAAATTGAATTTTTGTACTTAATGACCATATATTGCATTAGCTTTCAAACGCTCCGAATCAGTAAAATGTGGCTTCATATACTATCAATGAGCTACATTATCGAGTTGGTTGGTAGCACTGAGTCAGAAGGTTCTGGGTTCAAGACTTGCTTCAGAGACTTGAAAACAAAACAAAAAAATAGGATAACTGGTACAGTACTGAGAGGAAATGCAAATCAAATTCTGCCCTCTCAAGTGGGTGTAAAAGACCCCATGGCACTATATTGAAGAATAGTAAAGAGAGTTTTCCCTGGGGTTCTAGCCAACCTTTCTAAAGAAAACAGATTATCTGGTCATTAATGTTCGTGAGCTTGCTGTGTACAAATTAGTTGCCGTGTGTCATATTTTAGAACAGCGACTACACTTTATCGGTTGTAAAGCATTTTGGGATGCCCTGAGGTTGTGAAAGGTGTCACATAAATGCAAGTTTTTCTTACAACTAATGATATGAAGCTTCCACTTTTTGATTAATCAGGATAAATTATCAAACCAAAATAACAATATATTTTCCTGTGTGTTAAACTTGAAGCATGCAAAAGTTTGCCCTCAAATGTACTGAAAAAGCAGGTAAAAAGCAGGTTGCACTTACTGGGCCTGACTTGTGTGTACATGCCTCCATTTTCATGTTCACAAATAGAGGAAAAATCTAAAATAAACATGCCATTAAGCACTCAGGACCACAGCCTAAACAGCTGAGTTGTTTTGCTTATTTGTAGTCCACGGAAAAACAACTTCAAAACCTTATTTATTAGCATTTTATAAAAATACAACTATCAAATGTAGTTTTTTCTGCTAAATTCTTCCAAGAAAAAAAAATTAAAAAGCAATTTGTGAAAAAAACCACAATTTCAACAGCCTCTGAATTGAACAAAGTTGTGCATTTACATACATTTCAAAACCTCAGTCTCTCCCAAGGCACCTCTACTGCTAATTAAGTACTTTTGAATTATCATGGTTGTAACATGTGCAACCAATTACCACACAGCAACTACCCCATAAACAATATTGAGGTAAATTATCTGTTTAGCTCTTTTTCAAACGGTGCCATGGGATCTTTCATGTTCACCTTAACTGACAAACGGGACCTAAGCTTAATCATTTTATCCAAACGGCCTTGCCACTGAATCACCCCTTTGCGACAGCACCATAATGTTAGCCTAGATTTTGCACTTAAATCTCTACCACGAAACCTGAACTCCAACCTTCTGATCCAGCCCAAAACTGTAGTTTCTTTGCCAAAAATCAACCCATCAATTACTGAATTCAAAGACAATACTATTCCACATTCCAAGGGCACGAGCAACCATTTAATAATCTGCCCAGGTGACCATTTGTCATGTTTGGCAGTTGAAGCTTTTGATAGGCCTAATTAGATATTTCCTCAGACTCAACATCATTAATGACTCAAAAGCAGGTATCAACCATCTACAAGCTGGAGTGTGCTATTATTGTCCAATATCTAGTTAAACAAATTATAACCGAGGAAGTGCAGTGTGAGATTAAAAGACAATACACAACATTGCAGAATCAGAGGGAGATTGCAAATTGGAATACTGGAATTCATAAGTATCAGAACAAAACCCTGACCAAATTATGGACAGAGTTCCACATCAATATTTTGGGGAATAAGTGAGATGGGCTTGATTTAGACTGGAATTGAAACAACAAGTTCTGAAGCAGATCAGAATGACAGAAGTGAAGAAGTGGAACCTGGAAGTGTGGATGAAGCCTTCAGCAGCAGGCAAAGGAAGCAGGTGTTCTTGACATAATGGATATGAAGTTTCAAATTTCATCTGAGGTTGAAACAGGACAGAGATCATTCACTGCTTTATTGAACAAGAGCAAGCAGCTGGGAGCTGGGTGGAATGTAGAGTTAGAATGTGGAATATGTAACAAGTCAAGGTATCATACAAGTCCTTAAACAAATAACATAGGGAATGGGAGAAGCCCTTATATGCACCTGGTTTGGGATACCACGAGGCAGATCCCTAGCTCAAGAAACTGATGTTTCATTCTGAGTCTGCTTTTCTTTCCAGCTCCCACTTGCTTTCTCTTGTTCAATGTGGCAGTGAATGATATTTCTCCTGTTTCAACCAGATGCAGTTTGTCAAGACCCTACTTCCATTTTCAATCTTTACCTCTTCCTGCCTGCTGCTGAAGCTTTCATCCACACATGCAGGTTCACCTCTTCACTGTCCTTCTGTCATTCAGATGTGTGTCCTGCACAACAACAGTTTGCAGCGGGGGCGGCGCGAGAGGAGAGGAGAGGAGAGGAGAGGAGAGAGAGTAGAGGAGAGGGAGAGGAGAGAGGAGAGGAGAGGCAGAGGAGAGGAGAGGAGAGGAGAGGAGGAGAGGAGAGGAGAGGAAAGGGGGGGGGGGGAGGAGGGGGGGAGGGAGGGTTGGTGTTGGGGCTGGAGGGTGTACGGAAGGGGGAGGAGTGCAGATCAAACTCTCTCCCCCGTCTCTGGATGATTCACTCAGACCGGAGCCTTCCCCCACAACTCCCTCCCAATACGAGCGTAGTAACTACGGTACCTTGTTGTAAATATTCGCTGTTAAAACGCTGCCTCGTCTCGTCTATTAACTTCGCTCTTTCCTACAAAAGATAAGAAGAGCGTGGTTATTGTCTGAGCTGCTGAGTCTCCGTATCCCCCAGAGCTGCTGCTGCTACCGCCCTCCTACCTCCATCACACTCTCAGCGACAGCCACAACTACCCGGTCATGTGACCCTGCTGACCTCTCACCCCCCCCCAGCTGATCTCTCACCTCCTCGGCAGGTCATCTTCATTCGCACAAAATTTAAAAGTACACCACCGCCGATCTTTCCGAGGCTGTCTTCGCCCCCCCCACCCCCTTCGTTTAGATCTAATCATCAAGGTTTTTTTAAAAATATTTGATTTGGCATTTACCCGGCCTGCGGCCTTCGTTGGGCGGCGCGAGCGGTTTGAATCCTCAAGGCGCGCGGGCTCAGCCGTTTCCATAGAGACATAGACCCGGTTAACGGGGACGGTGAGGGAGAGGGGCCTGTTTAATGGGAACTGCGGCTTTGGGGCTTCGTTAACGCAGACAGCGAGGCAGAGGAGCCCGCTTAATGGGGATAGTGAAGGAGAGGGGCCTCAATTAAAGGGACGGTGAGAGAGAGAGGGGCCTCAATTAAGGGGGCAAGTGAAAAAGAGGAACCCCTCTAGTTATGCTGCAACTATTACTGGACTTTGGTGAGACCACATTTGAAATATTGTGTACAGTTCTGGTCGCCTCACTTTAAGAAGGATGTGGGAGTATTGGAGAAAGGGCAGAGGAGATTTACTAGGATGTTGCCTGGTTTGGAAGGTAGGTCTTATGAGGAAAGGTTGAGGGAGCTGGGACTTTTCTCTTTAGAGCAGAGGAGAATGAGAGGCAACTTAATAGAGGTTTATAAACTAATGAGGGGGATAGATAGAGTGGACATGCAAAGACTATTTCCTCGGCTGAATGTAGCTGTTACTAGGGGACGTAAGTATAAGATTCATGATGGGAGATGTAGGAGGGATGCGTGAGGTAGATTCTTTAGTCAGAGAATGGTTGGGGTGTGGAATGGACTGCCTGCTGTGATAGTGGAGTTAGACACTTTAGGAACTTTCAAGCGATTATTGGATAGGCACATGGAGCACACCAGAATGACGAGGAGTGGGATAGCTATATTTGAATCCAAAATCAAGCTAAGCACAACATCAAATCCGGTACTGTTCTATCTTTGAACCCGGTTAATGGGGATGGTGACGAAGAGAGGTCCATTTAATGGAGTCAGTGTGGAGGGGTCTAGTTAATAGGGATGATGAGGGAGGAGGGGCTGTGCGAGTGTCCTGGTTAATAGAGGGCGTTGGGGAGGATCCAGGGTAATGAAGGTGCTAAAGAGGGTTTCTGGTTAAGGAGATGGTTAGTGAATTTCTTGGTTAATGGGAGGGAAAGCCCTAGTTAATGTAAGTTTAAAAAAGGGTCTAAGATATGGGAAATGTGAGTGGGTGTTTTGATTAACCAAGATGGTGTTATGCGTATTGCTGCTAAGTATACATATTGTGTGGTACGTATAACATATTTGCTTTAATTGTATTTCCAGACAATGAAAGTGTTACGTATGTGCTAAATTTTTCAATTTGGAAATATCACCTACTGAAATGAGGATCCCACCTCATGCACGTTATTTTGCATCATGGTGAAAATGAAGTCTACACACATTAGAGGGATTATGCTGCTGCGCCTGCTGCAGGAGATTCACACGTTAATGATAAAGCATCATGTCTGCTGAAGGAAGTCCCCACATAATGGAGATTCTGTACTCTCGTGACTGCTGAATTGGAACCAATGTGTTAATCTAACAGCTGAGAGAGACCCCCACCTATTGATGTTGCATTATCAGGTCTGCTGAAGTGGGTTCACAACAAAGTGGATGTGATGCACTCTTGTGAATTGGCGACGATGTGTTGTTTTTGCTGAAGAAGTCTTTTTGGAAATGATTTGGTCATGTGAGACCTTAGTACATAGAAATATATATCAACAACTTGAAAAAGTATTCACAATTAATTTATTTTGCATAATTTCCATTTAAGTGTATTGTTTGGATCACTTAATTTGAAGCAGTTCTCTGAATAACAATCAGGTCTGGTTTAAGCATTCATCTGTTTGTAATGGAGCTGGAATCCATTAAAAAGATTGTGAATGTCACAACTTTGAAAGGAGAAGTGATTGCTTTTATTGTATCCAAGGAAAAATACCCTGGTGGGAAAAATGATGCAGTACTGCAGTTCAAAAGGATGACATTTGATTCAGAGACTGGGAAATTCATTCAAACATTTTCAGGAAAATTCAACCTGAAACAAAAAAGTTCCTTCTTGCAAATCATTGCCTGTTGTTGTACAATTGATTCAAGAACAGGGCAAAATTCCCCTTGTATCTTACTTAAGAAACATAAAAAGGTTCATTCTAAATTTGGATATAATTTACTTATGCTGCATAGTTCAAATGAAATTGAGCACTGTTTGGACTTTGAACTGGAATATGAAATAAAAGATAATGTGACCCTGTTGCCTGGGCCCTGTGTTTTCTGGAGTTATGGTGACCAAGTGTATTATATATCTTTTGAAACTCATGAAATTTTGAACATTCCTGTTTCATTTACTGCAATTAAATGGATTGGAGAGATTTCTTATGAGGACATCATTATACTGGGTGTAAGAAAAACTGATGGACTTGTAAAAAATGACAAAACCTCTGTTTGGCAAGCTGATAAACTGATCTGGGGTAGTGAATTTATCACTTATTCCTTACAAAAGAAGGAAAACTTCTGCAGCCATCATTTCATCCCACATGCTTACAGCTCTGTAGTTACAAACGTATTTATTTGCCCCATTGAAGACTTCAATGATCAACCAAAGACCACAGTTGTAGCAAGCACTAGTAAGAAGCAGCTGGTTTTGTTTGAAAACTGTGTCCCGAAGAATGTCTGCCAACTTCCTTTTGAAGAGACCTCTGATATAACAATGGTTACAACTGACAGAGAGAATTGCCTCTTCCTTGTGTCTTCTAAGGATGGACATGTTTGTGCTGTCTCAAAGGAAAGTTGGCAGGTACAAATACAATAACCATGTTTCTTTTCAGTCTTTGATACAGGGGACAGGATTTTAGACCTTGCTCGGGTGAAGCTTGTAAAATCCTGCCCGAGGCCAACAGAGAATTCCATTCTGTGAGCCTCACCTATCCCAATTCCAGGAAGGGAAAGGTAGTAAAATTCCAGCGATGGTCTACAGCCATCTTGGATTCTACAGTTTATAGAATGGAATGTATTTAAGTCATCATTTTTCCAAAATGAAACGCTTTTTAGATTTAAAAGTGCAGCTGTTATTGACATCACAAAATGCCATTTGACTTCTATAAATTCTACTGTTTGAAAGCTGATGTTAATAGTCAGATGTTGCAGCATTCAGATTATATCCCCCTGATAATTCACATTATTTTTGCATTTATAATTTTCAGCATTAATGCAGATATCAAAATGATTTTTTGTGTTTCAAACATTTGTATTTTCAATAGCTTGAATGAAGCTATTTTGAATTAATTCAGGATCATTTACACAATAATGTTGCGGTAATTTGAAAAAGTGTATTCAAACAACCTTTGCCTGAATTTTATCAGCAGAGGTTTTAGTAATGTAAATAAATATTCCAGCTTTGACAGAGTCATCCAGACTCAAAACGTTGGTTTTATTCTCTCCACAGATGCTGTCAGATCTGCTGAGATTTTCCAGCATCCACAGTATTTTGCTTTCAAATAAACTTGTTACTCTCCATCTGGTATTAAATTCCTTTTATAGATTATTGTGTTCACGAAAAGTTTAAAGCCTGTTGTTATTCAAGTCAGTAGTAGTAATTTGAGAACTTGTGACATTAATTTTCTTCTATTCCTTTATTATTTTGCCTGATTTTAATCTCATTAGACCTGATCAGAAAAATGATGTTTTTATTCAGAAATCTTTTTTATAAATATACAAATAAAGAAAAGAGAAAATGTCTACTAAATTAGTAATTGTCTGTGACAAATCCTATCTGAATTTATTTCCTTCTATAATAATACAATATTAAATTCTAACCATGCCTATAAGAAGTTACTTTGAAAAATTGTTACTGGAAACTGCAAGTTTGAGGATAGTGATCTTGTATATGCTTAGATTTTTCTCTCAGGTTGGGAGTTTTAGTTCAGTTGTCCAATAACACCGTAACCTTCATTATGAAATTTTCAAAATTTGTAATTATTTAATTAAAATAGCTAAAAAAGAAAAATTAAGTGACAGCAAACATGTTTTTATTACTTTGCCTGAATTTATGAATTGCTTCTTTCAAAGTGAAATGCAGATTACAATTGACATCAAAACAACCCTGTTCATACCCTTTTTGTATAAAATTTTAGTAATGACATCATTTTTATATACAAATTCAATGGTTAGTTAAAATCAAAATATTGTGCATGATTGAAAAGTAAAACAAAATGTGCTGAAAAAACTCAGCAAGTCTGGCAGGATCTATGAAGAGGGAAACAGAGTTAACATTTTGAATCCAATACAGCTCTTCCTTAGAACTCTTGATTCAGTTCTATGATGGTGAAATATGTGTTTCCTTTCATTTTGCTTTAATTATTCACAGCATTACTTGAAAATCAGTTAGACCTGTGACTTGTATACAGCACTAAAAATTGATCTTTACTAGAGATTCTAATTTAATTTCTAGTCTTAGTGGTTGTTTGCTATTCGTCTTTAACAGAGAAGATTATGCTTTTTATTTTGGGGAAAGGGAGCAAAGAGACTAGTCAGCAATCATAATATTGATGGTTTATTGATGACACGAATTACAAAACCTTCCCCCGAGAAAGAAAGTATGAACACAACAAGATGGGGACAGAATGGCCAAAATAAAAGACACATACAAAAATAACTTAAAATAATCATGAAAGGATCTAATAGCCTAGCCAAAGCAGTAGATCACTTGTCAAATTACTGTCAAGAACACAGCAGTTACAATTAACTTGGAAAACGTGTTAATATGTTTCTGAAATAGCAATACTACTGCCAGGATTCTTTTTCCCACTTGAATGCTATGAGTTCAACTGATTTAACAGTTTGAAATAAATTCTGCAAGCCATCAAATCTCAAGGGTAATGAGAGATGGACAACAAATGTTGGCCTAGCTAGAGATGCCCCCATCTAAGAAAGAATAAAATAAGCGTAAGAAATGACAAATAATTTGTGTACTCTTGGAAGGTTTATACAAGCAACCCTTTACTAATTACATGCAATTTATCATGGACTTAAGTAAAATAATGATCTTTGTTTTACCCTAGATTGCTGTTGTTTGGCAGGCGATTTGGTCAGTACAATTGGATGACTTTTTAGGCACGGGGACAGAGCAAATCTTGTTGCTCTCCAATGCAACTCCCACTGTTGAAGATTGCTTCAAAGATTTTGTACTAACGGATCTTGGTGAATTCAATTACACAGTAAGTTCCTTCTTCTATTTAATTTTTGCATTATATTTATTTCTGCTGTTTAAGTTTTTGCTCTCTCCCCTACTTTGTTCATAATTAAAAGCTCTGAGATCACGTGCTAGGCTAATGTCAGTACCACTAGAGGTCAAAATCTGACTTCCGTCTGTGGAGTCTTATTTTACTGTGAAAGTATTAGTGAAGCTAAAACAGTGTTCACTGTTATTTAGCACAAGTCAGTGAAATGGACAGTAAGTTCTGGCGAGAATGAATGTTCAGTTAAATCTGAAAATCCAGTTGTTGTCCAAGATGCATTGCATTTATTCACATGCCACTCGCAGTAAGATAAGGGCCAATATAATTTTGAGATCCTAAATGTAGAGTATGCTTGAAGCTAAAACTGCATTTACAAAAGTACCACATAGTAAGCTTGTCAGCAAAGTTGAAGCGCATGAAATAAAATAGATATTGATTGCCAAGATAAGAAGTTGGCTGAATGACAGGAAATAGAAAGTAGTGGTATATGGTTGTTTTTCAGACTGGAGAAGTATGCATGGGTGCTAGAATCACTGCTTTTCTTGATATATTTATTTAGGCTTTGGTGTGCAGGACACTATTCTAAATCTTGTAATTGAGAAAATTTGAAAACATTGCAAACTATGAGGGCAGTGATGAATTTCAAGACGTTATAAATAGGCTGATGGAATGGACGGATACGGCAAATTAAATTTAATGCAGTAAAGTGATGTATTCTGGTGAGAAGAAAGAGAGGCAATATAAACTAAAGGATACAATTCTAGTGGGAATGCAGGAACAGAGGGACATGTGAGTTTATGCACAAACAATTGAAGTTGGTAGGACAGGTTGAGAAAGAGATTAAAATGGTGTTAAGAACCCTGCTGATGTTATGTGCGTGGGCATCCCAAAACCCAGAAGAGTAACTTGGAGCACTTTTTTTTAATAATGTATATTTTGGACTTGGTATACTGTGAGAAATACAAACTAAGGAGGAATAGTCCAATTAATAAAGAATATTTATTAACTTAAAAAAACTCAAAAGTACTATAAAACACTACAACAGTACATTTAAGTACAGTGATAGCTACACAATACCTCATGAAGTTACCCCTTTGTTTCCAACTACCTACATGATCTAAACGGAGATGTTCCTTTCCCCTTGCAACATGAAATATTATATAACTCTTTGAGCTAAAGCCAACAGATAGTTCCATGCCAAGATTACTTGTCTGTGTTTGGGAAAACCATTTTCAGTTTTAGCGATGGCATAATCTTCTCATTTTGAGTTTGGGATTTTTACCAGCTGCCCTCTTAACTTGATTTCTAGGGGCAACTGTTTCCTGCAGTTGGGTATGGCTGTGATGCTAGCTTCTGCCACAATGTCTCTTTCTCTGGAGAAGACTTTTAGTTCAGATGCCCACATGACAAAATTATGATAAGTGCCATGCTCTCAGAGAAATGCTGACTGCCGACACAACAACCTCCAGAAACAGGGCAAAAATTAAGTAATAGAAAGCAACCTATGCTGACTGCCGACACAACATCCTCAGATACAGGGCAAAAATTAAGTACTAGAAAGCAACCCTACGCAGAGATGTAAAAGATGGGCACCTGTCTTCACAATGGAATTATAAATAAATGCAACTTCCTTTTCATTATAGAAGTTTATGACTGGGATTCTCCCAAAAAAACTCCGTTAAATTTGCACGAAAACTGAAATAAATTCCGCTCATTTTTGTTTTAGTGGGGTTTTCAAAATGAATACCCCGTACTCTGTGCATTGCAGAATGCATCAGCGTGACTCATGCTGAAAACTAGGAAGTGGGATCTATTCCCACTGGAGAGGCCAGCAGCATATCACTGCGTGTGTGCCAATTTGTCAACGCTGCGATCGGCGCATGCGCAGTAGCCCGCATTGCCAGTCTCCCAATCGCTGGCAGCCCTGCGACTCTGCATGATTGCCCATCTGACCTCCCAACCCCAATCGCTAGCCTCCCGGACCTCTCCAGGATCAGCATTGACCCTACCTCAGCCCACATCAAGTTGAGTGCCCCACTAATGGGATGTAAAATCAAATTTACTTACGTTAGTAAGCTCCGCACTGATTTCTGGCGTTGAGCTGATGACGCTGGAATTCCACCAGCCAGAGCTGCATGGAAACCATGGCACTCAGCAGAGAGTCTGCTAAACAGCATCCACTTAAGACTTGGCCCTTTGCACTGCTAGAGCAGCGCAGCAGATTGGACGAATCACTTCCTACCACCTCCACAGCAATTGACAGTGAATTTTATTGCTGAACTTTTATTTAAACATTTCCACTCTTATTATTTTTAAAAATAATAAAAAATTATTTTTATGATCTAGATTAAATCTGGGTATGCTGAAGATAAAGGTGTGCAGACTAATGACACAGCACATGTAAATTTTTACCACACAGTCCAAGCCCTGGAGGCAAGATTACAGGTCAGTATTCTATGCAGATAATATCTATCTGACTTTTTTTCAATTATCCATGTTATTGTTTGCATTTTTTTATAACCAGCATGCAATGGTGCAGAGGGACTTGGGGGTCTTTGTGCACGAATCACAGAAACACAGTATGCAGGTGCAGCAGGTGATTAAGAAGGCGAATGCAATGTTGGCCTTTATAGATAAGGAGATAGAATATAAAAGTAGAGAGGTTCTGTTGCAGCTGTATAGGGTGCTGATGAGGCTGCAGCTGGAGTACTGTGTGCAGTTTTGGTCGCCACATTCATGGAAGGATATATTGGCTTTGGAGGGGGTGCAGAGAAGGTTTACTAGGCTGATACTGGAAATGAGAGCGTTGGAATATGAGGAGAGACTGAATAGGCTAGATTTATACTCTTTGGAGTTTAGAAGGCTGGGAGGGGATCTTATAGAGACATATAAGATAATGAAGGGGATGGATAGGGTAGCAAAGATAGCAGGACTAGAGGACACAGCCTCAAGATTGTGGGGGGTGGGGGAAATTCAGATCGGAGTTCTGGAGGGGTTTCTTCATGCAAAGGGTGGTGAATCTTTGGAATTCTCTGCCTGATGAGGTGGTGAAGGTTTCCTCACTGAATATGTTCAAGTCAAGAGTGGATAGGTTTTTGATTGACAAGGGAATTAAGGGTTACGAGGAGAAAGCAGGAAAGTAGTACTGAACCACTACAGATCAGCCATGATCTTATTAAATGCGGGGCAGGCTCGAGGGGCTGGATGGCCTACTCCTGCTCCTATTTCTTATGTTATGTTCTTATAACAGGAATATGTACAAAGACAGAAAATGCTTGAAAATCTCAACAAGTCTGACAGCATCTGTAGAGAGAAATGGAGCCAATGTTTGAAGTCTGGATGACCCTTTGAGGAGCGACTCATCTAGTTAGGTCATCCAGACTTGAAACATTGGTTCTATTTTCTCTCCACAGATGCTGTCAAACTTGCTGATATTTTACAGCATTTTCTGTTTTTGTTTCAGATTCCAACATCTGCAGTATTTTGCTTTTATAACAGGAATAAGTGTTGGCCATACAGTCCCTCGGTAGCGTACTCCACCCCATTTAATAAGATCTTGGATGAATTTTTGCATCAACTCCACTTTCCTACCCAACCCCCATATTACTTGATTCTCTTAATACCCAAAAATCTATAGATCTCGAAATATACTCATCAATTGAGCATCCATAGTCCTTTGGAGTGGAGAATTCCAAACATTCACAATCTTCTTTTTATTTTTGTTTGTTTTGGTTATAATGGTTGTTCCCGTAATTCTATTGTTGTGACGCATCATTTCATGTATTGCAGCCTTTGTTGTTTACCTTGTTGAATCCTCTAAGAATTTTCAATGTTCCAATGCAATCACCACTCATTTCTAATCTCCAGAGAATAGACCCATTCCACTCATAAAAACAGAAAATGCAGGAAATACCTAGCAGGCCTTTAGCACTTATAGAGAGAGAAACAGTTCATGTTTCAAGTTGAATAAGGTTTCTCTTCGTGGAAATGTAAGTTTAATAAATGTAATCCATTACTAAACTTAACAAATTTGAAAAAGAAATGGAAAAGGTTATAAAGAAGAAATGTATGGAACCATTCTAGATGATATCTGTCCCTTATTTTAAATAATGTACTTTGGTAATCTGGTTTCGTGAAGGGTAGGTCATGCCTTACTAACCTCTTTGAGTTTTTTGAGAAAGTGACCAAAGAGGTGGATGGGGGTAAGGCGGTTGATGTAGTATATATGGACTTTAATAAGGCGTTTGATAAGGTGGCCCATGGAAGACTTCTACAGAAAATGCAGATGTGTGGAATAGAGGGTGATTTAGCTAATTGGATTAGGAATTGGCTGGCAGATAGAAGATAGAGGGTGGTGGTTGATGGGAGATATTCATCGTGGAGTTCGGTGACGAGTGGTGTGCCTCAGGGGTCTGTTTTGGGGCCCCTGCTGTTTGTAATTTTTATAAATGATCTGGATGAGGGTATTGAGGGATGGATCAGTAAATTTGCAGATGATACTAAAGTTGGTGGTGTGGTAGATAGTGAAGAGGGGTGTTTTAGTTTACAGAGTGACTTGGACAAGTTGCAGAGCTGGGCCGAGAGGTGGCAAATGGAGTTTAATGTGGAAAAGTGTGAGGTAATGCACTTTGGCAGGAATAATAAATGTGTAGAGTATAGGGCTAATGGTAGGATTCTTAATAGTGTTGATGAACAGAGGGATCTTGGTGTATATGTGCATAGATCCCTGAAAGTAGGCAGTCAAGTCGATAAGGTTGTTAAGAAGGCATATGGAGTCTTAGCTTTTATTGGTAGGGGGATTGAATTTCGGAGCCGCAACGTCATGTTGCAACTGTACAAACTCTAGTGCGGCCGCACTTGGAGTATTGTGTGCAGTTCTGGTCCCCACATTATAAGAAAGATGTGGAGGCATTGGAGAGGGTACAGAGGAGGTTTACCAGGATGTTGCCTGTTATGGAGGGCAGGTCTTATGAGGAGAGGCTGAGGGATTTGAGGTTGTTTTCGTTAGAAAGGAGGCGGCTAAGAGGGGACCTTATCGAAACATATAAGATGATTAGAGGTTTAGATAGGGTGGACAGGATAGCCTTTTTCCTAGGATGGAGAAAGCTAGCACGAGGGGACACAGCTTTAAATTAAGGGGTATGAGTTATAGGACGGATATCAGAGGTAGGTTCTTTACTCAAAGAGTGATTAGGGAGTGGAATGCCCTGCCTGCAGCTGTTGTAGATGCACCAAGTTTGGTGGCGTTTAAGAGGTTAATTGATAAGTATATGGAAGAGAAGGGAATGGTTTAGTTTGGAGGGGCATTGCTTTTTATTTTGGTCGGCACAACATCGAAGGCCGAAGGGCCTGTTCTGTGCTGTAATGTTCTATGTTCTATGTTCTAGAACTTGTAAAGTCATTTAATTTAAGTTGAAATATGTTCTGTAATGTAATATATTTGACAAAAATGTTTGGTAAAAGCCTAAAAACATGACAACTGGACTGATCTAAATTTCACTTTCATTATTTCCCAGCTCACTGCTATTGTAATGTCCAGTCACTGATCCTGATGCTCCACAGTACTGAAGAAAATTACATTGCACGTGGATTGCTGGGCAAATTACAGATTTCCTTTTGGGGAGCATCTGTTTTTTGTTTCAGTAATTTAGTCCATTTCTTAAATGGCTGTGCCTTTTAGAGTTATTGTGATATTTCATATATTTATAAGTAAGCACTACAGTTCACTGCCTGCCTCTACTTTTTATGTACCATGCCTTGTAAAGTTAGGAAAGATCACTGCAGTTCCAATGCCTATTAATGCAATATTGGCAGTGAACCAATATAAAAATGGAAATTATCTACTAATATTTGATCTGCCCAAATGGGTAATTCAAACAGCTAGACAAATGTGACCAAATATTAATTTTGGTAAATTTTAATTTTTGGAGCATTCCTATTGGAGTTACTTGAAGAGATCTAATCAAAATCCATTCATGGTTCAACAGAGAAACAGAAAAGATTACAGTTATTTGGGAATGAGAAATTATTTGCATGCAGTCAATTGAATTTAAACTACGTATCTTCTGACTCCACTTTAAAAATCTACAAATTAAATCTTTCGATCTTCAGTGATGATGAGAATTTTCTATGGAGAAGAATCTCCATGGAGGTGGGTTTTTAAACTAGTTAGAGGTATGCTCTGCTTTGATTTTATATCCAATTGAAAAATAAACTACAATAAAGAGGTTTCTGATTTAATCTCTGGAGTCTGAATGAATAACCTGCCTGTAATTCTTGTAACGCCTGAATCTGCTGTACATCATAAGCAATGCAGTGCTTAAATTTGCTCCACAGAAATTTATGACATAAATAAATCAGCTTCTGTGGTGAAAGCTTTTTACCGTAGAGTCATGGAATGTTTACAACATGGAAGAAGGTCATTCAGCCCATTATATCCAGACAGCACTCTGCAAGAGCTTCAGCATTATAGATGGGGTGTTTTCTTAGTGGGGGTCTCTATACTGTATTAGTTAGGGATACATGATGTTACATGTTTGATCAGAGGTCTTTAAAGAGAATTTCCTGCATGTATGTTGTATAATGATATATGATTTGTACATTATTAGATGTATAATTTATTCAGAATTGTTTTCAAATGCTTTAGGTCTGCATTTTATTCGCACAAAACCAGTACTTGTTACTAGTTTTTCTATGTGATAGTTAATATGGCACTTTTAAGCCAAGTTTATTATTTAGGCTGAAAGGTCAGATGGACACTATATAAAGTTTAATTAAAGAGTGGAGAAAAATGAGCTCTTATGTAAATTTCAAAGTACCAGTTTTAGCTTTGTAACGTGGATGTTGAAATGCTTTTTGTACATACAGCTGTTGCAACCTGTTAGCCTTCTAATTTTGTATGCATCTTTTTCATCCCTTTCAGTCAGGCTTGGCCTCACTTGAAGAACTGCAACAACTATTAAGAGCCAAAGAGAGAGTTTTGCTTCAATCTTCAAAGGCTTTAACAAATCTTATTGAAGGAAAGCAATCCACCTTACCTGATGCTGAAGAGGTATGATATTTTTATATACTAACAGCATGGCCCATAACTTTCGAAGTCTGGCGTGGGGGTCAAATCCAGGGGATATCCTAAAACGTGTGCTGTCGAAACTCTGGAAAATCCATACAAGGACTGCGCAGTAATTGCCTGAAAAGATCAAACTTCTGATGGGCACCTTGGATTGGGAATCATCCAATACTCCCAATGTAAATCAAGATTTGTGACTAGGGTAGTTATACAGAAAAATTTAGAAAAATGAAGACCATTTCTAACTCCTGAGCAACTATAATAATGAGCATGCATCCCCACCCCACAGGACCCCCTTGTTAATCCGTCAATCCAACACACCAATTATCCACTGGACTCCTCCGACTACCCCCCACACCCACCCCTACCTCAGTTACACCCAGGTCCCCTGCTAATATTGAGCATCTGACAGCCCCTACTTATCCCCATACTTACAGACTTGCCTTCTTCTGGCTTCTCAAAGTGGCTGAGTTCTTTAAACCTAGCTGCCTGATGGATGGTAAAGAGGATGTGGTTTTCTTTTGTCCAACTCTTGACTGAAGGCCTTGAAACACACTATACTGCATTTTTCTTATTCGAAAGCTGGACAAAGAAATACAGCTGCCAACTAAGGTAGGAGAAAAGGAGTGGAACGGCATAGCGACTGTGATTGCTACAGATATTCTGATCCAGTAATAGATGTTAACAAATCTTTGAATAAACCACACGAGAATTTTGTGCTAACGTCTTGTATAACATGTTTATACATAAACAAATGTTTACATATAAAATCACACTAATCATTACTAAAGCTGAATTTAGAATTTCCTTTAATTCAATCTGAACAAGTTAGTATGTTAAAACTGTTTTAGATTTTTAAATTGCTAGTTAACCATTACCAGCTTTGAAATATGTGAAAACTGTTTGCTTCATGCAATAAGAATTGAATCTGATTATTAGTAATAAAACTGTTGTATTTTTATAGGAAGGTTTGGTTTCTCTTTGGTATGAGGAGGAGTCTGACCTGAAGCTGCTTGTTGAAGAGGCTTGTTCTACCAATCAAGTGTTAAACCATCCAGTAGAGAGAATCTGGCAACGCATTGTGGATGGCAGCTGGGTAGTGGGAGTACAATTGTCTGAATCTGTCAGTTTGTAAGTAAATTGGACAAAAAGACAAAGGCACATTTGCTCCTGTGTTGGTTAATGGAAAGGAGTTTCCAGGGAAGAAACATAAACAATATTAATAATCAAGAGAAAAAATTGAAGTATATACGTTAACTTGTTTATAAATACAAATTGTCGTGTGGTTTAGATTTTCTGACTTTAGTCATTTTCGTAAAATGATTTGTTTTACATCTCCGGGAACTTCATTGTAAACTCCTGACTTTTATTATAAAATTGGCATCAAAATAGATTACGCACATACCAATTCTAATGGTTTTCTTAAAATAAGGTTTTCAGACCAATGATGTGGTTACTCTTCATAGGTTGTTGTTTGTCCACCGTCATTAATGAGGACCTCGACACCATTAGTCATTTTGAGGCTGGTTGTGGTGCGTCTGAAGATGACTGATCAGGCCAATTTGGGCACGGAGTGTCCTGGCATATATTGGACAGACTTGTGTAGACATTGTAGTTGTTGCGCTGATGGCTCTGGACTTGTGCAGCTCGCACTTAAGTTGTGCTTCAGCAATACACCTTGCTTCGTGAGCTTGACAGCCTTTGTGGATGAGGCAGCGCCAGGTAGGGCAGTTTTGTGTCAGCGTTTCCTAGGTGGTCATGTCAATGTCGAGCGACTTCAGGGAGGCTTTGAGTGTGTCTTTGAAACATTTCTTCTGCCCTTCATGCGAGCATTTTCCTTCCAGCAGAGAGTTCCCCAAAAAGGAGCTACTTGGGTATGCCCTCGTCTGACATATGGATAACATGACCTGCCCACACCAGGTCTGCGCTCTCATCTCTAGTGTGTGGACTGATGATAGACATGCTCTAGAGAGTACCAGACACTATTCTGGTACTTTTGTCTTGCCATCTGATGCATGATATTCTGCGAAGACAAGTCATGTGGAAATGATTGAGTGTCTTGCATGCCTTCAACACACAGTCCACGTTTCACAGGCATACAAGAGGGTAGTGAGTACCACGGCACTGTAGACCTATTTTGTTGCTGGGCTGATTCCTTGACGTTCCCATAAAGTGGAGAACAGTTTACCAAAAGCAGAACTTGCCTTTGCTATTCTGCAGTTAACGTCTGCATCAGTCGTCACTGCTTGGGAGAGGGTGCTGCCAAGATAAGTGAACTAGTCCACTGCCTGTAATTTCTATCCTTTGATTGTGATTATGGGTTTTGTGTATGGTGCATGACTTCAATCTTTTTAATGTTGATGGTGAGTTCAAAGTTGTCACAAGCTGTGGAAAATTTGTCCATATTGACTTGTATGCTAGCCAGAGATGCACGGTGCAGTCAGCGGCGAAGAGGAAATGTCTCAGAACAGTTTTCTTCACTTCAGTAATCACTTGAAGTCTCCTCGGGTTGAAAAGCTTCCCATCCACTTGAGGCTGATTCCAGCAACACTGTCCTGGAAGGTATCACTCAGCATGGCAGTAAACATCATGCTGAACAGTGTGGGTGTGAGCACACAGTGCTGTTTGACGCCATTGGTGAACTTGGAATGCTTCAGAGGACTCTCTGCCATCCAGTACTCTGGCCATCATGGAACTTGCGTAGACCTGAATGAATTCTTCATAGGTATTGCTAACACAGCAACAAAATTACTAAAGAATTTTGGGTGAATCTTTAGGAATTATTTAAAATATGCTATTGATTACAAATACTATGATTAAATAAAATTCCAACTTTAGAAATGGTAAATGCTTGGTAAATAGAAGGGGTAATTTTAGACGACTGCGATGTTTCTGTAACACAGCAAGCTGGGAGACTCAAGTGGAGGCCATTTCGTGAGCTCCCCACTGAGCACTATGTGAGTCTCTGGCAGCTGAATTTCTGGTGCTATCAACTCCGTGCCAAGAATTGGTGTGGGGTTGCATAATTTATGGTAATCTTCATTTCCCTACCTTCCTTAAGTATCAAGAGCAGGCCCGGACTGAAATTTCTGGGCCTGCTAGCCTCCCTACCTCACCCCAGCCAGAAATGGTTTACTCTAGTGGGGATTATTATACTTCCAACTTGCAGAGGTTCAGTGACCTGACCCTGCTGGAGTAAAGGGGAGGGCAATCAAGACCCCCTCAGAGGGTTGGGGGAAATGTTCTCTGGATATGGACCCCAGGGACAGCCTGAGGGGAAGAGTGACAATGCCCAGAGGTGCCTTGGCACTCTCCATCGGGCAGTATCAAGGGGGGGGGGAATGCTGATGGAGGGCCTGGTGGTAGGAGAGGTTTGGTAGGGGTGCTTGCTGTCCCTCTGCAATTGGGCAGAGTGACAGAGGAAGGAACACCAACAATTGTTGGGGCTGTGTGATGGGAGGGGTCAGGCCAGCGATGTGGGGATTGCAGCATTGGCTAACGATCAAGTTGGCCAGTGACTTGGGAGCTAGTAGTGCTGGGCCACTATGCATGTGCTGAACTCAGTGCTGACAGATTGGTGCGTGCATAGTGGTGGTCTCTCCAGCCTCTTGAATTTCATTGTGATTCATACTGAGGTACCCTTCAGTGCAAATGTGAGAGATTAATTTTGAAACTCCCACTGAAAATCCAGCAGAATTTACTCCAGTTTTTATGCAAATTCGACACTTAGATTATTTTTTGGGAGAATATAGTCTATCAATAACATTTAAAGTACATTTGCACGCCTAATCAGTGGTTCTAGTACATATAAACAAACTTTTACTCTTCTATACAATAATTTGTTATATGGATGAGATTTGTAAACAGGTCAGAAGGTGCGTAGTCATATGGGTAAAATTTGAATAAGAGTGATTATTTACTTACAGTATGTGTCAGGTGTTCTCACTCATTAAATAAGTTAGGCTCTGAATTTTCAGTATTTGTCCATTACTTTTATCTAATCGTTACAGCAGTAAATACGTTACCCTTTTTACTTGTATTATGTATAATTTCTGCTTAAACAAGTGACTTTTAGCAGTCTGAATGTAATGAAATTAGATATCTGAGCCAATTCTAAGGGACTGTAATGAGAACTAAAATGAAAGCTAAAATCTTTAGACTCATTTAGTGAAATCTACGACCTTAGCTTTTTATTGTTAATAATGACATGTCTTTATGAAAGTTTTCTATCGTTCCTTACAGAAATTGTGATCGTGTGAGTTTGTCCCTGGTGATGGATCATGACCTCTTTGATAGTGCTCCAGTGATTCAATCTCAAAGTAAAGTATTAAAGCTAGACAAATCTCAAGTATTGCCATCACTTCCCAAATATGTAATAGAACCTCCATTAAAGAAACCAAGATTGGAGATGCACGACATACACAATTTGAGCAGCTACCATAAGGAAGACCTGTGCTTTAAGATTTACAACGATCATACGCCAACCGTCACAGTTGTCACAAACCTGTCGCCACTACTGGTGTGCAATACTATACACTGCTCTGTGTTATTACATGCTATAATGGGTCCTATTCAGAAAACTGAATCAATAAAAAGAGAGATGATCATAACATGTGGGAAAGTGTCTTTAAACCTGGAGGATATTTGGAACAAGGAGTATTCAATCAACTTGTTGAAGAATCCTTTACTAAGTACAGGTAACTATAATGGCCTTTAAATTAAAATGAATTTTTATGTGAAAATTAGCAACGTTTTAATAATTATACTGTCTCTGAAATACTTGACCTTAAAATAAAAACTGCTTATATGTGGAAAAATACAATATATACCATGAATCTTAGTAAAATTGCAGTAACTAATCATAGAGATTTGCATATGTAACATGCCTGAATGGTTTTTAATTTTCCCATTGAACTTGAAAAAGACATCACAGACTTCAAAAGCAAAATGATACAATGCTAAAATCTTTTAAAAATAACAAAATGTTGGCAGCATCAGTAGAATGAGATAAAGTAACTTTCCAGTCAATGAACACTTTTCATCAGAACTGGAACAAGTTAGAAACGTAACAGACTTCCAAGCAATTGAATTTATACCTTTTTCCTAATAAAAGCAAGTGGAGGGGGGAATGGAATTCAGCAGAGTTGGATGGGGGACCAGCACAGGGAGAGATGGGGACCCTGGTGGGGGAGCACAGATGCAAGACATCTCCCAGGGAGATAGGGATTGAACAGTAGTGCCCCAAATACTTTGTAGCCAGCTACACCAGCGAGCTTAGGTCCATTCCCCTGTTGACAAGATTTGCATCGGGGCTTTTTTTTTGCACTAAATTCCATAAGATTGTATTTTCTTACTCGTTCAACACTTTTGATAAGATTGCACCCCATGTCTTTGAAGCCAGCAGTGAATTAACTTGTAAAATATTTGAACAATGTCTCATCATCCTAGAATAGTTCTTTGGTGCAGTGTTTATGCCAAATTGAAATATTTTGCCATGTATTAACAATTGTAGCATTGCTATGGTAATCTCTCTCTTTCTCTCCTAATCAAATCCAGAAAAGACTACAATTCTCAGAATTTATTTTACCTTCCATTAAATTATTTTTATAACACTTTTTATATTGTGTTGGCATTGAATTTACACCTTTTTCCTATAAAAATAATTGAATTTGAAATGTTTTATAAGTAATGTATTCAAAAATCATATGTATCTTCTACAATTGAAATTTTCCTGCCTTCTGATTTCCACTTCAAACTTTCACCCTGTCCCTAAAATTAGAAAGGTGAGAAATATGATTGGCTAGAATTATAATAACTGTAATGGCTGTGATCCAATAACGTTTGAAAATAAACATTAGATATGAAGCCATTTCTTTCTCTGACATATGTTAATTTCATTTATGATTTTAGTTTATGTGGCTGCAAATGGAATTCTACAGATGAAATTACATAAATGTTTTTAGCCCTATGATATTTCTGGAATTTATTTAAGGATTATTCTTTCCCTCATTGTGTAAGTCTTTTCATCTACTAAATGTTACTCCTCAGTCTGCATCCAAGACAACTGACGAGACTGTTCCTGATGCCCTACTAAGACTACCTTTGTAGATAGGCAGTCAAGTGGATAAAGTTGTTAAGAAGGCTTATGGAGTCTTAGCTTTTATTGGTAGGGGGATTGAATTTAGGAGCCGCAGCATCATGGTGCAGCTGTACAAAACTCTAGTGCGGCCGCACTTGGAGTATTGTGTGCAGTTCTGGTCGCCACATTATAAGAAAGATGTGGAGGCATTGGAGAGGGTACAGAGGAGGTTTACTAGGATGTTGCCTGGTATGGAGGCAGGTCCTATGAAGAGAGGTTGAAGGATTTGAGGTTGTTTTCGTTAGAAAGGAGGCGGCTAAGGGGGATCTTATTGAAACATATAAGATAATTAGAGGTTTGGATAGGGTGGACAGTGATAGCCTTTTTCCTAGGATGGAAAAAGCTAGCACGAGGGGACAAAGCTTTAAATTAAGGGGTATGAGTTATAGGACGGATATCAGAGGTAGGTTCTTTACTCAAAGAGTGATTAGGGAGTGGAATGCCCTGCCTGCAGCTGTTGTAGATGCGCCAAGTTTGGTGGCGTTTAAGAGGTTAGTTGATAAGTATATGGATGAGAAGGGAATGGTTTAGTTAGGAGGGGCATTGCTTTTTATTTTGGTCGGCACAACATCGAAGGCCGAAGGGCCTGTTCTGTGCTGTATTGTTCTATGTTCTATGTTCTATATTTTCCCCACTAGATTTGTGCATTTTTTCATAAAACAGATAAATTGCGTGTTACATGTAAATTGCTTTTGTCCTTCTAAAACAATGTGACATCAGCTTGCAATAAGCATGACCAAAGAAATTCCACTGGTACATAAAAAAAAGTATAGGGCTTTATTTATTGATTGCTCAGGGTGTATGTAATGTGCTTCAGCTTCAGTCTACAAAACATTGTTTGCCCTTTTCCAGATTGGAACCTCTGAGCAGCATTGGTTGATTTTAGTTTCCATAGTTTTTTTTTTCAACAGTAATCAAAATATCTCTTCATTTGCCAAATTATCTTGTTGTGTTCAACACCCTGTTTAAATTTTAAAGGAAGTCTACTTATTTGAAATATCTGCAAATACTCGCATCCATTCTAGTCTTGGCAACTTCTCCAGTTGTTCACATACCAAATTCCTTTATCAATGGGGTCTGTTAAAGGACAATGATAAAACTTCTTCCAAAGACCCTTGCATCCCAAAATTTTAGGAAAAAGATCTACCAATTCTCAAGAGCCTTAATGTTTCCCATCAGATGCTTTCAAATAGCAGAGGAGTGCCAGGAGCCAGTTAGCATCTTTTATAGCTTCCTCTAATCATTATTGTTTCTAATTTTTAACAATTCTTAATCATCTGCCCTAATGATTCTTGCTAAAATGAGAAAGTAAAGACAATAGTTAGAAATCCTGAAACAAAAAATAGCACACAGTAAGTTACTCAGCCTCAGTCAAAGTTTTGGGCTGCTGCAGTTCTTTAATATTTGGTTTTCAGAAAGAAAGCATGCTCCATTCTTCTATCCAGAAAACCAATACCAATTCATTTCTTTGATATCTCTCCTCCTGTGGTTTATGCACGATTTTAGCCAAACTTCTGAGATGGAAACACCTAAATGTTCTGCATAGAAAAACTCATGGCACTTTATATGAGCAATTTAGCTGTTCATTGGTGAAGATAAATGAAATAGCCAATGCTGGCAATCTTAATCAGAAGCAGGAAAAAGATTACAGTAAATAGCTTCAATTGAAAAAGCCAGCATAATAGTCTGAATGGCCTCCTTCTGTACCATGATTTATATGAGCAGAAGAGAACAAATTAGATTAGCAATGTTAAATGAGATTCTTCATTAGAACACAATTTGTTATGATCAGCATGTCCTCTTCTATAGCCTGATATAGAGTTATTGGAATATAATTATTTTCATAGAACATAAGACATTGCAGCACAATACAGGCCCTTCGGCCTTCAATGTTATGCCGAGCTATGTCCAAATCCAAGATCAAGCTGTTCCCACTCTCTATCATTTTCATTTGAATGGAACTAGGCTATATGGTGACATGGATCAATCCTGAACCATTCAGAGTACGCTTTCTGTTCGTGCAGCTTCAGCTGTAGCACAATAAATACGATTTGTATTTTACCTTGAATACCTTTATGGCTACTTTTTCACTGATTTCAGGTTGTTCAAAAAAAATGCTCTAATGGGATAAAAAGAAAATGAAAGTTGTATAAAATAAGAAATCTTCAGTCAAGTCCAACTTTAGACCTTTAAGTATTCCTTTGCTTTAGTCAGGCTTTTGATTTCATAATTATCTAACTTTTAAATTGAGGTTATCATTTCCATTAGCTTGCTCATAAAAATTTAGTCTACCACTTTAGTGGATTTTTTTATGTTCCTATAAGTTTTAAAATAATTGTGATCCCAGCAGTATTGTTTTATAATGCTTGAATAGATTTGCACCAAATGTTCTGTACACACTACTCTGAAATAGATTAACCTGACAGATTAAAAATTCTGCTATTTGGATGAATATTTTTGGTCAAGTTTTCTTACAATTTACATGTTTTGGAATATTTCTACCAGATAAAACTGTCATGGTTTAAAAATAACTGGAACATTTTCATAAAATGCCTTCCAATTTTCTGACTTTGTCTTACAGATTATCATTAAAATATATTTTTTTAGATAATGCAGTACAAGATTTTTATACCATTGTGGCTGTCTCTGAAAGGTCATCCTTCAAAATATGTTCCCCTGATTATACTCTGGCCCAGGTGAAAGATTGGCTGTTGGGTCCAATGCAATGTGAACCTTTGAAGATCTGCCCAGTGTATCTGCTGTGCTCCAAAAAGGGACCTCTGCAAGGCATTCTTCTCAACTGGCATTCACAAAATCCTTTTAAAGGGACTTTAACAGTTCTTTGCAAGTAAGCATTTCTTAGAATACTACTTGAAAAAGACAGAAAACAAATTAATTACGTGTTATCCTCAATACACAAAATTGTCTTTGTCAGATGTTAACAGATCCATTTGTCAGATCCCTCCTCGTTGGAGGGATCAGAATGATATATAGATCTTCAATTGATCATCTGTAAGTAATTTTGGAGGAATGAAGTTGTATTACATCCTCAGTGCAGATCTCATTGCATGTCAACATCATGAATTCTTCAGGTTCTTTCTGTTGTGAGAGACTTGCTGTGAGGAAAAGAAAACATAGGAGGGATTTTCTTAAAATCCATGGACAGTACATTTCATGCAAAACATAATCATCTTACAGCTTTTTCAATGTAGTTATTGCATACCAGTTATTGTAACGGGTTCATTTTTACATCAACTACTTCTGTACTCTCTGGCTTGCCCTTAGTCTGAGTGGGGAAACTGTAGATTAATTCTATTCCAAGATTTGAACATATTGTCAAAGCTGACATTTCAATACTAATCTGAATCCTCCCCCAATTTCATTGATACTGTTTATCAGACCGGCTGTTAAACTGAAGTTCTATCTGCCTATTCAAGTAAAAATGAGGAAATAAAAATCCCATGACCTTGAAAGAGGAGCAGGAGTCCTCTTGACATCCTAGTCAATATTGATTCATAAATCAGCATCACCAAAACATCTCTCACTTGCTGCTTGTGGGACGTAATTACAGATTGAATAGTGTGTTTACCTACAAAACAACTGACAACAGTTGAATAGAAACTGTATTGCATTGGCTGAGCCATTCTTTGGGATCTCCTGAAATCATGAAAAAGTTTTCTTCCTTATTCAAACACTAATGTTAGTATGTGTCTCATCACAATCCACTGAGTTTCCTTTGATTTTTTTTCACAGAAATCAGTCGTCTTTGCTGATGTTCCTTCATGGCCTCATCACAATACTTCCACGGGATTGTGTGATAACACACATGAGTACTGGGACTGAAGATCAAATTATGGACATTTTGGGATATGTTCTTGAGCAAGAGGCTCTTGGATTCATAAATGTCATCACTTCTGCTATCTCAGAAACTGAGAGTGAGTTGACAATGAGAGCCAAAACAGAGAAAAAACAGAATAGTTTGCCTTCTACTCCCTTATTAGCTAGTGAGGAAAAGATACAGAAGTACAGAGAGAAGTTTCAAATTGAACAAGAGCAGAGTATTTTGGGGATGCACCTGTCAATTACAGGTTTCCGCTATAAAGAAATTACAAAGAAATTGACTGAAATGCAGCTAAATACTGATAACTCTGTATGGAGGCTCAGTAGATTTCACAATTCAGTTTGTATTTAATAATTAGGATCTAATTTCCATGAATACTTCAAAGAAGCTGATTTGATTAGACACAAAGAGCCTCTTTCTTTGAATTTTCCTTTTCTTTACATCCCTTGGCATGTTAATATTAAAACATTAGTGCCAAAGTAATTTTTATGTGGGCATAATATGTTGCATATTATTGTACAAGACAAACTTCTTTGATTTGTTTCTTGTGACAAGAAAATTTGATAGTTCAATGATTAACCAAGGAAAAAGTTATCGTTTTTAGAATTGTATTCTAAAAATTAATACATTTTGGACTCCTGTACATATAATTTGCATCAGTTATAAATTCTATATGGGAGCCATAATATCACTGTTGGTGTTTGTGTGTCTTCCTTTGTGCATTAGGTAAATGACACCAAGTGAATGGCAATGACATACACTGTTGGGATTTTGATGTTATCAGAACCATGACTCAGGAACAAACTTGCTGCCTTAAGAGAACACAACTGAATATGGTTGGCATCCAGATGCCCCATAATTATTGGGATGTTCCTTTGCTGTCCTTGAACTCCACCCACCCCAAAAGTTATTCCATTGACTTCAAGTGCTCTCACTTACTTGCTTAATTGCTTGGTCATGGTCAGATTTAAACAGTGATGTGCATCTTTCTTCAGGCTGAGTACACTACCTACACTGCCCCATCATCCACCAATTTCCCCCATGACCCACCCAATATCACCATTCTTTTTCCCTCTCACTATTGAACCTCCCCCTGTAACCCTGGACCCTTATTCCACCTTCACATGCCTTGCCTTCCCTCTATTTAGAGCTGTCACTACCAATCCTATGCCCACCCTAACCATGCTTCCTCCTGTTATCTGAGTCAACTGTTTTGTCCCCTTTGTGGGGTGCAACAGTGGCAACTGATTAGACTGTCTTGATCTTAGTAATCCTAACAACAAAGAAGCACATGACCTCCTTGCACTCATTTTTGGAGGTAAGGGGGTAGGGGTTTAAGAATATGGTTGGCAGTAGAAAAAAGAAGCTGAGAGTTATTTTTACATCACAGAATGATCATGGAATATGTGAGCAGTTTTGACCTACAAGAACAGGATTAAGTAGTAAGTGGGAGGGTGGGGAGAGAGCGGGAACTGGGAGTGGGAGAGAGAGGGATGATAGGGTAACACCAGAAGGTAGAAAGGAATATCCGAGAGCTGAGGGTCTTCAGTGCATGTGTTTTAAAGCGAGGAGTGTGACTGGCAAAACAGATGAACTGAAGGCAATAATGTTCACGAGGAGTTTAGAAGTGGTGGCGGTGACCGAGACGTGGGTGAAGGAGGGGCAAGACTGGCAATTGAATATTCCAGGGTATAAGTGTTTTAGGCGTGACAGAGTTGGTGTGAGGAGAGGCGGGGGAGTGGCTTTATTAGTTAAGGACAACATCATAGCAGTGCAGAGGGAGGGAGGGATGGATGATTTAGGAATTGAGTCTCTATGGGTGGAGTTGAGGAATAGGAAGGGAGTGGTTACTCTGTTGGGTGTTTACTACAGACCGCCCAACAGCCCGCGGGCCGTGGAAGGAGGGATATGCAGGGAAATTTTAGATAAGTGTAGGAAAAATAGGGTAGTAGTAGTGGGAGATTTCAATTTTCCTGGAGTAGATTGGAGAGTGCCCAGAGCTGTAAAAGTGGACGGGGAGGAATTTGTACAGTGTGTTTTGGAAGGGTCCTTGGAGCAGTATGTGGATGGCCCGACTAGAGATGGGGCTATACTGGATTTGGTTCTGGGGAATGAGCCAAGCCAGGTGGTTGACGTCGAGGTAGGAGAGCAGGTGTCAAATAGTGATCACAACTCTGTCTGCTTTAGGATATTAATGGAAAAGGATGAGACTGGCCCAAAAGGGAGGGTATTTAACTGGGGTAGGGCTAGATACGGCCAGATTAGGCAAGATCTTAAAGATACGGATTGGGATAAGCTTTTTGAGGGCAGGTCGACGAGGTACATGTGGGAGTCTTTCAAGGGAAAACTAAACTCTCTGCAGGAAAGATATGTGCCGGCAAGGAGGAAGGAGGGGAAAGGTAGGATTAGAGAACCTTGGCTTACCAGGGAGATTGAGGACTTGATCAAGAAAAAGAGAGAGGCTTACATTAGATCTAGGCAACTAGGGACTGAGATAGCGCTGGAAGCTTATAGAGAGTGTAGACGGGATCTTAAAAGGGGTATTAGAAAGGCAAAAAGGGGGCACGAGGTGGCTCTGGCAGGTAGGATAAAGGAAAATCCAAAGGCATTTTACACCTATGTAAGGAGCAAAAGGATGGTTAGAGGCAAGATTGGACCTCTTAGGGACAGAGGAGGGGATCTATGCTTAGAGCCTGAGGGAATGGGGGAGATCCTGAATGAATACTTTGCGTTGGTATTCACACAGGAGACTGGACAGATGTCTGTGCCTGATGTTGACAAAGTTGAGGATCGGTTGAGGGAAATAAGGATTACGAGGAAAGAGGTGTGGGGGCTGTTAGGCAGCTTAAAGACATATAAAGCTCCAGGGCCTGATGGCATTTACCCCAGGCTGCTAAGGGAGTTGAGGGAAGACTTGGCTGGGCCTCTGATGCAAATCTTTGTCTCTTCCCTGGACACAGGTGAGGTCCCAGAGGACTGGAGGATAGCAAATGTAGTACCATTGTTTAAAAAAAGGTCAGAGGGATCACCCAGGGAACTATAGGCCGGTGAGCTTGACTTCAGTTATAGGTAAGCTAATGGAGAGGATCCTTAGGGACAGGATGTATGAGCATCTGGAGCGCTGCGATCTGGTCAGGGATACGCAGCATGGTTTCGTCAAGGGGAAGTCTTGTCTTACAAATCTAGTGGAATTTTTTGAAGAAGTGACAAAAACAGTTGATGAAGGACATGCTGTTGATGTCGTCTACATGGATTTCAGTAAGGCGTTTGACAAGGTTCCTCATGGTAGACGGATAGAGAAGGTGAAGGCGCATGGGATACAGGGTCGGGTATGTAGATGGGTCGAGAACTGGCTCGGGAGGAGGAGACAGAGGGTAGTAGTGGAAGGCTCTTTTTCCGGCTGGAAGCCTGTCACTAGTGGAGTGCCACAAGGCTCCGTACTAGGTCCTCTTCTATTTGTGGTCTACATAAACGACTTGGAAGTAGGGGTAGGTGGTAAGATCAGCAAATTTGCTGATGACACCAAGATGCTTGGATTGGCGGGTACAGAAGAGCAGTGTCAGGCAATACAACAGGACGTAGACAGGTTGGTAGACTGGGCAGATAGATGGCAAATGGAATTTAATCCGGATAAATGCGAGGCGATGCATTTTGGCCGGAAAAATGTAGAAGAGAGTTATAGGATAAAAGGTAAAACTATACGGAGCATAGAGACGCAGAGAGACTTGGGGGTGCAGGTTCACAAGTCTCTGAAGGTGTCCTCACAAGTGGAGAAGGTGACAAAGAAGGCGTATAGTATGTTAGCTTTCATAGAAAAGGGTATAGAATATAAGAGTAGGAGTTTGATGTTGCAGTTGTATACAACTTTGGTTAGGCCTCACTTGGAATACTGCGCCCAGTTCTGGTCTCAGTACTATCGGAAGGATGTGGAGTCCTTGGAGAGAGTGCAGAGGAGGTTTACCAGGATGCTGCCTGGTATGGAAGGACTGTCCTATGAGGAACGATTAGATAGACTGGGGTTGTTTTCCCTTGAAAGACGTCGGCTTAGAGGGGATCTCATAGAGGTGTATAAGATTAAAAGGGGTATAGATAGAGTAAATGGAGGTAAACTTTTTCCACCTTCAGAAATGGATAGGACGAGGGGTCATGGCCATAGGGTGAGGGGGGCTATGTATAGGACGAATATTAGAGGGCAGTTTTTCCCACAAAGGGTAGTGGGGGTGTGGAATGCACTGCCGAGTAAGGTGGTGGGAGCAGGCACGCTGGGGATGTTTAAGGGTCTCTTGGACAGCCACATGAGCGGTATGCAGATAGAGGGATATATTAGGACTGTTTAACTACGGCTTTTTTCCACAGGTAATTCGGTCCATACTTGACCAACGTTGAGCATGCATTCGGCAGGTGGTGCGGGTACAGCTCTTGGATGTTGATTCATGGGTTGCCTGGTACCTCATGTTTTAAATGAGTGCTTTATGTGGACCATCTGAAGGGCACCATGACAGCTCAGAGACTATCGATGTGGCTGTGCAGACACTTGGAATTGGGCCGGTGTCTGCGGGAGTTTGCGCGTTCTCCCCGTGGTTGCTTGGGTTTTCTCCAGGCACTCCGGTTTCCTCCCACAACCCAAAAATTCGCTCTTAGGCTGATTGGGAAACAAATTGTCCCTATAGTGAGAATTTTCCATATTAGGAATAATATATATATTATTATACAGGAATAATATAATAGGATAATGGATTTGCTACTATATAGTTATGACGGCGGCACGGGCTCGTTGGGCCGAAGGGCCTGTTTCCCGTGCTGTGTTGCTCTTTTAAAAAAAAAGTGTTTTAAGGAGTATAGCCAAATCTAGCAGTTGCATCCTGGTGGCTATCAGACACCCACTGCTCAAGTTTGCAAAATCTTCCTGAAGATGTGAAAGAGAAAAGAAATAATGAAAAATGAAAGTGTGAAAAATAATAGATTAGATGACAGGCCAAAAGTGATAGAGCTTAATAAAATGAAAAATAAATTAAGAAACAGTTGGATATAAATATGAAAGAGTATGTGGCTTTAAAAAACAAGATAAAAATTTTAGTGTAAAAACAGTCAAAAGAGAGGAACAAAGATTACAATGGACAGAAATAATTTGAACTGGAAACAAGGAAAAAGCCACCATTTTTACATTTGTTCATGAGCGTCATAAAAAGTTATCTCATTTATATTAATTGTGAATAGGTGAGTTTCTTCAGCCTTAACACATTTGTATTGTTAAACAGGCACTATTGTGATAGCATGTTAAGAAATGAGAAAGAAATGCATTGAACTTTCTGAAATTAATTAATAGATTTCATCATCTCTATTAACAAAAAGAAACGTACTTTATGCTCTTATGCAACACAAAGATTCTCTCCATCAACTATAAACATGAATTGACATTGAATCATAAATCATATCATTAACGAACAAGATTTGAACTCATTCAAAACCCATCTATGGGCAGAGTTAAAATCGGGCCCATTCAATCATGTTTTTAAAGTCACCTCATTTTAAATTTTCTCCCCTGGAGAAGTGTAGTGTTCATCAGGTATCAGTTGTCCTCAGACAACTAGTTCTGTTTGCTATATTTCGTGTGCTTAGCAATAAATGTCAACTATGTAATTGACTATGAGAATAATATTATAATCTATTTCTATTACATAACATTCTCGGAGAAACCTGATTGCAGCTGGTGGAGATATAGGAGATCTACAATCAAGTATCTCAAATTGGTCAATGATAAACCAAATTACTACAGCTATGTATCACACAAGCTTTATGACTGAACTGGCCATGGGTTAAGCAACTAAATTAACATTTTTGTATTCTAATGTTAATTTAAGAAACAATGGAAAGGTAATGTTTAAAAAAAAAAGGGAGTCTCATGAAAGTTAATGAAAAACCATTTGATGAATATTTTTTGTTTGATTTCTAAACAATGAAAGTAAGTGATTCACATTTCCCCTTGCATTTTGGTTTTGTCACTGATAGGTAATTAGAACATCCTATCCATCTAAACTCATTATTAGCTTGCACGTATGAATGCCACGATCACTCATATTTGATCCCTACAACTTCACCATCTCAACTGTCCATACAGAAATAAATCACTGTTTGATGAAAGGGTGCAATGTATTCAACAGTTAATTGAAGTCTGGTTCAAGCTCCTCTTAAGGCACCCAACTAGCTATTCATTATATCCATGCTGACTCACCATCTGTACTGAAATCCTGTGTTTTCTCTTCACTAATTGGGTTTTTGATGCTTGATATAATTTGTGTAACAATTCCTTTTCCAACTGTTTGTAATGGCACAGCCCAAGCCTGGAATAAATCTCAGGTTATTTTAATACGATAAGAAAGGAAAATTAAACTATGTTACCTAAAGAAGTTTGAATCTTGTTATACGGTAGGTATTTTACTATCTGGGCAGCTTATAAATATGACAGTGCTTGCATAGTATCTAAAATGAACAATCTTTTATGTACAGGGTATGGTGATACTGAAAATAAATTTTATCTGGAGCACACTTGTTGTAAGTTAACAGTATAAGAATTTTGTAAACAAGCAATTTAACAATGATGACTTATATTTATATATCACCTTTAGCATGGAAAAATGTCCTAAAACTCTTCATGGAGGCATAATCAAACTTAAGTGGACATTGAATCAAAGCAGCAGTTCTTTGGAGAAGTGATCTAAAAGATGTGTTTTACAAGAGAATAGGAAGTCCAGAGCAGAGGCATTTCTAGGGAGAATTCAAGAGCATAAGGCCTAGACAGCTGTAGACAAAGGGGGAGAGAGAGATGTACTAGAAATCAGAATCAGTGGAACAGATAGGTCTTGAAAAGTTATAGAGTTGTAGAAATCAGAGATATGGAGGACCAAGGCCATGAAAGGATTTAAACAAAGAATTTTTTGAAGGAGTTGGACGGCACAGTGAAAGAATTGGATGGTACAGTGGTTAGCACTGCAGCCTCTCAGTGCCAGAGACCCAGGTTCAACTCTGATTTTGGGTGACTATCTGACGTTTGCACATTTCTCCCTGTCTCTGTATGGGTTTCCTTCTGGTGCTTCGGTTTCCTCCCACACTCCGAAGATGTGCAGGTTAGGTTGACTAGCCATACTAAATTGGTCCTTAGTATCAGGGGAATTGGTGGATTGGATATGTTGCACTACAGAGGTGGAATCTGGGTGGGATTGTTGACAGTGCAGCCTCGATGGAGCAAATATGCACCTTTTGGACTCTACAGATTCTATGATTGGGGCTGGCATTGGTCACCAAGATGTGGAGAGGCCGATGTTGGACTGTGGTAAGCATAGTAAGAAATCTCAACACCAGGTTAAAGTCCAACAGGTTTATTTGGCAGCATTAGCTTTTGGAACCTGAAGCTCCTTCAGGCTAGTAAGGACTTGTGTTCACCAACAGAGCATATAAAGACACAAACTCAATTTACAAGATAATGATTGGAATGTGATTCTTTACAGGTAATTAAGTTTTAAAGGTACAGATAATGTGAGTGGAGAAAGGGTTAAGCACGGGTTAAAGAGATGTATGTTGTCTCCAGCTGAGACAGTTAGTGAGATTTTGCAACCCCAGGCAAGTTGTGGGGATGACAAATAGTGTGACATGAATCCAAGATCCCAGTTGAGGCCATCCTCGTGTGTGGAACTTGGCTATCAGTTTCTGCTCGGCGATTCTGCATTGTGTGTCCTGAAAGCCGCCATGGAGAACGTTTACTCGAAGATCAGAGACTGAATGCCCATAACTGCTGAAATGGTTTGCCAACTGGAAGGGAACATTCCTGCCTGGTGATTATTGAGCAATGTTCATTCATGACAATGAATGACTCTATGGGCTGGATTTATGGTATCACAGTCACCACCAACTTCCACCATAGCTAAAAGGTCAAGGGGAGCCCACCTATGATCCTGACAACTGCCTCACAGCAAAGAATTGCTTGAAGGTGAATCTTCCGCCCCATTCTTTGGAGGAAGCCCACTTTACTGAACTACTGGCCAGTCAGGTAGCCATCAACTTTCTTGTTCCAGTTGTTCAGCTAGGAGTGGTGGCCACTGCAGTGACTGTAGAAAGTCCCACTACTCAGAAGAAACCACCTAAGTCTAGGGAAGGCGGGAATGGAAAGACGAGGGATTGGTGGTTGGTTCAAGAGGCCAGGGGAAGGGAATGACTTTTGGTGGAAAGCGGTAGTGACTCCCATGGGTACAGAAAGACTACAAGGGAGAGATTTTACACGCCTTCTTGCCTTTAAGCCTGTTGGCAAGGAGACTATAGTCTAGCCCTATAACTCTACAATTCTTAAGGGTGAAACCTAGTGCTGACACACTAAGCCAGACAAAGGATGAAAAAAATTTTACGATGCTTACAGAGAGGATACAATTTGTGACCATTATTAGGTTCATTTCAATGTTGTGATGAGCAAAAGCTTAATGGGACATATCTAAACATGGATTGTAGAAAAGTTAGACACAGATTTTGGAGATGATAACGTTTTTAATGACTTGACAGGAAAGGGGATAGAAACTGAAGGCTCCAAGATGGGCTTTTGAAAAGGAAGTGATATTTGTTCAATGTAGGCTAGCACGTAGGTCAGGAAGAAACTTAAGTGATCAGCAGTCTCGTAGCAACGGGATCAAGGAAACAGTATGTTCATCATGGGCAAGTTGGACACCAAAAGAACATCAATTATGATAAAAACTAAAGAAGGATATGAGGAAGTTTTAAGATCAGGGCTGCAATTCTACCACCACGCTGCACTGATTTTTCTTTTAGGGCAACAACCCAAGAGATTTAGACAGCATTTGATCTGCAAGATCCATGCTGGACATTGGCCCTCGGACGCGTCTCACAGTACTGGATTCTTAATGCTGTCAGGTCTGCGAACATTTCTAATTTTAATGCAATTTAAATATGATTAGCGAGCCTGGCACTGAAGTCTGCAGGCTTGTAGTCTCTCTCCCACCCTGCCAAGAGTATTTCGGTCCAGCAGTGTTTACATTTTTGGGGAGCTGGTGGCCTGACTCCATTGGAATACAGGGGTGGGGGCAATCAGGGCCCCACAAAGGGTCAGGAGTGGAAGGTATGCCCAATTGACATTGGCACTACCAGGGTGCCAATCTGTGCCCTGTGGCACTATCCAAGGAGCAAAGTGCTAATACCCAGTGGATGTAGGGCAATGTCAAGGGAGCGGGTCTGATGGTGAGATCAGTGGGGGTGGAGGGTCCTGTTGCCACTCTGCAGTCACGATTGATAGGAGAGGGAGACCAACAATTGGGCTGGCCACTAGGGTTTTGGAGTGATGGTGGTGATTGGCCTGCTTGGGGGAGGGGGGAGTTCAGCACTATGGGAGGCTGGAGAAGCAGGTGCTGGAAGTCAGGGGGTGAGGGTCAAGACTGGGCCTGGCCATGTCTGGAAGACCAGATATTGGACCATTGGGGGCTTTGAGTGGCAGCGTTGCGAGATTGCGGGGCTGGCCAGAAATTGGGAAGCCTGCAGACATGGGCCATCACCACTGTGCTGATCTCAGCACTGACAGGCACATGCAGTTGCGCACTCAGTATTATGCTGCCAGCTTCCCAGGCTACCCGCTGATTTCTGATGTGTTTTACACTTGTGCACTCAGCAGTGCACAAAATGTGGGAAATTCTTTTCTGAACTCCCACTGAAATAAACAGCAATGATTTACTTTAATTTTCATGGAAAATTGAATTTTATTTGGCTCGAAGGTCAAAGGGAAGGAAGCAGTGAGGCATCTTAAAAAAAAACATTTTTTTGTTGGAGACGAGGATGGAGGTGAGGGAAAGAGAGCTATCTTAGAGGCAGTCAGTAATTTATTTTTGCTTGATAAAATGAATGCGTCTTATAGAGGAGTTAGAGTATTGATAGTCCTGAATATGGTCCAAAGATATAGTGAAGAATGGCTCAACCAATTGTTGACCAGATGCTTTTAAGATTTTATCCCTTATTCCCAAGGAAGCAAAGGTAGGGCCAGGGCACGTCGAATATGAGGATGGTTTGATGTAAAGATTTTGCTGGGAGCAACAGTATTAAAGTGTGAGGTGAGTGAGTGCTAAGAGAACTACTTTTGATTTGATTTATTATTGTCACGTGCATTGGGATACAGTGAAAAGTGTAGTTTCTTGCACATTATAGATGAAGCATACCATTCATAGAGTTCATAGTGGAGAAGAAAAGTAAAGGGTGTAGAATGTAGTGTTGCAGTCATAATAAGTTGTAGAGAAAGATCAAATTAATATATGGTAGATTCATTCAAAAGCCTGATGGCAGCAGGGAAGAAGCTGTTCTTGAGTTGGTTGATACATACCCTCAGAATTTTGCATCCTTTTCCTGATGGAAGAAGGTGGAAGAGAGTATGTCCAGGGTGTTTGATGTCCATGATTATGCTGACTGCTTTTCCACAGCAGCGGGTGATGTAGACAGAGTCAATGGATAGGAGGCTGGTTTGAGTGAATGACTGGGCTACGTTCACAACTCTTTGTAGTTTGTGGTTTTGGCCAGAATGGGAGCCATATCAAGCTGTGATACATCAGAAAGGATGCTTTCCATGGTGCATCTGTAAAAATTGGTGACAGCTGAAGAAGTGGAAGGCCAGAAGTTCAGCAGTTGAGAGGCTGAAAGAAAAGTTCAAGGAAGTCACTTGGCAGGGATTTTTTTTTACAGAAGTAGACACAGTGACAGTCTTGTTGGAAATAGACCAGGTTTCAGTCAGAACCATGATAATGCAATTATCCACAGTGGCAGATGGCAAGTGGCTTGTGGGCAAAGGTACAAATATTTGGAAGGTACACATATTTGGAGAGGAGAAGTGTTTGTTAATCTGCTGGCAGACCGCAAGAAAGCAACAGTGCATGCTTTGAATGGGACAGGAATGAGGTTGATAAGATTCACACTTTGTAGGAATGCTGGGTGCATAATAAAGATGGGGTAATCGCAGTTGTTGCTCACCAGAAGTTAAGGACGAATACCCTGTTGGATTTTTCGAAGAATGGTGACAAGGGGCCAAAAAAAAGCTTTGAATTTATCCAAGGAAGAATTCAGTCCTAGGATGGTGACAAGACAAGTGGAATTTAGAAGCATAACAGTATAACAGGAAGGAGAGGATGGAGGAGAGAGGTGTTCCAATTAGATACCAGGAGAAAAATGACGGAGATAGAAACAATGAACTGGGAGCTAAAGCAACAATTAAATGTGGGCGTAGATAAATTAAGAGAGATTTAAGGTTGTTTGGTCACGAAAGAGATTAGGAGAGACTTTTATGAAACTTAATTTCATGAAGAATTTAAATATGAATTTAGGGCTGGGGTCAAAATTCATAAGCCTAGAGCAAAGTTAGAAAAACTTTCCTCCCCCATTCTGTACAGGACATTAGAAATATACAAAGGATATTCATAGAAGGTTGTTCATTTGCAAACCACTGAAGTCTAGCAGAGAGTTAGATAGATGTCTTTTGAGAAAGATTATACAGATACAATAGCTCTGTTTAGTTTTTTTAGGCAAGTTTAGTGGTCCTTTAGCAGGGGATGAAATAGTAGCAGTATTAATGGGGAAGACAAGAGGTCTATGAGCATATAATCATATTTATAGTCTGGATAGCATGAGCTGGGTGAAACAAGTAACCTTTATTGTTCTGGATTTTATTATGTAACACTGGGAAGTGTTTTTTTTAATGCCATTAAGCCTCTGAGGAATCTCAAATGTTCAAATCATAGGCAAAATTATTTTGCATTATTGACTGCCTGCATCTGATTTAAGGTTCAATCTCCATATAACAATGTTTTTTTTTTGCCAAATATCTTCATAACTGTTAACCTATAGCACATATGAATAATTATAATTATAACTTTAACATTAGGCAATAATGAAAATATCTTTTAACTTGGCATTGCAAAGTGTACAGCTAAAATTAGAGCTAAATTATTTCTCATTGGTCTGAATGACAAATTTTCTCAACCAAGGTGAAGTTCAAATAGAGGGCATTATCTCACTAACTTGTGTAGCATAACAATGAAAAGAGATAATATTGTGGCAATTAATTAAATAGATTCACATCACAATGATTCATTAATAATATATTCCAGTGTTCTAGTAAGCATTGACGTGCACTTTTCTACAATTGTCTTTTCTTTGCAACACAGTGAGATTGGTACCACTCTATAATTATATTTACATGTGACAGTCTTGAACTATATTTACAATGGAATGCGTCACAAAATCTGTTTATTTTGTTCGATTTATAAATGGAGGCAAAAAAAAACAAATGGCTCTTCAGCTGATATTTTTTTTAATTGTTAATTATTTTTAATCTTGCCAGTATGCCTCCATATCTGAAAGGCAAAATGAAACTGGTTTTCTAACACCTTCCCTCCATCCATAGATATGATTTTAACAGCAGCCTGCTAACCCTTCCTGTAAGAAGATATTTCTCATCAATTATTGCATATGCAAAGAACAGAATAAAACATTGAAGATATAGTATAACATCTGTTCAAGGTTAAGACTGTGCCCTGGATGTTGTCCAACAGTTGATGTTGTCTTATGTAATGCCTCAAAAGACCCATATTAACAAGCTCTTCAAACATGTAACGGATACTATGAATTTTTGGTTAGATGTCTTGTGTGTCTGGATACCAATTATTTAGAAATTCATTGTGACCCAATTTTGATTCATGGGGGGAGGTTGGCACGCCATGTGATGAAAGTGTGCCCAGTGCCAAATGGTTTGCCATATTCCCAGCCTCTCTCCAATGATACAAACCACTTCACGTCCAGAAAGGATGCAAGCCAATTAGCATATTTAAAATAGTATTTAAATATGCATAGTACATTCATACGGAATCTTCTGGACTTGACTTGGCACCATAAAGGTGAGAATCACCGATGTGTTTAGTCTTCCTCAGTAGTGGCACATAACTCACCATTCTTCAAAAAAAGTAAGAAGTTTCACAATGCCAGATTAAAGTCCAACAGGTTTATTTGGAATCACGAGCTTTCAGGGTGCTGCTCCTTCATCAGCATCCCAAAAGCTTGGGATTCCAGTTAAACCAATTGAATTTTAATTTAGTGTTGTGAGACATCTTACTGTGCCCACCACAATCCAATGCCAACATCATCACATCAGGGCTCCAAAAAAGTGACTGTGGGAAGATTGTGATGCGGAAAGGCCTGAGAGACTAATGCTGTTCACCCCATTTTACTCACTGTTATGATACCGTTGGGGGAAAATTCCTACAAATTAACTATCAATCAAACAATCTAGCTGAACAGATATCTAATCCCAAAAATTGCAAAGTTAGTAGAAGGTCTAACATACAAAATTAGACATGAGACATGCCAATCAACAATTAGAACTGAATGAAGATTCAAGAAAATGTATAACAATTAACATCTGTAAGTGTTTATTTCAGTACGCCATGTTCATCTTTTCATATATCTTCAGCTTGCACTATTTTTCAATGCACCGTGGAAAGTTTATTGCAAGACATACCCAAAGAAATGCTATACTTAAATGATGTTTTAATAACAGGAGTTTTCCAAATGAGCATTTGGGAAACATTGAAGAGTTGCCCAAGAGATTTGAAGAGGCAGAAGTAAGACTTAAAAGAGAGGAGATTACCCTTCAGGTCCACGACGGACTTTGGCATTAAAGTCAATGTCAAGGAGTTACACCTGCTTGAAGAAAAAGTTAAAACTATAAAGTAAGCACTAGCACCTAAAGATGTATCAGAACTGAAATATTTTTTGGGAATGGTTAATAATTATGACAGGTTTATACCAAATCTATCAATATTACTGGCACCATTACACCTTATTTAAAAAAAATCAACATTAGTATTAAGGTGAATCACAAAAGGAAGCCTTCCAGGAAGTTATTTTGCTCTACAATGTTCAGATTTACTAATTCATTTCAATCCAAGAAGAGAAATTATTCTAATGTGTGATGATTCACAAGTTTTGTCTCATGGAATGGAAGATAGCATAAAACAACCTATTGCTTTTGCACCTTAACTGATGCCAAGAGAAAATACTCCCAAATTGAGAAATCATGATTTATGGAGTTAAAAACTTCCACCACTATGTTTATGGGCATCAATTTGTGATTATCACAGATCATAAGCCGCTATTAGGGTTATTTCGAGCTTATTTCTCGTATCACATCAGCTTGAGTCCAATTCTAGGCTTTACTTCTAGCAGCATGTTCCAACACAAACCAGATACCAAAATATCGAATGTAGATGCCCTGAGCTGCCTTCCACTTTTTAAACAATACCACCACGAACAGTACCGCAGCACATAGTGTTGGATCTCAACATCTTGGTTACACTGCCAGTATTGTCAAAGCAAATTTATAATTGGATTCAAAGAGACCCAGTCCTGTCCAGAGTTAAGTGGATGGTTTTCCATCTATGGCGCTTTGACTTGGCGGATCAATTCAAACCTTTCCTGCTCCACCAAGATGAATTGAGCTGTGAGGAAGGGCTGTTACTGTTACTAGAGTGGTGGTTCCTGACCCAGCAAGAGGAACATTATTACAGGAATTACATAATGCTCACCCCAAGTTATAGTAAAAATGAAAATACTCATAAGAAATTACAAATTGGTGGCATTAATAAAGATATTGACAATCTAGTAAATTGTTGTGATCAATGCCAATCACAATAAACACTGCCTCCTTTGGTTCATTTGCACCTATGAGAGTGGTCTGGCTGACCTTGGACGGGATTGCATGTGGATTTTTTTGGTCCTTTTATGGACACTATGTTTCTAATTATCATTAATGCCCCATTCCATCTAGCTTGATATTCAGAAAATGAAAACAATTACTTTAGCTGTAATAGAACATAGAACATAGAAAAACTACAGCACAATACATGCCTTTCACCACAAAGTTGTACCAAACGTATCCCTACCTTAGAGATTATTAGGCTTACCTATAACCCTTTATTTTACTAAGTTCCATGTATTTATCTAAAAATCTCTTAAAAGATGCTATCGAATCCACCTCCACCACCGTTGCCAGCAGCCCATTCCATGCACCTACCACTCTCTGAGTGAAAAACTTACCTCCGACATCTCCTCTGTACCTACTCTCCAGCGCCTTAAACCTGTGTCCTCTTGTGACAATGATTTCAGTCCTGGGAAAAAAACGTCTGTCCACTTGATCTATACCTCTCAACATCTTATACATCTCTATTAGGTCACCCCTCATCCTTCGTCTCTCCAAGGAGAAAAGGCCAAGCTCTCTCAACCTATCCTTATAAGGGCATGCTCCACAATCCAGGCGACATCTTTATAAATCTCCTCTGCACCCTTTCTGTGGCTTCTACATCCTTTCTGTAATGAAGCAACCAGAACTGAGCACTGTACTCCAAGTGGGGTCTGACCAGGGTACTATATAGCCGCAACATTAACTCCCGGCTCCTAAACTCAATTCCAAGAAGCTTTTTCCCAAGACTGAAATGGTTGTCACGAGAGGGCACAGGTTTAAGATGCTGGAGAGTAGGTACAGAGGAGATGTCAGGGGTAAGTTTTTTACTCAGAGAGTGATGGGTGCATGAAATGGGTTGCTGGCAAACTGGTGGAGGTGGATTTGATAGGATCTTTTAACAGACTTTTAAATAAGTACATGGAACTTAGTAGGATAGAGAGTGATAGATAAGCCTTGATGAAGGCCAGTACAACATATGCCTTCTTAACCACAGTTTCAACCTGAGTAGCTACTTTGAGCGTCCTATGAACTTGGACACCAAGATCCTTCTGATCTTCCACACTGCCAAGAGTCCTCCCATTAATATTATATTCTGCCATCCTATTTGACCTGCCAAAATGAACCACTTCACACTAATCTGTATTGAACTCCATCTGCCACTTCATCAGTCTTGCACTCTATCAATGTCTTGCTGCAACTTCTGACATCCCTCCACACTATCCACAACACCTCCAATCTTTGTGTCATCAGCAAACTTACCAACCCCTCCCTCCACTTCCTCACCCAGGTCATTTATAAAACTCACAAAGAGTAAAGGTCCCAGAACAGATCCCTGGGACACTCCACTGGGTGACCTCCATGCAGAATATGATGTATCTATAACCATTCTTTGCCTTCTGTGGGTAAGCCAGTTCTGGATCCACAAAGCAATGTCCCCTTGGATCCCATGCCCCCTCACTTTCTCAATAAGCCTTGCATGGGGCATCTTATCAAATGCCTTGCTGAAGTCCACTTATACTACATCTACTGCTCTTCCTTCATCAATGTGTTTAGTCACATCCTCAAAAAATTCAGTCAGGTTCATAAGGAATGATATGTCTTTGATAAAGCCATGCTGACTATTCTTAATCATATTATTCCTCTCCAAATGTTCATAAATCCCAAACCTCAGGATCTTCTCCATCAACTTACCAACCACTGAGGTTAGACTCACTGATCTATAATTTCCAGGGCTATCTCTACTCCCTTTCTTGAATACAGGAATAACATCCGCAATCCTCCAATCCTCCGGAACCTCTCCCGTCTCCAATTATTAAGCAAAGATCATCGCCAAAGGCTCAGCAATCCCCTCTCTCATCTCCCACAGTAGACTGGGGTACATACCATCCAGTCTCAGCAACTTATCTAACTTGATTACTACCTTTGCGGTCCTTCTTCTCAACTTCCTTCCCAACTCCTTACATTCTCCTTCCTCTTCCCTTTTCCTACCTATGTCATTGGTACCAATATGTACCACAACTTTTGGCTCTTCTCCCTCCCAGTTCAGGATATCTTGGACGTGATCAGAAACATCCCAGATCCTGGCACCAGGGAGGCAAACTACCATCCGTGTTTTTTGACTGCATCAGCAGAATCGCCTGTCTGACCCCTTCACAAAAGAGTCCCCTATCACTACTGCCTTCCTCCTCCTTTCCCTGCCCTTCTGACCCACAGGGCCGGACTTCGTGCTGAAGGCACAGCCGCTGTTGCTCCCCCCAGGTAGGTTGTCCCTCCCAACAATACTCAAACAGGAGTACTTATTGTTAAGGGCACAGTCATTGAGGTACTCTCTAGTACCTGACCTTTCCCTTTCCCCTTCTTAACCGTGACCCACTTGTCTGCCTCCCGTGGCCCCATAATGTTCAAAAAAACTATGACAAACCTTCACTATGCATGGCCTACCAGAAGTTTGGCTCTTGGATAATGGCACTGTCTTTAACAGGAGCAGAGTCTCAGCACTTTATGAAAAATAATGCAATAAAATAATGGATGGCACCTTATCACACAGCTTTGAATGGCTTAGCAGAAAGATCTGTGTGGACTTTCAAATCAACGATTAAAAAACAGCTGGGCACACCATTACGATAGAATCTTGCTAGGTTCCTCTTCACTTACAGGACAAGAGCAAACATTACCCCAAGAGAATCTCCCATAGAAAGACTAAGAGGGAAGCACCTCCAGACAAGATGTGACCTGATATTTCCAAATTTAGCAGCAAACGTAGAAGTGAAACAAGGTATATAAAAGGAATATCGCAATTCTGTTAACGCTTTCGAGGCAAATGACTTAGTATTCTTAAAGAACTTTAAATTTGGTCATGCCTGGGTTGCAAGAAAATCAGGGAATAAACAGTCCTGGTGGCCTATCAGATTGACATCCAAGGGAGAAAAGTAAGAAACCGTGTAGACCACATAAGAAAAAGAGAAGGATAACTCAAGAGCATCTATCAACATTCCTTCAACAATGCCAAATTCAGTGGGACCGTTTATTTCAGAGGAAGGCTTAAGTGTTGTTTCCATGGGAACCAGAGCAGATATCTGCAGTCGCACACTTCCTGATATGACAAAACAACCGACCACTATTCATGCTTGACAACTTTATTGCAGCCTCTACTTGCCCTCCTATCTTCTTCTGGATCCTCTACGACATGATCCTTCCCTCCCATAATCAGAGATTCTGTTGCCACTACATGATAGTTTCCCAACTTCAGAGTCATTTCCAGATTCACTGTGGGAACAGCTGCTGTATTTTCCTGCCTCTCACCATTTCATCTCACTTTTCCAGTCTATAGATCATGCTCATCACCTTAGATATTTATCCAATGTTTAAATTTGTCAGTGGCCAGTTTGGTTTTTGGTTTATTTATCTGTGTCACAAGTAGGTTTACATTAACACTGCAACGATGTTACTATGAAAATCCCCTAGTTGCCCTGTTTGGATACATTGAGGGAGAATTTAGCACGGCCAATGCACCTAACCAGCACGTCTTTCAGGCTATGGGAGAAAAACAGAGTACCTGGAGAAATCCCTTGCAGACATGGGGAGAATGTGCAAACTCCTCACAGACAATGATCCAAGCTGGGAATCAAACCCGGGTTCCTGGCGCTGTGAGGCAGTAGTGCTAACCACTGTGCCACCATGCCACCCTACTTTCCCTGCTCTGTTACTATGGTTACATTACTCTTAACAGAAACTATGAGAGGTGTTTAATCGATGACAGGATCGATATGGCCCATTTTACATTATTGCGAACAGTTAGAATTTTCCCCTTGTGCCCCGTGGAGCACTCAAAGGCTTTTATTCTTTAAAACAATACTACAACTGGCTTGAACATAGAACATTGCATCAGGAGTCAAGTGTCTGGTGAAGCCTTCACAGGATTAGTGTCTTTGAACAGTTTCAATGATTTGTTGTAAAGTATATCCAGCTACTGCAGCTTTAAATATCATGAATTAAACAAGTTAGATAGCCATGGTACAAAAGCTTCCATCAATCTGGCACTTGTAAGCTACTGGGAAATGTGTGTACGGATTACAGATGTATTATCTAGTCTTGATGATAGATTCCCTGCCTGTAGGATGAATTGGGCAATCATGAAATAAAAAATGATCTGTCGTACACCAGAAGGTTTTTATCCATCCACAGTAAGCATACAAGAATTTCTCCTGAGCTCATCTCACCCGAGGGATCTACCTGCTGCTTGTTTGAACCATTCCCAATTATCTGCTTTCCAATTAAGTTTTCTTCATGGTCACAATACAAAGTATTATAGTACATTGTTTCCTCTTTTGTCTTCCTCCCTTTTAAAATCACCGTCACCTCTTTCCCCTAAAAGTAACTAATGGCACATCTGTTCTTGCTATCTTTCTTCCATCTCCATCACTTTTTCCTGTTTAAATTTATTGAATGTGTTGTAGTCTCCCCAAATGGGTGCCATTTAACCATAAAATTGCTACAGTACAGAAGATGGTCACACGGTCAACCTGGTTTGCACCAACTCTCCAAAAGTGTATCCCACCCAGCCCCCCCTCTCCCCCCTTCCCACCTGCCCTATTGCCATAACCCTATGCATTTATCATGGCCAATCCACCTAATATACATATCCCTGCACACCAAGGGGCAATTTAGCATAACCAATCCACTTAACCTGCACGTCTTTAGACTTGGGGGCAAGCAAGAGCACCAGAAGAAACTCATGTAGAGACAGAGACAAATGCAAACTCCCCGTTAGAATCTCTCCAATTAGGTTTCTGTCTCTCACATAGTACTGAAACAGCCCTAACCAATTTCACAAATGAGACTTTCTGAATTGTATTGTTACAAGTAAATCAGACCAAGTAAAAATGACAATTTCCTTCCCTAAGCATACTAGTGACTCAGTTGGGGTTTTTACAAGAATCAATGATAGTTTAACAGGCATCATTACTGGCAATCAGCATGCAATACTTCACGAGAGACCAAAAACGACAGCGGGATTTCCTGAACCAACTGTTTCTCTACATCACTGGTGATGTAACAGGGTTTGGAGGTTAACATGCAGTTTGCCAATTATTCCTCACAGGCCAGAGGGTACTTGAAATGTCGTGGCAGGTTTCATGTTGGATGTTTGAGTCCTGCACAGCAGCGCTGCTTGGGTTACTGGAGCAGTACCAGAGTGCGGGGGAGGGGGAAGCGGGGCCCGCTGATGAACTGGCAATGGGATTCAGGGCACCGGACAATGGGAAAGAAAGTCTCTAGAAAAACATAAATGAAGGAATTATATCAAATTGAAAGAAAAGATGTACAATTATGTGAAACCTAATACTAGACCAAGGAACAAAGCTTTGGCTGGGAGCAGGAACTTCTGAACTGCATAATTTTGTGGTTTGTATCATGAACACCTAACCCATTTGTGACCTCACATGCCATTTTTGTGTGAACTTCACTCTTCATCTCCCACTCACTCCCATATGCCGCCCCATACTATCTCTAAGTCCCATGTATTCATTCTCCTTCAAATCACCCATGCCATCCCATGGTAGCTTTGTGACCCCCCCTCCCAAGCATCCTCCATGAAATCCGAAACCTACTAAGTGCCTTTCAGGTTTGTAAACAAGCAAGATACCATATCAAAACCATTTTTGATATAATAGACTTGTAAAAGTTTCAACAGTCCTAAGATCTCCTATAGAGCTGAATCTTTTGAAACCCAGCCAAGCACTCATAACGCAATAGTGGTCAGAACAAAAGCTCCCGGCTCCGTTGGCAAGTCTGTTGCCCATTTCTATTTCAAAACAACATGCCTGTCAATGAATGAAGGGGCAGGGTGGAATGGGGCATAGGTGGGCATAGGTGCAAAGCATTATTTTCTATCTTCAGAAGAAATGATTTTTTAAATAGCAAGATCTGGCAGTCCAATTAAATCAGAGCACAAAACATGGAAGCATAGGACATCTTTTTACATTTTTCACTGCATTATGGCGCTTTCTTGATTGGAAATGTACTGAAATGGATATAAAAATAAATTCAATGATAGTTAATATCACAGTAGACTTACCTTATAAAAACCACATAATGTTGTATCAAAACAACAACTAATACAGCAACTAATAGATGATGACTCAGCACTTACTTTTCAGAATGTTCTGAATTCCTCAAAAGGGTTTCTACTTCCTTCATGAACTTTTGAACTGGTATGCTTTTAATGGCTTTCAATATCTGCTCCACCCATGCCCCCACCCCCAATGCCAGATGAAAATGGTGTGCAATAGGAGATTCAACTTTTAATTCTCATTTTCAAAGCGAACCTCAGATTCGGAGGGTGTGTGTTTTGAGCTGCTAAAAAGCCAGAGGCAAATGGCACAGAGGTGGGAATGGAAAATTGGATTTTCTTCTAAAAAAAAAGTAACTTCTGCTATTCATGCACACAACTGTACCTTAATAGATGGAAAGTCAGCCCAGAAGATTGGCAAAATAGTAGAAACAAGCAAAGTGTGACTAAAAAAAGCAAAGAGGGGGTGGAAATTACTGTATTTGAACTGATCTGATTTATTATTATTACATTGCATTAGTATACAGTGCAAAGTATTGTTTTGTGTGCGTTATACAGACAAAGCAGGAAAGGGGATGGTGCAGAATGTAATGTTACAGTAATAGCTAGGTTGTAGAGAAATATGAAATATCAACTTAATGCGAGGTGGATCCATTCAAAAGTCTGATGGCAGCAGGGAAGAAGCTATTCTTGAGTCGGTTGGTTTATATCCTCAAACTTTTGTATCTTTTTTACAATGGAAGGAAGTGGAAGAGAGGATGCCCCTGGGACATGGGGTCCTTGATTATGCTGGCAGCTTTTTTGATTCAGCAGGAAGTGAAGAAGACCATGGATGGGAGGCTAGTTTGTGTAATGGATTGGGCTTCGTTCACAACCCTTTGTAGCTTCTTGTGATCTGGGATAGAACAGGAGCCATATCAAACTGTGATACAATCAGAAAGAATGCTTTCCATGGTGCATCTACAAAAGTTGGTGAGAATCATAGCAGACATGCCAAATTTCTTTAGTCTTCCGAGAGTATGGAGGCGTTGGTGGGATTTCTTAACCGTAGCTTCAATATGGAGTGACCAGGACAGGTTGTTGCTAATCTGGACACCTAAAAACATGAAGTTTTTGATCCTTTCTACTTTGCCTCCATTGACATAGACATGGCATGTCCTTCACTATGCTTCCTGAAGTTGATGGCAATCTCCTTCATTTTGTTGCCACGAGGGAGAGATTATTGTCATCACACCAGTTCACCAGATTCTCTATCTATAAAAACTAACAGACAGGCCGGAATTCTCCAGCCATTCTGGGATTCTCCAGCTTTGCTGATGCACAAACTAGCCCACGGTTTCCCATCAGTGTGAGGTGACATCAATGGAAATTCCCATTGATAACAGTAGGACTAGAGAATCCTGCTATTGGCAGACAACGCGTCACCTCCTGCCAACTAGAAAGTCAGAGAATCTCACCCAATGAACTTTACAGACACACTAAAAGGAGAGAAAGTAATCCCTCAGAGGATGAATCTGGTGAATTAAAGATGAAAGATAGAAATGACTGATACATTGAAAAAGTATTTTGTATCCATCTTCACACTAGACGACACTAAAAGCATCCTAATAACAGTTAACAATCGTAGAGCAAAAGGCAGGGAGGATCTTAAAACTATTAGCATCACCAAAGAAAACATACCATGAAAACTAATAGGACTAAACGTGACTAAGTCCCCCAGATCTGATTACCTATATCCTAAAAGATATAGGATAAAAGAAGTGGCTGTAGAGGTCGTAGATGTACTGGTTGCAATCTTCTAAAAAAATCTCTTAATTCTGGAAAAGTTCCAGTGAATTAAAAATTCATAAATATAATGCATCTCTTCAAAAATGGAGAGAGTCAGAAAGTACATCAAGTAGTCTGAAAATGCTGGAATCCATAATCAAGCAAACAGTAGCAGGACAATTTAAAAACCATAATAAAATCAAGGAAAGCCAATATGATTTTTACCAAAGAATAATCGTGGTTGGCAAATTTATTGGTTTTCTTTGAGGGTGTAAGAAGCAAATGGATAAAGGGGAATCAGTAGATGTGGTATATTTCTACTTCCAAAAGGCATTTGATTAGGTGCTACATAGAAGGTTATGATACGTGATATGAGTTTATGATATTGGGGGGTGATATATTAACATGGTTAGAGGATTGACTAACAGGAAGCCGAATCAGGACAAAATGGATAATTAAAATTTGGTAAAATGCAGCCACAGGAATCAGTGCTAAGGCCCCAATTATTTACAATCTATAACTTTGAACAGGGGCCAGAGTATATATTGCAATTGATTTTGTTGATGATACAAAGATGAGTGGAAAAGGAAGGTGTAAGGGACACACAGACAATGTGCAAATTGGTATGGGTAAGTTAACTCAGTAAGAGGTCTGACAACACCAATTTTAAATCCAACTGATTTATTTGATAGTAAACTTGCCAGCTTTCGGCCTTTGTGCCTTCGTCAGGCGAATGAGATGTTCTGGTCTCCAAAAGCACACATATCAGCACAGACAGTTTACAGATTGCTGATTAGAATGCGTAGTCTAAGGAGTTTCAGCAGACAGTACTGGAAGTGGGCATCATTAACTAGATCACAATAGTCAAGAAAACACTACAGATGAGAATCATATTGCTATGCACATAATAAAGCAGAAATCTATATTCTTCCTCCAAAATAGAGCCAAGATGAATCCAGTAACACCATTGAAAGCATTATCTCATAAAGGATTCTTTCTAAAATCCTAATTGAACTGGAATGAAAGGTTCACTTACTGTTTTGCAGAGAGCCCCTTACCATACTTCCTGTACACCTATGACTGTATGGCCAAATTCCCTTCCAAGGGATTTCTTCAATTTTCAAATTTGCTGATGTCATAACTGGATTGAGTCGGATCTCAAACAATAATGAGACAGAGTACAGGAAAGAGATAGCGAATCTGGTGAACTGATCTCACCCTCAATATCAACAAAACAAAGGAGATAATCATTGACTTCTGGAAGTGTAGTGGAGGACATGCCCCATCTACATTAATGGGGATGAAGTAAAAATGGTGGAGAGCTAAAGGGTTTGGAGGTGTCCAGATCATCCACAACCTATCCTGGTCCCTCCATGCCAATATTATACTTGAGAAAACCCGTCAAAGCTTGTACTTTCTCAGGAGACTAAGGAAATTTGGCATGTCTGCTATGAATCTCACCAACTTTTATAGATGCACCACCAAAAGCATCACTTCTGGTTGTATCACAGCTTGGTATAACTCTTAATCTGTGCAAGACTGCAAGAAATTACAAAGGGTCATGAACGAAGCCCAGTCCATCACTCAAACCAGTCTCCCAACCATTGACACTGTCTACACTTTCCGCTGCCTCAGAAGAGCATAATTAAGGATCCCATGCATCCCGGATATACCTTCTTCCATCAGGAAAGAGACACAAAAACCTGAGGATACATGCCAACCGTCTGAAGAACTGCTTCCTCTCTGCTGCCATCAGACTTTTCATAGAATCATAGAATCCTACAGTGCAGAAGGAAGCCATTCGTCCCATCATATTTGGACCAATCACAATCCCACCCAGGCCCTATCCCATAACCTCATGAGCTTAATCTAGCTGGTCTCCCTGGCATTTAGCATGGCCAATCCACCGAATCTCTGCATCTTTGGACTGTGGAAGAAACTGTAGCACCAGGACAAAACCCACACAGACAAGGGGAGAATGTACAAGTTCCATACAGAAGTAACTCAAGCCAGAATCAAACCTGTGTCCCTGGTATTGTGAGGCAGTAGTGCTAACCACTGTGCCACTGTGTCACCTCTGTAACCATTGTGCTGCCCTTTTGAATGAACCTACCTCACAGGAGCGGCATGTTGGCACAATGGGTAGCACAGCTACCTTACAGCACCAGAGTCCAAGGTTCAATCCTGACCCCGGGTCATTGTCTGTGTGGAGTTTGCACATTCTCCCCATGTCTGCGTGGGTTTCCTCCAGGTGCTCTGGTTTCCTCCCACAGTCCAAAGATGGGCGGGTCAGGTTGACTGGCCATGCTAAATTGACCCCAGGGGATTTGCAAGGTAAATATGTGGGGTTATGGAAATAGAGCCTGAAGGGATTATGGTTAGTGCAGATTCAATGGGCTGAATGGTCTTTTTCTGCATTGCAAGGATTATATGATAATGTGATCTTTCTCTACACCCCAGCAATGACTACATTTGCACTCTCCCCTTTCCTTCTCCATAAATGGTATGTTTTACTGTGGCATGCAAGAGACAATACTTTTCGCTGATACTAATACATATAACATTAATAAATTAAATCAAATCAAATCAAGAGTATTCAGAGGTGATGATGTGTGATTCTGGAATAATATTGGTAAGTAAGATCCTGCTCGGCTGTTGCTTGACAATATTGTGGCACATTAATAGTAGTCCTCAGACATTAGTCAGGAAGGTTTTTCAGGATAGATACTACCAAAGTTTACCAGATATTATTCCAAGAAAAGATAGATGGGCTTAGATGCTGTTTTATGGATTGGTAATAGCAAAAAAAACCTGAAGAAACTCTTTTGATCAACCTGATGCATTGCCAATGCTCTAAGTTGCCATTTGTTGCTATTCAACCTCATGCTGTGTGCTATTTTAAGGAAGTATTTTTGAAGTGGGGTGAAAGTTAGCTACATTACCCTATGCTAGGAGCTAATTATACAAATCTAGATTAAAAGCTATTTGGAAACAAAAAGCATTTTGTTCCTTCTCTGACCATAACTAATTTAGTTTTGATCAGTGCCACTTCAACTGATTTTGCTATCATTATATTGACGTATATTTTGTTGTTCACGCTTTTGCTCATGCTAGATTGCTTAATAGTTATTTTTACACTGACCTCGAGTGCTTATGCATAGCACTGAAACAGGAACAGCGCAGCTGTAATGAGGCCACAATATATGAATGAGTGAGTTCTACGTTGGAATAGACCACAGAAAGCTGTCAGTTAGTGCTTATGATTAGCTTATTATAGCATCTCTTTCCCACCAATAGTGCATGGTAACCACTTACTAGCAATTGTGTTTGGTGTGGCATGGTGGCACAGTGGTTAGCACTGCTGCCTCACAGTGCCAGGGACTTTGGTTCAATGGCTTTGGGTGACTGTCCATGTAGAGCTTGCACATTCTCCTTGTGTTTGTATGGGCTTCCTCTGGGTGCTCTGGTTTCCTCCTAGAGATATGTGGGTTAGGTTGATTGGCCATTCTCAATTGATGCTTGTGTCAAGAGGATTAGCAAAGTAAATGTGTGGGGTTGCAGGAATAGGATGGGATTGTGATCAGTGCAGATTTGCTGGGCTGAATAGCCTCCTTCTGTATTATAGGGATTCTATGATAGATGAGCTGCATTCTTTTGAAGGTTTAATTTCAGATTGTATTTTGCTTGGAAGTTTGATTATTTAAAAAAAATGTGCATGTTGTTATTTGCATCTTAAAGTGAATCAGAAATTACTACTTGATCAATTATAATTTAATAATGATTATGAATTATTTTCAGATATGTTAAAACATGAATATACACGCTGCAAAATTATTAGTTGCATTGTTATTTCTTCATAATAAAGGCATTGTTTATTTTGGCATAAACCATTGCTGATCATATAATTTGTTTTAAAACATAATTGGAAACTCAGTTGGACTTGAAACAATCCATAAGCATTTTGCACTGTCTGGTAAAGTATTTCAGTGTTAGTTTGCCAAGATATGAATAAAACTAACTGACTCTGACATATTGGCTCGCCAATATTAATTGAATCTTCCAAGGTTAGTTAATGAGTTATCTCTTATCATGGACTGTTGCTTTTTGTGAATTCTTTTTTATTCATGCATGGAATGGGTGTTGGCTGGTCCAGCACTTATTGCCCATTCATCATTATCCCTGAAAGGATGGACGTGAATCGGTTTGTTGAATGCTGCAGTTGATGTGATGTAAGTAAGTGCTGTTAAAAAGGGAGTTCCAAGATTTTGACACAATGATGGTGAAGGAATGGCAATATAATCAACATGGTCTGTGACTTGAGCTGGAATTTAATATTGCTTCCATTGTCTGCTGCCTTGTTGATGGGGAAGGTAATGGCCTAATGGTACTATCGATGGACTCTTAATCCAGAAATTCAGCTATTGATTTGGGGACCTGTGTTTTTATCCTGTCACGGCAGATGATAGAATTAGAATTCAATAAAAAAATCTGAAATTAAGAGTCTACTGATAAACATGAAACCATTGTCAATTCTTGCAAAAACCCATCTAGTCCACCAATGGTTTTTAGGGAAGGAAATCAGCCATTCTTACTTGGGTTGGCCTACATGTGACTCCAGAACTGCAGCAATGTGGTTGACTCTGAACAACCCTCCAAGGACAACTAGGGATGGGCAATAAATCGCTGACCAGTGATATTCATGTCCCACAAACAATAAAAGAAGTTCTGGGAGATAGAAGTTGAGAGTTTGGAAGATACCGTCAAAGAAGACTTGATAAGTTACTACAATGCATTCTTGTATATGGTAGACATTGCTGCCACTCAGTGGTGGAGAGATTGAATATTTAAATTGTAGACGGGTGGCAACGTCAAGTGGCCTGTTTGTCCTGGATAGTGTCAAACTTCTTCAGAGTTTTTGAGGCTGTACTCACCCAGGCAAGTGGAAAATACAAAGAAGAACAAAGAAAATTACAGCACAGGAACAGGCCCTTCGGCCCTCCAAGCCTGCACTGACCATACTGCCTGATTTAACTAAAATTCCCTACCCTTCCAGGGACCATATCTCTCTATTCCCATCGTCTTCATATATTTGTCAAGATGCCCCTTAAAAGTCATTAATGTATCTGCTTCTACTACATTCCCGGCAACGAGTTCCAGGCAGCCCATCACCTTCTGTGTAAAAAATCCGCTTCTCCTTTAAACCTTGTCCCTTGCATCTTAAACATGTTCCCTTTAGTAATTGACGCTTCCACCCTGGGAAAAAGCTTCTGACTATCCATTCTGCCGATGCCTCACATAATCTTATAAACTTCAATCAGGTCACTTCTCAACCCCCATCATTCCAGTGAAAACAAACTAAGTTTTTCCAACCTCTCCTCATAGCTAATGCCCTCCATACCAGGAAACATCCTGGTAAATCTTCTCTGTACCCTCTCCGAAGCCGCCACACCCTTTTGGTAGTGGCAACTGGAATTGAACACGATATTACAAATGTGGCCTAACTAAGTTCGATAAAGCTGCAACATTTAAACTCAATGCCCTGACCAATGAAGATAAGCATGCCATATGCCTTCTTGATTAACTTCTCCACCTGCGTTGCCACTTTCAGTGACTTGTGTACCTGTACACCCAAGTCCCTTTGCCTATTAATACTCTTAAGAGTTCTGCCATTTGCTGTATATTTCCTGTTTGTATTAGATTTTCCAAAATGCATTACCTCACATTTGTCAGGAATAAGCTCCATCTGCCACCTCTCCACCCAAGTCTCCAACTGATCTATATCCTGCTGTATTCCCTGATGGTCCTCATCGCTATCTGCAAATCCACCAACCTTTCTGTTACCCACAAACTTACTAATCAATCCAGTTACATTTTCCTTTAAATCATTTATATATATTACAAACAGCAAAGGTCCCAGCATTGATCCCTGATCAGCCACTTGTCACAGCCCTTCATTCAGAAATGTACCCTTCCATTGCTAATTTCTGTCTTCTTTTACCCAGCCAGTTTTGTGCCCATCTTGCCAGGTCACCTCTGATCCCATGCAACTTCACCTTCTGCACCAGTCTGCCATGAGGAACCTTGTTAAAGCACTTACTGAAGTCCATGTAGACAACATCCACTGCCCTACCCTCATCAATCATCTTTGTCACTTCCTCAAAAAACTCGATCAAGTTGGTGAGACACGACCTCCCCTTCAGAAAACCATGTTTGCCTCTCACTAATACATCAACTTATTTCCAAGTGGGAATAAATCTTGTCTCGAAGAATCCTCTCCTACCACTGACGTATGGCTCACCGGCCTGTAATTACCTAGATTATTCTTGCTACTCTTAAACAAAGGAACAACATTGGCTATTCTCCAATCCTCTGGGACCTCCTCTGTAGTCATGATGTAGAGATGCCGGCATTGGACGGGGGTAAACACAGTAAGAAGTCTGACAACACCAGGTTTAAGCCCAACCGATTTATTTGAAGTAAACTCACAAGTTTTCGAGGTGTTTCGACCTCTTTGTCAGGTGAATGAGGTGTTCTGATCTCAGACAGCACATATAACAGCACAGACAGTTTACAGGTTACTAATTAGAATGCGAATCTTTACATCTAACCTGCTATTCAAGTCTTAAAGTGGCCAACAATGTGAGTGGAAGGAGCACTGAGCACAGGTTAAAGAGATGTATATTGTCTCCAGACAGTACAGTAAGTGAGGTTTTGCAAACCCAGGCAAGTCATGGGAGTTACAGCTAGTGTGACATGAAGCCAAGATCCCTGTTGAGACCGAGCTCGTGTGCAGAACTTGGCTATCAGTCTCTGCTCAGCGATTCTGCACTGTCGTGTGCCGTGACACTCCAGGGACACTTCTCATCACATTGGATGTTTTGGCACTCTACACCAACATCCCCCAAGACGATGACATTGCATCAATTGCCTCAGCACTCAGTGCCGACACCTGCCAGTTTCCGGATGCAATTTTACTACAATCTGCTTTATCCTAGACTACAATGTCTTCATCTTCAATAACCAGTTTTTCATCCAGGCACACACAATGGCCATGGAGACCAAATTCGTACCTCAATATGCCAACATCTTCATGCACAGGTTCAAACAAGACTTCTTCACCGCACAGGACCTTCAACCGAGGCTATACATTAGATACATCGATGACATTTTCTTCCTTTGGACTGATGGTGAACAATCATTAAAACAACTATATGATGATATCAACAAGTTCCATCCCACCACCAATCTCACCATGGATTATTCTCCAGAATCGGTTGCACTCTTGGACACACGCATCTCCATCAAGGACGGTCACCTCAGCATCTCACTGTACTGCAAGTCCACAGACAACCTCACAATGCTCCATTTCTCCAGTTTCCACCCTAAACACGTTAAAGAATCCATTCCCTATGGACAAGCCCTCCGTATACACAGAATTTGTGCAGATGAGGAGGATCGTGACAGACACCTCCAGATGCTGAAAGATGCCCTCGTGAGAACAGGATATGGCGCTCGACTCATCAATCGACAGTTCCGACGTGTCACAGCGATAAACCGCACTGACCTCCTCAGAAGACAAACAGGAGACACGGTGGACAGAGTACCCTTTGTTGTCCAGTACTTCCCTGGAGCGGAGAAGCTACGACATCTTCTCCGGAGTCTTCAACATATCATTGATGAAGGCGAACATCTCGCCAGGGCCATCCCCACACCCCCACTTCTTGCCTTCAGACAACCGCTCAACCTCAAGCAGATCATTGTTCGTAGCAAACTACCCAACCTTCAGGAGAACAGTGACCACAATACCTCACAATCCTGCTACAGCAACCCATACAAGACATGCTGAATCATCGATATGAATGACATCAACACACGTGAGAATACTATCCACCAGGTACACGGTACATACTCTTGCAACTTGGCCAACGTTGTCTACATAATACGTTGCAAGATAGAATGTCCCGAAGCATGGTACATTGGGGAGATCATGCAGACACTACGACAGCGGATGAATGAACATCGCTCGACAATCATCAGGCAAAACAGTCCCCTTCCTGTTGGCGAACACTTCAGCGGTCACAGGCATTCGGCCTCCGACCTTCGGGTAAGCGTTCTCCAAGGGGGCCTTCATGACACACAACAGTGCAGAGTCACTGAGCAGAGACTGACAGCCAAGTTCCGCACACGAGGACGGTCTTAACAGGGATCTTGGCTTCATGTCACACTATCTGTAACCCCTGTGACTTACCTGGGTTAGTAAAAAACCTCACTTACTGTGCTGTCTGGAGACAATACACATCTCTTTAACCTGTGCTCAGTGCTCCTTCCACTCACATTGTTAGCCACTTTAAGACTTGAATAGCAGGTTAGGTGTAAAGATTCACACTCTAATCAGTAGTCTGTAAACTGGCTGTGCTGTTACATGTGCTGTTTGAGACCAGAACACCTCATTCACTTGACGAAGAGGTCGAAACACCTCAAAAGCTTGTGAGTTTACTATCAAATAAATCAATTGGGCTTAAACCTGATGTTGTCAGACTTCTTACTGTGTTTACCTCCCCTGTAGCCAGTGAGGATACAAAAATTTCCCTCAAGGCCCCAACAATTTCCTCCCTTGCCTCTCTCAGTATTCTGGGGTATATCCCATCAGGCTCCAAGGACTTGTCTCCTTAATGTTTTCTAAGAACCCCAATGCCTCATTCTTTTTGATCTCAACATGACTCAAACTATCTACACATACTTTCCCAGACTCATCATCCACCAAATCTTCTCTTTGGTGAACACTGATGCAAAATATTCATTTAATACTTTATCCATTTCCTCTGGCTCCACACATAGATTGTCCTTAAGTAGGCCAACTCTCTCCTGGCTATCCTCTCGCTCATTATATATACATATATTAAAAGCCTTGGGAATTTTCCTTAATCCTGCTGGCCAATGTTTTCTCATGATTCAAAGAACAACAAAGAACAAAGAACAAAACAGCATGGGAAACAGGCCCTTTGGCCCAACGAGCCCGCGCCACCACCCCGATGTTCCCATCTCTACCCGCGATCCCTGTCCATGTTTATAGAACATATATTCCTTTTAGCACTCCTTGCTCCTTGCTTAAGTTTCTTTCTAATTTCCTTGTATTCTACACTTGCTTCATGTATTCCCAGCTTCCTAGCTTTGACAAATGCTTTTTTTTTTCTCTTTAATTCGGCTCACAATATGCCAAGAGGCAATTTGGCATGGTCAATACACCTAACCTGCACATCTTTGATCTGTAGGAGGAAACCTGAGCATCTGGAGAAAACTCATGCAGAAATGGAGAGAACGTACAAACTCTATACAGTCACCCAAGGTTGGAATCGAGCTCAGGTCCTTGGTGCTGTGAGGCAGCAGTACCAACCATTATACCAGCATGCTGTACATTCAAAGCAGTCCAGAGAAGATTCACTAAGTAGATACCTGGAATGAAAGGATTATCTTATGAGGAAAGACTGTTTACATTGGCATTTACAAGAATGAGAGGTATTCAATTTCTTATTGAAATACATAAGATTCTGAGAGATGGATGCTGAAGGGATGTATTCCCTTAGGAGGGAGATTGGAACTAGGGGATTTAATCTAAAACTAAGGGGCCTTCCATTTAACTCAGAGAAAACTTCTTTCTCAGAGGATCATGCGTCCGTGGAATTTCCTTTCCCAGAGAGGATTGCAATGTCATTGAATATTTTTCAGGATAAGTTAGATAAGTTCTTAATGGAGTCAAAGGTTCTAAGGATAGACAAGTTTAGTGGAGATAATGATCAGATCAGCCATGATCTTATCAAATGGCTGAGCAGGCTCAAAGGGCCAAATGGCCTACTCCCATTTTTGAATCATAAATTTGCATGTCCATATCTGCATTTAGACAGTTACCTGGGTAAATGGGTCGAGAGGGATATGGGCAAAATGCAGGCAATTGGAACCAGCGTAGCAGTTATAAAAAAAGGGTAGCATGGATAAATAGGGCTGAAAGGCCTGTTTATATGCTGCAAACTTCTCTGACTCTATGACTCATATAATGACAGGGAATTCAGTGATGGTAGTGTGATTGAGACTCAACCGGAGATAATTTGATACCCTTTTCTTGGAGAAGGATATTGTGTTTGTGTGACCCAAATAGGGCGACATGGTGGTACAATGGTTAACACTGCTGCCTTACAATGCCAGGGACCTCCACACTGTCTGTGTGGAGTTTGCACATTCTTCCAGTGTCTGTATGGGTTTCCTTCCACAGTCTGAAAGATGTGTTGGTTAGGTTCATTGACCTGAACAGGCACCAGAGAGTGGTGACTAGGGGAATGTCACAGTAACTTCATCGCAGTGTTAATGTAAGCCTTACTTGTGATTAAATAAATACAACCAATGTAACTGCATTGCTCAATATCTACACTATTACCTTGATGTAACAGTATGGATGTATGGGACAAGAAGGGGGCAAGAAAAATGAAGGAAGTTTTCTGAAAATCCATTTTGCTTTATGAATTTTATATTTTCAATTCAGGGCAATTGATTTTTTTAATGGTACGAACAGCACCGTCACATGTTTCTCTGAGCTTAACCAAGCTGTCAGAGGCTGTTAAAATCTTAAAAGTCCTCATGTCAGCCTTTGCCAACGTAGTAAAGATCTCAGAGCAACCGTCACTGCCGGATTGCTTCTGGCAGCTTTCATTCATCAAATAAATAGCTCCTGAGGTATTTCATTACTAAATAATGAATTCTGTGACAATGTACTAGTTAGGCATAGTACAGAAATGACCTATATTAACCCCATTTAATGCTATAACTGCAAATTGTTAGAACAGGAATCTTACTTAAACAATTATTAGGCATTCAATTATTTGCCACTTATTATAACATTCATGTCAAAGTAAATTAGATAAAGCAACAGATTATTTTGCCTAATTGTTAATTGTTATTTACTGTAACAGAATCAAAGTTGTATAATTTTGATCTTTCAAGCGATGATGGGAATGAAAATTAAAACTAAACCTTGGGATTGTGAGAGAAATTGCTTGAAATGCCGCGGGGAAAAAAATGAGTTCACATTTTCTATATGTGCCTTCATCAGTACTGAATGCAAATTGTTGGCAAGAATTTTCCTGAGGGTGGAAAACACAGAATGCAAAACAGGAAAAGGGGAGAAACAATGGACACTCCGATGGCTAAGAGGGAGTTCATGAGTTGAATGGATGACATTATTTAACTTAATCCATGACTGCAGAACTGCAGGCTATGAATACAAAACTAACAAGTCACAATCTCTTCTAACCAATCTCTCCCGATTGGCTGGCATTGGCATATTGTTGCAGCACAGAAATTTTTCTCTGTCTCTATTTGTATTATATCTGACTTGGGGAGTGCTTTGAAGCTGACGTTGTGAATTGCGAAAAGCTTTCAGTTCCCCATCAATGTGTTTGTATATTTCACCTACGTGGGTGCAAAATAAATCCACAATGATCAGTGACAGCAGTGTCTTCATGGACCATATTTGCATCAAATTACAAATTAAGGTGTCACATTAAGCATGTCTGTAGCTGAAAGGAAAATCAAGGCTCACATTTTCACATCTGCTCAAATATACAACTCAAACATACACATTCACTTAATACAAATCAGCAAAGATGCGCAGAAACTCATAGAAAAACAAGAAATTGAAATTCAGCAATTACAGTCAATCCTTTCACATTGCCGCATTTATTTTTCCAAAAGCTATATTTATTTGGAGCCAGGTAAAGATAAAACCCCAGTGAATAATCATACTGAACAACTACAGCCATTTTGACTTCAGCCTGGCATGATGGTCATAATTTACATCAGCAACAACAACTATTAGCATTTATATAGCACCTTAATCATTCTTATGAACAGAAAGTTCATAATTCGTTTGTTTTAGAATAAAACTTAAAGTTTTAGGAATCAAAACAAGCAATGCTAAAGTAAATACAATTCAAATGAGATTGAAATTTATTACAGTTAAAAATTTGGGATCAGGTTAACTTTAAAGCTAGAAAGATGAGATCATAAAACAGCAAATCGTTTACTTAGCTGAAGAATTTGAGACAAGACTTCTGTGATTATTCCAGTAAAATATATAATTTATTCATATAGTTTCCCAGTCTTAAGGAAAGCTTTGGATTTAAAAGGTAGCTAATTTATATATTTGACCTGGAAACAGGCTGCATGTGTCACATTGATAAGGGGATGTAAGGTGAGATTCTTTGTTTTGAATTTATCTTTGTGAATTTCTTTAGGCTCTGGTCAGCAAGCAAGACTGGTTAATGTGGAAAAGCAGCTAAGAGACTGTGTTGGCTTTGGGTCTTATGTGGGTCTTTGTAGAAATGGAGAAATAAAACCAGATTAAGAACTGATACTACTGTGGTTTCCGGTGTTGATAACGTTCTCCATCCCAAACTCTGGAGGCAGCCCCAAACATTCTACATGTAAGGCCTGACTTCTGTATGCCATGTTTTTCTGGACGTGTTTGGGAGTTGTGTGTTATCCCATGGAGAATTGGGTAAGTTGAGGGGCAGGAGGAAAGGGATGGCATGGGAAGATATCAATCGGTCCTTCATCTGTGTCCTATTAGTGGGATGGGATGGCACAGTGTTACAATGGTTACTGCCTCATAGTGTCAGGGACCCGGGTTCGATTCTGGCCTTGGGTCACTGTCTTTGTGGAGTTTGCACATTCTCTCCGTGTTTTCATCTGTTTCCTCCAGGTGCTCTGGTTTCCTTCCATAGTCCAAAAATGTGCAGGTTAGGTTCATGTTAAATTGTCAGGGGGACTAGCAGAGTAAATATGAGAGGTTATGGGAGTAGGGTCTGGGTAGGATTGTGGTCAGTGTAGATTCAATGAGCTGAATTGCCTCCTTCTGCACCGTCGGGGTTCTATGACTCTATGAGATGCAGATCTGCTACACGTTGTCCATCAGTGCCCACCTTGGAAGGCACTAGCAGAAGGTCCCATGGGAAATTCACAACAGCAGAAAAACAATTTCTAGGCTGATACTGAATTCCAGCTCCCCCCGGCCCCGCCATCCAACCCACTATTGCACCTATTAGTGGGGGCTTGACAGAATTTTGATCACTTTTCTTTGCATTTACATAAAGTCAAGTGCCTCCATAAAAGGGCCTCATTCTTCATTATTCTGAAAGAGAAATTAACAATTTTCTATTGTTATCCAAATAGCTGAAAATTGTTGATTTTTTTGCCTTAAAAACAAACCTTAATCTTGCTGCAATGAATATGATTGATATACAATTGATTCTGATTATGAGTGAGTGCGAGTGTAATAATCACGTACTGAGAGCCTTAGAAACAAACATTTCTCATATAAATGGCACCCAATTTTGTAAAGGGTCAGCCCAACAATAAAGACCTTAATTCTGACATCTTGGCCTCTCCTTTCTTCTTTGTTACAAATGTTTCTGTAACAAAAAGTTGAAGATCAATATGAAATCTAAGGATTGAATGTACATCGAAAGGCTCACAATGTCATGTAACTAGAATCCAAACTAAAAGGAAATATCACAGGGCTATCCAATGATTTGTGAAAGCATTATTCCATTATCCTTTCTTTAGAAGGTTATTTAAGTCCTGTTCCTCCCTGTCAAATTATAATTGTCTAAATTCATCAGATGTACGTTCCTCTCTGTACTATTTATTCAAAATTTAATCTCAGAGAGGCTGCTGACTTTAATGAATGCAAACCCCACTGAGCAATCTCCCAGGAGAAGAAAACATGTTAACTGAAAATGCCAGGGCTTCCTCATTTGCCCTCCTCCACTGGAAAAATGGCAATGAAAAGTCCTGATCTCACTAGTGTTAATTCAGAATGCCTGCCTCCCAGCTGCACTCAAGACTTGGAAACAGCAGCTAATGTCCTTCTCTGCATAAATCACAGTAACATTGGCTTAAGTCACTGCAACATTATCAGAGAGCACAACCTGAAGCTACAATTACTCTCACTTTTTGTGATAGGAACGGAGTAAAGATGTGTCTTAATATAGATGCTTTCCTGCCACTTCCTTCAGTTTGACTCAATCAGGATATTGTGTTGTATTCAATTCAGTTTTGAGCACACTGAGAAAGCACTGTTTGATCAATATTTTAATAGAAGTCAGGATGTCTATTTGCAATGCTTGGTTGCTAAATGTTCTTCACATATGCATGATGGAACAGTGGTTAGCACCGCTGCCTCACAGCGCCAGGGACTTGTCTTTGATTCCTGGCTTGGGTTACTGTCTGTGCAGAGTCTTCCCTTTCTCCTCATGTCTGCACAGGCTTCCGCCGGGTGCTTCAGGTTCCTCCCACTGTTCAAAAGATGTGCTGGTTGTGCATTAGCCATGCTAAATTCTCCCTCAGTTTGCTCATCCAGGTGACTAGGGGATTTTCACAGCAACTTTATTGCGGTGTTAACGTAAGCTGACTTGTGATACTAAGGGCCTGATTTTACCATTGTGTTGCACCCATTTTTGGCTGCGGAAACCTAGTCACGAAGTGAGTAATGTGATGGTGCCTGCATCCGCACCAATTCCCTCTTTACCAGAGCCGGAAAATCAGGACCACGCCTGAAACATTTGCATGCATTTAAATTGACTTAATGGGCTGCATGCCCAAGTTTACCAGCAGTTCCCCCTTTATCATTGTATTCACCCATCGGGAATTGGTGTGAAACAGACATGCTGTATATAAGTCCAATTTAGGCGCTCCATCAATGAGGCTTAGCAAGGAAGTAGGTGCCTAGTGTCCAATGGCTCTCTGTTTGAGATCAGTGGGGCTGAAAGGGGGTCTGCTGCCACTCTGCCTGAGATCATTGGGGGGAAAAAGCGGGGGGGGGGGTCTGCTGCCACTGCTTGTGGTAGTGGGGGAGAAGGGGGAGGGGCCTGCGATCGATCTGGGTGGTGGAGAGGGTGGGAAGATAAGGGGGTCAGTAATGTTGTGGAGGTGGAGCAATGTCTATGGGAGTCATTATGCGGCTCAGGAAAGATGTGGCGGGGGGAAGCATTCTATCTTTTTTTTCTGCACACGCGCAGTTGGAGGTGCCATTAGATCTGCAGGATTTCGGGTGCAGTAAGCCCTGCCCACAGACATTCGAATTCACTGATATTTTTGCAGGCAGAGGGTGTCTGGAGGAAGCTGGGGAATGGATCAGAAAAGTCAAATCTGAAACACTCCCAGTTTCAAGTTCCTCCAGCACTTAGAATCAAAAGAGTAAAATAGGGCCCTAAGCGTCACAATGTGGTCATGGTAAATTGCCTCTTAGTGTCAGGGAGACTAGCATGATAGTGACACCAATAAATAAACTTAATCTTTTATGTAGCTCAGCAGAGATAAATCATGGCACAGGTAGAGATTTACCAATCTCGTTCATGTTGTCAAGGTAAGTCCATCTTCAAATAGCATAACAATATATCCTGCCAAGAGTATTCACTCACCCCATTCCTCCTCCAGAATTCCTCCCTCTGGGGCCACGAACCATTTAGATAAAGAATTTTGAAAATACACTATGATGTTCCTCCTACAGTTTTGTCCCTTGCTCCAGTATATTATGAACCTTCACACAAATAAAATGTTTAACAACATAAAGTTAAAATGGTCGCCTCAAACCATGAGACTTTTAGCAGTACTAACTCCAGACAGTCCTGAGACTCAAGCAAATTTCTAATTAAATATGGACATTCACAGCCGTCTGGGAAATTCATATGTCGCTTTATTTAAGAGGGGATTGTCAACAAAAGAACTATAGCATTCTAACCCATTCATCTTTCTGGTCCACCATGGACAAAAGACATTTTGAAGCTCAAGGTGTAATAGACAAACATGAAGGAGCTCCCATTGTCTTCTCATTGTATAATGAATATCTCACATCCAAACTCAAACTTCATAAATTTCAAAGTGTCACACAAATGCAGGTTAGATTCAAAAAGTTTGTTGTCTGCTTTTAAAACAGCAAGAATTAATTCTGTATAGACAAACAAAGAACAAAGAACAAAACAGCACGGGAAACAGGCCCTTCGGCCCAACGAGCCCGTGCCGCCACCCCGATGTTCGTACTTCTATCCGTGATCCCTGTCTATGTTTATAGATCTATGGATTAAAAACCAAATTTGAGACAATTTAGGGAGAATTTGTTTTGCCAATTAGCCTAAGAGCACATCTTTGGGATGTGGGAGGAAACCGGAGCACCCGGAGAAAACCCACGCAAGCACGGGGAGAATGCGCAAACTCCCACAGACACAGGCCCAAATCCATGTATCTGCACAGCACAGCGATAGTCACTGAGCTGTCGTGTTGCCCATCAAATGGTCCAGGTCAGGCGTACACTAACGACGTGAAGCACTAGGTTACTATCAGAAAGTCATCAAATAGCTGTGGTCAACTCTGTAGCCTGAGTACTAAACAATAAAACATTGAAAGCACGACTCTTCGCAAATTGTTCCTCCTTCAACTGGAAGCAAACCATCTGAAAATTCAACTCAAGAATCTTCACAATTTGCCGAGAAATCCCTGCTTACAAGACCTTTATTTCAACTTATCTAAGAATCTACAGCCAAAATTCTCCAGCCATTCTTGCTGACAGGATTTTCCAGTGCTTCCATCAACACACACCCCAACCATGGGTTTCCCGCAGGCATGGGATGATGTCAATGGAATTTCGCGCTGACAATGTCAGGACCAAAGGATCCCGCTGCTAGCAAATAATGTGCCACCTCCGGCCAGTGAAGCACACAGCTAGGAGGCTGGAGAATCTCACATTACATGTCTACCACAAAAGAGAAGCTGATGCAATTGTAATTATATTGTTTTTCTTTCTGTATCTAATCTTGGTGTGAGTGATAATGTGCATGAGTTGAATGAATGAGTCAACGTGTTTTTAAAACCTTTAGGCAAGTGTGGGATAATAAATAATCCCACATTTTATGTGGGATTATTTAAATTCATAAAATGCCTTGCTGCTGGGATTATTTAAAACGTAGCAATCTATTTAAGGCTAAAAATACACATGCCCTAATAAAAATCCCATTAATTATGGACAGTTAAATTTGGGTGGAATTTTACGGTCCCTCCAATCAGCAGGATTTTCCGGATCTGCCAGAATCAATGGAATTTTGAATTGGTTGCTGCATTTTTTGGCCCCACTCCCATGCTTCATAAAATTCTGTCCGTATATTCAGTTTGTTAAGCCAATCAAACAAGTATTACTTCTGCACTGGCTGTTTTCCAGACATAATTGCTGTTCTCATTTCCAGTTTTGCAAAATCTTTCAACGCAGTTTTTAGAGAATACGTGCACTTCCTCTTCTTCACGTCTGCAATTCTTCTAGCCTCTAGGTGAAGATTCCCCATGTCTTCCTTTGCTTCATTTGCCATTTCAGTTATACAAGATTTGATCACATTACAACAGTTCAGATTAGAGGCAAAGGCTGTTAATGCATGATATATGTCCCGAGGCAGCTTGCTCTGATTTGCTTCGCCAGTTCTTGCGTAATTTGCCCTTAAACATCAACAAACATTTGTAAGAGGCAGTGCTCCAGCATCAGATTTTGTCAGTTCAAATGGTTAACTTTATGAAAGACTGTCAGGACTTCTCACAATGTGCATCCATCTTCCTGCTGTGCATCATGTGACTGCCTACTGGAGAGGCGTTAACATAATGTTGGTTATTCTTCTACCTGACAAACAATATTAGGAAGGATCATTTAACTTGTGGTGAGGAAATGATGTGGCAAATCTGATAGATGGAAAGAAGGCAGTTCCTGCACTGCTGGTAAATATGGATACATTCGTAGATGAGTTTTCAATGAACAGAATCCAATATTTTATTGAATCAGACTGTTTAACTTAGTATTAAGATTGATTTGGAGATTTTCTCTTATACATTTTATCTGAAATATTTGTTCAAGAATAACAACTTTCATTTATAATCTTTTTTATTCATTCATGGATGTCACTGGTTGGCCAGCATTTATTGCCCACCCCTAGTTGCCCTTGTTCAGAGGGCAGTTGAGAGTCAACCACATTGCTGTGGCTCTGGAGTCACATGTAGCCCAGACCATGTAAGGATGGCAGATTTCCTTCCCTAAAGGACGTTTGTGAACCAGATGGGTTTTTTCTGACAATTAACAATGGTTCCATGGTCATCAGTCGATTCTTAATTTCAGATATTTTTTATGGAGTTCAGATTTCACCACCTGCTGTGATGGGATTTGAACCTAGGTCCTCAGAACATGAGCTGAATTTTTGGATTAAAAGCCCTTCAATAATGCCATTAAGCTATCATCTCCTACCAAAGCAACAATTTATAAAATTCAATATGTAAGTGTAGCAAATTATCATTATTATCAGTTATTAACTTTTGAGTACATTTTCTTCTTGGTGAAGTGTTGAATATTCAAGTTGCCTCTTATGCCAGGAAAATCAGTATGGGCTTTACTAATATCTGTTAACTATCAACATAGAACATAAAACATCCTCTCTGTTTTATATTATTTTAGAACATAAAATCATCAAATGGATCTAAGTTAGGTCAACTCAGTTAGAATTAGCTGTGGACTTCTTGAAGTTCCCTCTTTCTGCTTGTTTCCCACTCATTCTTGCTGCATATACAACATTGTTGATTTAAACTCTTTAATAATTTTGTAGTACGCATTTCTGGTAAACACCACACTTTATTGCTGCTGCACTTCAGTCATGAAAAATTTGCATATGCTCTGGCAATCTTCTGAGATTTTCTAATGATGAAAATGTCTCAATCAAACATCATAGATCCATGAGTAAATATACCTCTGGGGTTCATCTGCCACTAGTAGTCATTATATTACAATTAGAAATAAAAAAGATGAGAAATACATATAAGACAATGCATACATAGTTGGAATCAGTTCATGACATGAGAATGTAGCAAATATGTTGTCTGTGATAATAAATACCAATTATTTTAAAAGAAAATGTGAATTCAAATGGGTTGTTGCAATAATGGTGTGAAGACTCCACACTGTCAGTGAGTGGGGGGTTAGAAAGTATGCTCCAAATAAAAGCAAATTACTATGAATGCTGGAATCTGAAACTAAAAGAGAAAATGCTGGAAAATCTCAGCGGGTCTGGCAGCATCTGTAAGAAGAGAAAAGAGCTGACGTTTCGAATCCAGATGACTTTTTGACAAACGTCAAACCATGTCACCAGTTAAAAAAAGAATTCAATCAATCAATTTCATGACCTCATACATTTCAAAGTGCTCTTGAAAAGTACTCATTGTTGTAATGTAGGAGGCCTGGCAAACAAGGTATGCACAGCAAAATCCTGCAGACAGCATTGAGGTATTGATCAGAAAATTTGCTTTAATGATGTTCGTCATGTGGTAAATTGACTAGGACACCAGGTTGAATTTCCCAACTCTTTGAATAGTGTGAAGAGATTTTTTGCACCAAGCTGAAAAAGCAGTATTTCCAGCAGTACAGCACTCCTTCAGTGCTACAATAAAGCTCTAGCTTAAGCTTTGCGCTCAAATTTCTGGAGTGATACTTAACTTACAACCTTTGAGTAAGAGACACAAATGCTATTACTTAAACGAGGCTAATGTACATGTTATATATTTTGGTCTTTGCAGGACAATCCATTTTCCCATCAAATCAGCCAATATGTGCATATGATTTGATTCACAATACTCCAGTTGAATGATCCTTATTGTTTAAATGCATTCATGGTATGTGGATGTCACTGGCAAGGCCATCATTTATTAACCATTTTCAATCGCCCTTGAGAAAGTTCTGTAGCAGGTTTGGCCACCTTCCTGGTCTTCGGATGTGGTTGAAAGAATTCTGAAGGAAATAAAATGCAGATTTCAGAATTAATTTTAAACATTTATATGCTACATCTGAAGTATATTCTTCCAACGGGACATTCCTATCAGTTTCTTAACTTGAAATTGATGCAAATAGAACGCTTTCAACTTTTCTGTTCTTTTAAGCGTTTTCTCAATGAAACATTGCCCAGTTGATTTGTATTAACAAAACGAGATGCGACATCTCCACATGAATGAATGGTGCTTTGAGATTAAAACAACCGTTAATCCGTGAGGTACAAGAGGAAACAATGGAATGTCTCAAAAACATGTGTGACAAGGTCATATGCTTATGATCTGTTTCATAGTGAAAGAAGTGTGTACAGTTTGCTCTTGTTGCCTCGTGATGCACACAATGCAAACCAGGCACAGTTTCACTAGGCTATTTTCGGACTTAAAAAGATCTTTGTTCTCACAAAGTATTAAGTAAACAAGTGATTTTTCTGATGTTATTTGACATGTCTTTATTAACGGAAGAGGTCTCATGATCCTTCATTTCTCACTGGTTTGGAAGAAGGGCTGTGTTATTTAACTGTATTATTAAGTGGTAACTTGTATGCTTCTCCTTTCACCTAAGATTCAGGAAGGCAAGAAAAATGTTTACTTAATTTCAAATTAAGCTCAAAAAGAAGTGAATACTTCATTCTGCAGCAGAGCGTTTTTATGGAATTTAATGTTTAGAAAAGAGTGAACAAGAAAAGGATAGAAGTATTTCTTTTAAAATAAGTATCAGTCAGTAAAATGATTCAGAATTGAGGATCTTATGGGGAATTTTCATCCCCCTGCCCTTCCCACTCGCTTAATGGTTTAAATTGTTAAAAATGAGAATCCTCACAGAATTGAATAGCGCTGACCTGAAACCTGAACTCAGCTCATTGCAAAAGTATCTATGTCCAGTTTAACCTGTATAGGTGGTTTCTTGAGCCCACGCTTGCCATCTGCAAGATTGCCGGTAGGGACTCAAGATACAGTGAAACTCAGAAACTGCAGGTTTCATTGGCAAAATCGTGACTTTCAATTTTCGCCACCTCTCGCCTGCAATATAATAATGTTCACATCAACAATGCATGACCTCATGTTGATGTAGTTTGCAACAGATTCATCCAGACATGAACCTTTCATGGGGATTCAGTCTCCTAAGGGCATTCATAGAAATAATATAAAATCATAGAAACCCTACAGTAGAGGTCTTCGGCCCATTGAGTCTGCATTGACCACAATCCCACCTAGGCCCTACCCTCAACCGTTACATATTTTACCCACTAATCCTCTCTAACCTATGCATCTACGGTCAATTTAGCATGGCCAATCAACCTAACCCGCACATCTTTGGTTGAGATGAGTATAGCCCCTCAGTTTCTGCCATTTGTTTTTGGGAAGTGCTTGCTAAACAAGGCTGCTGAGAAGGTTGTCCTGAGGACTTTCAAATGAAAATAATATTAATATTTCAGTGGTGGGATTGTGACTATTTCATTTGGCATGTATGGACTTGTCCAGGCACCTAAAGTGCATCTTGAATATCCCAATGGATTGCATACTGACACAGCTGGTTGACATTGCAACATGAGTGAAATTATGAATTGGGTTAATCAAGAGGGCATCAGCAAGGTCTGAGAGGGATATCCTACAGTTTCAGGTGCCCTGCTTTAAGTGTTGTTTCTGTTCAGAGATTTAGGACTGATGTAAATGAAGACATCATGGTAGTTCCTAGGAGTGAGCTTGTCCAATCTGGCAAGAAGAATAGTAAAACAGCATGTTATTTAAATAGACAGATTGCAGAACACTGAGACCTGATATATGGGTGAAGAAAAGTTAGAATGCAGATACAGCAAGTAAGGCAAATAGAATGTTGTCATTTATTGCAATGGGAATGAAATATCAAAGTAGGGATGCTTTGCTGCAGTTTTATGGGGCGTTAGGGACATCACTGTCTAGTTTACATCACTGTTTACAATTTTGGTCTCCTTATTTAAAAAACAGTACAAACGTCTTAGAAGCAGTTTAGAGAATGTTCATTTGACTGATACCTGAGATGGGATGGATGTTATCTTCTGAGGAAAGGTTCAGGCTGGGCTGGTATCCATTGAACATAGAACATAGAACATTACAGCACAGAACAGGCCCTTCGGCCTTCGATGTTGCGCCGACCAATATAAAAAGCAATGCCCCTCCAAACTAAACCATTCCCTTCTCTTCCATATACTTATCAACTAACCTCTTAAACGCCACCAAACTTGGCGCATCTACAACTGCTGCAGGCAGGGCATTCCACTCCCGAACCACCCTTTGGGTAAAGAACCTACCTCTGATATCCGTCCTATAACTATCACCCCTTAATTTAAAGCTGTGTCCCCTCGTGCTAGCTTTTTCCATCCTAGGAAAAAGGCTATCACTGTCCACCCTATCTAAACCTCTAATCATCTTATATGTTTCAATAAGGTTTCATTGGGTTTAGAAGAATGAGAGGTGATCTTATTGAAACATAGAAGACCATAAGAGGAACTGAGAAGGTAGATGCTAAAGAGATGTTTCCCCTTATGTAAGAGACCAGAACCAGGGCATAGCATTTAAAAATTAAAGGGTTTCCATTTAAGATGGAGATGAAGAGAAACTTTTCTTTTCAGAGTGTCAAGAGTCAGTCAAACTCTCTTCCCCAGAGAGTAGTGGAGATAGTGCCGTTGAATATTTTTAAAGTAGAATTGGATAGATTTTTGATTAATAAGGGTGTCAAAAGTTATGAGGGTTGGCAAGAATATGGAGTTGAGTCCATATGCAGATCAATCATGATCTTACTAAATGGCAGAACAGAGGCTGAATGGCCTACTGTCGATCCTAATTCTTGTGTTCATATATGGGGCATAGAATTAAATGAATCTTTCCTTATAGATTAGCTGAACATTGATGGAATGGAATATCTCTCTTGATTGATCTGGATTGCCATGCATGTACAATTAATGGCAGCTTGCACCTTGGAATGCCAGCCAGGGACCCATTGATCTTAGCTGTTGCCTCACAGGAAAAGTTCAAAGATTTCCTGGCAAGCAATCCATCCGTCACCTGCTTCTTGCATTTATGCACAGCTGAATGGAGAGTCCAGATATGCCAACAGCAGTGCCTTCAATGAACCAGAGACAAAGAAGCTGAGGGTAAATAGCAGCTTCCACAACTGCTGGTAATGTTTGGCCACCAGATCAACCATGGAGAGCAGCTCTCCCACTTTCAAGAGGAAACTGTTGTTTTCTGTAACCGCCTGGCACATCAATCTCAGTCCCTGGAGTCACTGCTGTTTCGACAGGTCTAGGAAGCTGATCCACTCTCCGTACACCCTGTTACTATGGCTAGCATCTCAAATGGATGAGACGGTGGCACAACGGTTAGCACTGTTGCCTCACTGCGCCAGGGACCCGTGTTCAATTCTGACATCAGTTAACTGTCAGTGTGGAACATTCTCCCTGTATCTGCATGGAATTCCTCCGGGTGCCCCGGTTTCCTGCCACAGTTCAAAGATGTACAGGTTAGGTTGATTGGCCAGGCTAAATTGCTCCTTAGTGTTGGGGAATTAAGAGGGTAAATATATGGGGTTATGGGGATTGGGCCTGAGTTGGATTGTTATTGATACAGGCTCAGTGGGCCAAATGGCTCCTTCTGCACTTTAGGGGTTCTATGATTCTAAGTAAACTCAGTTCCCTGTTGTTCCTTCTCTGATGCACTGGAAGCTTTGGGTCCAAACCACTGATAAAATCACAGGTAAATATGATAGTTACTGACCTGTGTCTTCAATGAATCATAGAACGTTCATAGAATAGAGAGATATTACTTGGCCCATCATGTCTGTGCTGCAGAAGAAAACAGTTCAGACCAGTATTCTTACTTCCCCATTTTAGTGGTGTTCCATTTTTAAGGTTTACAAGACCAGTTCAGACCAGCATTCTTATTTCCCCATTTTATTATTTCTTCTTTCTGGATGGCAGAAAAAACGAACCACCCAGTGTGATCCCATTTTCCGGTCTGTAGCCTTGAAGGTTACAACACTTCGGGTGTGTCTCCAATCACTTTTAAATGAGATGAGATTTTCTGCCTCTATCACAAGTATTGAGTTCCACAAATCTACCAACCTCTGGCTGAATTTTCCTTATCTTCAGCGCTCCTCTCATCCTTCCACCAATCACTTTAAATCTATGCCTCCTGGTCACTGACCTTTCTGCTAAGGTAAATAACCCCTTCCCATTCACTCTATCCTCACAACATCTGTATATTTCAACCAAATCGCCACTCAGCCTTCTGATCCAAGGAAAACAATGATGTAGAGATGCCGGCGTTGGACTGGGGTGGTAAGAACTCAGTAAGAATTTAGCAACACCAATTTTAAATCCAACCGATTTATTTGATAGAAAATTTGCGAGCTTTCGACACACTTGTGCCTTCATCAGGCAAATACAGTGTTCTGGTCTGCAATCGCACACATATCAACACAGACAGTCACAGATTGCTGATTAGAATGCGAATCCTTACATCTAACCTGCTATTCAAGTGTTAAAGTGGCTAACAATGTGTGTGAAGGGAATCCTGAGCATTGGTTAGAGAATTGTGTATTTTCTCCAGACAGCACAGTAAGTGAAGTGAGAACAATGCCAGTTTGTCAAATCCTCTCTCGTAGCTGCAATTTCCTACTCCTGGCTGCAAAACGGGTTATTCAGCCACAAACATGGCGCAATCAAACTGAGAGTCGGTACATCTGCATCAAGTTGGAATTGTGTTTCTTATTGAACCCATCCTCTCCTGACATCACCCCATCCTGTTGGGGGAAGGAGGCATTGAAACTCCTCCCATTAGATCTGTTTTTCAATGGATGTGATTGGTGGTGTAAATGTGGGGAAGATTTCAATATTATTGTTTGGATAATTTGAAAGTCTGAAGGTTGGATTTTCCAAGCACGTTCGCCCCAAAACCGGAGAATGCCCAAGGTCAATGAACCTTTGTGTTGTCCATTTCCCAGCCCACTATGATTCCCGTGGTGGGTGGGACAGAAAATTCCACCTTCTTAATCAGACAAGCAAATGGTGGGAGGTGGCGTTGCAGAAGGGTTGTTGCTCAGACCACTGTTGCTCACCTTTTATTTAAACAGACGCAGGACTGGAAGTACAATTTCAAATTAGCAAGGGAGAGAAAATTAGGGGTCTTGTTCATACAGAGGAAGACCTCAATAAACTTGCAGAATGGACAACTAATTTCAAAACAGACAAGTGTAGCTTTTGGTAGAAGGAGAAAGGAGGACAAGTATTTCTTGGAAAATAAGAACAGAACTTTACTGTTTCCCCAGGAGGCAGAAAAGGAAACGAGGGGAACAATTAATGTCACTGGTTGCCTTGTCGACTCGGCATCCATGCCCAACTCCTGCCATCTGGGAATTTTACACTGGGAATGGAAATGGCTAGGCTGATCACTCCAAGGCAATGTGTAGACAATTTGAATATCCCAAGTCCCTATTAAGGCTGTTTTACCAGACTGTTGGCATTTTGCTGGCAAGAGATCAACCCCTACCCACCTGCTATGCAAAATGAAGGTGATCCCCACTTTAATTAAAGTGGGGGTCACATGAGAGGAAGGCAACCCACATGTCGCCTCCCCTCACCCCCAAACACAACCCTGCAGCCCTTGTGATTCCCCTGAAGAGATATCCTCCATGGTAATAGGCCTCTGGAATGTTTTGATTTTCCTCCGCTTACTTGCTGAATTCAGCAGGTCTCCAGCCTGCCTCTCTGATGTCCACTATCCCTGGTGCCACTGCAGACGTTCCAGAACTACATTATTTCCAATTGGGCAGGCAGCTCCAAGCAGACTGGTGGCCCGGTGACAGTCATTTAACTGTCTGCTTGGCTGCCTGTAAAGTTGAAAGGAATTCCTGCCGGTGATCCATTTTTCTAACTGAAGTTGTGCCGTCCTCCCGATTGGTAAAATGTCAGCCTCATCTCACTGTGACTACATTGCTGTGACACCCTTCTCCAACCATATGATACAACCCTCAACTCTTTAAAATGGAAAATATTGGAGAAACTCAATGCTCCCTTGTGCTTTGATGAAGGGTCATCTTGACTCAAACAAAACATTGGCTCTGTTCTGTCTCCACAGACGCTGTCAGACCTGCTGGGATTTTCTAGCAATTTCTGTTTTTGTTTCAGATTCTGACATTCACAGTATTTTGTTTTAACTCAGCTGTTTAGGTTGACAAATGCAAATCACCAATTGCATTATGTGCGGGAGAGTTGTTTGCGTCTTTGGAACAGGGAGAACACTGCAGGAGAACCATCAGGCTAAAAATTGTGAAATTTCAATCAGTTGGAGAATGGCATTTGCTAATATTCAAACACTTGAATGAATGATTTAAGTTTACACAGTCTTAGATTGCACCTCAATCTCATCTGCATCTTGCTGGGTTATGGAAATTGAAAATGATGAAAACAGATCTGAGCTGACAATATAATTTCATGTAGTGACTATCACGCTGATAGTGTGACTGTGCCTTTCTGGAGAGAGATGTAAGATAAGTTATCATTATGCAGTTGTCATTGAATCCTAAATTTGTTTGCCTTAATATTATTGTCATAGCAATGTAAAAGCAAGGAATGCAAACTCAATACGATCTTCCCTTTAATAAGCGCCACAGTAAAAGGGGTCATGTAATGTCTTTAGCAACCAGGGTCAAGGAGAATCCCAAGGCTTTTTATGCACATATTAGGAGCAAGAGAAAGGGTAGACCCACTCCGGGACACTGGAGGGAAGTTATGCATGGAACCACAGGAGGTGGGTGAAATCCTTAATGAGTACTTTGTATCCGTACTCACCAAGGAGAAGGACATAATGGATATTGAAATCAGGGATAGATGTACAGAATGTCAATATATCAAAGGAGGAAGCATTGAGTATCCTAAATTGCATTAAAATAGACAAGTCTCTGGGGCCAGATGAGATTTTCCTATCATGCCGCAGTGAACGGAAATTTCCTGTGTGTCAATTCTCTGGCCTCGCTGCAGCGAAAGTGTAACATGAACAGTATATAAGATTATTCCCCCCAAGGCAGAATTCTCTTCTCTTGTCTGCCATTAGAATTGTAGTGGGTAGGACAGGACCACGCAAAGGTTCCTTTCCAATCCATCCCGCCTATGATTAAATTCAAGGACCATCTCGCTAAATTCAAGCAGTGAGGTATTGAAAAACAGATTTAACCAGTGTGGTGGTGTTTTTTCTCTAATACATATAACCCCATCTCAAAACCCAAATCAAGAACGATATGCCTGGATGCAGAAATGAAGAAACTTAACTTTTGATTTTAAGAAATCTATTGTAAAATGCCAAGAAAAGTTATTAACGTTCTTACACAACTAAAAAAAAAATGGTTGGGAATATGAAAGGGGCCAGAAATCTTTTTTTCAAAATTTTATTGTTTCTGGGATACTTCACCAACCAAAGGCTTTTCAATGAAAGACTATTGTATCTGTTATGCACTGGTATGTTTGCTTGAATAGTTTGATGAAATGAAAAATAGACTACAAATCTTATATATATAGGATTACTGATTTTTAGTACCTTGTTGTAAATCAGTTCTAAAGCTTTAAAAATGGGTTAAAATCTTGCCTGATAGCTAACATTCCATAGCAGTCAATTTTCAGCAAACATCAATTTGCCTAGTTGTTATCATCCGCCGATAATTCTATTGGATCAGTCAGATCTCAGGATGGAACCTGACTTTATAAATCCTAGCTTTATTTTTCTGTTTTGAAATGTGGACGGTGGCTACTGAGCAGGATCGGAAACTTCTAACAAATAATAAAACAAGAAAAGATGAGTTATATTACATTATTCCTTCATTCCCAGCTATGGGGGCAAATCCCCCATCCCGCTGTGCTATAAAATTCAGTGCAGCAGGCCAGGAGACTCAAGCAGTAACCAATTTGCACTGGGCGGCCGCACCTCCCAGCCTAAGCTTTTTGGCGCGACTTTTTTGCTGAAAATCAGCGTAATGGACATTACATACCTTACCATCTAATTAGCGGGTGCATGAATAGAATGTCTGACCCTACTAGCCTCTCCCCCGTCTCTGACATGATGTCACGCTGGTGAGAATTAGAACTGCTGTATAAAAGTTGGAAGCTGACATGGCAGCATTGAACAGGAGTGAGGGAGGTAGGTTTTATGGAGCTGCAGCTGGAGAGGTTAGAGGCAGGGCCTGGAAACTTTCTGCTTGATGTGGGGAAGTGCTTGGAATTGTTGTCCCCAGGCCCAGGAATGCCACATAGTCTCTGTGGAGTGCAGTGGGGTCCTTTGCTGAGTGTTGGCCAGCCTGCTCCATGCAGCAAGCATGCTTGCTCCTTTCTCCTGGCTGTTGGGTGTGATGAGAGACTGGGCTGAGTGCTGGGGTTTTAGAGAGTAGGGGGAGGGCACCATGAACTGCTCCAGGGCTCATCAGTTCAGGCAATTAATTCTGAAAGCTGGGGAGCTCCGGTGAACATAGCTCAGGGGAGCTCTGGATCAAGAGAGCACAATGGTCACACCTACACACCAACCTGCATGCTCTCCCCGCCTGCTGTGCTCACGATGCCAATGGCAGGCAACCTAATCAGATGACACACGGCACCACAGATTGTGTTGTGTTACCAGCACCCACAAGAGAGGATATTGATTCCAGTAAAGGATGGCTAGGGTGGGTAGGGGGGGAGGGGTGTGATCGCTAGAATGGATGCAAGCAATGACACAAATGTATCAATTTCTCTGTCTAACCATCATCCTCAGAATGAACCTTGGTGGTACTGATTTAGAGCTGGCTATCATGGGTGATGACTGAGAAGGAGAAGGAGGGAGGTGGAGGCCGTAGGGAGGCCACAGCAGTAACAGCCAGTGCCAGACCTTCAAGGAGGAAGCGAGGGGGCTGCTGCTGAAGGTCAGGAGGTAAGAGAGCAGTCTCTCGAAAGGGTGGTCAGATGAAGGATATGGGGGCCTATGCAGCACCAGACCAGGCCATTCGAGCAGCTGTTGGAGGTTGTGAACTGTTGCCGGCTCCACCCATCTAAGGACATAGCCTGGCACCTTTGTGAGGTACTCGCGTACCTGGCACCTCAGGGCAGGGACAGCCACTGCTGCCAGTAGAAGTTAAGATGACCATGGCACTGAATTTTTACGCAACAGGATGGTTTCAGGCACCCAGTGGTGACCTTTATGGAGCCTCTCAGGCCTCAGCCCACAGATGTGTCCGCAAGGTGACAGATGCCTTTTTCACCAAGGAAGGCCAATATGTCCATTTTAATGTTGGACAGGCTCAGCAGGAGGCCTGGGCTGCAGGCTTCACTGCTATTGCAGGGGGTAGTGGATGGGACACATACTGCCCTTCAGTCCCTGCAAGGTGAGGGACAACCATTTATTAACAGAGGTTCCACTCCCTCAATGTGCAAATCGTATGTGACCACCGGATTATCGTGCAGGTGTAGTGGACCCAGGCAGCTTCCACCACAGTAACGTGCTGAGACAGTTGGACATCTCTGGGCTCTTTGAAGACCAGCCCAGGGATGGCTCGTGGGGTGAAAGTTCTCCCCTCAGAGATTATGGCTGCTGACACCAGAGCAGAGACCTGACAAAGAGGTGGAGACCTGCAATAATGAGGGCCAAGCTGCCACTCAATCCATTGTAGAGCAATGCATAGGCCTGCTTAAGATGCGTTTCTGCTGCTTGTACCATTCTGGGACCAGCCTGCAGTACGACCCTGAGCATGCCTCACACATCATCATGTGCTGTGTCCTGCACAGCATTGCCCAGCAGCAGAGAAACCAGTTGGAGGATGAAGAGGCGGAGAAGCAGTGACAAGCCAAAGTGGATGTCCAGTCATATGAGGAACCAGCAGACGAAGGGCGTGTGGGACGATGGCAGGAGCCCGGCAGGGCAGGGCAGTGAGTGAGGCCCTGATAGCAGCCCGCTTTACATAGCTGGTACCGTGCAGTGGGGGGACTGCTCTCAACACCCTTCCATCACAGCCCAGGAGCTACTGCAGACACCACCTAACCACAACGCCAAACTAGCCCCTCAACCCATATTACCCTTCCTCTTTCCCATCCTCTCTCAGCTCAGTCCTCCCCCACCATGCCCACTCTCAGCCCACCTCCCCACCTATCCCCATCCTCCCTCATCCCACTCCCCACCCATCCCCACCCTCAGCCCTGTCCCCCTATCACTACCCTCTATCAGCTCATCTCCTGACCCATACCCATCCTCTGACAACCCACCTCCCCACCCATGCCTATCTTTTCTCAGCCCACCTCCTCACTAGAAACATCACAACAGATTAATGAGCCTGGGCTGGCACTGGTAGCGAGTCTTTGGTGAAGGCTGGAGGATGACTCACTGTGAGGCACATTGGGATCTTGCCCAGATGCCACTCAAGTCTGACTCCTACGCTGTTCTCTGGATGCACTAAGTCTATGAGGAATGATAAGGAAAGTAATGCAAGCAGTCTATAAATTTTGACCAAGGCGCTGGTATCATGCAGCACAGCAGTCTGCACCTCAGTGTGTGTGGGACTGGGGTATACTCAGCTCTGTGGGGGTAGAATCAGACTCAGATCAGTCACAGCTGCGAGGTGCAAATCACTCTTAATATTGCTCTTAACATTTAACAAAACTTAGCCCTGGACATCTGACACAACTGTCTGCCCTTTTAAAGTGGCTACATTTGCAGCAGAGTACTCTGGAGAGGGAGCATGCAGTGTCTGAGGGTATTGTCAAAGCCTTCTATGCTCATTGGGCACCACAGAGACTAGAGTGTATTATTAACCCTTAAATCACATTTAACTTGATGTTTTTAAGTTTCCTTTTGACTGTTTTTTTTTGTTTTGGCTAGTTCCCTTCTTTTTGGGAGCTGCCCCTTTTAATTTGCCCCTCAGTCAAATTTGTTTAAGTTTATTTGTTTGGTTAAAATATTGACTACAAGTGACCTTCACTCTCAGTGACCCGAAAGCTTTCTAATCTTGTGCGGCCTACTGCTTCGTCGAGGTGCTCCCCTAGGATGCACATTGGAGGTGGAAGCATCCATGTTTCATTACCTGTGTTGCCTTGGCAGCTGTCCCCTGCTGGCTGAGACTTGGAGGCTCCAGCCGACAAACAGATGTCACTGATGTTTCTGTGCCACCCTGTTCATCCAGCTGGCCAGTGTGGGGAACCAGGAGTTCTCAGGATGTCTGGAGTCTCCTGTGTGGAAGGCCCAATGTGGGCTTTAGTCCTTCCTCTTCCCTTGGGATGCCCATAGGCCTTAGGACAATCCATGGGATAGCAGAGTAGCTGGGCTGAAGCTCTGGCATCACCTAGCTCTGCCAGACCCAGAGGACCAGATAAATTTGCCACTTCCTATGTGATCTCTCAGCCCTGGCTCTTTGAGACTGATCCAAGATGTGGAGCCCCTCTGCTACAGCATTCTGTGAATGAGCCAAGCTCTGGAGCGTCTCAGCAGTAGCCCTCTGACTGGCCTAAGATGTTGAGGCTCACAGTCACAGCCTGCTGTGTCTCCTGAATGCCAGTGAAAGTCCCAACCACGGCCAGCAGTGTCTCCCATGACCATGGGCCAATGTCCCTCTGGATGCGCCCCCGGCCATGGCCCCCTGTGTATCTATCATGACCTGCTGTGTCTCCAGGATAGCCTGGACTCTGTCACCCATGAGGCAAGATCCCTGAGCCAGATTTTCCACTGCCGGTGCCACACTTGAAGCGTTGGCTTGGTTACCACACTGTACCAGCACCACCTCCTGCAACAGCACTCTGACTCCTCAGAGCACAGCCGGGCTGCTGACAGCCCACCCACTACTCTCCGTGTTTGTGCATGCATTTTCGGGACAAACAAACCCTGAAGTTCAGCATCTGGCTTAGGGCCAGCTGAATCCTCGTCTCCGGCAGACTTCCACGTGCCAGACCCCTCGGATGTCCCATCTCCATCAGATGTGTATCAGCAGCTGTGATCTGCTCACCAATTAGTGAGCCGGAAGCTTCAGCACCACTATGGTGATAGCTGGTGAGCTGTGTAATTGAAGCCTGTGGTGAATCATTGGTGCTGTTCTCGGAGGATCCTTCAGGGCCTCCCTCCGAGATATTGTCTGAGGTATCCATGGGATGAATTCCTGAGCAGCTGGGGTAGGGGAATGGTGGATACGACAGCAGAAGGGTCTGTTTCATCACGATCCAGAAGGAACACACATTCGGGGAAGGGAGGAAAAACTACCTGCGCAGCCTGGAACTTACTTCAAAAAAAAAGATTTAGGAATAGAGTTCAGCTGACTGTGTGTCCATTATTGCAGCTTATATAAAATTCTGGTTTGTTAGGGAAGTCCAGGTACAGTCTGTTTAGGCCAGTCACGGGCCTGTTAGTAAACATTCCTTGTAAGAAACATAAAGGGAACCTGGTTTCAGCCATCTCCAAAAGTGCTGATTGGGTAAACTCAACGAGATACTGTGTTTGGGGTGGTGCATTGCTCAAAGCTCTCACTCAATGAGGCAAATGCTCGCAGATAAGGGGTGTCAATGGCTATACAGTACTCTGTGTGAAGTGCGGGGGAGGCATGGGGAGGCCAGTGATGTCTGGGTCAGCGGGGGATGGGTGGTCAACAATGTCCAGGTTAGTGGGGGACGGGGGAGGCCGGCTATTATCTTGTGTGGGTGAAGAGGGACAGGAGAGATTAATATTGTCCATGAAGGGAGTGAGAGGCCAGTGATCAGCCCAGCGATGTCCGTGAGGGAGTGGGGGTTGAAGCCAGTGGTCTCAATACTGGGAGGATTTGTTTCACAATCTCCCAGAGATGTGTACATGCACGGGGGCCCACTCAGCGTGCTGATTTCAGCCTCTTCAGCAGGAACAGGTACGATCCACACTAGTGTCCTCTGCAGTGCTGAGAGTGTGGGAGATTCATTTTGAAAACCCTGCTGAGAAAAACCAACATGATTTATCGATTTTTCATGCAAATTCGACACTTAGAATCCCTACATCTTCATAGATATATTCGGATTCATAAGGATAACATGAGTGACAAAGTCTATATCGTTCGTCATAGCTTGTCTCGTAGCAGACATTGACGTCTGGTGAAATCTCCAAGTCACACTGCTGTCAATGAGTTTTCACTTTTCGACACTGGAGAACCCGTGGCAGCGTATTGCTGTCAGCAGGAGGGGAAAATCCTGTCGGTGAGACCAGAAAATCCCATTGGTGGGAATGGATGGAAAATTTCGGGCCTTATTTCCATTGAAATGATAATGATTAGCTGTCTTCTTGGGGTGGAAGCCCCCCTCCTCTGTGTTGCAGGTACATTCTCAGTTCTTTTGAAGTAGGAATTTCATGATTTTGACCCAGCAATTGTAATTCTGATGGGGTGAAAGATGTATACCAGTCTGCATTAAGGATAAAACACAACGCTTGCCATCTGGAGATCTTTATCTGGAGAACAGTATTAAAGATTATAAATTCCCATGATGTTTTGTTTTAATCTAACAAGGTTCTTACCTCCAGGGGTTCCATTGTCCTGTGATGTATGTCTTAACAGAAGACAGACCTCAGTGATGATCCATTCTAATGTACTCTGAAAGCCAATGTGACAGAATGAATCACAACATCATGTACAGAAGAAACTGCTTGGAAACCACCTACATAAAAAAGGTCACCTGTCTGTAAGTGACACTAGGCCAAGTCTCAAGTGACATTGTTATGAATGGAGCACAATATCAGAATGATTTATTGTTTAGTCTTTCTAGTTTCTGTGTAACTAGGTATTTTTTCCTTGATTCAGAGATGGCCGCTGCAAAACAATTTCATAATCTGTTTCAATGACAATTCCTCCACATGGATGGACAGAATTGCTTGCAAACAACTGAGTAGAGCATCCTGATTGGTGAGTATGACAGCAATATAAAATTTCGAGTCATCTATCCCAGAAACTTCAATCTTCACAAGAGATTGCTTGGAGACAGGCGCACATACATTATTGATCTCATAGTCCGTATTTAATCATCCAGGTACAAGTGGGCCAATTACTTTTGTTATTGTCATATTATGAATAAAATGTGTGTCCGGTAAATCAGATTGGGCAGAGATTAAAAGACATGAATGTCGTTGAGAGCTGAATTAGAATTGGCCTATGCCTCAACAAACTTCTAAAACAGGTGAGCTGGTCATTACACTGCTGTTTGTGGGAGCTTTCTTTGGACAAATCGGCTGCCACATTTCCTACATTACAACAATGACTACACTTCAAGAAGTACTTCATTGGCTTAGAGTATTCAGGGTGTTCTGAGGTTGTAAAAAAAGTCCATGTAGGGAAGTACAAATGGTTGAGGCATGGGTGACCATTTATATTGTTATAAACATAGGCTAGATGCCACCACGTTTGATATTAGCTTTTCTGAATTAAATAATTTTGTACTCCGCATTTTATAAGTATAAATAGAGACAAATGCAGAAGACTCACCAGGCACATGATGAGAAAGCAATAGGAACAGATATCTAGAATCAAAGAGTCACTACAGTGCAGAAGGAGGCCATCAGCCCATCGGCCCAGCGTAAACAACAACCTCATCTAGGCCCCATTCCAGTAACTCCACGTATTTACCCTGCTAATCCCCCTGACACTTAAGAGTCAATTTTAGCATGGCCAATCAATCTAATCCACACATCTTTAGGCTGTGGGAGAAAACCAAAGCACCTGAAGGAAACTCACACAGACATAGGAAGAATGTACAAATTCCACACAGACAGTCACCCGAGGCTAGAATTGAACCCGGGTCCATGGCGCTGTGGGGCAGTAGTGCTAACTTCTGTGCCAAATTGCAGCCCAATAAGGGTAAATCCCTGGAATGTAGCTCCTGGAATGAGCTGAATAAATGCTTAAAGATGTTCAATGGTTTCGCATACAATGTCAGTGAATGCATTATCAGATACCGTATTGCACCAACTGCACCAGTAGTGTTGCATATTGTTCAATTCATCAGTCACTCAGCTACTGGAAATCTCTATCATTTAAGATTCAAACTGACCATTTATGTACATCATGTCATCCACAAACATTTAGCACTATTGCAAGCTCACACCTACATCTCACAACATGCACACAATGGCAACTATTCAACCATGACAGCTGCAGCACCATCTGCTTTACCCCCCTTTTTCAAAAGGTAGCACATGACTGGGGATAACAGGGACTTATCTGAGAGGGAGAGGCTCACCTGCATGTTCCTCCCCTCCCAGCACTGAGGAGACAATACAGGCCATTATGGGGAAGACCATCACCGAGGCTGGTGCAGAGTCAGGGCTGAAGATTAATGGGGAAGCCAGAGAATTTGTTTACTAAAGAGTCCAGTGATTATTAAGAAACAGATTACAGAATTATATAGGGAAACATCACACAATTAAGGTCAATATTTTGCTTTGAAAATTTTCAAAAGTGTAAATAACAATTTTGGTAAGTGAGTAGGAAACTCAGGGGGACTGGTGCGGAACGATGGGGTGAAGGGCCTCCTGTTGTTCTATAAAACTCAATGGCTGAAATTCTCCAACCCTTAATACCAGCAGGATTCTCTGGCCCTGTCAGCAGCACACCCTCATTCCCTACAGAATGGGGTGCCTTCAATGGGAAATGCCATTGACAGCAGTGGGACTAGATAATCCCGCCACCAGCAATGGTATACTGCCTTCCACTGCCTGGAAACACGTGGCTGGGAGACCAGAAAATCTCGCTCTATGATGCTATGAAATGTTGCTAAAATCTTTCCAATTCTGAAATATTGATTAAAGTTCCATAATACATAGAATCAAAGAATAGGAAAGCACAGTAGGTAGGTTAATGGCCTATCGAGTTTACACTAGCTTTTTCAAAGAGCAATCTAGTCATTTGACTCCCCAACTTTTTCCACGTATTATTACAATTGTTTATCTTTCAAGTATTCATTGAATTTCCAACTGAAGGCAACAGCTAAAAATGCATCCACCACTCAATCACCATCATTCTTCCGCATGTTGCCTCTGCTCTATTTGCAAGTCACTTTAAATTTATGTCCTCTCATAATCAACCCTTCAACAATTGGAAACAGTTTCACAGCATTTACTTGACATTACAGGCGGCATTTGATAAAGCTTCACATTCACCTTTTGGCAAAATTGAAGCCCATATGATAAAATGGACTGTGGCAGCAAGGCCCTTAGGGGACGGCACAGTGGCACGATGGTTAGCACTGCTTCCTCACAGCGCCACGGACCCAGGTTCAATTCCAACCTCAGGTTATTGTCTGTGTGGAGTCTGCATGTTCTCCACATGTCTACGTGGGTTTCCTCCGGGTGCTCCAGTTTCTTTCCATAATGCAAAGGTGTGCAGGTTAGGTTGATTGGCCACAATAAATTATCCCTGGTATCAGGAGTTACTGGAATAGGGCCTGATTGGGATTATGGTTGGTGCAGACTTGATGGGCTGAATGGCCTCCTTCTGCACTGTAGGGATTCTGTAATACAAAAATTGACGATGTAGAATAAATCAGTATGTTGTGGTGAGTGCTGTTAAGGACTGGAGTGAGGTAAAGTGTGATGCTCCCCAGGGTTCAATAACAGGTATGCTCCTTTACTTGATATAGATGAATGAGTTGGACTTAAGGATGCGGGGCACAATTTCAAAACTGCAGATAACATGAAATTTGGAAGACTTTCAAAAGACGATGATGATTTAAAGATCATACAGATGGAAAAGAATTGGAAATCATACAGAGGGAAGAGAAATATAGCTATTGGAATAGACTAGAGGAGCTGAGTTAGCAGAGAAGCCCAACAGGAGATGAGACAGAGATGATTAAAATCATCTTCAAATTGTACCCTGAATTCCCATGTCCATGTCATCAATATATGTCAAACACAACACCAGTCTAGTCTGGAATGATCAGGACTGCTGTAAAGCTTCCTTTATTCTGAAAACAGCTATTCAGCTTAACTCTCTCCTTTTTATTCCTTACTTAATATTGGATCCATGCTTCCACTTGTCCTTTTATCCCACGGGCTTTAATTTTGCTGAAAGCCAAACATCTGGTACCTTATCAAATGCCTTTTGAAAGTCCATATACGCAACAACAACTGTACTGTCCTCATCCACCTTCACTGTTACCTCAAACAGATTAATCAAATGTTATTTGCTTTTAACAAATCTGGCTGTCCATTATAAGACCACATTAGTCTAAATGGATATTCATTTTTTCTGAGATTCCTCACCACTGAGGTTAAACTGACTGAGCTGTGGTTGGCAGATTTATTCTTCCCCATTTTTTGAATAAGGGAGTATCATTTGCAATCCTCCAGTCCTCTAGCACTACCCCTGTACTTAAGATGGAATGGGAGATTGTAGTTAGTACATCCACAAAACCCTACTTCTCTCATCAACTAGGATGGACTCCATCAGATTGCATGACTCTTCCAGTTTAAGTGCTGCCAGCCTTTCCAGTGCTTCTTCTTTATCTGTTTTTGTCTTATTCAGTATGCCAACAGCCTCCTCTTTTACCATATCTTTGGTAGCGTTCCCCTTCTTGTTACAGAAAATGGAAAGTATCAAGGGATTATTAACAGCATAGTGTTTTGGGAGACATGTTCAACTCCTATCGTGAAAATTGTTGGGATTTGAATGAGGGTGGCACAGTGGTCAGCACTGCTGTTTCATTGTGCCAGTGACCTGCATTCAATTCTGGCTTAAGTCACTGTTTGTATAGAATCTGCACATTCTCCCTGTGTCTGTGTGGGTTTCCTGCGGTTGCTCAAATTTCCTCCCACAGTCCAAAGATGTGAGAGTTAGGTTGATTGGCCATGCACAATTATCCCTTTGTGTCGGGGGATTAGCAGGGTAAATATGTGGGGTTGTGAGAATAGGGCTGAATAGCCTTCTTCTGCAACGTAGAGATTCTATGATTCTAAGTTCATTATATTCGCTTTTTACATAAAAATTTCCTGTTATTTAGCAACACAATAATTTTCATGTTTCATGTAGCATTTGTCCAATTCTGTCTGTACATAACCTTTTAGATATTAAGTCATTTCTAACCATATATTTATCCAAGTATTCCAAAATCAGCAAGTTGAAATGTAATACACTGAAAACGTTGACCTATATTGTGTCAGGAATGAAGCAGGTGACTGTTTTACTGTGAATTTTCTGCACAGTAATCAGTTGGTTCTTAAATTTTATTGAGAGCGTTCCCTTATTCTGAGAATGCACTCACGCAAAAAATGTAATTCCCAGTTTCCATTCACCTTCCTCTCTCATTCTAATGCTAGAAAGATTCAGATAACGACATTATCTGAATAATGAAGAGAAACACATTGGAAAAAGTGAATCCAGCCAGATCATCTCATGTTTAGTTAATGATATAGGTAAGTAACAGAATGTGAACTCCAGTGTTTCCCACCCCCACCCCACCCCCACCCCCCATTCAAGCATTTTTGTGATGAAAATATTCTGAAAAAAAGCCTGCATAAATAATTCATGCTGTGCCAATTAGTTTGTACAAGGGTTAGATTAACATCTAGGAATGTAGGAACAGGAATAGGCCAATGCAGCCTGTCAAGCATATTTTGCCATTTAATTAGATTAGGACTGATCTTTATCTTAACTCAAGCTACTCCCTTTCCCACCACCTGCCATCAGTATTCCGTGATTTCATATTCATTAATATCTTGGTCCAACAAAAATCTAACAATTTAACTTCGGCAACTTTGAATTGAACCCCAGCTTCAATATGCGTGAGGACAGAGATAAAAGTTCTGTGCTTCCACTCTACTTTTTTGTGAAGAAGCATTTTGTGACATTGCCGCTGTTTGGCCTAGCTGTAATTTGAAGCTCTAATCACCTTGTTCTGAATTCCACACCAGAGAAAATCTTTATTCACCCAATTAGAAATGGTACCCATAATCATGAACATTGTACAATAAAAAAAAGGGCCAGGTTTGAGTGGGAAATCTGAGTCAGCAGATTTTCCAACTGTAACACTGTAATACAGGTGTCCTAAGGTGAGCTCAGAAACCTCCCGTGGAGCAGAAGGGCAAAAACTCGCTTGATTTTGATTTTCAGCATGAATACTGAAAGCGGGGCCTCACAATTCTTCTTTGTGACAGATTTTTGGGATTCCACCTGGCTGTGCCTATACACTTCTATCTTCATGGTGTGGTTGTGGGATGGCCTGAACTTGGTGTCACTGCCTCCCAAAGGTCCTAAGCAGGGACAAAGGCAGGCAGATATGGTGGTGAGGCAGGTTAGAATGCACATCTCTGTTCTCAGGGATTGCAGTCCAGTGGCCTTATTTCCATATCCTACTGCCCACCGTCTCTGCCCCCCATATCCTCCAATGTCTCTGCCCCCATGTCCAATCAGCCAGTTCTCAGTATGGACAGAACCATGAACCATACAGTAACATGGCAAGTCTTTGAGATGTTCATGAAACTGTCAAAATAAGCAAAGAGCCATCAAACCTCACTTGAAAAAAATCTTAATACTTTTAGAGGCTCATAAAGCTGTCTATTAAACATGCAGCCATTTATTCTATAATTGAATGAAATCCTTTCTCCCATTAAATGGTCATAAAACTATCAAAAAACAACCCTCTTAAGAGCTCATAAAACTGTCATTCTAAATAAAGCTCACTGTCCCCTGTATCAACAACCAGTGCTCAGTTAAATCCATTTTGAGCTCAGCCCAGCACAATGTTCAATTGCACAAGCGTGTCAAAAAACACCAGAGTCATTGCCATTAAAGCCTTTGAAGTAACGATGGAATAGATAGCTATCTCTAGCACCACATCAAAAGCTGAACAGATGTTTGGTCTGTTAATCAATGAAAATATCAAACCACAAGCTGCAGCTAACTAAAATTTGAATCTGTTTAGTGCAATCGAGCACTTTATCTACTGATTAAATTAATCTAAAGTATCTGAAAACTTTTCCACTTCCATAGTGCTGTTCAATTTAGTGATCACTTACCTTTTTTAAACAAAGACTTGTTATCAATCACTGCATTAAAAACATGTTTAACTTTGCATTATGACATGCAAAGCTAGCAATCTTTTTGATCTTCTCCTGATGCCGAAACAGACTTCCTCCATGGTTTCACAGCACTTCAGAGCTGGCATAACCGACATCCCCTTCAAAAACCAGCTCAACTCGATGAAAGAAATTTGAAATGATTACCCCAATAATGAAGGCACTGGCGTGGGTGTTGCTATATGCCAGCATGCAACCTACGCCTTTAAAAATATCACACAATGGGAATGTGGTTGAGAATTCTGGAATTGGGTCCTGCCTGTGTCTTTCTCCCCTGCCAGATGCAGGTTTATTCCGCATTGCGATAGTTGTAAAAGTTTACTTTCTTCTTGATCTGTGTCCACTATATTATAGCTGAGAGAAACTGTAGACCTAATTAATGAGTGGAACTAGGAAGCAAATTGCAACACAATTCTCATAATACTTTATTTTCTGTTTCAGTAGGGATGGGTTTCTTCACATTATGCACAGAAAATAATCCAATTATTTCTATAATGCGCTCTAACAACAACATCTATAAATTAAAGAAGTGTGGCATGATATATCACATCTAATATCTTCTATCTTCCATGGCATTCCTTTTCCTCAATTCTCCAAATCCTCTTCTGTGAAGTTGTAAGTTTTTTTATCCTTTATGTCCATCCTTGCCACAGATTCATGCTTGTATGCAGTATCGTATGAGGCAGAGTGAAAACCCTGCTATCTGTCAGTCCAATACTCATATGCAGTATTCCTATCTCTTTCGGTAAGTGTACGTAACAGGTTTCCCTTTAGGAAAAGGCTTCTGACTGCCTTCGACTGCTGCTTGTTGGAGGCTTCAAAAATGAACAGCGGATGTTAGGTGGTGGAGCCAGTTGTATACAGGTAGCACATGGCTTCTCTCACGATTACTATTTGAACTGTTCCCCAACATCCAAAAAGACCCAAGTCTGATTGGCAAAATTGTGGTTGTATGACATTCATTGAAGAATTTTAAAGCATTCGTGCAACTTTAAAAGAACTAATCGTATGCCATGTTTGAACTTGAAAGGTTATCCACTCTTTGCTGACTCTGTCCAACAGGAAGAGTCAACCGCAGGGGAATGAGATCAGAGGTACGGAATCACATCCATCAGCCTACACTTTCATTCCAAGGTCACTACAAATGGGTGATGTCTAGAGGGTTTTCTGTAGGACTTAAATGATTCAAAAGTGCATATTGTTTCAGTGGGATAAGTTGGCAGAAATTTCATTTCAATTGATGACTCAGTATTTTGCCAGCAATCTAATGTCTTTACTCTTTTCAACAGAAGAAATTAGTTATGTTACCAAAGTTGGAGCCCATCCAGATCTTTTTTTCAGTACTTGATAGAGAGACAGGGAAGGGTGCAAGGCATTTTGAAATGGGAACAAAATATATTATAGCCACCTTATTTATCCTTTGATTTAAATTACTTTGGCAGTTCCATACAAGCGGACATGGACACTTTCATATTTCTGAAAGATTTGCTTTACTGACTCAGAATTATTTTTTTTTATTACGAAGTCTGTGAAGGTGAAATTAAATGAAAAAGTAAGTGGATCGCCAGGCTCTCATTTTGCTGTCAGCAGCTAAACTCCTTAATAATCTTCTCTTGTTCAAAAATAACCTCACACCAGAAAAGAAAAGTGGTTAAATTGTCTTTCTAATCGCATGAAAGTCAAAGAACAATAAACATTTTATATCAGAAGTGGATTAAATAAGGAATAAATTAGAAGTATTTAATATTCGTTAACACAATAACTTATCTAACTTATTACTCACTTATTACTAACAGAAAAAGCTACAGCATTAAGACCTAGTCAAGGCTAAACTGAGCTACACCATTAGAGAAACAACAATCTTATTAACTATACAGTGGTGCAAGTTACACAACAAGATATTTACAGTTTGGCACCTTGATATACATGTGAAACAATGCAACAGAATCTTGGAAAGCTAGTGCGCAACTCCTTAAAAAAATCAGATTAAAATTAAAAAGTGAACGCATTCTGAGTGAATGTCATTAAATAAATTGCACAACATGAAACATTATCTGACTACCTCAGTTTAATGATTGATGCTTTTTCCTGAAGAGTGAAATTTTTTAATGTTTTACTAGAATATCAAAGTATATGACTTTTTTCATATTTATATATATATATATGTAAAAGAATTTTTCAAAGCACAAAATGACTCTAGTGAATTGCTAATACCTACATGGTCATGGAATGTAGCTCAGTTGGACATTGTTTTTAATATAAAGGCAGTGATTTCTTGTAAAATTTTGGTCCACTCTTGATTCATTGTACTGGAACCATTGTAAACATACCAATCTCTGAAAAAAAATTTTGAGAGCTTGTTTCCGTTGCATGTCCATAAAAACTACCATTCCTTAAAAATATGAAACAACTGTGCACTTGCTTTCTTTTCCTCAATGCTTTTTTCTCTTCCCTCTCCATGCCACCATACACCTCCACTCCCATGCCATCTGCCTCCTGCCCACCTACCCTATCCCCTCTGCCCTTTAACATGGTGCATTGCGCTCATTTGCCTCAGTCTGCCATAATTGGCATGGAGGGGTTTATAGAGGGAAAATATCAACCAAGGTTAGACACGGGAAGAACACGTCCCAGCAGACAATGCAGTACATTACGGCCTGTTTTAACGTTCTCACGGTGTTGCATTCTATTGCTGACCCAGCAGAATGCACACATTCAGCCTTCTTTCAACCTAGGTTAGTCACTTAGCAAGAAACAGTCAGCAAACGACAAAGACAACTTAGCATAACTTGGTCACAAGCAGTCCAAGTGAAGAGAGGCCTTCTGGTGGGACATTGCCTACTGGTGATGGACAGCTTCGTGCCGTATAATTTTGTACGTAATCCAGTAAAAGATGTTAAAAATGAGGAATGCTAGAGGGAAGGCAGCACGGGATATCATATCAATCCTTTTTGCCCTGTCGACGAACTTTTTTCGGATGGCTTCGGCATCCTTGGGCTGCGGTGGCGGAGGGTTTGGAGCTACTGTTTTGACAGCTGTTCCGTCCTTGACTTGAAGGCAATGACCCATCCCATAGCCACTGAAGTTAAAGCGACTCTCACGAACCAGTTCTTCATCCTGTGAGAGAAATGGGACGACAGAACAAAGCAGCTCAGAATACAGTACAAGCAAATCTGACAAGGTGACAACCTGATTTAAATACCGTCACAACATCTGTACTGTGAGTAAGTGGTCTGAGCAAACCATCTAATTGTATTTTTGTCTTTTACTGAGGAAAGTATTTAATCTCATTCTCGGAGTTGTTTTGAGAAGCTGAAGTTTCATGTTACATTCTGGGATCAACATTTTTAGATCTTAAAGCATTTCCCTTCTGTTAAAGAATCTGCGCTGGACATTGGAGTGTGACTGACTCTGTTACCAGCTTAGAAATACTGCAACTTGCTATCAGTCCTGAAGGCAGCATCTGTCATAGTCCCATTAAAATTCTGAACAGACTGAACATTTTGTTTAGATAGATAATTAAATAAAACCACCATTTGGTTTGCTACAGAGTCTCTCAGTATAGGTTAGGCCCAATTTGAACACCAGGCCTCCACCGGTCTATCATGCCCCAATTGTGGCCAACATGCAATGTGCAGGGACAATTGCTCTCAATGTTACTGAGAGATAGAGGGCTAAAGAAGTTGCTAAATCCTTTGTATAGTTTACAGAGGCAAAACATTGTAGATGCTGCAATCTGAGATATAAACACAGAAAATTCCACATTGAGTCTGGAAAGTCGTGAAGTCCCCAGTTGAAAAATGAGGTTTTTTTATTGTTGCATAGGATGAGAATGTCGTTGGCTGGGCCGGCATTTATTGTCCATCCCTATAAATCCCTTGAACTGACAAGCTGGCCAAAGGGCATTTCAGAGGAGATTTCAGAGTCAACTACATTGCTGTGGGTCTGGAGTCACATGTAGGCCAGACCAGGTAAGGAGACAGCAGATTTCCTTCCCTAAAGGACATAATGAACCAGATGGATTTTTACAACAATTGAAATGGTTTCATGGTCGTCATTCGACTTTTAATATCGGACTTTTATTGAATTCAAATTCCACCGTCTGCAGTGATGTAATTCTGACCCAGGTTTCCTGGGTTACTAATCCAGCGACAATACTGTTATGTCACTGCCTCCCCTATGCTGATCCTTGATATTACAATGAGCTAATCTGGAAATGCCTAAAAGGCCAAAGACAAAGAAGGTACAGTGGGAGTGGGATGATGAATTAAAATAGCAAGCCATTGGAAGTACAGGGCCATCCTTGTGGATCAGCAGTGTTCTGCAGAATAATTACCCAGTCTGAATTTGATCAGTCCAGTGTAGAGGAGATCATGAGCAGCAAATACAGTACACTAAGTTTGAAGCAACACATTACGTCACAGTTACACTTGTAAAGACCCTTGAAGTGAAATTTTTAAAGAAGCTAGTTTGAATGAAATTGTTTTGAGTGAGATGATGAGGGCTGATTCCATGGAAGCTTACCGCAACATTAGCCTTGGGAATGAATAGAATTTCATTAAATTCACTGTTTCAATATCTGGAAAGTACCAGAATCTAAAGGAATGATTCAATCTCAGTCTGCCATTTGAGCAAAGCAACTTTGTTGTCTACATGAGGATTTTCTGCATTAGAAACAAGGGTCCAATCTTTCTGATTGGAGTCAGAATCCTGTGTCCAACACTAATCAGACTGAAAACTGCCCACTTATTGTATCAGTTGAAGAGACTCTGACTTCTGATCCATAATACAGAAGAACTCAGGAATCATCAAAGACAAGAGTGAAGAAAATCTGTGCAGAAGCCATGCCCCTTTCTACGGCACTAGTTGCCATAATTGTGGTAAGTGTTTAAGGATCCCCAAGCTTCTCACTCTATTAGTGGATGAAAGTGTATGTTAATGTTGGTGTGTAAATGGGTAAAGGATTGAGGTAAGTGGGTAGGGTACCAAGGGGGGAGGATGGTGATTGGGTAAGATTATAGCTGTGTAAAGTGGAAGTGATGAGATGATAGGGTGGCGTGCGGCTAAGTGAGTTGTGAGGTAGTTGGATTGCATTGGGAGGGTTGTCAGTTTGGGGCTAATTAGGTTGAGTTGGGAGATTTCAAGGTGGAATCAGATGGTGGGACTCATCAGGTCAGGTTGGGGGTAGTTGGGGTGGGCTGGCTAGTCATGTTAGCTCAGATCAGAAGGATTTGGGAGGGCTGAGATAAGTCAGAGTTTCAGGGGAGAGGATTGGGAGTGGGGTATGAGAGAAGCATTCAGTTGAATAGTTAGAGAGGGATGGAGGAAGCATCTGTACAGTTATCTAAGAGTTAGACTAGAAATTTTCTGTCTAGCATTTCCTGGGTAATTCTCCAGGTAATTAATTTGGAATCATCCAAAGTTTCTGGCTCCAACTCAAGGTCAAAGAACTTTTCCAAAGGGTCATGGGAAACAAGGGAATTGTCCATCGGAAATTCAAATTTCCCAGGCAATTCCCACAGAATCAGTACGTCTGAGGAATCCTGTAACCCATCTTTGAGGATGCTTCCAGTCTCTGTCTATGAGAATATTTTCGGAATTCAGCAACTTTCTTAGCATTTAGTAATGAATTTCATTTCAACAGTTATCGTATTTTCCCATAATGGTGTAACCTACAGAATGGTAATAAGAAATGGGATCCTCAGAAGCTATCTTGGCCCAGAGCTTCCATTACTAGGAGGTCATACCACAAAAATACTCCAGATAATGTGCTGGGAAAGCCCTCTGAATGTCCCCACACAAGTCCTGGAATTTCCTGGAATTTAAACACCTGATGGGCAAATGTCCTGCCCGAAGAACACCACTGATTTAAATCAGAGATTTTGGATGGTTCCATCTCTCTTTACAAAATAGTAGCCCAGGAAATATTAGAAGGATTAAAATCCCCTGACTACCCTGACCCTTCGCCCGACCATACTTCCATACCACCCCCAGCCTCTGACCACAGTACACCACACCGAGCACCCACACTCCCCCAACTAACTCCTCACCCCTCTGACTACGCCTTGACACCCCAACTACCTCCACTGACTACCTGTCTCACTCCCCTGAGAGTGTGCCCAATCACCCACATTCCAGACAACCCTCCCAACCTGCCATCTAACTTCCAAGCCCCAACAATTCCCCGCTTGACTGCATCCCAGCCCTCTACCTTCTCCACGTCCTGATCTCGTGACCTCACTCCTCTTGACAACCCAACATTCCTCCCTTCCTCAAGCACCATTCCCTCCAATCTCTCACCCACTTGCAGCGCCAGGGATCTGGGCTCAATTCCCGGCTTGGGTCATGGCTCTGTGGAGTTTGCACGTTTTCTCTGTGTCAGCGTGGGCTGTCTCCAGAGACTCTGGTTTCCTCCCACAGTCCGAAAGATATGCTGGTTAGGTGCATTGGCCATGATAAATTTTCCCTCAGTGTACCTGAACAGACACCGGAGTGTGACGACTCAGGGGTTTTCACAGTGACTTCATTGCAATGTTAATGTAAGTCTACTTGCGACAGTAATAAATAAACTTAAACCCTTACCCTTCCCCTGGCTGGTATCTTTAAATCTACCAGGTTTTTGGAAACTAGTGTTGAAAAAAAGAGTCATGGCTTCATTTTTCCCGATGCTGCTACCCTGCACAGAAAGGATCTGGGCCCACCGCACAGCACATTTTTTACCCGATCCAGGAGGAAGACTGGGTGAAAAATGTGCAGCTCCAGGTCGGACGAAGCAGCCAGGAACAGAATGGCAATCCAGTGGTGATTGCTGCTTCATCGGTAGGGCGGCACAGTAGCACAGTTGAGCTTCACAGCTCAGGGACCTAGGTTCAATTCCCAGCCTGGGTCACTGTCTGTGTGGAGCTTACACATTCTCCTCGTGTCTGTGTGGGTTTTTTTCTGGGTGCTCCAATTTTGTCCCACAGTCCAAAGATGCGTGGGTTAGATTGATTGGCCATGCTAAAAATAAAATACCCCTGAGTGTCCTCAGATGTATAGGTTAGAGGAATTAGTGGGTAAAATATGTAGGGATATGGGGGTTGGACCCGGGTGGAATTGTGGTCGGTGCAAACTCCATGAGCTGAAGAGCCTTTTTCTGCACTGTAGGGTTCTATGATTCATATAAGTTCTGGCTCATTAATTCTTTGACGCTTAGGATAATTGTATTGTGTAAAAAGATCATGAAAGCTAAGAAAAAGAGTCAGTCATTTGGCTGAAAATGTAAAGAAATGGCCAGTCTGAAGACTGCAACTCATTCTGAGCGGGGGCCAACAGCCCTGAGACTTTTTGATGTTTGAGTTACAAAATAAATATAAGTGATACATCTTGTCAGAGTGGCGCAGTGATTAGCACGGCTGCCTTACAGTGCCAGGGACCCTTGTTCAATTCTGGACACTCGGGTCACTATCTGTGTGGAGTTTGCACATTCTCCCCATGTCTGTGTGCATTTCCTTCAGATGTTTTGATTTCCTCCCAAAGATATGCAGGTTAGGTTGATTGCCATGCAAAATTGATCCTAGTATCATTGGGATTAGCAGGATAAACATATCATGTTACAGGAATGGGACCTGGGTGATCAGTACAGACTCAATGGGTTGAATGGCCTCTTTCTGCACTGTAGAGATTCTATGATACTGCATTCAAACTAATCAAAATAATATTATTAGTTGCATTAAAATAAACCAAGATTTTAAAATGCCAAAAAATCTTGAGTGAAAACAATTATGTCGAGTGCTGGGCTGAGCATATTTAGTAATTCAGTTTGAGTTTTCCCTATGATATCAATATTGCACCAAAATGACTGCCCAAGGATATTACGGTAATCTCCTTTAACAGTTCAACCCCGCATCATCTACACAGCAGGGTATTCCGATTAGCTGAGTAAGTAGTCATATCCAAATAAAGTAAGCTTCTGTGGGTTAACATCCTGCATACCAGGCGACTATTGGAAAGTTATAATGAGCCAGTAATTATTTTTCTTCCAGAGAGGAGATACTCGGTATACACAATAGATTTTGTAATTTGGTTTGTACACTAATAAAGAACTCATAAAATCCTTACAATGCACTGAAGGTGGGAAATGTACTGTAAACGATCTGTTGAGAATTATACGCTAAATTCCAATTTGAATCCACAGCTTAATAACAGCAGGTGTTGTAGGAGGAGGAATCCTCACCATCTGGAGAATACAATTCCAAACAAGTAATTTCGCAACCATTGATTTGCTCATGCTATTCAGCGTCTGTTAGAAGCAGTGGCACAAATATAACAATGGCTTATTGATTCACACAGTTGAAGTCTGGACTTGTTCAAGGCATTTGGGCAGGATGGGGGATAATGTTCTGCTTTCAAATATATATACCGTTTTCACAGAAAACCAGAAATGTATTTGACTGCAAAATCTCAGCCAGCTTCACAGGTTGCTCTGTTGCTGGTGATCTCTCACAGCATGGGCATCATAGTAGATACAAGCACCAACTGCAGAAAGGGAACGGTCACCCATCAGAAAATTTCTGCTGGTTTGCCTAAAGGCTATAACAAAACCATATTCGCCGAAGCAAGCTATTGTATGAGAACAGCTCGCATTTACATAATAATCAGATCAATCAGACAAAACAATGACAAACAGCTATGTCTCTTTGGCGTGTGGTGCCCAGAATACGATGCAGTACTCCAGTTGACACAGAAGTAATGTTTTATATTTGAAGCACGGAAGGAAGCCATTCGGCCCATTAATGTTGTGCTCCTTCTTCGAAAGAGCAATCTTGTTATTTCTGCTCTCCTGTTCTTTCCTCATATCCTTTAAATCTTGTCTCCTTTAAGATTTCATCTGATTCCCTTTGGAAGGCTATTACTGAATTGCATCCTCTACCTTATTAGCCATGCATTTCAAATCCAAACAGTCCACTGTGGAAATATGCTATCTCTTTGGCAAATCACTTTAAATCTGTTTCTCCTCATTATCACCAGTTTCATTGGAAAGAGTTTCTCTTTATTTGATCAGTCTGAACCTTTCATGATTTTAAACATCGCTATCAAATCAGCTCTCATCCACCTCCATGCTAAGAAGAACAACCCCAACTTTTGACGCGTATGCATCTAATTGGAATCCCTCATCCCTGGAACATACCAGTAAATCACATCTGTATCCTTTCCGAAGCCTTCATTTCCTTCCTGAAATGCAATGCCTAGAATTGGTTACATATTTCCACCAGATACTGAATTAATGATTTAGATTGAGTATAACTTTCTTAGTTTTGTATGCTTCTATTTATAAAGTCTGAAGTTCCAAATGCTTTATCAACATCTTTTATCAATCTGCCCTGTCAACTTCAAAGTTGACACTCACACCCAGATCTCTCTGTTCTTGCATCACCTTTAAAATTGTGCTATAGTATGTTTGGTCTGTCATTCTTCCTAACAAAATACATCACCAGGTACTCATATGCTGAATTCATTTGCTATGTTTCCTAAGTTTCCAGTATCTGCTTATGCTTCTGGAAGTCAACTACCTTCACCAATAGATTTCCATTTTGGTGCCATTGCTCCACTGACAATCCTTTTACTAAAGTTCCCTTTTATTTTAGTTATTGTGATCTCCTTTTTTAACTTTTTCCACTGAGGTTTGAATTGTTGATTTAAAATATTGCACTTTCAGACATGCTGGCCTGAATTCTCCAGTCTCACAAGCTTTGCTACTGCTGCCAGCAAGAACAGAGATTTTGGTGTCCAGCCAAATCTCCATTCATAGCATTGGGGCTAATGGATAATTCCAGCTGCAGGCTGGAGAATTCTGGCCAACATGTCTGAAAGTGCAACATGTCTGAAAGGCTAAGACATTGAGCCCTGCTCTCTCTGTCAACAAGAGGTAAGAATATCTTGCAATAAAATTTTAAGAGCAGGCAAGTTCTCCTGGTATCCTGGTCAAATTTACCCCTCAGTCAATACCCTAAAGCTAATGATCTGGACATTCATTGTTGTATGTAGGACCTCACTGTGTGAAAATTGGCTGCCATGTTTCACAGCAATGTCCATGACTCACAAGTACTTCATTCACTATAAACACTTACGGAGAGGAACATAGAAGTAGGGGTGGCCATTCAGTCCCTCATGCCATTCTGTCATTTAACTAGATCAAGGTTAATCTTTTACCTCAATGCCATCTTCTTGCAATATCCCCAAATCCCTTGTTGCCATTGATATCTAGATATCTATTGACCACTGTTCTAAACATACTCAAAGACTGAGCCTTCACAACCCTCTAGGGTAGAAAATTCTAAAGGTTCACTATCCTCTGAATGAAGAAATTCCTCTTCATCTCAATCTAAAGTGGCCAGCCTCTTATTCTGCAACAGTGTACTCTGGTTCTAGACTGCCCACAGCCAGGGAAAACATCCTTCCATCATTTAACCCATTGTAAGATATTCCTGTAAGAATATCGCACACTTCAATGAGACCACACTCATTATTCTAAACTCTAAAAAATACAGGCCCAGAATCCTCAATCTCTTCTCTGAAGACAATCCCGCCATCTCAAAAATTAGATTGGCAAACCTTTGTTGCAAATCCTCTATGACCAGTAAGCATATCCTTCTTGAAGTAAGTATACCAAAACTGCAAGCAATACTCCAAGAGTGGTCTTACTGAGATTCTATACAACTGCAGCAAAATTTCCTTGCAATAAAGTCTCTGACAATAAAAGTTAACGTACCTCTTGCATTCCTAATTCATTATTAGACCTGTATATCAGCTTCCAGTGATTTATGAATACGGATACCTAGGCCCTTTTGGACATCAGTACTTCTCCAGTCTCTTCCCTTTTAAGGAAAGCTCTGCATTTCTGTTTTTCTGACCAAAGTGGATAAGGTCACATTTTTCCATGTTACATTCCATCTGCTGCGTTCTTGTCCACTCATTCAGCTGGTCTAAATCCTTTATATCCTCCTCAGAACTTTCATTCCCACCAAGTTTTGAGGCACCAGCAGACTTAGAAATATGACATTTGGTCCCCCACATCCAAAATCATCAAAATACATTAGGAATAGTTGGGACCCAAGCACAGATCCTGCAGTACATCACTAGTCATAGCCTGCCAATCTGAGATTGACCCTTATACTCCTACACTGTTTTTTAACTGTAGGCCATTCCACAATCCATGCCAGTATGTTACCCATACTCCTATTTCATGAGCTCTCATTTTGCCTACTAGCCTCATGTGTGGAGCCACATCAAAAACTTTCTGAAAACCCAAATATATCACATCCACTTGTTCTCCCTTATCTATCCCATTACTAACATCTTCAAGAAATTCCAAAAGCTTGTCAAACATGATTTCCCTATAATAAATCCATGTTGACTTGCTCAATCCTACGATTATTTTCCAAGCACCCAGTTACAACACTCTTTACAACAGAATCTATCATTTTTCCTGCCATTGATGTCAGGATTCTCTGAGTTTGCAGAAAAAAATCTCAAGTTGGTGGTTCCTGGTTACATGTTTGCCTATCATAAGGGGCAACTTTGAGCCCACACTCTCTGTGCGTGGGATTGGCGACTCAGGCTCAAAATCCAGAAGGAGTTGAAAAATGTGATTCCTGCTAGCAAGTTTCCGATTTTCCAACTCCCTTGTTGATGGAATAGCATGAAACATGCCATGGGATCCAAGGAGACTTATTTTAAAACCTTGTCCTGACGAGCACTCTCTCCAGAAATTGCCCCTTCACTGGAGATTCTACAGGTGCCATTTGCAACAGCGCTACATAAGCTGAACCTGGTGTCTTCACTTCTGATGGGGATTTTGAAGTTGAGCACTCAGGTAGCCAGAACCTTCCATGGTGTTCACTGTTCAGGGGGTACTGGAGAGGATGTGGGGAGCACTGTTATGTTCAAATCGGGGTTTGGTGTGGGCATCCCAGAATCACTATCTTGGGGAGAGTGGTCACTTGCAGGCCTTACATTCCCTTCATATTGGGGGGGTCCCTTGCTTTAAATGGGGTTGAAAGCTAGTATTCAAGCAGTGCTTCTTGTGTCCTCTTTCTTAGGTTCTTGCCCATATCGCAGCTCAGGGAGTGCACTTCCTTACTAGGAGTCTAGATTTATCCTCAGGATCCACTGCTGAGGTTGAAGTGGCCTGCTGACTTCCACACCCTAAAATGAATCATCTATCTAACAGAGGTGCATCTCCAGCACAGACATATGTGATGATACTGTGCCTTTAAGAAATGTATTTATATCATTCTTCTTGTGAGAAGTACATTTTAAATTCAACTCCATTTTACATACTGCCACTTTGATTGCATCAGACAGCTCACATGCTGAGGATGCAGGCTAATGATTAATTTTAGGAATGATTTTGTCTGAATTTGAGTTGATGCATTTTTTTTGGTTTCCCCAGTGTTTTGGAGTAAGATTTTGATTAGATCGATTGATAGGGACAGAGTCATGTGAATGGATGGAGCTAAGCTTGCAGGAAAAACAGGCAGTTCTCCTTTAACATTCAGTTTCTGCTTGGTCCTGAAAAAAAAGATTTTGTTATCTCTCTCCCTTTCCAGAGGCTGCTGTTCTGGGCTGTCAGAAGACAGATGTTTCTCTGTCTTTCTCTCTCCAGGCTCTGGAGAGGCTCTCACAAGGCTCTGGGACTGTTGGCAAGCCCAAGAACATGACCTGTATGTTGTTAACTGGTTTTGAAGCAGAGTTTAAGTCTATAAAAGGAATATTGCTTTAATTGGAACTAATAAAGATAGATTAGCAGTTAAGAATTGTATCTTGCCATGTTTTAGTATTATTCAAATGTAATATTTTAAACTAATTAATTCATTATAGTTAAATTGTATTGTTAAATAAAGTTTGTTTTGATAAAGACTTCCTAGTGTCTCAATAGAATCACACCTTATCTTCATACTAATGCAAAAATTAAAAAAAAAACTGCTAAGGTCCAGCCAAGCTTCATTATGCACTTTGGAATTTCTGCTGTGATACCCAAAACACAGATGTCTGTTAATTCAGTCACCAAAGCATAGGTTATTTGAACAATTGCACTGTTAAGTTCAACTCGGGGTTTGGTGTAGGCATCCCAGAATCACTATCTTGGGGAGAGTGGTCACTTGCAGGCCTTACATTCCCTTCCTGATGGGGGGTGTTTTGCTTTAAATGGGGTTAAAAACTAGTATTCGAGCAGTGTTTCCTGTATCCTCATTCCTAGGTTCCTTGTCTATTTTGTCCTACTCTTAACTTATTCTTGTCCTATTTTGCATCAATTTCCAACTTTACTCTTCAATTTAAATAGGATGTTAGACAATGTAGAAAAGTCTAAATATAATGCCATTTTGTATTCTGCTATTCCTGCAAGTACCGTTTATTTAATTAACCTAAAGACTAATCTTCAACTTTCAGTTCTGCCTTCGAATGTTCTCCAATATTAAGGGAAAATTGGCTCAGGTAATAGTGACAACAATTGCCTACATTCATCTATCACCTTCAATGTAAAAGAATATCCTATTACACAGATGTGTAATCAGACAAAAATGAACTAAGGAGAAGATGTTAGCTTTGTCAAGGAGGGGCATAAAGGAAGAGTAGAAGGCGAGAACGTATAGGGAGAGAGATGGAGGCTTCAGACTTAAATAGCTAAAGTTAGGAAAACATGGTTGCTAGAGGGGGAAAGCACATGAGACAAGATTTGGAGACAATGAGAGGAGTCCTAGGACTGGAGAAAAAAACTGCGATAGAAGGGTTAAAACCCAAGGATCAGAATTTTAAGTTGGTAGAGTTATGTTGGCAAACGTTTGGTGGATGGAACTTTTGGGGGATGGAGAATCGGAGGAAACTTAGAATAATGTAAGAATGGAATGGTTGGCCCATTTGTAGCCACAATATCACTTGCCATCATAGATATCTTGACACCATTAAGCAGTGAATGAATCCAGTTTGGGGAGTGGCGTTCCCTTTCTATCTGGAAGAGATGCCTCACATAATTAATTTCACAGTGCTATTTTTGAAAGCTAGAGTCTTCCAAAGAAGGTATTAACGTTGAAAAGAGTTCCATTTAGTTACAGCACTTCCTTCTGTCGCAGAAAGAATGTGAGAAAACAAATTTTCAGCCCATTAGTCTGGATTGACTAAGTCGAAACTCATATTACATAACTGCAAGGATATTGCCCAAAAACACTGTTTAACCACCAAAGCTCAGAAAACATTATTCATTATTTTAATTAGAGGTTTCTAGATTTAAAGACCTTCTGTTTTGAGCTTCAACGTAAATGAACTTTAAGTGAGATTGCTGATAAAAGATGTCAAAACTTTTCTTCTTGAACTTATCAGAAGAGTTTTGCAAAAACACCAAATTTTAAAGATTACAAAGGCAATTTATACTGCATGACTAGAGGAAGTTGATCGATTGCTGAGTAGACTCTGATTGGTAGAAGCATTGCCAATGAGAATGCACAAGGAACAGTTGAAAGCTAAGCTTTATGCAGGAATAATGAGTTGCCTGTTGTTCCCTTTGAAATTTGGTATTATTGCAAATCTGTCTTGATGAGCAGATAACAAAAAATTTCATCAATATGTTTCTTTTTTTCAGCAATACTTAAGGTTCAACTCTGCTCGATGACTGCTTAAGTGAGATGTTTTCTGAGAAAATGCTTTGGCAGCTAAAACATTGTGATCCCAAGAGGACTGATGTTCTTACACAGTTTGTATGGAATTTCACACAATATATGCATTTCACAGTACATTTTGTAAAATTTAATCCATAGATATATTAACCTAGATGATTTAAAATGTAAAAGTCCCTAATGGGCTGTCTTTGTGTTCTCTCAATTGCTAGCCCTGCAGATGGTTCAAAAGAACATGCAAAGACATCAGAAGCCATTTTCAGTCTTATAATTTGCTTGAAAGAAAAAAAACTATATCAAATCTTTGAGAAATTACTAACTGCTGATAAAATCCTCATAGAATTTCAGAAATTCAATGCTGCAATTTTCTTTGCATGCATACTCTAAAATTCAACAATTAAAAGGACAATGATTCAATAGAAGCTGAGAAAATATGAAATTGAATTATAGTTGTGTAAAATTGCAAAGAAAAGTAAGTTTTATGATCTATGAACATTCATATGGGACAGGCAGCTCTTTTGGAGAGTGAGTCTGGTTAAGATGCTCCTTTGAGGATTGGATCTGGTTAAGATGCTCTTTTGAAAAGTGGGTCTGGTTAATATGTGCTTTGGGAAGGCCTGGTTAAGATGCGTTTTGGAAGGACCTGGTTAAGATGCTGTTTTGGAGAGAGGTTCTAGTTAAGATGCTCTTTTAGACAGTGGGCCTAGTTAAGATGCTTTTTTGGAGAGTGGGTCTGGTTAAGATGCTTTTTTGGAGAGCGGGTCTGGTTAAGATGCTTTTTTGGAGAGCGGGTCTGGTTAAGATGCTTTTTTGGAGAGTGGGTCTGGTTAAGATGCACTTTGGGAGAGTGCATTTAGTTAAGATACTCGTTGGAGAGTGGACCTGTTTAAGATGCTCTTTTGGTCTGGTTAATATGCTCTTTTGAAGTGTGGGTTTGGTTAAGGTGTTCTTTTGGACAGTCAGACTCGATGGGTCGAATGGTCTCCTTCAGCATTGTAGGCATTCTATGGATTCTAATCTTGATTACACAACAAAATATAACCAGACTTGGACTCAGATAATAGACTGGTTTCCAAGGACAGCTACACTAAAGAGCTGGCTCAACTTGAAACACTTGTCAATCGCCCTATTTATCTTTTCCCCAAGATTCAAGCAAACTATTTCCAATTTGTGGCAATGGAGTGGAGTCACAGAGCAAGGAAGTGGAATCAATGTGCAGTGATTTCAAAAGGAAGAGTGGCAGGAGAGTACATATTTCTCAAGCTCTGCTTGCAAGCAATTCCCCTTTTTTCTGTGGCTTTGGGTGATAAAGGACATCTCAGTTTTGCTAAAGTGAAGCTGTATCATACTGGGTCTGTACAGCAGAAATGGATACAAATAGAACTGGTGCAGCCATGACAGATGTTAGAGCAGGAAAGCGAGAACTGGAGCTTATAGATGTACAAGCTTTATTTACAGAGACACAAATTTCAATCCAACAACTGCAGCTTTAGTCTGCTCCAATATTAAGGTGAAGTGAATCCCCAGTTAGTGCGTGTCACTTGAATATACTTCAATGTCCAATTAATACATTGTTAAGAATAAAGGCATCTGTTAACAGATGATGAACTAACCTTTTGTTATCAAATCATAGTAGATTTTTAAAAATATATCAATTTCTGTTACACTGCTGATAAAAGGAGGTAAACTTATAGGAAGCTAGCATTATCGATAAATACAGAACATGCTGATGATCTTTATCCATTCATTTTATGCTTTCTTTTAAAAAAAATCTTCTTTTGATTAATTTGTAGCAACGAATGGAATAACCACAGGGGAATGGCAAACAGATCCTTATATCTAAATTCTAAGTTTATTTATTTGTGTCTCAAGTAGGCTTTTAACACAGCAATGAAGTTACTGTGAAAATACCCTAGTTGTCATATCCCAGCACCTGTTCAGGTACACTGAGGGAGAACTTAGCATGGCTAACGCATCTAACAAGCACATCTTTCCGACTTTGGGAAGAAACTCACTCAGACACAGGGAGAACATGCAGACTCCGCACAGACAGTGACCCTAGCCAGGAACCAAACAGCAGCAGTGCGAACCATTGTGTCACTATGCTGCCCTGTTGTAATGTCTGCTACATAATATTGGTCTTCACAGTCCCTAGTGCCAGTGGGACATTACAATCTGCCTTCCACTATCCAATGCCCTAGGCTATTAATAATCCAAATCCAAGATCTAATGAAAAGGAAGCAAGTGGCCCAATGTGGTTATGAAGGGCAAGTCTTACACTGTTAATCGTGCATAAGTGGGCATTCCCACATTGTTTAGTCCAAGACAAGTGCAGATTCACCCAAATTATATTTAGACTCAAAGGGTAAAAAAAAACCAAAGTCAGCTTATGTAGATTGGATCTGAATTCTCTTGAGTATGAAGCATTAAGGTGTGGTCTAATTGAGATGCTAAGGTGATTTGAGGAGTTGATATGAGTAGACAGAGAGAAACTCTTGTAGTGGGAGAGTCCAGAACAAGATGGCATTAAAATTCAAGCCAACGAGTTCAGAGGTAGGGTGATGGCAGGAAACAACGCTTCACCCTAAATGGAGTTGCAACCTGTAAGTTTCTCCCTTAGAAGCAGTTGAGAATAGGCCAGTTAAAGCATGCTAAAACTGAGATTATGATGTGAAATTACTAGGTTTTTGCTGTACCTGGTACTGTTATTACCTTTTTGTTTTGCCTAGTACAACAAAAGATAATAACAGTTATGGAACCAAGTCAGTCAGATGGATTTAAGATATGCATCAGCAGCAATCTAATTGAATTGAGCAGGATGGATGAACTGGATAGCTTATGCCTTTCCTAGAACCCAGTGTGTTGAAAGTTTCATCTTCTGGCCAGCATGGAGCCAAGCAGGACAGAGATAAAGCAGCATACTCCAATTATAAAGTTGATCTGGGTGGACAGTATGATAGTCAATTCTTCCTGACAGAATTATTGATTTTGGCTAATCAGTATGGTAGGCAATGCATCATTTGTCCGCCCACCATAAAATCTATCTTAATCTAAAACAGCTTTCTTGTAGCTTGGTTTCTGAATGGGGAATTATTTTCACACTAATCTCACCTCTAACATATTACATGAGGCATTTTTTTCCAGGCTTGCCACTAGACTTGAACTCTGACCTACAGGCTCACAAACACTTTAAGGACAGGAATACAAGATCAGTGAGTACCCTGGGTTCGACCATTGGGACATGCATCTGCATTGAATTTTATTCTGTTCTCAGGAAATTACAAAATAAAAAATAAATCCACGGCACGTGATCAGCTCATTTCATTTGTAGATTTTGTTATCACTCAACTTTTGCCAAACTGATACCAATGATCCAGTTTGGGATGGCACGATAGTACAGAGGGTAGCACTGCTGTCTCAAAGCGCCAGGGACCTGGGTTCAATTCCAGCCTCGGGTCACTTTCTGTGTGGAGTTTGCATGTTCTCCCTGCATCTGATTCTCTGGTTTCTCCCACATTCCAAAGATGTGTGGATTAGGTTAATTGACCATGCTAAATTAACCATAATGTCAGGGAGATTAGCAGGTTAAATATGAGGGGTTATTGGAATAGAACCTGGGTGGGATTGCAGACTCAATGGGCCGAATGGCCTCCTTCTGCTCTTATAGGGATTCTATGATTCTACAATACCAGGTGTTTACCTAAAGAAACATTTCAGAATATCATAAGCATCTGTAAAGCCAGTAAATGAGTTCTGTGCTCCTTATGTTTGTCTATTTCCCTTAAGCAGTCATTAAGCTGATGAGTTATGCACGCTCATGTTAATTTTACAGAACAGCTTGGCTTAATCTCATTTAAGAAGCAAACTGAAGTCAGTTTAAGCTTTGCTATTACAATTTTTTGTCATGGTGGCAGTTTATGGATCGGCCTGGAGACACGCACCAAAAATACATGTTAAAAATCCTTTCAGTTTCCATCTTTGATTATTGGAATAAAGGTATGACAGAAATGTATTAACTTTTGGATGTGAGTCCTGGCAAACTAAGCAGATGGTGATCAATTCTCTATCAGTGCACATGTATAGACGCTAAAAGCATTGATAATGGTATAACAATCTGATTCCTAAGTGTTTATTACAGGAATATGGATTTGCTCGTTGATGGTCTTGCAGCAATAACTGGTGTAGCCAACGATCCTTGTCAGTTTGGCAATAGTGTATGAATCTGGCACCTGACAGTGTCACTGTGATATATGAGTTTGATCATCCACAGTCTAATTTTGATATACATAGGTCGATACATATCAGTCTTGTCATGGTTTGTGGCTCTGGCTTCTGAAAATATACAGGTTTAATCCATAACAATTCAGTCATATCATCCATGGATTGGATCTCTGTTAGCCTAATGGGGGAGGGATTCTAATATCCTGATTCTAATATCCATCTGTTCACTGGGCATCAGATCCTGCAGTCATATTCTGATAATGGGGCTTTGATTTAAGTTTAATTATCTATATATGACTTTAAAAATACGGATATCTCTCCTTGGAAGTGAATGTAACCTAAAACAATTCTGGGATGTGGTCAGCAGCAAGTTATTAAATTTATCTCTGTCAACTCTTTTCTAACACCAGTTCTTGTGAAAATACATAGAACATAGAACACTACAGCACAAACAGGACCTTCGGCCCACAAGTTGCACCGATCGTATTATACCTACTAGGCCATAGAACTATCTGTAACTCCCAATCCCATTTAACCCCATGTACTCATCCAGAAGTCTTTTAAAAGACCCCAGTGAGTCCTCCTGGCTCTCCTAGGCCTGTCCACCATCAAAAAGGCACAAGTGGAATGTTCTCCACTTGCCTGGATGAGTGTAACTCCAGCAACACTCAAGAAGCTTGACACCATCCTGGGAAAAGCAGTCTATGTCTTTGGCACTTATCCCACCAGCTGAAAACATCCATTCGCTCCACCACCAAAGCAAAGTGTGTACATCTACAAGATGCACTGCAGGATCTCACCAAGGATCATTCCATAGTTATTTCCAAACCCATGACTTTTACCATCTACAAGGACCAGGCATCAGACACATGAGGTCGGGTTTCCAATCCTGCCTGCAGCAAGCATCATTGTGGGCAGGACAGGAAAATTTGGAGAGTGACCAAATGTCAATTGACTTTAAGAAGCTCTTCAAATTTTCCCAACTTGCCTATGTTGATGCCCACTTCTAGCAGGACCAGAAAATCCTGGCCGAGGGAGCTCAACTCCAGCATGTTTCCCTCCAAGACTCTCACATATCCTGACTTGGAACTAAAATCACTGTTCTTTCACTGCTGTTGGATCGCAATCCTGGAACTTCCTTCCTAACAGCACTGTGGTGTACCTGCATTGCTAGTGGACTGCAGTAGTTCAAAAAGATGACTCACCATTACCTTCTCAAAGGCAACCAGGGATGGGCAATGAATGCTGACCTAGCCAGCCATGCCCACAACCTATGAAAGAACTAAAACGAGTTGGGGCTGCAAGCATCGATACTACCATGAAATCAGGAGCCGGATTGTCCCGGCGGAACCGAAACTGAACATAGGTGAGCAGATTGTTACCAAGTGAGTGCTGGTTGATAGCTTTGCCGATCACACATTCTGTTTCCTTGTTGATGATTGAGAATAGGCTGCCCGGGGGTTAATTATCTCTGTTGGAATTGTCTTGCTTTTTACATTTTGGCAATTTTACATATTGTTAGTAGATGCCTATTTTTTAACTGGAACAATTTGACTCGGATGCAAAAGGTATAAATTTTCAGTATGTTGTCAGGGCCCACATAGCTTTGTTGTACTCATGAAATGTATCCATGTGGAGAGCATCAGATTATCTGAAGCCAAGCATCAATAAAATTGGGGGACTCAGGAGGAGGCTGAGGTAAAACAGCCATTAAAGACTGGTGCAAATCCTTCATGCCTGGCCTTTTGCATTGGCATACTGTGTTCCTCATCATTGAGGAGGGGGGTCCTTGTGAACCCACCGTCTCCAGTTAGTCTTCCAAATATCTAGCACTATTCATGATTGGAAATTGTAGGACTGCAGAACTTCCATCTCATCTGCTGGTTGCAGTATTATTTAATTCTGTCTGTAGCATGCAACTGTTTAGCCTACATCTGTTACATGGTATATACTCTTGCAACTTGGCCAATGTTGTCTATCTGATATGCTGCAGGAATGTATGTCCCCAGGCATGGTACATCAATAAGAATATGCAGATGTACGACAACAGGTAAATGGATACCAGTCAACAATCACCAGGCGGAAATGTTCCCTTCCTGTTGGGGAACACTTCAGTATTCAAGGGTATTCAGCCTCTGATTTTTGGGTAAGCCTCCTCCAAGGCAGCCTTCGAGACATACGACAATGCAAAATCACTGGCCAGTAACTGATAGCCAAGCTCCGCACACAAGGATCGCACAATCAGGATCTTGGGTTCATGTCACACTGTGTGTAACCCCCACCATTTGGCCTGGGCTTGCAAAATTTTATCAACTGCCCTGGCTTAAGAAAATTCACACCTCTTTAACCTATCATTATCCCTCTCCCCACTCACTTTGTCTGTACCTGTAAAGACTTGCATTCCAACCATTGTCTTGCAATTGTGTTTGTGTCTATATATGCACTGTTTATGAACCCAACTCTCCACTCAGTTGATGAAGGCGTAGCACTCCGAAAGCTTGTGATACCAAATAAACCTGATAGACTTTAACCTGGTGTTGTGCCCAATCCAGTCCAATGCCAGCATCTCCATATCATATGCAGCACACAAACCAGCCTCCTTTCCATTGACTCTGTCTACTTCCCACTGCCTTGGAAAAGCACCAGCATAATCAAGGACCTCACTCACACCGGACATAAGCTCTTCCACCTACTTCCATTGGGAAAAAGATACAAAAGTTTGAGATCACATCCAACCAACTCAAGAACAGTTTCTCATTACTGCTATCAGATTTTTGAATGGACCTACCTTGTTGTAAGCTAGTCTTTCTCTACATTCTAACTATAACCAACATTCTGTATCCTCTCCCTTCCTTCTCCCCTAGGTACTCTACGAATGGCATGTTTTGTCTGTATAGCACACAAGAACAGTACTTTTCACTGTATCCCAATACATGTCACAACAATAAATCAAATTAAAGAATTTTATCAAGCTGCTTATACCCATTCTAATGCAAACCCTGAGTTTCTGGCGCATATTTAAAGCAAAAGTTAGCCATCGGAATTTTTTTTTCATGTACAATGGGAGTCAACAATTGTTAACTATGTTAAAATTCCTGAAACATGTTCCTTGTGTGTTTTAAACAAAGTGCCCATGTCCAATTCTAACAAAAGTAAGACTAAAAACAGCCATCGATTATGTGGAGGAATGTGGAGGAAAGTGATACAATTTTCTCAATAATGCTCCTTGAAAATTCCCTTGACAAAACAATGTTTCCCTTCGAGTTCCATGATAAAACCGTAAATAGCTTTCAGCTGCAGTAGTAACATTAACATTTCTCCTACTTATTAAGTGAACACCTATTTTAACAGGTTCCCTGGGGGGAATGATATTTCTCATGCCTTGCTTGACAGCTGGGCATTATTGCTTTAACTGACTCTCCAATTGGGAAAGTGAGCAAAGCAATCCCTTTCCTTTCACTAAGAGCAGTTAGAAGAGATGAGCGAATCCCTCAAGAGTAAATCTGATTACTTTAATCGTTCTCGCAATCAGAGAACAAACCTGAAGCTAGCTATAACTAGCTAGGGTCTGTTTTGGGGCCCCTGCTGTTTGTAATTTTTATAAATGATCTGGATGAGGGTATTGAGGGATGGATCAGTAAATTTGGAGATGATACTAAAGTTGGTGGTGTGGTAGATAGTGAAGAGGGGTGTTTTAGTTTACAGAGTGACTTGGACAAGTTGCAGAGCTGGGCCGAGAGGTGGCAAATGGAGTTTAATGTGAAAAAGTGTGAGGTAAGGCACTTTGGCAGGAACAATAAATGTGTAGAGTATAGGGCTAATGGTAGGGCTCTTAATAGTGTTGAGGAACAGAAGGATCTTGGTGTATGTGTCAATAGATCCTGAAAGTAGGCAGTCAAGTGGATAAAGTTGTTAAGAAGGCATATGGAGTCTTAGCTTTTATTGGTAGGGGGATTGAATTTCGGAGCCGCAACGTCATGTTGCAACTGTACAAAACTCTAGTGCGGCCGCACTTGGAGTATTGTGTGCAGTCTGGTCCCCACATTATAAGAAAGATGTGGAGGCATTGGAGAGGGTACAGAGGAGGTTTACCAGGATGTTGCCTGGTATGGAGGGCAGGTCTTATGAAGAGAGGCTGAGGGATTTGAGGTTGTTTCGTTAGAAAGAAGGCGGCTAAGAGGAGACCTTATTGAAACATGTAAGATGATTAGAGGTTTAGATAGGGTGGACAGTGGTAGCCTTTTTCCTAGGATGGAGAAAGCTAGCACGAGGGGACACAGCTTTAAATTAAGGGGTATGAGTTATAGGACGGATATCAGAGGTAGTTTCTTTACTCAAAGAGTGATTAGGGAGTGGAATGCCCTGCCTGCAGCTGTTGTAGATGCGCCAAGTTTGGTGGCGTTTAAGAGGTTAGTTGATAAGTATATGGATGAGAGGGGAATGGTTTAGTTAGGAGGGGCATTGCTTTTTATTTTGGTCGGCACAACATCGAAGGCCGAAGGGCCTGTTCTGTGCTGTATTGTTCTATAACAGCTCTGAATTCATTAGAGCAGAGAAAGCAAACACTGAAGCTTGCTAATTGAACTTCAAAAGCGATGGAAAATTTCATGAGGAAAACGTAGAAGAATCTAGAACAGTGTTCCTGCTGCTCTTTCAAAACATCAGCGGAGATGATATTATTTTCATGATGGTACCTTAATCAAATGGTTCAGGATTTCTGTCAGTTGGGAGTGAAATCGTAAATGAGTTTGTGAGAAATACAGAGCTGTCACAACAACCCAAGAGAAATCATCTTGTTCCACATAGCAATGAGAGGAAATCATCTCTATGCACAAGACAATTCAAGGAATTCTTTCTGTTCCACATAGCAATCAGGGAAAAACTTCCAGTTCCACATAGCAACAGGGGAAGTCTTCCAGTTCCACACAGCAACAGGGAAAATCATCCTGACATACTTGACAACTCGAGGAAATCTTCTGTTCCATATAGCAACCAGGAAAATCTTCCTATTCCACATAGCAACAGAGGAAATTTCTTATTCCACATAGCAACTGGGAAAATCTTATTGTTTCACATAGCAAGTGGAGGAAATTCTTGTATCATATGTGGCAGCTGGAAGAAACCTTTTTGTTACAAATATCAGCGTCTTCTTTACTGAAAGCCTCGAGCCTCAATAGATACATATCCTGGCATCATCTGAGCTTGAAGGCAGCTGTGTGATTAAAATTCCACATTTCTTTTGGGTATTATTAATTGCTTCACAACTGAAAATTTGGGCAAACTTTGGCTTTCAGATTCCATATCGGATAGTTTGGAATTTAAGTATTTTAAAACCAAGGCCAAATTTCTGCCTTTGAAATTTTATTTGACAGTTCAGAAGCCCCAATATAAATGTTAAAGTTATGGGGCAGCATCAGCTATTCCAAGGATCAGAGGTTACAAACTATTTTACCTTGCGCGTTCATCCGTTTTATTTTGCGAGGATGAATAACCATTGCTACCTTCCTTACCTGAAATGGAATGCCATCAACTGGTGAGTTTTATAGTGATTATGTACTCTACCACTTTTTTACTGTGCTATCATGACTCAATGGAGACACTAATAATATAATGCTACATAAAATCAGGAACCTTCCAGCAATATTTCACATTCAATCTCATGGGGCTGAATTTTACACAGGGGAGTAGGTGGATCTCCAGTTAGTGGTGAGCCCTTAATCATTAGAGAGTACCAGCCAGTCAAATGGCCAACAGCTCTCTTGCCCAAGCAGAGTCAATAGGAGTAGTGGCCATTGCTGAGACCACAGGCAATCCTTTGAAATTGAGATCCCATGACATGAACTTTTAATTATGTGTCGACAAGTCCCAGCTGACAGGCACGGGCAAGTGGGGCGGGGATCCTAAAATTCAGCACGTGGCCTCTTCCTAACAAAATGAATTCAAAAACTAAAAGTAATTGTCTTTCTCGCTACAGTAAGCATGGATGGGCATGGTGGCACAGTGGTATAATTGAGTGGATCACAAACAAACATGTGGGCCTAATTGACTCAACCAAACATGTACACTCATAGTATTTTTAAAGTTCAATTAGTCACAAGTAGGCTTACATTAACACTGCAATGAAGTTACTGTGAAAATCGTTGACTCACCACACTCCAGCATGTGTTTGGGTGCACTGAGGAAGAATTTAGCGTAACAACACACCCAGCCAGCACATCTTTCAGACTGTGGGAGGAAACCGGAACACCTGGAGGAAACCCTCGCAGACACAGGGAGAATGTCTAAACTCCACACAGTGACTCAAGCTGGGAATCGAACCTGGTCCCTAGAACAATGAGCCAGCAATGCTAACCAATTGCCACCATGCCACCCCTAAATGCAATACAAGACATTTGTTAGAGATAAGCATGTCAAGATCCCAGTCGTGGGAATTCACATTCTGAAAAGGGCTTTACACACCATCAGCATAACATATTCAATACAGACACAGAACTTTTCAAGCAGAGTGACCATAACTTGTGACCAATCAACGCCGCCGAAAGGCGTTTATAAGCAAAACCAGTAGAACTTCCGTGAACAAATTTCAATGCAGTCATGATATAGATCAATCACAATAATGGAATTGATGAAAAATGTTTAAAACCATAATGTTAAATGTACAAGGCAAGTATACACCAATGAAAAATATAATGAAAGTTAGGGAGACAAATACACTTTATATAGCCCACAGAGATAAAATGGGTTTTGCAATAATTTGAAATTATGTTAGTATGGGTTTTAATCAGCATTGAGGGAGGCAGAGAAAAGACACCTGAGAAAAATGTAGCAAAGTATATTAACCATAAAAGGAGTTTTCAGTACAACAGTGCTCAGGGAGAAAGTTAATTTTAAAAGATAAATATAGCGGCTTAATTGAAGATAAAGAGATAATAGTTGAATTACTTAATGATTATTTTCTAGACATGTTCATCAGCATTGAAAATACATTTGGTATCCAATTATTATGCTCAACTAATATCATTACGTTGAAATTAATAAGGTGGAAGTACTTGATAAATTAAAAGATGGAAGATGCTTTGGTCTAGTTGTCATATATGTTAAGAATGGGAAGAATTGTTCTTGCAAAGAGCCAGCACTGCACAATACATCCAGTGGTCTCCTTCCAACTGCAATCTAAAGAAAATTAAAATTTATCTTGGCAAAGTATTGTATATTGGAAGAATGAACCACATTCTTCCAATATACAGGTGGACAATGAAGGGACTAGAATTACCTCAGACATGGGTTTTCCAAGAAATGCAGGAATTAGAATAAACTTATTGCTTTCAGTATTGACATAATAGAGTCACAGTCATAGAGATTTACAACATGGAAACAGGTCCTTTGGCCCAATTTGTCTATGTCGCCCTTTTTTTTCACCACTAAGCTGGTTCCAATTGCCCACGTTTGGCCCATATCCCTCTATCTATCTTAGCCATGTAACTGTTTAAATGCTTTTTAAAAGACAAAATTGTACCCACCTCTACAACTATCTCTGGCAGCTTGTTCCAGACACTCACCTCCGTCTGTGTGAAAAATATTGCCCATCTGGATCCTTTGCTATCTCTCCCTGCCTCACCGTAAACCTATACCCTATAGTTTTACACTCCCCTACCTTTGGGACATGATGTTGACTATTTAGCTGATCTCTGCCCCTCATTATTTGATAGACCTCTATAAGATCACTCCTAAGTTTTCTACACTTCCCAGCCTCTCTGTACAACTCAAACCATCAAGTCACTGGTAGCATCCTAGTGAATCTTTTCTAATTTTTCTAATTTAATAATATTCTCTTTCTAATTTAATAATATTCTTTCTATAATAGAGTGAACAGAACTGTACATTGTAATGTAGAAAATAATGTGGAAAAAGAATTCAAATGTGAAAAGAGCATTGGGATAGAGAACCAGAACAGAGGATTGCAAAAATATAAAGGTTATCCTGAGGTTATAGTGGTAAGATCTTATTTGGAATATTGGGTTCAATTCGCACAGGGGCTTTCAAATTGCACAGAAGCTTTCACAGGATGGCACCGTGACATGGTGGTTAGCACTGCTGCCTCACAGCATTAAGGACTGGTGTTCAATTCTGGTTTTGGTGACTGTCTGCATGGAGTTTGTATGTTCTCCCTGTATCTGTGTGGGTTTGATTTGATTTATTATTGTCAGGTGTATCAATATATAGTGAAACGTATTGTTTCTTACACACTGTACAGGCAATACCATTTGGTAGGAAGGAAATGAGAGAGTGCAGAATGAGGTATTACAGTCATAGCTAGGGTATAGAGAAAGATCAACTTAATGTAAGGTAAGTTCATTCAAAAGTCTGACAGCAGTAGGGAAAAAAGTGTTCTTGAGTTGGTTGATACATGACCTCAGGCTTTTTTATTTTTTTCCCGAAAGAAGAAGGTGGAAGAGAGAATGTCTAGGATGTATGGGGTCCTTAATTATGCTGGCTGCTTTGCCAAGGCAGCAGGAAGTGTGGACAGATGGGAGGCTGGATTGGCACAACGAATTAGCTATACTCACGACCTTTTGTAGTGCTTTGTGGTTGTGGGCAGAGAAGGAACCTTACCAAGCTGTGGTACAACCAGAAAGAATGCTTTCTATAGTCTATCTATAAAAGTTAGTGAGAGTCGTAGCTGGCATGCTAAATTTGCTAAGTCTTCTGAGAAAGTAGAGGCATTTGTGAGCTTTCTTAAGTATAGTTTGGCAAGGGTGGACTGGGACAGGTTGTTGATGATCTGGACACCTAAAAAAACTTGAAGCTCACGACCCTTTCTACTTGTTTCTGTTGATGTAGATAGAGGCATGTTCTCCTTTATGCTTCCTGAAGTCAATGGCAATCTCCTTCATTTTGTTGACATTGAGGGAGAGATTATTGTTGCCGCATCAGTCCACCAGATTCTCTATCTTATTCCTATACTCCGTCTCGTCACTGTTGGAGATCCGACTCCACTACGATGATGTCATCAGCAAACTTGAAAATCGAATTGGAGAGGAATTTGACCACACAGTCATAGGTGTACAAGGAATAGAGTCGGGGACTGAGAACACAACCTTGTGGAACACCAGTGTTGGGGGTGTTCATGGAGGAGGTATTGTTACCTATCCTTATTGATTGTGGTCTGTGAGTTCGGGAGTTCAGGATCCAGTCACGGAGGGAGGTGCTGAGGCCCAGGCCATGGAGTTTGGGATGAGTTTTGTAGAAATAATAGTATTGAAGACTGATGGTGTTGTAGTCAATAAATAGGAGTCTGACATAGGTGTCCTTCTGGGTTCCATCTGGGTTTTTTCCAGATATTCTAGTTTCCTCCCATACTCCAAATATGTACAGGTTAGGCTGATAGGCCATGCTAAAATGTCCCTTTGTATCCAAAGATGAAAGGATTAGTGGGGTAAATACATGAGGTTACAGAGATAGGCCCTGGGTAAGATGCTCTGTCAGAGAGTCAGTGCAGACTTAATGGGTCAAATGGCCTCCTTCTGCACTGTTCGGATTCAATAAATCTCCTTCCATTCTAAGGTCTTGCAGAACAAGATTGTAAAAAACTAACATGACACCTCTGTGAAATGCAGACAGATATACAAAAATATTGCACCACAATCTTTGCTCACATTTACTTCCTGGCCATCTTCCTCCAACCTCTTTGAGGCTGCTTATTTCTTTCTCCCTCTCCTAATCTTGTAGCTAAACTTTCAGTAACATATTGAGACAAGTATCTTGTTTAAGATACTTAACCATAATGTTTATGATTGAACTGTAAGGTTTTGTTTAATATATTGAATGACCTCTGGTCTGTACGTTGAGGAGAGTGTTGTGTTACTTCTGTTTTGCTGCAATAAATATTCTTCATGTTACTTCATGCATCATTAGGCAGCGTGGCAGCACAGTGGTTAGCACTGCTGCTTCACAGCTTCAGGAACACAGGTTTGATTCCCAGCTTGGGTCACTGTCTGTGTGGAGTTTGTATATTCTCCTCGTGTCTGCACGGATTTCCTCCGTGTGCCCCAGTTTCCTCCCACTGTGCAAAGATGTGCAGGTTAGGTTGATTGGCCATGCTAGAATTGCCCCTTAGCGTCCTGAGATGTATAGGTTAGAGGGGTTAGTGAGGAAATTATGTCGGGGTATGGGACTAGGGCGTGGGTGGGATTGTGACTAGTGCAGACTCGATGGGCCAAATGGCCTCTTTCTGCACTGTAGGGTTTCTATGATTCTATGTCTAACCCTCCATATTAAGCTGTCTTCTATGAGGGAGGAACTCAGGAATTCTGACCTGTGACTTAAACGTATTTCAAATTAATCAGCAAAGAAATTTCCTATCCTTCCTCTTAATGGCCTTAAAGAACAAGGCTGCAAAATGAAGTCCTAAAGTGACATTCAATTTACCGCTACATAGATTCTGCTTTTTCAACTTATGTGCACTGGGAATGGAATTAATTTCACTTTTATACAGTAAGAATAATTATAAATTGCTAGGTCATTTCTAACTAAGAAAATATCTCTACGGACACCAGCAAGCAGAGCTAAATCTCTTGTCAAATCCTACCATGAATAATTTCATATAAAGTTCAATTTAAAACTGTACTTTAATGCATTCCAAACAGCTTCCACACATCACCTGAAATATTTTTGAAGTATAGTTTTGGAAAAGTATTACTATCTTTAGAACAATATTCATCCATGGGCTTCACTGGCTAGCTCAGCATTTATTGTCCATCCCGTATTTTCTCGAGAAGGTGATGGTGAGCTACCGTCTTGACCCGTTGTATTCCACGTGGTGAAGGTATAACCTCAGTTCTGTTAGGAAGGAAATTCCAGGATTCTGACCCAGCAATAGTGAAAGAATGGCCAAATTAATTCCAAGTCAGTGTGACAAATGACATGGAGGGGGATTTATCATGGGATCTATAGTGCAGAAGGAGGCCATTCAGCTCATCAAACTTGCACTGACAACAATCCCACCCAGGCTCTATTCCCATAACCTCATGTCTTTATCCTGTTAAGACCACTGACACTAATGAGCAATTTAGCATGACCAATCAACCTATCCTGCACATCTTTGGACTATGGGAGGTAATCTTGGAGCAAACCCACACACACACGGGGAGAATCACAGACAGCGGCCCAAGTCGGGAATTGGGTATTGTGAGGTAGCTAATCACTGTGTGTCACCACGCCAGCCCTGAAGCTTCCTACTAATAACTAACAATCAAAATTTCTTGAAACTACAGAATTGTTACATTTGAAACTCTGTGGCCAATTGCATGACTTCTAACGGCAGTAAGTAGTTTTGAACCACGCATATGACTCCTTGATCACTGAACAGCTACGTTTTGCATGTCCCGCCCCTGAATGACAGTGTGAAACTCACTGCCTTTTTTTTGACTCAATGTCATAAAATCTGGAGAAAAATACCTGAAAAACTTTTCTCTCTGGTTTTCTCGCTGGAGCCAACATATTGCCATTTTTTGGTAAGATTTAACCCATTGTTTCCTCTCTTCCTTGATTGCTTCTGGAGTTCACCTTATTCTCTATTCATTTAGCTTCAGCATTCTGAAGTCTATTCTCTATCACCTTTCACTAGCTCTGTTGAGCTGGCTTTCTTTCATGTAGCAGATTAAATATTTCACATGCTGGCCTTCAATAAGATAGCTATTTTTGGAAGTCATTTACACAGTAATGCTGGCATGCAACATTCGGAGACATTTGGAAGGAAGTGGTTACTGTACACTTTGGTCTGCTGAATTTTTATTTAAGTGCACTTAGGGAGCAAGATCTGTGAGCTACGTTGCTGTGCTCTGTCACTGATACAATCGTAGATGCTTAGGAGGCATTTGAGCTTTCTTTCACAATTCATTTCTCTAAAACAAAAAGAGGTCTATCAGAAGAAACAATTGCTGGATCTAAAAAACATGTCAAGACACATGTGGAGAGAAATTGGACCTCTTGTGTTATAAATGACAAATTTCACAGACTTGTACCACAGCTGCTTAAAGGGTGTTCGACTTGGGCAATCATTCAAATCACAGAATGATAGAATCCTACAGTGCAGAATGAGACTAGTCAGCCTAGTGAGTCTGCACCGACCACAATGCCATCCTATCCTCTTTATCCTGTAGTTACCTTAGCTAATCCTCCTTACATAAGGAACAATTTAGCATGGCCACCAGCATGTCTTTGGACTGTGGGAGGATACAGAAGCACCTGGAAGAAACCCACACAGACACGGGCAGAACATGCAAACTCCACACAGACAGTGACCCATGCCAGGAATCAAACCTGGGTTCCTGGCACTGTGAGGCAGTGATACTAACCACTGTGTCACCATCTTACTGAGGCTGCCTGAAGTAGGTGTTAGGCCCTTTGCAAATGTTAACATGCTTCCTGCAAAAAGGAGGTTTGAGCTGGAGTATTGGTAAATCATCTCCAAGCCTGCCAAGATCACTGGCTTATTGAATTTACAGCTTGCTCATAAGACATGGGGGCGGGGAAAAGGCCACATGGTTTGGCAACATGCATTTATGAAATCAACTCAAGGTATATTTCAAAAGTCAATTATAAGTTATAAGAAAAGGAATGGAACTAAAATTGAGGAAGTAAAGGAGTTGGAGGCAAGATTTCTCTCTCAGTTGTGTTCAAGGTGGAGAAAGGCTGTAAAAATAGAGTAAACTGTAAGAAAACCAGCACATCAGACACAGTGAACAGTGATAGAAAATAGACTTCAGAATACTAAAGCTAAACGAATAGAGAATATGTTTCGCTTTAGAAGAAATCAAGGAAGAAAGGAAAGAAGGGGCTAAGTCACATCAAAAATGGCAACATGTTGGTTCCATTGAGAGAACTAGAGAGAAAAACTACCCAGAGAAATACATTGCTCTTCTCTGAAATTCCTACGGTATTTAGCCAAAAAAAATCAAGATGGTGTGTTTCATGCTGTCATAGGGGGGCGGGACCTCAACACAAAAAACCCTGCTCTTTGGAGATCGGGGCGCGATCTTTAAAGGCTGCCCCAATCATAACCTGAGTAAACCTTCCCCCCAGCCCACCACAGGGGTCCCATGGTTCCCTTCCCAGCCCCAATCAGAGTCTGCATTTCACCTCCTCCTCCCAATCATCAGGCCCCTCCACCCCGATCATTGACCCCTTCACCCACCAACTGTCTGGGTCAGCACCAATCTCCAACCTCCCCTTGTCTCCTCACTCTTTGATAGCCAAGACCAGGAATCCAGTCCACAGAGCCAGGATGCAGTGCATAGGTAGTCAAGGAAAGTGAGTACATCTTCGAATGTCAAATCACCAATGTCAGACGTTGCTCAATGCACCACACCACATCATGCATCTCCCAACAATCTTTACAAATAGCAACTCAAACCAAACAGTCATAGGTTCACAATCAATGATACTTCACAGCCATCATTGCTGAGACTAGGTTTCAATTCTATGTTTTATTAATTGATTTGAAATGCCACCATCAGGCCAAGATGCAACTTGAACACATCTCCCCAGAGCATTAGCCTGGACTTCTGAATCACTAGTCCAATGACATTACCGTTTTGTCACCATCTCCTTGGAAGACCCCAGTGAAAATGCACAGTGACATTGAGTCAGGGGAATTTATTAATGGAGCCACAATCCAATGGTCAGAAGATCCAGGTCAATATCTCATACCTAATCCTCCTTCTCACTTCCAACTCATTCCACAGTCCTTTCTGATTTAAAAGCTACAGTTGGTCTAAGCATGAGTGTCTTATTTTCGCCTTTCTCTAGAATTAACTCTAGAATTGCTCCATTCTGATACCAAGAAATGTAACCTGCCATGTAGGGGTGGAAGAGCAAGAAGCTCTCTGTCACCTATGCTGAGCTGGTGCAGTCTTGGCGGGTTTTGCTAGAACCAGGGCTGTTTGATGCTACCTTCTTTGGTCACCTGCCTTCTCTGCAGTTGAGAACCAGCAGCTTTTCACCAGCAGTATTGCAGACACAGGGGTAACACTGTTTAGGAGCAGAAGCACAGACAAAAGGCACACAGCAGACCAGCACTCCAAATCTATTAGTTGATGGCTGTATGCAATGTGGCATGGTCTGATTTATTTATCACGTGATGATTTTTTATTTTGCGTTGTTACCAAGTGGACATTGTGATAGTTAATGACAAAGAGGGAAAATATAAGACTGTTGGTGAATGAAGAATTGGGGTTGCAACTATTGCTACCAGAATTAAATAAATTATTCCAAGACAACAAGACCTGAAAGAGGATGTCTGTACTGCCCCCATCCTTCCTCTTCCACCTTCCTTTATCATTTTCTTCTCTTCAACTTCCAGTTCTGCTGCTGAGCTAGTCTTATTATAGCTGATGAAAAGGGCTGTGACATCAAATAACCACAAATCTGGGCATGCACTCTGCTGGGTACCGTATGGCTCCTGCAGATCAGTCAAGATATCTGGAAGGGTTGTTTAAGCATTGTAGTGATCCAATTTTGCAGGGCAGCATGGCTTTTATTGAGCCCATGTTGCATACTTGTGTGTGGATTGTACACCAGAGCCATTAGCCATGCTGCTCAGCATTAGATTTGTTCAGCCATGGATTTGTCAAATGCAGATAATAAAACAGACTACTGCAGAATGAAGGCCTCATGACTGCTGCCAGATACCAAGTTTGATTTGTGTCAAAGGCAAGACAGGCAAGCTGTATTTAATCTTGATTCTCTTTCCTCTCTGCTCTGGACTTGAAACGTCGGCTCTATTCTCCACAGATGCTGTCAGACTTGCTGAGATTTTCCAGCATTTTTGTGCTTTTGTTGCACTTAATTCCTCTCATCAAAGAGAGGGCTGCTCAGAGAACCAAAGACTGTTACATAAGATAAAGGTGCACGGTGTTACGGGCAATGTATTAGCATGGATAGAGGATTGGTTAACTAACAGGAAGCAAAGAGTAGGTATAAATGGGGGTTTATCTGGTTGGTGATCAGTGACTAGTAGAGTGCCTCAGGGATCAGTGCTGGGACTGCAATTGTTTACAATTTATATAGATGATTTGGAGTTGGGGATCCAGTGTAGTGTGTCAAAATTCACAGATGCTGTTAAGATGGGTGACAGAGCAAAGTGTGCAGAAAATATTGAAAGTCTGCAAAGGGATATAGATAGTCTAAGCGAGTGGGTGAGAGTCTGGCAAATGGAATACAATGTTGGTAAATGTGAGGTTATCCACTCTGGTAGGAATAACAGCAAAATGGATTATTATTTAAATGGTAAAAAATTGCAGCATGCTGCTGTGCAGAGGGACCTGGGTGTCCTTGTGCAGGGATCTGAAGGAGTTGGTTTGTAGGTGTAGCAAGTAATTAAGAAGGCAAATGGAATTTTGTCCTTCATTGCTAGGGGGGATGGAGTTTAAAAACAGCGAGTTTATGTTGCACCTGTATAAGGCACTGGTGAGGCCACACCTGGAATACTATGTACAGTTTTGGTGTCCTTACTTGAGAAAGGATATACTGGCACAGGAGGGGGTGCAGAGGAGATTCACCAGGGTGATTCGGAGTTGAGAAGGTTGGCTTATGAGGAGAGATTGAATAGACTGGAGCTATACTCATTGGAATTCAGAACAATGAGGGGAGATCTTATAGAAACATATAAGATTATGAAGGGAATAGATAAAATAGAAGGAGGGAAATCATTTCCACTGCCTAATGAAGCTAGAACTAAGGGGCATAGCCTCAAAATAAAGGGGAGTAGATCTAGAACTGAGTTGAAGAGGAACTTCTTCACACAAAGGGTTGTGAATCTGTTGAATTCCTTGCCCAGTGAAGCAGTTGAGGCTATCTCATTGAATGTTTTTAAGGCAAGGATTGACAAATTTTTGAACAGTAAAGGAATTAAGGTGAGCAAGCAGGTAAGTGGAGCCCAGTCCATGAAAAGTTCAGCCATGATCTTTTTGAGGCTCGAGGGATCAGATGGCCTACTCCTGTTCCTAGTTCTTATGTTCTTATGTCATATTAATGACTATTTACAGCATAACAATAAATCAATTCTGTGTTTCAGGCCAGAATCCCGTTGTTAATTTTTCAGAGAGAGACAACATGGCTATTAACATCTCCTTCAGTATAAGGCATTTCAATTTCTCCCTCTTCTGTAATAGTTCTGGTTAGGAAAGCAGTGCGCATGCCCATGCTTTGCATTCTTTGATGATAAAGAGTCTGTATAATGAGGTAAGAAATTCCATATGCTGAGTGAAAAGTTCTTTTGTTCATGTAACTGCTAGCAGAAGTTTCCAGAATGAAGGTTCAAACTTGTGGCCATTTGACTTGTAGCATTGATCCTTTGTTGCTTCAGCAGAAAATTCATTTCAAAAAATAGCAATAAGAATAAAATTTGAATTTCTTTCACACCCCAGGGAGTCAACACCTACACATTGCCATATATCAGCTGAAATTGAGGGAGTGGAACTCTTTCTCTTGTGGAAGATGGAAAATCTCGGAATTTATATGTGGCACCCACGAAATGACATGCTTTCAGGTCAATGTCACTCTGCGCCAGTCGGAAACCTGGAATCCTCTCAAAGCCACACATTTGCTCCATCTGCTGATTAATGGTGTGTGTGTGTGTGAGAGAGAGAGAGAGTGAAGTGTACTTGGGTCTGCTTGAACAGAAAGAGATGTCACTCAGGTAACAGCAAGTGGCAAACAGGGAGTTGTTTCCATCCTGGAGCATGCCAGATGCATAAAAGTTCATTTCCCTTCCTATCTTCACAGCCACTGGCAATGTAATCCTTGCCTTGCTCTGAGATTGCACTGCGGCTGCTGCAGGGGGCAGATTTCAGGGAGCGCATCTTTACTGAAAGGCAGCTGTCTTATTTATTGTTCGGGTGAGGCCGAGGGCCTCCTGCTGACAGCTCTTTGTTGGAAGGGGGATAGAAGAGGGGAACAGTTTGTCCTGTTCTGTTTGGGCCCTGCTGATCTATGCAGTCATGGAATATTCCAAAGGGAATTCTTACTATAGCACCTATAGTCTAGAAGCAAATGGCTTGTGTAGAAGTTTGAAGTGAGGACTAATCCCTTCAACACATTGTACCCTATTTCTCACAGGCTTTAGCAGCTTTAATACCTGGAAAGCACCAGACTTGTAATGACAGATAGTAGAAAACATTTGATAAATAACTTAAAAGTAGTTAGAAATCTCTAAGTAGCACTGGGTGGGTCTTTCTTACTGCTAAACGCATTCCCTACAATTTGGAGAATCACAGAATCTGTACAGTGCAAAAGGAGGCCATTCGGCCCATCCAGCCTGCGCCAATAAAGCATCCTAGCCATGCCCTATCCCTGTAATCCTGCATATTTACCATGGCTAATCCCACTCACCTACACATCTTGGAACACTGAGGGGCAATTAAGCATGGCTAGTCAACCTAATGTGCACATCTGTGGACTGTGGGAGGAAACCGGAGTACCCGGAAGAACCCACGCAGACATGGGGAGAATGTGCAAACTCCACACAGACAATCATAAGAGTCCCTGGCACTTGTGAGGCAAAAGTGCTAACCACTGTGCCACCATGCCACGCTTGACTAAGAAATTGTGTTGGCTGGAGCGCTAAGTTCCAAAATAGCAGATATAGCGTCAAATCAGTATTATATGCTGACTATGCTGCCTATCCTGGTGCAAGATATCTACACATGTGCGAATGCCTTCATCAATATGGCATGCCAGCACAACCCCCATGAAAACTCAAAAGTAATTAATTCACTGAGGATTCTTCAACAGCACCTTCCAAACCTGTGACCTTTTCTGTCCAGGAGAATAAGAGGAGAAGATGCATGGGAAGAGTACCACTGGTGTGTTCTCCTCCAAATCACACAACATCTTCACTTGGAAGGGAAGTGTGACTGGATCAAAATCCTGGAACTCCCTCCCCAACAGCAATGTGGATGTACCTACACCACTTAGACTATAGTGATTCAAAAAGGCAGCGCCCCACCATCTACTCAAAGGCAATTAAGGAAGGGCAATAAAATACTGGCTCATCCAGCGAAGCCCACATCCCGTGAAAGAATAAAAATGTTTTTATGCTATGGACACTATTTTGAGTTTCTAAGACTGCTCATAAACAGCCAAATATAAAGATGTTCCAAATGTTCTGCCATTGTGTCTGAATCAGAGATTCTGAATCAGCAATGCTAAATTGTAAAAGTTGTCCTCCAGTGCGTCTTCACAGCTCTCAAAAATGCTTGCAAATGGATCATGTACAATGATTTACTTATACCTGAAAGGCACAGACTGTACTTAAGTAGTTTGAAGGTGAACAGTATCATTTGGCTGGGTTGCATTCATTATGCCATTTTACATTGCTCTTTATTTACCTTGTTTTGTCTTCTCTGCCTTCTTCTCAGGCGCAAGAACTCTTTGTGCTGGCGTGATACAAAATTTACCGCAGCATATTCCAACAAAGCAGAAAACACGAAGAGAAGACAAACTGCCATCCAAATATCAATAGCTTTGACATATGAAACCTGCATGAAAACACAACAAAGCTTTAGGAAGGGGTAATGTTAGCAATTAAATTGAGAATTTTTCTCCTGAAATCAATCTACCCATTCCAATTTTAGATTTCATGCACCATCCAGTTCCTTTGGGAACAGATGCCAAGAGCAAATAGGACCATTGCTTACGCACTTTGAAATGAAGTGAGAAGAGCAGACGTTAGCTGATGCTATTATATATTCATTATTACTAGTTTTTGTCCATGTGCAACTTGACTTACACATGGGATCATATTTTCCAGAGCACTAACATAGCAACGTGTCCAAGAAGTACCCCTGAACATGGTTGCAACAAAAAAATTACATTGGGTAGGTCTGCCAATGCCAGGGCAAAATAGGGCTTAAAGTCATCAACAACCAAAGCTACCTGTAATTTTTTTTATTCATTTGTGGGTGTCACTGACTGGCCCGCATTTAGTGCTCATTCCTAGTTGTCTTGGAGAGTAGTTGAGAGTCAAACACATTGCTGTGGCTCTGGACTCACAAATAGGCTAGATCAGGGAAGGACTGCAGATTTCATTCTCTAAAAGGACATTAGTGAACCAAGTGGGTTTTTCTGACAATCAACAATGGTTTCACGGTCATCAGTAGATTCTTAATTCCAGATTTTTTTAAAAAATTAAATTCAAATTCCACCATCTGCTATGGTGAAATTTGAACCCTGGTCTCTGGAACAATAATTGAGTTTCTGGATTAATAGTGTAGCAATAATACCATTAGCCATCATCTTCCAAGGAAGGTATCTTGGCAAAGAACATCAGAAGAGAGAGGTTCACGTACCATTCACAATTTGTGCTTGGTTCTCATTATCATAATTGCAGTGGGTTATGGGCACCAATCCATGCCCTGCCTGCAGAGTCTCTACACATAGGCTATTGAAATTTGATAAGCTCAATGAGGTGGGAGTTGGTAAGATGGCGACACAAGTCACTGTGGCTGTAGTATTAGTGTGGATCTTATCTCTTGACTCCGCACTAAGGAAATTAGAAAAGGGCCCTTCATGCTAGTGAGATTTTCCAGTCTCGCTTTCGTTGACCCCACGGTGATTTCCCCAACAGTGGGATGGTGAGTCATGCAAAACATCATAGATATTGGTGGAACTGGAAGATCCCATCAACAGGAGGAGACAGAATACCCCGCCTATAGCTGCAGCTTTTTATTCCACACAATCTTCAATGGTTTCTTCTCCAGTTGCCAATTAAGTTGCTGGAGAGAGCCTGAAAAGGTAACAATACTTTTACTTCACATCAGTTCTGGCAAAGTGTTCAGAAATTACCTTCATTTCTAGTGATCACTTAAAATGACCTGAACATAGGCAGAAATCAGGATCGGGCCTTCCTGATGCAACTTATCATTGTTGCGATTATTTTACAAGTGGGTACAACAATGATGAACTTAGATACTAAATCTGACAAGAAAGAGTATTCAATTGATCGCAATCAATTTGTCAGCAGACACAATTGTTCCACGATCTAACTTTGTTTGACAGTGGTCAGAAAATCAGATGGACGTGACTCAGAATGGCTAACATCGCAAAAGAGATCATTCTTTGATCTGGCTATCCCAGTGGGCAGTAGTTCCTGCAGGGACTTTGTGGAATCACACATAATATCCACTCCCAACGCTTGTAACTCTTCACCATAAAATTATGCCACAATTGTTTCACCATTGGATTTCTATAATTGGATCTTTTTCTCTCTCTCTAGATTTTCAATATTCAGTACCATGCTTAGCTCCTGCTTGTTTAATACACGTATTTTGTGGTGTTTGATTAATCTGAATCTTAAAAGAAGATCCAAAAATTTTCTGCTTTTGCAGTTATAGAGAAAATGAAATCCAGCAGCCAATAATCATATGAGCTAGTTGATATTTTGCATTGATTATATATGGATGAAGCAATTCTATATGTTCGCCAATATTTGAGATATGCTGCAGTTGATTGTAATATTCTAAGGTTAGTGTTATTCATTATAATTCACGGAACAAGTGGTTTTTGTACCTTCTGTTTTTTTAAACAACAGCAGTCAGTCATTGAGATTCTTTTCAAAGAATGAAGAACAAAGAAAATTACAGTACAGGAACAGGCCCTTTGGCCCTCCAAACCTACCTGTCTGAACTAAAATCCTTACCCTTCCAGGACCATTTCCCTCTGTTCCTGCCCTGTTCATGTATTTTCCTAGTGTACAGTGTCGCAGTCAAAAACAACAATAACTTGTATTTCTATATCACATATAAGACATCAAATAATCTCCACCCCAAATGGGTGGCATTGTACACATTCACTGACTTCTAAAATTCTTCAACTAAGATACTTTCTGTAAAACATAAATCTTAAGAAAGACTTTTCAAGTCTATGTCTGCTCAGTAGCATCCACAGAGCTTTAGCCCAGCAATGGGTGAGATTCTTGGAATGAGTAAGCCTTTCCAGCAAAATTGCCTTAAAATATAAAGAACTGGTAGAGCAATGATACCTTAATCAAATTTGAAAAGAACCTTGGGGTATTATTGACACAAAGTTAGAAAAATGTGCAGGGTACAGAGGAATTCAATGTAAATGGCTAACGGTAAGTTTGACCAATATTGATAACCTGGCCATATTGTGTGATTCTGTGCTCCACTGAACAGTGAAACATGCTAAAGCATCTGCAGACACCAAAATGGTGGCAAGCCATGCAGGTGGACAACTATTTACTGTTCTTTCTCCAACAGAGAGAGAATATATAGACAAGGAGCAGATTATTTCTGACTCCCTTTCATTGACTTTGTCTGCTCCCCACTGCCTTGGAAAAGCAGCCAGTATGATTAAGGATCCCACACATCCCTGACATATTCTCTTCTACCTTCTTCCATCGGGGAAAAGGTATAAAAGTCCAAGGTCACGTACCAACTTATTCAAGGACAGCTTCTTCCCAGCTGCCATCAGACTTTTGAACAGACTATTTCATTTTAAGTTGACTTTCTGCACACTCTAGCTATGACTGTAACGCTACATTCTGCAACCTCTCCTTTCCTTCTCTATGAATGGTATGCTTTGTCTATATAGCGAGCAAGAAACAATTCTTTTCACTATATACCAATAGATGTAACAATAATAAATCAAATTAAATCCCAGCTCTCTTGTATCCATTAGCAATCAAGCAAGAGATTTTTTGGCATCAGAGGTAAATCTAGAAAGGAAAGTCAAAAGAATTTTGCTTGCAGCAGCGATTATGAATATTACAGGAAAGGTAGGCAAAAAAACTTATATTTTTCACTGTATATGAATACATACGAAATAATAAATCAAATCAAATTGAAGTTAAAGTAGATGGAAAATAGAAACCAAGGAATGTCTCAGGATCTGAATGGATTGTCAATCTGATCCTTCCATGAAGTTAAAAAAAGGTTTGCACTTACAGAAAACCCTCCAGGACCACAGGATGTCCCAAAGCACTTGACTCCCAGTTAGGTCTTTTGAAGTATAATTAATATGAGAAGACCATTAGGAAATTTATATGCAACTGGACCCCACAAACAACATACTGGTAACAACCGTGAAAATCTGCTATTCAGTGATGTTTTTATTGAGGAACGAACATGAGCCATCACCACCCCTCCTTCCAACCTTCTTCAAAATAGTGCCTTGGAATTTTTTGCATCCACCTGAGAGGGCCAATGTAACATGTAGTTGAACCAACAGATGGCACTTGCAACAGTGCACATTCCTGTAGTACTGCACTGAACTGTCAGCCTTGATTCTTGAGCTTAAGCCCAGTGGATGTATTCTGAGATAATAGCTTAATACCAGCTTCACGATGAAATACCCTATTTCAGCCAAGAATGCGAGTGGAGGTAGATTTTCGTATTCACTACGTGGACAATGTCCAATACACCTGATCAACCAAATCTTAGAAAACTTGTCTGGTTTCAGTCCATTAATTTCAGGCAATGAGAACGAATGAAATGATCAGATTGTTTACTTTCTAACGGAGCCTCACAACATCAGAAACGAGAACCAAACTTTGCGTGTCGAAAATTCAACTTCCAGTTGCCTGCCATTACTGAAATTCTTTGTATCAATTTCCTGGAATGCAGAACTACACAAGTGTCACCAGCAATAATAAGCCATTGCCTCTCAATAATTTGATATCTAGTTTACTTTTGACTCTTCCGCCAAAAGAAATGAGTTATGACTGCCATCTGATAGATCTTATAAGTTTCGTTATTAGTGCCTCAAGTAGGCTTTAATTAACACTGCAATGAAGTTGCTGTGTAAACCCTCTAATTGCCATACCCAGGCCTTGTTCATGTACGCTGAAAGAATTTAGCACGACCAATCCATCTAACCAGCACATCTTTCAGATTGTGGGAGGAAACCAGAGCACCTGGAGTAAACCCACACAGCAGAAGGAGAACATGCAGACTCCGCACAGACAGTTACCCAAGCCACGAATCGAATCTGGGTCCCTGGCGCTCTGAGACAGCAGTGCTAACCATTGCTCCACTGTGCTGCTTACGTGAGGAAGAGGAATTACAAATGTTATGGAAGGCCCTAATTGAATATGATTTGCTTGGTAAAAAAATAGTATAATTCAAATTACAGTCTCGATGGACACTACAATAATTTTTGGATCGTTCAGTTCAGTGCCACTCCCCATTAATGGACTTCACATCCCCTATGATCTGTAGTTCATTTGGTTCTGGCCAATGTCTAGATAAATGACATAATAATACATGCATTGCACAGATAACATGGCAAATGGAGATGGTATTACCATGTAATACAGGTACGAATATATTCCTGGGCTTTCTACATACAAGAAATAATCCTGAAAATTAGTATTTTTAACTTTTGTTCTTGTGTTGTTGCTTAGTTCTACAGGGATGGGTCCATGCCTAACTATGGCCCATGTGGCAGGGTCCTGCTATACTACAAAGCTGAGATTCCCTTCTGCTTCTTGACATGGAATATCACAGAGCCATTTGTATTGTTTATAAAACAACCATATCGTCTCAGCTAGCAGGTAAATTTCTGATCATCTTCTGTCTAATGCAGTGTTCTGTGTAGTGCAAAAAGTACATTTTATAATATATAAGCAGGCCATTTTCTCTTTAAAATCTAGAGAGAACATGAAAATGTAAAGAACAGGATTCATTTGAAAGCAATGGAAAATATGATGGCTCCTTTATTTTATTTTAATTGCCCATCTCCTCAAATGACTTGATTATGTTCAAGAATTCTATAATTTAAAGCAACTCATTATGACATTTCTCAATAACCCAGGATGGCTAGGGAACTGGAAATCTGCTGCAATCTTCTCTGTGATAATTCTTTTGAAGTGTTTTAATGAAAAACTGCAGGGAAGGTTTAGCAATATAAATTTCTCAGTGCTCAATCAGTTACTTCACATCTCCACAGTCAAAGCTCAATTTTAAATTTATTCAGAGTGCAGAGCTGAGAAAAAATGCTTTTCAATTCTGACTTTGTTTACATCTCGCCAAAATGGATGCAGGGAAAGGTCTACAAAGTTTAAACTTGTAACACAGTATCTTGTGGGAATTCACCGACAACTCAACACATCCCTCAGCTCCGCATCAACATTAATCACATGTTGAAAGGCCCATAAAATCAAGTGCAGCAAAACAATTACCACTGCAGCCTCACAACCAGGGAATTTGAATTCGATATCTGCCTTAGGTACTTGCCTGTGTGGAGAGATAGTTCGAGGATAAGGGGTAAACTTTTCAGGGCTGCGGTAAGGAGAAATTTCTTCACCCAGAGAGTGGTGAATCTATGGAATTCACTACCACAGAAAGTAGTTGAGGTCAAAACACTGTGTGATTTCAAAAAGAAATTAGATACAACTCTTAGGGCTAAAGAGTTCAAGAGATATGAGGGAAAAAATGGGATCAGGATATTGAATTTGATGAATAGCAATGATCCAAATGAATAGCAATACAGGCTCTGAGGACTAAAGGCCAATTCTTCTTCAGTTTTCTACCTTTCTATTAGTTTGCATGTTCTCCCCATCTCTGTAAGTGTTTCCTCCCCCATTCCAAAGATGTGCAGGTTAGCTGGATTTATCATGGTGAATTGTCCCTTGGTGTCCCAAGATGTGCAAATTAAGGGGATTAGCAGAGTAGATAAATGGGATTTCAGGGGTAGGGTCTGGGTGAATGCTTTGTCAGAGTCAGTGCAGACTCGATGGACTGAATGGTTGATCTGAGCCTTATGAGGAACATATTGTGTCATGAGAATACAATGGGGGCTTCAATCTGAGATAGGTTTGCACAATACTAATATTTATTAATTAAAGTAAAAAAACTAGATCATGTCCAATACTGACATCCTTCAGATGATGACTCTGAGGAATGGTCTCGAAAAACCTTTCAGTGTGCTGGGTATTAAAATTAGATACTGCTATCCCATGTCTCTGGGTACGTGCAGTCACTAGACAGCTTGTGCCCAGGGATTCTCAGCTTTTAAACTGTGCACAAATTGCAAATCCAAATTTCTTATATGCATAGAGTGTTCATTCAAGAGGAATCCTTTGTGTTCGTCCCAAAAGCACTTCCATATCATCTCGCATCACTTTTTGAGGCCTTTAAAATGACTGCAAAAAGCATCTGGTGATGTAATGGGCTAGTTGCAGGAGAATGAAAAAGAAATCATTTAATGTGGACAAGTTTCAATTTCATTTTTATGTGAGCTGTTACCACAAATTGGGACTGCCTTCAAACATATGGATTTTGCTGATTCTTTCCTGGAGTATTCCTTCACCCTCTGATCTTTATCTGCAGACTTCCGCATGAAAATAATTCTGCAGAAATTTCACAAAACATAATGCTTTTACAATGATAAATGTGTTGCTATTGGTAACAGTGTAGACAGATTAAAGGTGCTCCAGTGATTGCTGAGCTGTTTGTACTTCCCAGGAATATGACATGAACTCTGCAAGTTATTAAAAATTGTTCTGCATTTGACTCTTCAGAGTTTTCCATCTCGAACCAAAAAACTGACCTGTGAAAAGGAGAATAAATGATTTTAGCTCAGTCGTCGCAACAATTTAGATATTCCAGTGGATTCTGAGGTGCACACAAGGCCCAGATTTTTGCCTTGACAAACATCCTCTTTATCACGATGGAACTGACAGAAGTGGCTAAAAACTCCACATCTTATTTCCAAACATGGCAAATCACTTTGCAAGTGTGTGGTTTTCAGGGGCAGTTGGCCACTTACATCAACTGCTTCCACTCTGAGATTTTGGTCGCATTTGAATTTGAAGCCTTAAGTTTGAAGATCAGATTTGGTAAGAGCCAGGGGGCTTTAAACTGATTCAGAGGGGGGGTGGGATCCTGAGTAGTTGGGGTGCTAAAAGGGATGAGAATAGGGGGGGTCATAGAGGAGAACTGCAAAACACAGCAGCGTACGGGTGGATTAGGGCATGGTTTGAAATGCGTATACTTTAATGCAAGAAGTATTCGCAATAAGGTGGAGGAACTTGCAGCTTGGACCAGTACCTGGAACTTCGAAGTTGTGGCCATTTCAGAGACTTGGGTAGAGCAGGGACAGGAATGGATGTTGCAGGTTCCGGGGTTCAAGTGCTTTAGTCGGAGTAGAGAAGGAGGTAGAAGGGGGGGAGGAGTGGCATTATTAGTCAAAGACTGTATCACAGCGACAGAAAAGAAGTTTGATGAGGACTTGTCTGTTGAGGTAGTATGGGCTGAGATTAGAAACAGGAGAGGAGAGGTCACCCTGTTGGGAGTCTTTTATAGACCTCCTAAAAGTTCCAGAGAGGTTGAGGAAAGGATTGCAAAGTCAATTCTGGTCATGAGTGAAAGTAATAGGGTAATTGTTATGGGGGACTTTAACTTTACTAATATTGATTGGAATAGCTATAGCTCTAGCTCGTTAGAGGGGTCAGTTTTCGTACAAAGTGTGCAGGAAGGTGTTTTGACTCAGTATGTAGATAGGCCAACTAGAGGTGAGGCTACATTGGATTTGGTGCTGGGCAATGAGCCAGACCAGGTGTTAGGCTTGGAAGTTGGTGAACATGTTGGTGATAGTGACCACAATTCGGTTACGTTCACCTTAGTGATGGATAGGGATAGCATGAAGCTGGGGGCAGTAGTTATAGCTGGGGGAAGGGTAATTATGAGGCCATAAGGAGAGAATTAGGGTGCATAGGTTGGATTAGGAAACTACAGGGACTGGGAACATCTGAAATGTGGAGCTTATTCAAGGAGCAGCTGCTGCGAGTCCTTGATAAGTATATCCCTGTCAGGCAAGGAGGAAATGTTCGAGTAAGGGAACCATGGTGTACGAAAAAAATTAATTTGCTGGTTAAAAGGAAAAAGGAGGCTTATGTCAGGATGAGGCTTGAATGCTCAGTTAGTGCAATGGATAGCTATAGATTAGCCAGGAGGGAGCTAAAGTGTGAGTTGAGGAGAGCTAAGAGGGGACACAAGAAGACTTTGGCTGATAGGATTAAGGAGAATCCTAAAGCTTTCTTTAGATATATTAAGAATAGAAGATTGGTTAGGACAAGACTAGGGCCAGTCATAGACAGCAGTGGGAAGTTGTGCGTGGAGCCTGAAGAGATTGGAGAGGTACTGAATACATATTTCTCTTCGGTATTCACGCAGGGTGATGTAAATGTAGTTATGGAGAACACTGAGGTACAGGGTAGCAAACTGGAAAGTATCGAAGTAGATAGGGAGGATGTGCTAGATACTCTTGAGGGTTTGAAGTTGGATAAGTCCCCTGGGCCGGACGGGATTTACCCTAGGATTCTCTAGGAGGCAAGAGAGGAGATTGCAGAGCCTCTGGCTCTGATCTTCAGGTCCTCGTTGGTTACGGGTGTGGTTCCGGAGGACTGGAGGATAGCGAATGTGGTCCCATTGTTCAAGAAGGGGAAGAGAGATTTTCCAGGGAATTATAGGCCAGTGAGTCTTACTTCTGTTGTGGGTAAAGTATTGGAGAGAATTATTAGGGATAGGATTTATAGTTATTTAGAGAGAAATGAATTGATTGGGATAGTCAGCATGGTTTCGTGAAGGGTAGGTCATGCCTTACTAACCTCATTGAGTTTTTTGAGAAAGTGACCAAAGAGGTGGATGGGGGTAAGGCGGTTGATGTAGTATATATGGACTTTAGTAAGGCTTTTGATAAGGTGGCCCATGGAAGACTTCTACAGAAAATGCAGATGTGTGGAATAGAGGGTGCTTTAGCTAATTGGATTAGAAATTGGCTGGCAGATAGAAGACAGAGGGTGGTGGTTGATGGGAGATGTTCATCGTGGAGTTCGGTGACGAGTGGTGTGCCTCAGGGGTCTGTTTTGGGGCCCCTGCTGTTTGTAATTTTTACAAATGATCTGGATGAGGGTATTGAGGGATGGATCAGTAAATTTGCAGATGACACTAAAGTCGGTGGAGTGGTAGATAGTGAAGAGGGATGTTATAGTTTACAGAGTGACTTGGACAAGTTGCAGAGCTGGGCCGAGAGGTGGCAAATGGAGTTTATTGTGGAAAAGTGTGAGGTAATGCACTTTGGCAGGAACAATAAATGTGTAGAGTATAGGGCTAATGGTAGGGCTCTTAATAGTGTTGAGGAACAGAAGGATCTTGGTGTATGTGTCAATAGATCCCTGAAAGTAGGCAGTCAAGTGGATAAAGTTGTTAAGAAGGCATATGGATTCTTAGCTTTTATTGGGAGGGGGATTGAATTTAGGAGCCGCAGCATCATGTTGCAACTGTACAAAACTCTAGTGCGGCCGCACTTGGAGTATTGTGTGCAGTTCGGGTCCCCACATTATAAGAAAGATGTGGAGGCATTGGAGAGGGTACAGAGGAGGTTTACCAGGATGTTGCCTGGTATGGAGGGCGGTCTTATGAGGAGAGGCTGAGGGATTTGAGGTTGTTTTCGTTAGAAAGGAGGCGGCTAAGAGGAGACCTTATCGAAACACATAAGATGATTAGAGGTTTAGATAGGGTGGACAGTGATAGCCTTTTTCCTAGGATGGCGAAAGCTAGCACGAGGGGACACAGCTTTAAATTAAGGGGTGATAGTTATAGGACGGATATCAGAGGTAGGTTCTTTACCCAGAGGGTGGTTAGGGAGTGGAATGGCCTGCCTGCGGCAGTTGTAGATGCGCCAAGTTTGGTGGCGTTTAAGAGGTTAGTTGATAAGTTTATGGAAGAGAATGGAATGGTTTAGTTTGGAGGGTCATTGCTTTTTTCATAATTGGTCGGCGCAACATCGAAGGCCGAAGGGCCTGTTCTGCGCTGTAATGTTCTATGTTCTATGAACTTGTTTGGAAAGCCCTTTGAGGTAGGATAGGTGCCCATTGGGGAGAAAAGATGAGCTTTGGAATTGCTCAATAGAATCATAGAGGTTTACAGCATGGAAACAGGCCCTTCGACCCTAATTGTCTATGCTGTCCTTTTTTTAAAACCATGAAGCTAGTCCCAATTGACTGCATTTGGCCCTAAGCCTCTATACCCTTCATACCCATCTAACCACCTAAATGCTTTTTAAAAGACAAAATTGTACTCGCCTCTGGCAGCTTGTTCCAAACACCCGCCACCCTCTGTGTGAAAACGTTGCCACTCTGGACACTTCTATAATTCTCCCCTCTCACCTTAAACCTTTGGAAAAAGATATTGACTATCTAACTGATTTGTGCCCCTCATTATTTTATAGAGCTCTAGAAGGTCACCCCTCAGCCTCCTACACTTCAGAGAAAAAGTCCCAGTCCATCCAGCTTCTCCTTATAACTCAAACCATCAAGTCCCATTAGCATGCTAGTAAATCTCTTTGCACTTTTTTTCCAGTTTAATAATATCCTTTCTATAATAGGATGACCAGAACTGTACACAGTATTCCAAGTACGGCCTTACCAATGTTTTTTGCAACTTCAGCAAGATCCAACTAAATGTTTTGACCAATGAAACCAAGCATGCCGAATGTCTTTTACAGCATTCTATCCACCTGTGACTTCACTTTCAAGGAGCTATGAACATTTGCTGAAACCCACCTTTCCACTGTCCTAGGATGGTAACATGTAAAAAAAACACATTTTTAACTACTCACATGCATCTTCCTAATGAATTTAATGGAACTCAGTAAGTTCACTTCTTAGCCTATCCATCTAGAGGAGTGAGTCTGTCTCTGTTCCTCTCACTAGCTGCTGGGTCCCTCACTGTCGATATGGACCTTCATTGCCCTCTCCACAAACTGACTCCAACCTGGGAACCAATGTTTGAAAATCTCGCTTCACGCCGCTTGCCCCTCATGCCTGCTCGCTGTGTTCCATATGGAACCCAGGTGGAACCATTACTATAAGAAGTGAATAAACTCATCATTACCAAGCTCATTAAAGCTACCAAAAGACTTAACAAAATCAACTGTCAAAACTATCAAGATCACTTGTCAAAAGTACACGTCAAAGGCTAGTGTCAAGCTATTAAGGTATATAAAAGTTTTGTCCTTTACAACTTTCAAAACAACTCTGGAATGTTTAAAACAATCATTTCTTGCTATTTTGTACTGTCTTTGAGCATTTCCATTATTGGTTTAGTATTCAATGATGGATTTCATAACCATAACCATTATCATAGTAGGCTGTCTGTCATTTCATAGTTTGATTGACAGCTACAAGTGGTTATAGACTCATTGAGCGAAATTGTATGAAAAAAATGACAGAATGTTAATTCCTGCACAAGAAATGGAGTGACTCCCATTGACGCATGATTTCAGACCCAAATCTTGTGCCTCCTTAGTAATAATTTTTATGCCCCTATGTATCATGCTGCACTTGCGCTGTGTTCCCTCTGATTTGTTTGCCCCACAACAACTTAACTGTTGCAAGCACTGGGAATTCCATATAAACAACTCTCCAGGATTTGTTTCACAATGACTGCAGGAGATGGCAGTGGTGGTGCAGTCAAGAAGCCAGTACCACACTTTTCAGAGGGGCCCCTCACCTCAGATGGAGTGAAGCAGAGGTAAGACACACTCTATCCCTGCACCAGGAAGTGATCTTTTAGTGTTACCACCACCGCCTGGGATGCAGTGGCTGCCATGGTCAATGAAAGCACACTCCACAGGTGGACGGAACAGCGGTGTCGGAAGATGGATTATCTTCTTCACTCATCCAGGGTAAGTGAATGCCCCCCTCCTCCCAGTCTCCCACTGCACCCCTCCCGTCCCTAACTCTTTCTCTTACACAGCTAACTTGGCCTTTGCCCACCACTGACACCAGATTCCTCCCTCAGTCCCACAATTGCCACATTCCCCCAATAGTTGCTAAGCTCTAGCTGCGTCCCAAACCCCACACTTCCCACACCTCATCACCATCTTAAGTGTCAACACTCCCAGCTACGCTCCCTCTATCTGTGTCACTGCAGGACACACACAACAGGCGTGAGCAAGTGCAGCCAGCCAGAGTCATGCCCGAACTCCGAACCCTCACAAGTTTTGAGGAGCAAGGCCTTGAGCTACCAGGGAGGGGGAAGAGCATGCCTGGACTGCCGGTGATGCGGGAGAGGCAAAGAAATGTCAGAATTTTCAGCACATACAGTGTCATCCTCAAGTCTCAAGTGAGTAATTAATATTCTCTCCTATAAATGCACGGTGCCATATTCCTTTCTCTGTAGACTGGCGAACAGAACAGGCTGGGCCATCCTTGTACGCCCTGGATCCACCAGCTCAGAGGGACACTTCTCCAAACTCAAAACCGTCGCCTGCACCATCCTGGATGAGTGAACCCAACCTCGGAGGGTTCACTAAGTGCACCCGTCTGGTGGCAGGACCGGAGAACCCTGCCGCCAGCAAACGGTAACACCCGTCTGCTGCCACTGAGAATGTAAGGCCGTGAGTCTGGAGAATCCCGCCCATGACCTTGTTTTCAGTTCAAACAGTAACAAGGGCTGCGGTCAGGAGGCAGTTTTTCCACAGCACTGCTGTTTTATTGATAAGACCGGCAAAAAAAAAATTGAGTGTTTGGAGTGTTCGGAATCTGTTGCTTAGTAACCTGCTGCAGACCTGAACAAGCCTTCGGATTATGTGCCCAGAATGTCTCATAAAGTGTTTTCTTTGATCATCCTATGAATCTTGCTACATAAGAATGCAGTGAGGTGATCGAGCCAGCGGTGTTTTACTCGGCTGACACTCAATTGGTTTTAATTTTTCTCACTGGGAGCCTCATAACTCGAGACATTTCAGAACCTATGTAATAAATTTATGAATCACATATCCACTGCCACTCTGAAACCTCTTCTGCCTCTGTTTCTCTCCTGTTAGGAAAGATTAGTCTGAACTACTGCTATTTTGCTCCATTTTTTAAACATTGCCCTTGAAAATAGAGATAATAGAATTGTTATTGTTTTTGGCAGGTAGAAAAAAAAACAAACATTCTCAACTGAGTGTCTTTGTAAGAACAGAACAGTGGATTCTGTATAGGAAGTAAGAACCTCCTCCACAGACTCACAACCAAAATTCAACAGGGAAATTCTGATTTATAGGGAATGTGAGGGAAATAATCTTTACTCTCAATGTTCAGGGTAGGAGCTGATAACTTTCACATATCAAAATCTTCATTATGAGGGAAAGGAAAGGATAGAAACCCAGTAAACAGTAGTAGGAAAGGGAATGGTCATTTTTTTTCTTTCAAAGACGTGACAGGAAAGCTAAGTACAGTGAGTGGGAAGAGACTGTCTCCTCTTGCTCGCTTGTAAAGAAACCCCGGATAGTTACATAGCATTTATTCACAGCTTCACTCCACAACACAATGAAGAGCAGCTGAGCAGCTGATCCAATTGTAAAACTGCCGCCATCAAGGGTTTGATTGCAAGTGATCTCACAAAATGCTTCTTACATTTATTTGTCTCATTAACCTTTTCACTCACTGGGCAAAAATTTTCTCTTCTCTTCACTTGAAAATACTAGTTGTTTTTTGCAATCCTGTACCCTCCCACCATTCCACCCACCTCACCTCAGTAATACCCAGAGCATCCTCAAAGAAATTAAAACTGGATCGTGGTCACATTCCGAAGCACAGCCTCACAGATGCAGACACCATCAGGTACCGATTGCCTAAGTAAACATTTGTCAGCGTTAGATCCATGAAGTTACTGCTAGATCCATGTAGTTACAGCCAAAGTTTCCTGGTGGGAGCAGAAGATCCTGCTGCCAGTCAATGGCATGCCACCATCCTCCACCAGGAAACACAGGGAGGGATGAATCCTGTGCAACATTTTCCTCGACTGGTGCCCACCCAAATTTACATCTTCTGTCAGGGCAATTAAACAAGAATTAGGAATGGGAACCTTTCCACTACTTTTCTGATATTTACTCTCATGCTCTCACTGCCTCTTGGATAATCTATTGTAAGTTTTGAGTGAAACATAGGATTTGTATAGGGATACATTTCAAAGAAACTGTTGTTTAGATGGGACATTAAACTTAGGCTCCATCTTTCTGTTCCTGCCACTTTGGTAACATCCCTTTACATAAATAGAAAAATGGCAAGAATTCTCTCAATGTCAAGGCCAACATTCCTCCCTTAACATTTGCCACCAACAAGGGAATCTCTAGCCATTCATCCAATTGTTGTTTGTATGAACTTCGTGTTATGCTATTTTCCTGCATAACAAGAACATTGTTTATTATACAGAATGCTTCGGGATACTTACGTTAGCAATGATAACATACTATTAATAAATACAAGTCTTCCTTTATTTTCTTATCTTCCACTTTGTAGCTTTGATTTTTTTAAAAAAAGGGTTAAAATTACTTCATATAACTTATTAGAATCTTGCATACATTATTTTATATGTCAACTTGTATTGAAACTGCTGATAAATATCTATATTTGTATATTAATATAACCTTTACAATGGTAAGCTCTATGTAAACAGTCATCTGTCTCAAAGTACTCCGATTCCCATGGCAAATGAGATGGTAAAATTTGCCCCACTGTATTTATACTAGGTTGTGTTGAGGCACCAACATCTCAATGGTGTCACCCAACTTTGGTCGCCTTTTTTTGTTATTCTTGTTTGCCCCTTCTATAGGTAAAGCAATTAAAAAAAAAACTATTCCTTAATTTTAGAAAAGTTATTTACATCTTTATGATCTTTTCTCCCCCCACTTTCTACTAGTGGCTCTACCCCACTAGATCCCTCTACTTCTCACCCCAACATATTCACTTACTCTCACATTGTTGATTTCCTGTGGGTTGGCTTAAAAAAAATGTCCAACCTCAGCCTACAGCCTGCCCTTACTCTCCACTGGTGGATGAAAAGATAAAGTTACATATCGTAGCAGCATCATGTACTACTCCCAAGATGTACTGCAGGAACTTACCAAGGCTTCTTAGGAAGCAGTTTCCGAATTTATTACTGCTACCAACTAGAAAGACGGATCAGCAGACGTGGGAAGACTACCACCTGGAAGTTGCCCTCCAAGTCACTCACCACTATGACTCGGAAATATATCGCTATTCCTTCACTAATCTTGCTTCCCTGCAGCACAGTGGGAGCACCTACACCATAGGGACTGCAGCAGTTCAAAAAGATGGTGCTACTTCTCAAGGGTAGTTAGATATAGACAATAAGTGCTGAGCTGGCTGTGACACCCACACCTCATGAATAATTTTTTAAAAAATCAGCATCCCAGGTTATCTCTGATGGTTGGGACTCCCAAAAATCTTTGGGCTTCTGGTCTATGATCAATCCCAAGTGAAAGCAAAGGAAACCTTTAACCTGCATCCCTGCTACCCTCTGGCTAACTGAGCCTAAAAAAGAAATATTTCAGGTCAAAGACACTTGTTCCCACTCCTTGCTGGCTCAGAAACAAAAAAAAATATATCTTTTGGGCCTTCTGTCTCGCCATTGTTGGCTGCTCAACATGTGATTAAAAAAAATTTTAAAAAGCTGGGGCTACATCCTCAGTCTACATTTCATACTCCCCTCCCCCCTGTCAAAAGAATTGTAAAACCTCAGTGCTGTCATCTCTCCCTGCTGACAATCAGTGATCTTCTTTTCAATTTCGTTCCTTGGCCTCGTTTAAATTACTATCTGACACTTGCCCCCTTTCCCCTCGGAATTTGAGATCACCATTTGCTTGACATGGCACCAACTGTTCCATCTCTTCCTGAAGTTGGCACAGCGGCACAGTGGTTAGCACTGCTTCCTCACAATGCCAAGAACCCTGGTTCAATTGCAGCCTTGGGTGACAGTCTGTTTGCACATTCTCCCTGTATCTACATGGGTTTCCTCCCACAAAGATGTGTGGCTTAGGTTGATTGCCCATGTTAAATTGCGTGAGGGTGATTAGCAGGGTAAATACACGAAGTTACTATTAGAGTTTAGGGGGGATTGTTGCCTGTACAGGCTCGGTGGGCCTAATAGCCTCTGTATGTACTGTAAAGATTCCAAGATCCTATGATAATTGTAGTTTGTCCAATCCTCCCCTTTTTCCATGCTATTTCTTTCCCAGTTCTGCATGTTACCCTTAAAAATAAAACTACAGTTCTGTCACAAGTGCACTGCCAAGAGTTTTAAAAAAACAGTTCTAACACCCTGTTCCCATTCTGTGCCTTTCACACCTCAGTAATGTGACTCCATTAATTGTAACAACTGTTCCAAACTGTTTAAGAATAAAAATCTTGGCCCTGTTCCTTATGCCTCCTGGCTCTGCAGTAAAGCCTCTTTAAATGTAATTAAAAAAAAACTATTATTTGGCACCCAGCTGTTTAAAAAGAAAATTGTGGCCCTTTTGCCAGCTGTTTTCCCTGCCAGGTAAAGTAACGGCACATAACCTCACGGTTAAAAAACAGTGTGTTCTCTGGCCCAGTGAGTAGTGTCACTGAAGAGCCAGTAATATTCTCTCCATTGAGTGGAATATCAAAACAATAAGAAGATGTATAGAATATTTGCCTTTATTACCAAGGCATAGAATATCAGAGCAGGGAGGTTATAATGGAACTATATAAAATGCTGGTGAGCCATAGCTAGGACAGTGTGTGTAATTCTGATCACCACATTATCAGAAGGAAGTGATTGCATTAGAAAGGGTGCAGAGGAGATTTCACCACCACGTTGCCTGGGCTGGAGTGTTTCAGCAATGAAGAGAAGCAGCCAGCATAATTAAGGACCCCGTGCACCCCAGACATTCTTTCTTCCACTTTCTTCCATCAGGAAAAAGGTACAAACACCTGAGGTTACACATCTGTCAACTCAAAAACAGTTTCTTTCCTGCTGCTGTCAAACTTTTGAATAGACTTATCTTGCATTAAGTTGACCTTTCTCTGCACCCTAGCTATGACTGTAAACCTACATTCTGCACCCTCTCATTTCCTTCTGTCTGAACGGTATGTTTTTTACACAAGAAACAATACTTTTCACTGTATGTTAATACATGTGACAATAATAAATCAAATCAAATCAAATCAAAGAGGCTGGTTAGACTGGAGCTGTTTTCCTTAGAGCAGAGAAGACTGAGGGGGAACCTAATTGAGGTGTACAAAATTATGAGGGACATAGTTAGGGTAGATAGGAAAATATTTTTCCTCTCAGTAGAAAGGTCAATAACGGGGGTGTGTGGATTTAATGTCAGGAGAAGGAGATTTAAAGAGGATCAGAAGAAATCTTTTCACTCAGAGGGTGGTAAGAATCTGGAACTGACCTTCCAAACTGATGGTAGAGGCAGAAGCCCTTACAACGTTTAAGAAGCATTTAGATGAACACTTGAAATGCAGGAGCATACAAGGCTACAGGCCAAGTGCTAGAAAATAGGATTAGAATAGATAGGTGCTTAATGGCTGGCACAAACAGAATGGCCTGAAGGGCCTCTGACTAAATGACTGGGATGCTCCAACCTCGCCTGTGGCTAGGATTCTCCGGTCCCGTTGCAGTAAGTGGCGATTTGGCTGAACACCAAATGCTCTGTTCTCGCTGGCAGTGGTTGCAGGTCCTACGGCATTGGAGAATTCCAGCTTATGACTCTAATAGAATAACTCAGTACATAATGTGAGACTCACGCAACACTGCCTAGCTTGTGCTATTGCCCAAGGTGAATTTCTATTCTGGTGTTTTCTACCGGATAAGCAGAAAAAGTTCAGGGTCATTCAATAGCAAATTTTTGAATTCCTATCTATCATTGTAAAAGATGTCAGGGCCATGAAGTGTTAGTGAAGCATGCCAAGATGCAATAGTTTGCTCAATAGAGTCATATGGAACTCTACCAATAGTCTCTGGGGAAATATGAAAGCAATCAGTTCTATGAAAGAATTTGCTGAGTAATAAGAGCAGTCCTTGTCCTAATGCTGCCGAACTTTTACAGCAAAATTGGCTCATTTCACTGTAAATCCCTGGAATCTTTGCTGTAGATGGCTTCATGGAGAGCCAAGAGCTATCAAGATGCTAATTGAGGTTCCATTTAAAATCTCCTTCCAGAGGTCTGATATCCATTGAGACCAATCAATGTTGTAAAATATGCCACCAGAGATGAAGAAGTGTTTGACTTGCTGCTTCAGTGGGCTCGTTCACAATGTAGGAGCATCTCATCAATCACTTACCCACGTAAACAGTAAGCTTAACTAATAATGAAGCTAAATTAAAAGCAAATTCTAATCAATGGAAAAAGAAACCATCCATTTTGTCAATCTATTTCAATCTATTCACTTTACTTTCTACAATTTGCTGCAAGGAGTGGGAGAAAGTAAGAATCTGCACATACGTGTTGGGGGAAATTCTCTTATCCCATCTGGAATTGTCCATAGGAATCATTGCACCAGGGAGGGAGCAGACCAAGCAAAGGTCCATTGACATCAGGCGAGATCCTTCAGTTTTGTTTGTCCATTGATTAGAATTTACTTTTAGTTTTAGCCCCATTATTAGTTTAACAGTTCATCTAAAAGAGGACACCGTTGACAGTGCAATATCCCCTCACTCTCACGCTGGAGTACCAGCCTGCATTCTATGCGTTCAAATCTCTAGAGTTCGACTTGAATCCTCAAACTTTTGGCTCCAATGTGAGATTACGCCAACTAATACAAAACTGGCATAATGGGGGCAAAGTTATAGATTTTCCACAATTTGAGAACCAATGCTATCCTCTTGTTATTCCTTCTCCCCTACTCACAAACACACTGACTTGTATAATGGCACTCGAAGCAACATCAGGGCACAAAATGAGAATTTTTTTTTGATTATACACTTCCGCCATTCAGTTTTGCTCACTCAAGATATACATCAAGTAAACTTACACACCTCACTATTTCCCATTCATTAACTTCTGCTTTTTTCCCTGCGAGAAAATATTTTTTAAGTTTGGCTCTCTGGTATATTGCTGTATGAGCAATGCTTGAAATGGTTGTAGGATTCTAATGCATCAACCATTTCTGTTGTCTTATCCCAGATGTCATTCACCAACCTTAGTGTGTTGAGCAGCACCTAAGCATATCTGATGTTTCTTGCTCCATCCATCGTAACTTCTATCTCCATTGGCTGCATGGGGAGAACATAGAACATTACAGCGCAGAACAGGCCCTTCGGCCTTCGATGTTGCACCGACCAATTAGGAAAAAGCAATGACCCTCTAACCTAAACCATTCCCTTTTCGTCCATAAACTTATCTACAGAAGAGACATACTCTTCTGTGGGGAAACCTTTGCCATTATAGCAATGTCATAAACCAAACAATAAGCCTGCAAGATACACCTTTCACACTCAAAACTTGTCCTTTATTGATGTAGGGTTAGGCTACATAATGTCCAATCTCATTCACTTGCAGTGGCCAAATATACAGCACTGGCAGGGCTCATGTAATAATCAGCTCTCTGCCTCATCAATGATTGTAGCAAAAACACAAAACAGAATGAGAAGAATATAAAAACAAGCACAGCCAATCTGAAGCCCCAACCTAATTTCAAAATAAAACCTATGGTGTGCCATCTATTGGAGACAGACATGCAAATACATACAACTGCATGAGAATGACAGCACAGTAACAGGCCCTACTGCTCCATTCTGGTGTTTATAATCCACACAAACCTTTTCCGATTAAGTCTCACCTAATTCTTTCAGCTGAACTTTCTACTCCTTTTTCCTACATGGGTTTATCTGGGTTCCTCTTAAATGTGTTCACACTATTTGCCATATGGAAGCACATTCTCCTCTCTTTCATGAATAAATAGTAATCCCTTATTGACTTAATTAATGGCCATCTTAAATTTCTGGCATATAGTGATAGCCACAATATCACTCTCCATGCATATCCTACTTACCCGTCTCATAATCTAAAAATCAGGTCATCCCTCAGCCATCTCAGATAACAAATTTACATTTACAGACTGATAAGCTTTTCTTGCTTTTGACTTTGTTACACAGACAGCTATTTTATGTGAACAGGAGGCTTACCACAGCCCACACAGCATGAATTAGGCTGGCTAGGAGGCTTGTCTTGTAAATTGTTTCTGCCAAAGCTACAGCCGAGGAGCAGTATCTCCAAGAGCTTGAGGCCACAGAGTCATCTGTGCCGTGGGTCTGTTACGCACACATTGAACATTAACCCAGGAATTATAGCTATTCTGGGGGAATCAGAATGCCCTGCTAGTTCCACATGAATGAAAGTAAATTTGAAAACAAAAACTTTGTAGGTAACAGGTGGTCCCATGGTCTGGTTACTGAGCACAGACTGCTTCAGGGCAAACCAACCTTATAATGGAGGTCTCAGCTGGCCTCACAGGCTCTTGTTTTTGCATCCCTACTTCAGGCGTGAGCAAGTGTGTGCAATTTCAGGCCAACTTTAGGCGTCCCTGATTCAGCACACATGGGCTATGCATCACTGAGACTGGAGCTCAGAAGCAATATTACCTCTGGGGGCAGTATGCAATGTCAGTAATCATAATAGGGAGGCAGTGACAAGCAGCGAATAGAACAGCTTGGAGCTTCTATTGCTCATGGTACAAGTAATTTAACAAATAAGCACTTTGTATATAGTTCGTGGACAGAAAATTAAGTTACGCCTTTGACCCTCTGCATCAGAAGTGCTAATTTATAGAATCTACTAAAGCAACATAATTTTGAGGAAGCTGTTGCAGTTATAACGTTAACATTCACAGATGTTACCAAACTGAGTCAGAAAGTAGGATGTTCATCAGAAAGATAAAAAAAAAACAGAAAGAATTACAGGATTTCACAACCAGGGGGCTGACAATAACTGCTGAGAATGTGAAAATATATTGGTAATAGAAATAAATATGATTGAAAACAAGTTGAGTCACGTAAAAGATCTAGATGTAAGAGTTGACAAAAACAAAGTGATGAACAGCAGCAGATGTAGCGATAAATGATACATTGAAATGGATAATCAAATTGTCAGAATGAAACCTCAAATTTTGTACTGATGTACAAAACAAGGCCAGGCTGCCAATGTTGGTTTTGGGGCTGCCTTACCTAGAAAAAGTGGATAGACTCCAAAAGTGGGCATGAAATTGTACTATGCGATTAATCCATGGCCTGTTGATTGAAATGCACACAGCACTCTATGTTCATTACAATATCTGTGTACAGCCAGCACTAACCACATTATTCAGTGGTTGCACACATCAGCAATGGGACCAATATCATTACTAACCTACACTACTTCAACTTAATCTGCACCTCTTGAAGGGGAGGTGCATTGTATCAGAAGCAGATGCTGGCGGTCATTCAGCAAGTGATTTGTGCTGGGAATAGTGAAGAATAGTACTGCACGGGAAGAGGGAAGGGTCAAGGTACTTGGATGCTGCATTGGAGATCTTTGTGAAGGAAGTAAAAAGGTAAAAAGACATCTTATGTCAGGTGGCTAAAAGATAGCGGGAGCAGACAGCTGTGAAGATCAATGCTGGATGCAGTGCCTCACATGAACAATCAAGGTCAGTGAATGCATCGTAAAATATCATTTTCCTCCAGATGCACCATTAGCCTCAGCCACTGCTCAATGTACCTCACCTCCATTACTCGCCTACCAATAATCTTGATCAAACAGGATTTATATAGAAGATTCACAGCTTCACCACACCCTCACAAATTTAGCACTGTTTTAAGTCTCACACCCACATTTCGCAGCTTGCATACAATGCTACATATTTGACCATTTCAGATACATCTCACAAACTCATGACACCAGACATACTTCCTGTTTTTTGCAGGAGGAGAAGACACATAACCAGAGGCAGCTAGATTTAACCCACAGGGACTGGGCACAGCTGCAAAACTCTACCACCCACCCCCTTCATTTCCCCTAGTATCCCCCCACCTAATGCCCTCCATCCCCTCACCCCCCAAGGAGAAGCAATACTCAGCAAAATGGAAAGAGCCATTGCTGAAGCCATGACTAGCACTGAGATTGAAACCATTGAAGGTGATGGTATACTTACAGTTAACCCGCCCTTCCATATGTAACTCTTTCTCTTCTGGCTTTCTCTTGCGATTTACAAGCAGCAGATGGTGTAAACACGCACGCCACCCCTCACCCCTTCCCAACCCTCCTCTCCTCACCACAAACCTATCCTGGTTCATTCTTCTTTCAGATATCTGAAAATTACTACTCGGTCAGATGCCAAACTGCTTTAAGAGACTGATGAAGATGCAGCATCATCATCACTTGGTTTCACACTTGCAGCTACCAGCTCAGATGACTTAGAGGATAGATTAGAGAGGAATTTGCAGGTATTAAGACAGTGGACATGAATGGCCTGCAGCCAGTGGAAGGGGCAAGAGTACTGTGGGTGGTGTTACCCAAAACGTTGAGGTCATACACGAGTTCTGCTGCATGGGGATTCAGGAAAAGTTTGTCAACAGAGCAACCTGCAAACAACCAGTGCTACTGACCCCAATTTCACATACATTGACTATGATTTTAAGCGCTTTCACAATTCCAGTTTTTTGTTAACAAGGCTAGATCTTCTCCCTGATGCAAGATTGCCTTACTGATCCAAATCTCACCTTAGAAATCCAACATGGGGAGTGGAAAGAAGGGAAAGAAATATACTTTTAAATTACTTTATGGATATGAGTGTTGCTGACTAGGTCTGCACTAATTGTCCATCCCTAATTGTCCTTGGTGGCCAACCATCTTCTTGAGCTGCTGCAGTCCATGTGGTGTAGATACACTCAGAGGGATGGAGTTCCAAGATTTTGACCCACCAGCAGGGATGAAATGATAATATAGTCCCAATTCAGATGGTAAGTGGCTTGGAGGGAAACTTGCTGGTGATGGTGTAGCTATGCATCTGTTATCTTTGTGTTTCTAGGTTCAGATTTGAAAGGCACTGTTGAAGGAGCTTTCTTGCTACAGTGCATCTTGTATGTATATGGTACAAACTACTGCCACTCTGTACTGTTGAAGATGTTGGATAGGGTGCAGATCAAGATCCCAGATGGTGTTGAGCTTCTTGAGTATTACTGAAGCTGTACTACTCCAGAAAAGTGGGAAGTATTTCATCACAGTCCAGACTTGTAGATGGTGGACAGGCTTTGGGGAGACAAGAGGTGAGTTACTTGCTATTACAACACTGGAAATTGGCAGGAGGTGGGGACAGCTATTTCAAGCCCAGTGTTACTATGATGCAAATAATGAATGATGGAATAGATTTGCACTTATGTAACCTCTAAACATTGAAATGTGCCCATAGTTAAACAAACATACATTTCCTGTCAATTATGTCAGGAAATCCTGGAGTAAGTACAAAGCTTACTTGAGAAAGGATATACTGGTACTGAAGGGGGTGCAGAGATTCACTCGGTTGATTCCGGAGTTGAGAGGATTGGCTTATGAGGGGAGACTGAGTAGAGTGGGGCTATACTCATTGGAATTCAGAAGAATGAGCGTACATCTTACAGAAACATATAAGATTATGAAGGGAATAGATAAAATGGAAGCAGGAAAGTTGGCGGGTGAAACTAGAACCAGGGGGCATACCCACAAAATAAGGGGAAGCAGATTTAGGACTGAGTTGAGGGGGAACTTCTTCACACAAAGGATTGTGAATCTGTGGAATTCCCTGCCCAGTGAAACAGTTGGGTCATCTCATTGAATGTTTTTAAGGCAAGGATAGAGACATTTTTGAACAATAAAGGAATTAAGGGTCATGGTGAGCGAGCGGCTAAGTGGAGCTGAGTCCATGAAAAAATCAGCCAAGACCTTATTGAATGGTGAAGCAGGCTCGAGGGGCCAGATGGTCAACTCCTGCTCCTAGTTCTTATGTTCTTATATAAATTCTGAAGAAGAATTATTTGGAAAGGCCTTCTTCTTCAACTGCTGCAGTTCATTTACTGAAGGTAATTCCCACAGTAAAAGAGAGAGAGCGAACAAGTACAATGTTTGATCTTACAGCATTGAACAACAAAAGGGCATGCAAATCTGAATCTGTATTTCAATGAAAATATATTGTTACGAAGGATAGGTGCCAAGCCTTTTAAAGGAAGAAAGGTGGATGTAAGGATCTTAATACAAGTTAGAGAAGCTGCAGTAATAACATCTTCCCATTTAGGGCTATTGTCTTGTGGAATAAAATGTCAACCAAAGCCTTAAAAGGCTTTTTAAAGCACTTCAAGGTGAATGGGTTCAATTTATGTTTTCTTAGAGTCCCTACAATGCAGAAAGAGACCATTCATCTTATCAAGTCTGCACCAACAATAATCCCACCCAGGCCCTATTCCCGTAACCTTTACGTATTTACGTTGCTAATCCCCCGACACTGAAGGATAAATTAGCTTAGCCAATCCAGCATCTTTGGATTTGGGATAAAGACGGAGCAGTGGAGGAAACATATGCAGACATGGGGAGAACATGCAAACTCCACACAGTAACCCAAGGCTGGAATTGAACACAAGTCTCTGGTTCTGTGAAGCCACAGTGCTAATCGTGGTGCTACTATGCTGCCTGCTGTTTCAAGAGCAATAAAGAGATTTGGGTTTAAAATTAGTATGAAATGATCCAATTAACACCCGAAACAAGATATGGAGATCATTTGGTGAACTGAATGACCTTTTCATTTCCTGTTATTTTGTTCCTGAAGCAAGGAATGACAATTGATGTAGGATCATTTGTCAAAAAAAAATAGGTTGAGTAGAAGAAAAATAGGACCAATTTCCTTCAAGAATTTCCAAAAGATATAGATCCATCAATGAGGGGCTAGTTGATGTCAAGCATCATGGACAAAGAATTCTGACTACTTACAACAATAAAGGTCAGATTTATTCTGTTGGTAAGCTTTAACAAATAATTTAGTATGAGTACAAAATAGGGCATGTTGGATAGGTTGTATGAGTTTGATGGCTGTAATTATACTGGAAGTTTAAATGCCCAAAACTTTGTTACATATTTCATTACTGCAAATTTAAGTAGCGTTAATTATTAAAATTCTTGTCTGAATTGATTTGATCTTTTCAGTTGATCAGAGTGAAAGTTCAGTACTGGGGCAAATGTGTGCTCCAATTACGTGCATGAAAAGAAATAAACAGATTTGTATGCTTAGCCATGTGTTATCACAAATCTGAACAAGTTTTCACCATTGTTAGAAAGAGGAAACTCATTTAATGAGATTGTACGAAGTCATTACATGGAGGCAGTGGAGAAGAATATATATATGTTTAAAATGCAAATTCACCTGAATGTCTGGTCAAGTTCAATTCCATTGTTGTAACCAAAAGCATTTACCTTCACTTTGATATGTATTTTTGCTAAACTAACTTGTTGTACCAACCTACAGTCAGATCTGGGACATGAGTCAAACACTCCAGGTACTTCAGTGCTTTTTTTGGATTCATTCTCAGGATATGGGCAGTGCTGATAAGGCTGGCTTTTATTACCCATGCTTAGTTATGCTCAGGAGATGGTGAAAGGCCTTCTTCTTCAACTGCTGCAGTTTATCTGGTGAAGGTAGCCCCACAACGTTGCTCGGTAAGAAATTCTAGGATTTTGTCATGGTGGTGATGTATATCCAAGTGTATGACTTGGAGGTGAAACTCAGAAGTGAAAGTAAACAGCTAATGTCCTAACGAGTTGAGATTCTGAGTTTGAGAGATGATTTTAAGGAAATCTGGGCAGGTTACTGCAGCCACAGTATATTGACGATTGAAAACGTGGCTGCTTAGGCTTACAGGAAGGATTGCTTGTTATTGTTGGACTCCTTGAATGATGTTGCAGCTGCACTCATCCAGGCATGTGGAGAGTTTTCCTCTGATGCATATTTGAATCCAATTTTACTGTGGCTTTTTGGTGCCACACCAAGTCAAATGCTACCTTGATGAGAAAATAAGTCACTTCATCCTCACCTATGCAATTTGATCCTTCTGTCTATATTTGAACAATATAGATGATGAGGTTTGGAGTCAAATAATCCTGGCACAACCAAAATTGAATATTAGTGAGTAGGTTATTGGTAAGGAAATCCTGTTTAATAACATTCCTCACATCACTGATGATTGAAAGCAGAATGAGAGGGCAGTACAGTTGAGTTGTTGTCAGATACGTTGCCTTAAGTGTGTCTTGTGCAGTCAAACTCAATGTCACGGGAAGTGGGAGTCGAATTGGCTGAAGACTAACATCCTGTGCTTTTGAAGCTTTCAGGAGGAAACAAAGACGGATTTTTGGTTCGGACTGAATATGGTGCATGCTAAGCTTCTTCATTATCCAGGAGAGAATCTTCATGGAGGTCCTCCTTCGCTTAGTTGCTTAGTCCATCTCCATTCATGAAGTTTACATTCATATTTTTTTTTACCTCTATTAATTTGGCTTATTATTAAATTGTCTGATTATACTCTTTGTAGTGCCTTACTAAGTTAAAGGAACTAAATAAATGCAAGTCATTGCTTTTTGTCACAAATGTGGAAGTATAGTGGGTATTTGATTTTGTACACAAGGAAATGCAATGCATGGTGGAAGTTTTAGCCAAATATGCCTTATGAGTGCCCCAAAGTAACCAATTTAACTGCACCAAAACAGGAAATGCTGGAAAATCTTTGCAGGTCTGACAGCATTTGTGGAGAGTTAACAGAGTTAACATTTCAAGCTTGCATGATCCTTCGTCAGAGCTGAAGACAATAGAAAATGGAATTAGATTTATACTGTTATGATGAGGTGGATATGGGGGAGCTGAGAAAGTGGATGGAAACCCAACAATAGATGGACACAGGAGAGATTGACAAAGATGTCAGACACATAAAGACAAAGGGAATATAAATGGCAGTAATCAACACTGGAAGGGTGCTGGTAATGGCCCATTAAAAGATTAAAATGTGTAAATGGTGAACTAGAGTAAGCGGAATGTCAAAGAGTGACCTGAAATAGGTAACAGATAGGATGGGGGGAAGTGGAGACAGGAATAAGGGAGAAAAGATGGAAAGTGAGATTTAAAAATGAAACAACATAAGAAATGAAAATAAATGAAATAAAATAAATGGGTGGAAATGGGGGTGAAGATGGAAGAAAATACTCATGGCCTGAAGTTGTTGAAATCAATTTTAAGTGGAAGGCAGTGAAGTGCCCAATCGGAAGATGAGATACTGTTCCTCCAGTTTGCATTGAGGTTCATTAGAACATTGCAAAAGGCCAAGGACAGACATGTAGACAGGAGGGCAGGGTGGTGTGTTGAAGTGGCAAGTGACAGGGAAGGTCTGGCTCCTGCTTGTGGGCGGATCAAAGGTGTTTTGAAAGATTAAAGTTTATCTGTTTGTCACAAGTAAGGTTTACGTTAATACTGCAATGAAGTTACTGTGAAATTTCACTAGTCACCACATTCCGGCACCTGTCTGGGTCAAAGCACCTAACCAGAACATCTTTCAAACTGTGGGAGCAAATCGGAGCACCCAGAGGAAACCCAACAGACACAGGGAGAATGTGCAAACTCCACACAGACAATGACCCATCCAGGGAATCGAAGCCAGGTCCCTGGTGCTGTGAGGCAGCAATGCAAACCAGTGAGCCGCCATGCTGCCCAACAGTTACCCAATCCGTGTTTGGTCCCTCCAATGTACAGTATTTAACTGTATTTTCAGATAGATGCAGCAAACAGAACGTGAGCTTTTGTCAGTTGAAAAACTGGAAAGAATCAAATGAAACAGAAAATATCTCCAAGGAGCTTGTTAAAGTGTATCATTATTAGAAAGAAAGCTTTTTGCCTAAGGTCAGGTGGCAAGTTGTTAGTATTGCTACCTCACAGAACCAGAGACACAGGTTCAATTATGGCGTTGGGTCACTATCTATGTAAAGTTTGCAATTGTCCCCATGTCTATATGGTTCCCTCCCACAGCCCAAAGATATACAAGTTAGGTTAATTGGCCTGAGTATCAGGAGGATTAGCAAGGTAAATGTATGGGGTTACGGGAATAGGACCTTGGGATTGTGGTCAGAAAAAACATGATGGGCTGAATGGTCTCCTTCTGTACTGTAGGTGTTCTATGATTTTATCTCTCCAGCAAGTGGGATGTCATGATGGAATGGGAAAGAGCTTGGATAGAAAAAGGTAACTCTGTAACATGTGCTTCATCCAGTATTGCATATAGTTTATTTATTAGTGTAACAACTAGGTTTACGTTAACACTGCAATGAAGTTACTGTGAAAATCCCCTCATCAGAACACTCTAGCACCTGTTTGGATACACTGAGGGAGAATTTAGCACAGACTATTCACCTAACCAACATATCTTTGGGACTGTGGGAAGAAACCAAAGAAGTCAAGGGAAACCCACGCAGACACAGGGAGAAAGTACAGATTCCACACCAACAGTGACCCAAAGCTGGAACTGAACCCGGCTGTAACTAATAGGATATAAGCAGAAATTCTTCATAAGGAGAAACACAAAGATTCATGCTACAGTTGTGAGCTTAATGTCAAAATCAATAGTTTCTTAATAGTGGCAAAAATAATGTCATCAGAATATGTTTGTTGAGGATTAATCTTGGTACCCCACAATATGACACAGGTCTTCATGTAAGCAATCTGCAAGATGCAAGATCTTTATCAGTGCTGTACAATTGAAAGATATGCCTAAAGCAAGGTTTCAAACCTCATCATACTCCATTTATCATAATTAGTAAAAAAAATACTGTCTCAAAACAGTGAAAGAACAACATTAATATTGCCATCTCACTGAAATACTAAAATCTACGAGTTATTGTAGCATGTTCGCTGTTTCAAGATCATTGATCTGATTTTAATTAAGAAAGATTCTTGAGCTGTGTTTGATTGATGAATTTAATATTTATTGAATATTATTTTTATAGCAGAAGAACATTGCAGCATGGAGAATAATAAAGTAACTGCAGGAATTTTTTTTTAAATTAAAAATTACATTTCTCCTGTTGGGTGCAATATATCTCAAATGTGAAACAATGCTATTTATGGATTTAATTACTTCAAGTTCTTAGCTTTTTGTGGCCTGAAGCTTCATCTCTCTAACCAGTGTCTCAAAATCCATGTTCCCAAATGCTTTGGGAATATTATATTATTTTGCTTCTAAGATCCGAACCACAAATGTGAGCAACATTGTATGTTCTTGCTTAAACCCACAAAGGATGACATGTGAGTGTGGAATCAATTGCTTTGAATGCCAAACCGTGCTCACTCCTAACAAACAATTTTAAGCCTCAGATGAAACATTTGATTCCAATGCAGCGGCAATATTTTTTAAATTATTTATTGGTGGGACATGGGTGTCACTAGCTGGTCAGCATTTATTGCCCATTCCTAGTTGCCCAGGGCAGATGAAAGTTAACCACATTGCTGTGGATCTGGAGCTATATGTAGGCCAGATAAAGTAGGGACAGCAGATTTCCTTTCCTAAAGGACATTAGTTAACCACTATTAAATTAATTAATTTAATTAATTTAAATGCAAAAGATTGCAGAGCAATTGTGAAGTGACTTATATGATCATCATTGTTTTGCTATAAAACTTCAAAGTAAAGTATCATTCACTAAGAAATGTGGGTTTCTGGATAAACAACAAAGAAAATGTTCAGGTTGATCTTCGTAACAGGGTCTGAATGTCGCATGACCTGGATAGGCTGACTACCATTTCCCATTCTTACTTTCTTATCTTCTAATATATTTCTGCTCCATAAGTAACTGAGTAAGATTCTGTAGGATATGTTTTATCATAGAATCATAGAATTCATGCAGTGCAGATGGAGACTATTTGACTCATCAAGTTGCATAGACAACAATTCCTTTCAGATACTGTCTTCATCGCCCAGGGATCAGAGGGATTAACAGAGTAAATACATAGGGTTATGGGGATAGGACTCGGGTGGCATTGTTGTTAGTGCAGACTTGATGGGCCAAATGGCCTCCTTCTGCACTGTAGGGATTCTATTATTAGACCTCCGGTCAGTTTGGCTTAGCTGGCTGAGTCACCATTGATTGTCCATCCCTGACTGCCATTGAGCTGACTTGCTAGGCTGTTTCAAAGGGCATTTAAGAGTGAACCAAATTGTTGTGGATCTGGAGTCGCATGCAGCTCAAACTGGGTAAGGTCAGCAGATTTCCTTCCTTGAAGGATATTAGTGAACCAGATGGGTTTTAACAACAATCGACAATGGTTTCACAATCATGATTAGACTTTTAACTCCAGATTTTTATTGAATTCAAATTTCACTATCTGCCATGGTGAGATTTGAAGCACCTCTGGATTACTAGTCCGGTGATAATACCACAAAGCCACCATCTCCTCCAAATCTACTCGCCTTTAAAACCCAAGTTTTGACACTGAGACACTGAGCTACTGAGCACATCTATTCCTTTTGGTGATGTCTCATTTCCATGGTTTAGGAATCTCAATTTCAAAATAACGGAAAATGTCATGCTTTTGATGACATTAGGGTGGTAAATATGGAACGGCTGAACATGGATTAATGGATTGAGTCAAAGAAGATTAACTGGTCCCATGTCATTGTTGTGAAAATGTCATAAAATTCCCGATTACATAGAGGTGAGTTTGTTGTTGCAGGAAGCATCTACTCTTCACAAAAAGTAACTATGCACAGCAAACATGATGGCCACTTTCCCTTAATGAAACCTGTTTACATAATTTAACAATATTTTATTCAAGCTGTCAGTTTTCATTAATAAAATATCTAATTCCAACAACCAAGAACAATTATTAAAACATCTGACCCAAAACAACTAATACCAGTTACGCACATATCTAATCCAAACAACCAAATTCAAGAAACAGGATAATTGATATAAATTGTAAGACAAAAAACATCCAATTTAACCAATTCATGTACCTGCCATTGGCATTACAGCAGCATTTGTGAAGTTGCAATATGCTGAAGTATTTACTGAGAATCTTGATAGCAAATGTTCCTAGCTAATCATGTTTCCAGGCCACAGCACACCATCTAATGGAATCCCCAATATCTTATCACATATGCACCAAAAACCATTTGCAAAGATATCAATCTGACCAGATAATTTTACATTGTATCAATGTAGTATCAATCATTTAATGAACTAACATATTATTGCAAATAGTTAGCAGTAAGTAGACATCAGAATTCTTTGTCCAGGACAATCTTGATTCCTACCTAAAATGTTTAGATAAATTAATAATATGTTAATTAGAATTCGGCAGTATTTGATCGGCTGGGAACTTCTTACCTTTGGAAGTGAGGCTCGAGAGCCAGAACTCTGCGTGGTCATGGTGAGTACTGTAGTGATGCCAAGAGCCACTCTCGCTGGAGCAGCATCCATATTAATCCAAAATGACACCCAGGACAGAATGACAATCAGCAGACTTGGAATGTACATCTGGATTAAATAGTAGCCCATCTGCCTTTCCAAAAGGAACTTCACTTCAATGCAGGTAAATTTCCCTGTTAAACGAAAAAAAAGTATCTATGAAATAGACTTGCTACATTCCTTTAACCCTTCAGTATGTTTGTAACAGCATCCTAAGCTGCTCATGTATCCCATCTTACTCAATATGCTTGACTCTTAACTGCCTCTTTAAGAGCAATGAAGGATGGATAATAAATGCTGGCCTAGTCAGTGACGCCCACATCCCACGAATGAATAAAAATTCATGTTCCATTAATAATTGTATTATCATGAGCATTCAGGAAATTCAACTTAGCTCAATGTGCTTTATGTTTGAAAACTTAAGTACAGACGTAAGATGTGGCAATATTTTATTTTGTCAGTAGCAATTCATTGAGAATAAAAAGTGAAGTAAATTAATCAGTCTACTCCATAGTTGTTAGAAATTCACAAAGCAAGTTGCTAATGACTTATCATTGAATTTCAGTTGAAAGGAGGCCCAGATTGATATCAGGGATGAGCTAACATATTATTACAAATAGTTAGCAATAAGTAGACATCAGAATTCCTCATCCAGGACAATCTTGATGAAAGGGTTGATGTATGAGGAGAGATTAAACAGTGTGCACTTATAGTTGCTGGAGTTTAGGAGGATGAAAGGGGATCTGATTGAGGTGTATAAAATACTAAAAGGGATTGATAGAGTAAATATAGAACAAATGTTTCCTCTTATGGGGCAATCTAGAACAAGAAGTGAAAGGTATAGGTTGAGAAGCATTTGATTTAAGACTGAGATGAGGAGGAACTATGTCTCGCAGAGGGTGGTGAATTTGTGGAACTCGCTGCACCATCACGCGGTGAAGTTTGAATCGTTGAATGGTTTCAAGAAGATTGTAGATATTTTTAAATAAAAAACAGGATAAAGGGATATGGGAACAGGTGGGGATTTGACACTGTCAGGGAGGGAGGGATCAGCCAGGATCTTATTGAATGACGAAGCAAGCTCGAAGGGTTGAATTTACCTACATTTGCTCCTAATTCCTATATTCCTCTGCTTGAGATAATTTTAAAATTAGTTGGCTAGTTATCCCTGACATAAACTGGAAACCAGCACTTCATGTATTCCAAAATAACTGCATGGTGATAAACTTATCCACTTATCGGAATATAACAATTAATGGTTACGTCATTAGACTAGTAAGTCAGGAACAATGTTGGGTGTCTCCAGTGGTATGAGTTTCATGCCTGGCACTGGCAGCAAGGAAGCTATTTGGAAATAACCAATGCCTTGTCAAAGACAACAGGCAGCTCCTTAGAAGATTAGCGGTGTCCAAAACCGTGAAAGGGACTTTGCAAATAAGATTATTCAGGAGTGCTGGAACCAATGCGAGGAGATCCAGAAAGTTTGAAATAAACAGAGGGAAAATTTCAAATGGCCCCGTGTTGAACCCAACAGCTGTGCAACAACACACACCAGACTGGGGTCCGAGTTTCAAATGCTGCAGCACGTTTGGGAGGGAAAGAGTTACCTGGATACTTGGTTTCAGGTCATACACAATAGATTAGGTACTTCTAATTCAGTCAGTGGTCAGGGACAGCAGGGTGTGACTGCAAGTGAAGCAGGTAGAGGGATCTGAATTCAGCAACAGAGCAGCCTCAGTTCATGACCTTGTCCAATAGGTATGAAGTACTTGCTCCCTGTGTGGATGAGAAAAAGGTTGTGTGGATGATGGACTAGTTGACCACTGCCATTCAAGAGAGGGGAGCCAAAACTAAAGTGGTAGATAAAGTGGTAGATCCCCCTAATTCTTTAATTAGGGGGATTGATAGCAGCATTTGTAAAACAGATCACAAGTCCCCCATGGTATATTGCCTGCCCAGTGCCAGGGTGAGAGACATCTCTGACCAGCTTGAAAGGATATTGGAGTGGGAGGGGGGGATTCAGTTGTTGTGGTCCATGTTGGGACAAATAACATAGGCGAGACTAGGAAAGAGGATCTGTTTGGGAATTATCAGGCACTAAGAACTAAATTAAAGAACAGATCCTCAAGGGTTATAATCTCTGGATTGCTACCTGAATCATGTGCAAATTGGCATTGCGTTGAGAGAATTAGGGAAGTTAACACATGGCTAATGAGATGATGTGGGAAAGAGGAACCCCATTTTATGGGGCATCAGTATTGGAACAGGAAGGATCTGTACTATTGGAAAGGCCTTCACCTGAACCAATCTGGGACCAGTGTTCTCGCGAAAAGGATAAATAGGGTGATCACAAGTATTTAAATTAGCAAGTCAGGTGGGTAGAAAGGGAGGAATAAAAATATGAGAAATGTAACGGTTAACAGAAAGCAAAGCAGCAGGTTAACACATGGGGAGAAGATTCTAACTACGCCGAAAATCAGGAAAAATGTTAAAAGGAAGGAGAACTCAGGAGATGTTATAAATGGAGCTGTTAGAATTCAAAAATAAGGTAGAAAAACGAGCATAAGCATTTTAAACTAGCATTTGACTGAATGCTCATAGCATTTGGAACCAAGTTAAATAAGCTGACAGCACAAATCATCATCAATGAATATGATTTGGTAGCCATTACATAGACGTGGTTGCAGGATGGTCCTGTCTAGGAGTTAAATATCCAGGGATTTCAGACTGTTCAGAGGGACAAACAGGAAGGTGAGGGAGGTGGTGCAGCTCTGATATTTAAGGATGACATCAGGGTAGTAAATAGTAAGAGATGATATACGTTCTATGGAAAAAAAAGATTGAATCCATTTGGGTGGAAGTTAGAAATTGTAAGGAGATAAAGTTACTGATTGGCGTACTCGATAAGCCACCAAATAATAACATCATGGTGGGATGAGAAAAAACAAATAAATAACTGATGCATGTAAAACTGGCACAGCAATTATTATGGGGAATTTTAATTTACACACTAATTGGTCAAAACAGGTCGGTCAAGGCAACCTTGAGGAGGAGTTCATAGAACGTACCCTTGATAGCTTCCTTGAACAGTATGTAATGGAACTGACAAGGGCTCAAGCTATCCTAAATCATGTCCTGTGTAATGGGACAGGAATGATTAATGATCTTACAATTAGGGATCCCCTTGGAAGAAGCAATCACAGTATGGTTAAATTTTAAAAATAGATGAAGTGTGAGAAGCTAAAATCCAATACCAGTGTCTTGTGCTTATACAAAGGTGACTACAATGGGATGAGGGAGAAGTTGGCTAAGGTAGACTGGGAGCAAAAACTTTATGGTGGAACAATTAAGGAACAGTGGAGGACTTTCAAAGAGATTTTTCACAGCACTCAGCAAAAGTATATACCAATGATAAAGAAGGATTATAGAAAAAGAGATAATCAGCCATGGATATCTAAGGAAATAAAGAAGGGTATCAAACTGAAAGAAAATGCATACAAAGTTGCGAAGATTAGTGGGAAACTAGAGGATTGGGAAACTAGAGGATTGGGAAATCTTTAAAGGTCAATGGAAAACCACAAAAAAAAACTATAAAGTAAGATGGATTATGAGAATAAGCTATCTCAGAATATAAAACAGATAGCAAAAGTTTCTACAAACATATAAAATGAAAAAGTAAATGAAAAATAAAATATATAAAATGCTAAAGTAAACATTAGTTCTTTAGGGAATGAGAAGGGGGATGTAATAACTGGAAATGAGGAAATGGCTGAGGCATTGAACAGATATTTGTGTAAGCCTTCATAGTGGAAGACACAGATAACATGCCAAACATTGATGACAGGAAGACTATGGCAGGTGAGAACCTAGAAACTACCATTATCACGAAAGAGGTAATGGTGGGCAAGCTAATGGGAATAAAGGCAAACAAGCTTCCTAATCCTGATAGAATGCATCCCAGGATACTAAAAGAGATGGCGGGGGAGAAAGCAAATGCGCTAATTGTAATTTACCAAAATTCGCTAAACTCTGGGGTGGCTCCCACAGATTGAAAAACAGCAAATGTGATACTACTGCTTAAAAAAAGGAGGTAGACAAAAGGCGGATAACTATAGGATGGTTAGCTTAACTTCTGTAGGAGGGAAAATGTTTGAATCTATCATCAAAGGAAGAAATAGCCAGGTATCTGGATATAAATTGTCCCATTGGGAAGACATAACATGGGTTCATGAAAAGCAGGTCATGTTTGACTAATTTAGTAGAATTCTGTCCCAGAGGTTTTGGGATGACTTCCAGGAATGCAATTTTTAAATCCCACGGACACTGGGTCTCAACCATATGATCTCTTGAAAATATGGTGCCAGATGTTCAAAACCCACCACCACAAGTTTGAGAATTTGGATTCAGATTTTGATATCTGGAATTAGAAAGCTGGTAACAGTAAAAGTAACCATGAATATGTTAGATTGTTATAAACATGTAGTCTGTTCACTGCACCTTCCTGAGCAAGGGAACAACATTCCTTATCTAGTCTGACCTCTAAGTTATTCTAATTCCACTCTCTGGCTGGAACTTTCCATATGCTCTCACTGGTGAGGTCTTCTGGTCCCGCTGATGGCGCACCTCCACTGTGGTTTCCTGGCAGTGTGGGCTGGTGTCAATGGAGGCAATTTTTCGGTCACATTACGATCAGTGCAAATTCCACTGTGTCAGGAAAATTTTACAAGAGGCCTAAAATGGGATTTGTGCTGGGCTGAAATCAGTCTTCCCCGACCCTCCTGGTAGACACAATCAGGTTCATGTCCAACAATGGCGTGAACATGGTTATCATGGATTTAAAAGCATTTAAATACGTAAAGTCAGCTTAACTCCAGGAGTGTCATATTTTCCCAACTGCTGGCGTGATGTAAAGCCAGATGTAACAGCCACTTCAGGGGACTTGAAGGGCATTTTTGCCACCAAGTGGTCAAGAACATAGCAGGGCAGAGTATTGGCACTATTCTCTGGCACCCCGGCTACATATTTGGGTGACCCCTTCGCAGGGTCATCAAGCTGGCGATCTGTGTTCAGATGGGGGTGGTGGCAGGGATCATGTAATGTTGAGGGTTCCTGAGGAAACCACTCACATACGGGAAGAAAATGCAGCTCCACACAGTGACCAAAGCCGGAATTGAACCTGGGTTCCTGTGAGGCAGCAATGCTAACCGCTATGCCACCGTAGCACTGAAACATCTGCTCTGCCAGCACTGTCCTCACTAAAGTCAATCCGATGTTGTCACTTCATTGACAGTCAGTTATTATGACATTTGCCACACCTGCATGAAATGAGCAAGATGCCAATCCACTGATCTAGTCTGATGAGCTTGGGTACTTCAAGACAGTTTTCAATTCTCCAAATTAATAGCGAACAAGTGGTTTTTTCTGGACACAAGCTTAACATATAATTGCATTTTTCACCGTAGATTAATTTTACTTACTGGATGACCATGCCATTTTTTTGCCTACTTTCCTATAATATTCATAACCTGTTGCAAAGGAAATTCTTTTGATGTTCCTTTCTAGATTTACCTCGATGTCAGAAAATCTCTTGCTTATGGATACAAGAGAGCTGGGATTTGATTTGATTTGATTTTTGTCACATGTATTGGTATACAGTGAAAAGTATAGCTTCTTGCGTGCTATAAGGACAAAACATACTGTTCATAGAGAAGGAAAGAAGAAGGTGCAGAATGTAACGTTACAATCATTGCTAGGGTGTCAATTTAATATGAGATAGGTCCATTCAAAAGTCTGACAGCGGCAGGGAAGAAGCTGTTCTTGAGTCAGTTGGTATGTGATCTCAGACTTTTGTATTATTTTCCCAGGAGAAGATGGAAGAGAGTATGTCCGAGGTGTGTGATGTCCTTTATCCTGCTGGCTGCTTTCCTGAGGCAGCGGGAAGTGTAAAGAGAATCAGTGAATGGGAGACAGCTTACTGTCTGGGCCATCTCAATCAAGGAACTTTTTCACTTCAACTCCGGCACTGACGGTAAACTTCCACTCCAGAACTGGCTCTCTCCTTAGAACCATAGAACCATAAAAATTAAAGCTCAGAAACAGGCCTTTTGACCTTTTTGTCTGAACCAAACCATTTTTTGCCTAGTCCCACTGACATGCACTTGAACTATATCCCTCCTCACCCCTCTCGTCCATGAACCCATCCAAGTTTTTCTTAAATGTTAAAAGCGACCCCGCATTTACTACTTTATCTGACAGCTCATTTGACACTCACCATTCTTTGAGTGAAGAATTCCCCCCACTAATATTCCCATTAAACTTTTCTTCTTTCACCCATAACCCATGCCCTCTGGTTTTTTTTCTCCCCTAGCCTCAGAGGAAAAAGCCTGCCCATCAAAATCTTATACACCTCTATCAAATCTCCCCTCATTCTTCTGCTCTCCAGGGAATAAAGTCCTAAGCTATTCAATCTCTCTCTGTAACTCAGTTTCTCAAGTCCCGGCAACATTCTCAAGAACCTTCTCTGCACTCTTTTAACCTTATTTACATCCTTCCTGTAACTAGGTGATTAAAACCGTACACAATATTCTGAATTCAGTCTCACCAATGCCATATATAACCTTACCATAACACTCCAACTTTTATACTCGATACTCTGATTTATAAAGGCTAATGTCCCAAAAGCACTCTTTACAACCCTATCCACCTATGATGTCACTTTTAGGGAATTCTGTATCTGTATTCCCAGATGTCTCTGTTGAACTGCACTCTTCAGAGTCCTACCATTTAGCCTGTACATTCGACTTCGGTTTGTCCTTCCAAAGTTGCACCCCTTTATTACACCCCTTGCAAGAAATCTCTCATGGTCATCTCTTTACCTTCTGCACAAGCCCCTATGATTTGGAGGCCACAACCTCAAGTATCTTTGCCAGGTAAACTGCAGGGTGCCAAATGGGTGACCCAGCATAACTCATCAGATTCAGCAAAGGAAACCAAGCCAATGTTGCTGCCAACTATATCCAATTGCTAAAAAAAAACAATTTAATGACCAGTCTTTTATTTCATCATTGGGCACACTATCTAAAACTTAAGCAGATACCCTTAGAGATTTGGGAGTGGATATTTAACCATCAAAGTGGCCTAAAATATGATAGCTGCGATAATGTTGAACAAATGGTAGAAAAGGAACCTCAAAAATGTAACATACCTCTTGAAACATAACCAGCAGATCTTTCAAGTTGCTTCCCTTAGGTTTTGCTCTTGCTAGTTAAATGCACTGGTGGTTAGGATCCTTCTGTGCACATTTTTCATAGAGTAATATTTTATGAACCTACATTAATCTCTCTCATATAACAGAGATTAAATAGCATTTAGAGATCTGAATAAGACTTGTGGCCCAGTCGATCCATGCTGTGATTAAGCTCCACATGAGGCTGATGCAGTGGATTTTCACATTGAGGCCTTGATTGGAATCCAAAGCATTTTTCTTAGCTAGGGACCAGATGTGAAATAGGTTGACCTTGTCCTAACAATGTTCCCACTGGATCAGGTTCTCCAGAGGACAGTCCACCATAATTTGGTGCAAAATTGTGAATCACACTTCGAGGAGACGCTAAGCATGGTGTATTTCTGAAGTTAAGTTCTAAATCATTACTGCCTAGAGTAGAAATCTTTACTTGTTGTCTTGATGTACATAGGGTACTTAAGATTGACATAGGAAGGTGAAAATTATAATTAATGGCTTGATGTTAAAGACTTGGAAAGAGGAATTGTGAGAAGAATATGGAAGAATAGTTTACAAAAACTTCTACCTATACATGTTTGAAAAATTGCGGCAATGTCATTCTTCACTTGATCAGGATAAGATGATGAAAATATTTATTTTAGAGAATGTTTTTAGTTCAGGTAATGAATGGTCATGATATTTAAGGAATTTTCTTTGAGGAATTGCCCCAGACAGCATAACAGAGCAGTATTGACAGCATAACATTTGGTCATTAACCCAGGGGTATTCAGTTACCAATAGTCCATTCTAACCTACTTCCTTCATAGTGTTGAGTGGAGTATTCGTTCCAAGCCAATTCCTCTGATGATATTCAAAAGAGAAGAGATGCACTGAACTAATGTTCTGTCGTACTCAAGGGAGCTATGACAAATGAAGAGGGGTTCCTGGGCAGCACTGAGCAATTTTTTCATGTCTGGTTGAGCTTTGTTCTCGCAGCTTTTTAGGAGGAGAGCATATGTCTTATGTAAAAATAAATACTTGAAGCAATGTAAAAGAAATTTCAATCCAGAGTTTTACACTAGGCCTCAGCCTCCAGACAGATTCAGAGAAGTGGGGCAGGGGTGGGGAAAGCATAAAACAGCATGGACCTGATTCCCTACTCAGCAACCCCCCCCATCCCCACACCCCCAACCCTGACCTAGATATATTTTTACCAAGGGGATGACAGGACCTCAAATGGGAAGCTCATTCCCTAATTAAGGGCCTTGAATAGTTAATGAGGGATTTAGTACAGTACCATCCACATAGTGATGTAAAGAAGGGACATGACCCAGAATCAGGATCTATTTTGACATGACAGAGATGGGTAAAGGCCAAGGATGGAGTCAGTTCTATACCTGTACCCTCTACTGTATTTAGTTAGGAGCTGTTAACAAGACCTTGTCATGAATATACTCAAGATTACAAAGCCACATCAGAACTGTTTCCCTCCTTTGCTGCACCCCTTGCAGGGAAACTCCCTTTTACATTGCTTCAAGTATTTATTTTTACATAAGACATATGCTCTCCTCCTAAAAAGCTGCGAGAACAAAGCTCAACCAGACATGAAAAAATTGCTCAGTGTTGCCCAGGAACCCCTCTTCATTTGTCATAGCTCCCTTGAGTACGACAGAACATTAGTTCAGTGGTCATCTCTCTTTACCTGCTGCAAGGCTTCTATGATTTGGAGGCCATGGTGCCCAGAGTAGAAATCTTTACTTTCTTTAGTGGAGTGTCTCTCTGTTTGATCTAGCATACGGCACTCAAATTACCACTGTGCTGCTGCAATTCTTTTACAGGCAACTGCGAGGCATTCCAAGAACTATTACAGCACCTTTAATGGACAAAAACATTTGAAGGCTCATGGCAATGTAACCCAGAAAATTCTTGCCAAAACAAAGAAGCAGTAATGAGTCTGGAAAGCTAAAAACTTGGTAAAAGAGGTAGGATTTTAAGAAATGCCTTAAATGGAGAGAGATGGTCAAACTGAGAGATTTATGTCGAGAATTCCAGGGATTCAGGCCTAGATTATTGATGGTATGACTGCCAAAAGTGGGGCAAGGATATTGGCAGATGAATAACAACAGCTTGCGTTATATAGCACCATTGCGTCAGCAGAGCAAATTTGGAGGAATTTCCTGGAGAGTTGCAAGGCTGTATGGTCTCTGAATCAGGGGAAAGCTTGAAATATAGAAACATAGAAACAGAAAATAGGAGGAGTAGGCCATTGGGCCCTTTGAGTCCATCATTCTTTGATTTGATTTGTTTTATTATTGTCACATGTATTAGCATACAGTGAAAAGTATTGTTTCTTGTGTGCTATACAGACAGTGCATACTGTTATAGAGAAGGAAATAAGAGAGTGTAGAATGTAGCTCAGGTGTAGAGAAAGATAAAAGAGTTAAAATGATTTTTGGAAGCATAGAATGAGAATAAAAGATAGAATTAGAAGGCATGCTGGGCACAGATTGCAAGAAGTAGCCTCGCTCTGATGCCACTTGGGGAAGTTCATTATAATTATGGCTGATCATCCAACTCAATAGCCTGATCCCACCCTTCTATCCCCCCCCCCACCGTACGCTTTGATCCCCTTCACCCCAAGAACTACATCAAACTCCTTCTTGAAAATGTTTGGCCTCAGCTTCCTTCTGGGGTAGCCAGTTCCACAGGCTTACCATTTTCTGGGTGAAAAAATTTCTCCTCATCTCCATCCTAAATGGTTTACCCCTTATCCTTAAGCTGTGACCGTTGGTTCTGGATTCCTCCATCATCAGAAACATCTTTACTACATCTGTCTAGTCCTGTTAGAATTTTATAGGTTTCTATGAGAGATTTGAATACAATAAATGTTTTAAATTCAGATTTTGGAACTTAACATAGGCACGAACAGCAGTAAGAGTGACTGAGACTTGGTGTCAGGATACAGGCAGCAGAGTTGTAGATGAGATATAAGTTTGTGAAGGCTGGAGATAGGGAGAGAAACCAATGGAACATTAGTCGAGTTCAAAGATTAGCAAAGGATAGGTGAGGTTTTCAGCAGTGGATGAGCTAAGGGCAGAGGTGAACAATATTGGAGTAGCAGAAACAGCTGATCTTTGTGAAGAAAAGACTATACATTCTGTAGAAAATTGAAAAAGAAGAAAGGAAACTTAAAAAAAAGTCAGGTTGTATTTTAGAAGGGTTATTATAAAATGTTAAGTGAAAACACATTACAAAGATATTTTTATTACATGTTTCCTAGCAAAACCCTTGGTAGTGTTGCAATGCACTGGGGAGGATAAACTCTAGAGAAGGTAGGGGAGGAGGAATCTTCACTGAAAATCCTATCTTTCAAGTGTTTTTCAGGAGTGCCTCTCTTACTTTCATCAAAAATCAAGACCTGAAGTGACACAAGTTTAACAAAGAACTGGGGACAGGATTTTGCTACCTGCTCTAATCTTAAAACCAGGGAGAGGACAGACCTATTACTAACTATGAAGTTCACACTAGAATTGAAATTTTGCACATTTGTGTTTTTCCAGGAAAGAGCGGGTGACCTTGTGTGCCAGTATACCATCCATTAGAGCATCTGAGAGGTCATGAGGGCCATGTATTCCAAATGAGGAGAGGACATCATCTTCTCATTCAGTAGGGACAAGCAGAATGACGAGGGTGCACAAACTCACTAGTATAGTGGCATTTCTGATCATGCAAAATGCATTGCCTGCTATAACATGATACCATAGGTCCCCACTATAATGGGGTGAGGTACACAAATCATAAGAACTGTCATTCTATCAATGAGCTATGGTGTGTGAATCACTTCTAATACATCATTCTGGGCAGCACAGTGGTTAAGCACCACTTTCTCATAGCTCCAGGGACCCAGGTTCAATTCTAAACTTGGGTGACCATACATGAGGTTGCATGAACTCTCCGTGTCTGCGTGAGTTTCCTCTGGGAGCTCTGGTTTCCTCCAACAATCCAAAGATGTGCAGTTAGGTGGATTGGCCACACTAAATTGCCTCTTAGGGTTCCAAGATGTGTAGGTTAGAGGGATTGGCCATGGAGTAAATGTATGGGATTGCAGGGATAGGGTGGAGAGGGAGGGCCTGGTTAAGATACTCTGAGAGCCGGTAGGTACAGACACAAAGGGCAAATAGCCTCTTCTGCCTAGGGATTCTATGAATGCATGATGTATTATTTTCCTCTGCCTGTTAGACATTGTAGGGCCTCCATAGAAAACCAGAGGGATAAAGGAGCGAACACCCCAAATCTGACCTTATGATGGAAAGAATTTTATTGATGAAGCAGTTGAAGATGGTTGGTTCTAAGACAGTACCCTGACGAATTCCTGTAATGATGTCCTGGAACAGAGATGATTAGCCTCCAAAATAACAATCATTTTCATCTATGGAAGATTTGGAGATTTCACGTGACTTTAGTGACCCATGTAAGATCATTAAACCCCTGCGGCACTACTGGCAGATTCTCGAGGCCAGACTTCAGGCATTGATACACTTGCTACCTCTCAAATTCCCTACAGTGTTTGCCTTGAGGGTTTCCTAACTGCCACACCTCCGCTCCTCTCTCCTTCCATTCCCTACCTATTGTAGGTCATGAATGTTCCCCTTCTCTCCACCTCCATGACTGAGGCTTCTATTGTGCGTTAATAGTTGTTTTCTCTGTTTTCTTTGCCTTGTGTAGAATTGCAACACTAGCCTTCAACTAGCCTCCTATGTTTCAGTGCAACTTCCCTTTAAAAGGCATGCAGACTGCCTTTAAGAAGAGCTGGCGTTAAGTTGGAACAAGTGCTAAACTTGCACACTGCTTGGAATCCTGTTGGTCATGCAGCCAGCCAAGAGCATGGGTCACATTGGGTTGCACACTGAGATTATTGAGGAGAAGCACAAAGTCTGCATGCTGTATGCCTCAGGGGAAGGGGTGTATCACTCCTCCATCAAGCTAGAGACCAAAAAACAGGTTGAGATAAATTTTGTCCCAATGTAACACAATCTAATAAGCTGCATTAAAATCATTTGTATTTTGAAATAAACCATCCATTCCCGACTATGGATGGTTACTCATTGAGGTATACAACAGATTGTTTTGATTTTTTTTTACATGATTGCACAGGAAATAATCAATCACAACCAGGGGTTACAATTACACATGTCTTGGAAGTCTATAGAGAGCAGGCTGACAGAAGCTTTTGTATACTCGGTAGCCTATTTATTTAATTCATAAGAAGCTGCAAATACCCGACATTGAATCTTAGAAATTGTTAAAACATTAACCTTGAAACCGTTGTTTGTGCATTATCCAAGTGTTAACTCTGGACCGCTGTGAGGGTTTGGAATGTATTAATGCCTGACCTTTGATATAGCTTCTTTTTGTAGAAGTTGCACACCATAATAACCACACAGTGAGCTGAGCGATAGAGCAGGACTAACAACAAACCCCCAGGAGTTTTTAATTGTACTAGTCATTAAAATCCTTGCAGTTGTGTATTGAGTAACAGTGCCGTAAAATGCTGGCATTCCCATCGTCACAGAACAGAGCTGATGGCCAGCACCAGCAGGCAAGACAGTTGAAGTGAGGATGGAGCTGCTTGAAGGAACAGTTGGGAAGCTTCCCCTAGCAGCACTTGATGCAACAGGCTTTAAACAGAGTGATTACACTGTTCAGATCCTAGAGACACAAGAAAGAAGATGGGCCAATTTCTAGAAATCAGTTCTGGTAAATAGAAAGCACTGTTTAGGAGCTCAGGCACATTGCACTGTCAGCCAGGACACAACATGAGCCTTCAAAATCATAGAATCCTACTGTGTAGAACAAAGCCATTTGGCCCAAACGTTCTGCACCAACCACAATCCCACTGAGGTCCTGCCCGCATAACCCCATGCATTTACCCTAGCTAGTCGCCGTGATGCTAAGGGGCAATTTAATGTGGACAGTCCACCTAATCCATACATCTTTGGACTGTGAGAGGAAAGCCATGAAGACACGGGGAGAATGTGCAGACTGTGCACAGTCACCAAGCCGGGAATCGAATCGAACTCGGGTCCCTGGCACTGTGAGGCAGCAGTGCTAAACATTGTGCCACCATGCCACTCTAAAAGATTGTATGCCATTTTAGGCTCAACCAGAAATAGAAAGTTGGTTGGTACAGTACTGTCATGGGAGATAAAAGGCAATAAAAGCTTACTCCAAATGGCATATAAATACTTCACAATTTAAATGCACAAGTTCTCAATCTACAACTAATCAACGTAACATAAGGTAATATGGGCTCAACTTATCCAAATGATACAATTTGTTAGAATTGCAAGTAGAAGTACAATGTAGCCGTGTTGTAACGCAATGGTGGGGTCCATAAAATGTTATCGCGAATGTTATCAGGATCGCACTAAATCAGAGTTATATTAAATCACTAAACTGGAAAGCGCAAAAAAAAAGATCCATTTGTCATATCGCATCATATCTGATTTCGTGCTAAATCGGGGCGTGTAAAATTGGGGTTCCACTGTAGCTTATAAGGTACAGGATGAAATTGGTACAATTACAGATATTCTAATAAGCACAGAATATAAGTTTCTTAGGTTAGTGTTTTAGGCCCAAACATTTTCAGCCTCTTTTGCAATTAGCTTCCTTCCATCAAAAATGGGCATGTTCATTAATGATTGTATTGTGTTTACTTCCATTTTCAACTCCTTAGCAAATGCAACAATTGGCGCCCACATGCGGCAGGACACAGATAACACACATGTTTGGGCTGATAAGGGATAAGTAATATTTGTGTCACTTAAGTATCAGACAATGACCATTCCTAGAGAAAGTCCAGCTATCTCCTTTTGACATTTATTGCCATTCCTTTTGGAATCCCTTACATCAATATCCTGGTGATGACCACTGATCAGAAATCTAACTGAATGCAATGTAAACACTGTGGCTATAAGAGCAGGTTACAGCCTCAAACTCCACATCAAGTAACTCACCACCTGAATTCCCGAAGCCTTTGTATCATCTGTGAGGCACAAGTTAGGAGTGTGATGGAATATTTTCCATATTTTCCATATGCCAGGATGAATGCAGCTGTAACATCATCCCAAAGCCTCATACCACCTAAATCAATACAGCATGCTTGTTGGACACCTTTTCCACCACCTTAAACAGTCCCTTCACCATTGACAAACCAAACTGCAGTGTGCATGACATACACTGCACCAACTCAACAAAGCTTTTTTGACAGCTCCTCTGAAACCTAAAATCTCTACTAACTAAAGGAACAAAGACAGCCAGCATGTGAGAACTTCCAAGTTCCCTATCATTGACTTACACACCTTCCCAGTTTGGAAATATATTGATACTCCTTCATCATCGTTAACTCAAAGCCCTTAAACTCCTAACGTAGCAGCACTGTGAAGGTACAGTCATTAAAGAGAGTACAGCGATTTCCACTCACTGACCATCCCATTCACCACCAACTCCTTAGGGAAAATTAGGGATGGACAATACATGCAGAACGTACCTGAATGTCTTCATCCCATGAATGAATAAAACTACATTTATTTAGCTGCTCTTGTATTCTGAGGCACAAGTATAAGTACTACATTATAAGCAACGTTTATCCATTTGGATAAACTTATACATGATGGATAAACACTACAAGTGAAAGATAGAGCACAAAGTCAACATACTAGAATGCAAAGATTTTGCAAGGTGCAAAGTACAGAGAATTGCATGTATTTTAAGTCATAACAGATGTGAAATTGCAGGGCTGGAATTACTTCGAAATAATAAATAATGGGAGTTATTATCCAAGTACGGATGTCACCCATTGAAAAAACGGAACTGGTAAGATAGGGACACTCTCTAATAGTGTCACCATTATAGCACTTTTGCTGAGCATACATCTTTTATAAATACAAACTGCTGCTCTCTATCTAATTGCCTTTCCACTTCTCCTGATATTCCGATCCTCTCACTTTACCATCTCCCTCCATAACCTACCACTCCCTCCTGCACCCTCCCTCCCAGTTTCTCATTCTGCCATCTTACTGTGACTCCTCTCTGAGCTCTTGTTCACGGAAACATTCAAGAGATGGGAGCAGGGAGAAAGCAGCAAGTCAGGAGGGTCGAGGAGATAGCAAGGCAGAGTGTCAGGGAGAGGGAGCGCTGAAGCATTGGAATCAGGAAGCTGTGAGTAGGAAGTATGAAATTGTGGGCAATTAAGAGATAGCAAGTTAAAAGTTCTGAAAATGTTAATAGGATTTTTGGTCAGTTAGGTTCAAGTCAGACAATTGATTTTTAATGTAAAAACTACAGGTCAGAAAATAACCCAACTTTATTCCTCATGTTAAAGTGATTTCTTTTTAGCACCTTTTCATTTAGCATGCATTTTTTTAGGAGCACAAAGGGTGCTAAATGAGGGATAGTTGTATTGGGAAGAGTTCTCGAACAGAGAGATCTAGGAATATAGGTTCATAGCTCCATGAAAGTGAAGTCACAGGTGGACAGGGTGGTGAAGAAGTTATTTAGTATATTCATTGGTCAGAACATTGAATACAGGAGTTGGGATGTCTAGTTGAAGTTGTATAAGACATTGGTAAGGCCACACTTGGAGTACTGCATACAGTTCTGGTCACCCTGTGATAGAAAGGATATCTTTAAACTAGGAGTCCAGGAAAGATTTACTAGAGTGCTACTGGAACTTGATCATTTGAGTTATAAAGGGAGACTGGCTACACTGGGACTTTTTGTCCTGGAGATAGAAGGTTAGGGATGATCTTATAGAGGTCTATAAAATAATTATGGGCAGAGATGAAGTAGATAATCAACACCTTTTCTCAAAAGTAGGGGAGTCTAAAACTAGACGACATAGGTTTAAGATGAGAGGGAAAGATACAAAAGAATCCAGAGGAGCATTTTTTGTCACACAGAGGGAAGTGTCAGGAGTGAGCTGTCGAAGGTATAATAGATGTGGGTATAATTTTGTCTTTTAAAAATGTACGCAGTTACATGGGTAGGACAGGTATAGAGGGATATGGGCAAAACTCGGGCAATTGGGACTAGGCTAATAGTAAAAACCAGGCAGCATGCTGTAAATCTTGGAGGAAATTTATAAACGGAACAATGATATTGCATGTCCAAAATTGTAAGACATAGGCTCAAGCTTAAATTCAGGAAACTACATAGATTAAAATACTTCGGCACTGAAATGGCAAACACATGGCGTGCACTATGCAGGAGGGGCAGTTGTGGCCATGATTGAAGAAGAACTTACCTGTGTTCCTAACAGTGCAAGTACTACACAAGGGTTAATGTATGAAAGTATCATGGGACACAAGATGCAAAGGACAGAAGTGCTACAGAAGCACTTTGCAGAATGGAAGGTAAAGTTAATGCAAGAAGGAAGAAAACTTATATATGCATTTTTCAACACTTTCCAAACCTGAAGACATTCCAAAGTCATTTACAGGAAATTTAGGTACTTCTGAAGTGTAGTCACTGCAATATAAGAAACAGAATTTCTCCACAATAAAATTCAAGAAATAGAAAGAGACAATTTGTTATAACTTAATCTTATGAAATTGTTTGAAGGATAAATATTGGCCAGGACATTGAAGAGAACTTCCAGCCAGTAATGTACATGTTGGGTAAAGACAAACAAGACGGCATCCTTTACACAGGCCTGAAGTATATGCATAGGCACATACGGGGCCTGCATCAGAACCACGCTGAAGCATAGTCAGCCAGCACCATGAAATTCAGTGAAATCAACATGAGGAATTCTGAGACAACCACAAAGGCAAATAAGTAACTTATCTGAATGTGGAACTTCACTTCTCCCAATTCCGTATTCAAGGAACCAATCACTCCAATCTCGAATCTCCAATTTTGACCACCTTTCTTCCCAGTTCAACTCCTCAATTCCACCCCTAACCCTGGATACCAGAGCTCCCTATGCTCTCTGATTGCCCTCACTCCTCCCCTATACCTCCCAAACATCTCATGCTTTCAGCTTTCACAATTTATTTCCGAAGATTTCAAACCCACAAATGTCATAAGCAGCGCTTTTGTGTATTTTCTCTACCGTTTTTTTGTGATAAAGCTGTTGGAATGTTGGGCTCATCTGCAATTAAAAAAAAAAGCCTGAGTTCCGATTCCATTTTCAGTATAAATTCTCACTGGTGCACCAATTACAGCCAATATTTGAAGTTGTTAGCTTTGTGGGAGTTATCATTGTCCCTTCTTTTACAAAAAGAGATGGTTTGTAACCCACCTTTCCCATTTGCTGTATCAGTAAAATAGGACTTCACAATGTCACGGCAGGAAAAATTTTGCTGACTGCTCCCTGTCTCAAGCTATTTACAGTGTGAATCACGACAACAAAATGATGACTGAGCGTCACCAGTCAAGATACTGCAATTTGTTTTCATAACATTTAGATGCATGTAGTATTTAGAAACATATAGTGCTTTAGCACTGTTGTGATAGACCTGGCAAAGTATGTGTGAGCAAATATGAAGAATCAGCTAGTAGGCAAACTGAAGGACAAAAATAAATGCTTTGAGTAATGACAAACTGTAGAAGCATATAGAGTACATATAATTTTGAATGTTATGGATAATTAATGCCATATCCAATAGGCTTTTGATACAAGCCAACACAAAATATTGCTTACATCATTGTATTTATAGCTGGAAGAGGACAAGTGTATTTATCCCTTGTTCACTAACATCAATTTTCTGGCACTAAAAAGCTGTAAGATACAAATCCTGATTGTCTAATAATAATGCTGAGCATAACAGTTTCTTCCTCATTTAGTGTCGGGAATATTTTTCTGCATTTACTTGAGCAGAGGACAGGAGTTCCAATCAGGAAATGTATGAAGTACGTGTTTCCTTGAATACCGTGAAGCTTTAACTTCAAAGGTGGTTTTGAATTTCTTTTTGTCCCCCCAAGTTCCCTACTGCGAAGCCGATCTGACAGAAGGCTAGGCCTGGCCACCTGACAGATACGGGAAAAGACATGAGTGGGAACAGGAAGGTTTTGTGGTGGGGTGGGGTGCTGCGGGAGTGATCACACCGAGAGAATGGACAGGATAGTTGGGTGGGGTCAGCGACCATGGCTGGAGGTTTCGATGGGGTGGGGGGAAGCGTGCAGATTTGAGGGGGAGAGAGTGCAGGAGAGGTACTCATTTAGGGAAGATAGCAAATTGCAGAGGGAGATCCTGGGTTGGATGGATTTGGTAATCGTAGTTGAGCAGCGATTGTCAGACAAATTACAGGCACGGTGGCCAGGGACAGAGTTATCCTTTTGGGAAGGAACACTCCTCCTCCGCCTGGGCCACAAGCTGCATTGGCAGCACAGTGGTTAACACTACTGCCTCACAGTGTCAGGAACCCGGGTCTGATTGCTACCTTGGGTCATTCTCTTTGTGGAGTTTGCCTGTTCTCCCTGTGTCTGCATGGGTTTCCTCTGGGTGCTCTGGTTTCCTCCCACAGTCCAAGGATGTGCAGGCTAGATGGATTGGTTAAGCTAAATAATTGGGGGATTAGCGGGTAAATACTTTGGGTAATGGGGATAGGGCATGGGTGGGATCATTGTCAGTGCCAGCTCAACGGGCTCAGTGGCCTCCTTCTACACTGCAGAGATTCTATGATTATGGATCCAGCTCTACTCATTTCCTTTTACCTGACAGATTTGCCAAGGCCAGTGAAGCCTGGATAATGGTGATTAACCCAGATCAAATGAAAGTAAGCAGCTTCCGGCAACCAACCCAGTGCCTGTGAGTGGATTAGCCACCCATGCTTTGCCTCACCTCCGCCGAACTAAAACTGGGTAGGTTTGAAATTTTTGGCATTTTAACTTCACTCTTGACCCAAACCATCTAATTCCGTGATTTAAAATTACCTGCTCAATGCCAGATTGAACTGAATCGGCGTGTAAATCTGATATTTTTCTCCTGCTGGCTGGTGAAGTGACACCATCCTGTGCTTCGTCTGTCAGCAGGGGAAAAAAAATAACTGTCACTATTTAGGCTGGCAGCCAATGAGTGAAAAGGTTTTCACTTGATAAGTCTGCCTCCAAGACACAGTTAGCAAGGAGACAATTTTACTGGGCTCTTACTCAGCAAATCTGTCAATTTATTTACATCGCAAGGCAAGAACTGAAGTAAATTTGGACCAATTTGGAGTTCAGATGATTCACTGTAAAACAAAAGGTGATGTGTGTCTGAATCATTTGATGTGAACACAGTATTAGAGTGGGTTGAAACATTGAAACTTCTACATTCACTATCAGGGTTGAATTGGAAATGTATTCACCGACACAGCTACCTCTACTGTACAGAGATCTAACTGAATATACAAACATACATAGGTAACATTCACACATAATAACGTTCTTAGAGCACAGTGCTAATGCTGTGATGCTCACAAGTTTTGTTAGCTAAAATGCTTGCCAAACTGTCCCAGTCCAGCTCCAACACTGACAGCTACTCAACAAATGTGGAACATTATTCTCTCCACAAAATACAGGACAGACACAATCCAGCCAATTGCTGTCCTATCATTCTACTTTCAATCATTAGCAAAGCGAGCGAAGATTTTGCTGACAGTGATATCAGGTGGTAAAAGCCTGCTCATTGATGCTCAGCCATCACCAATACAACTCGTCTCCCGACTTCATTACAGCCTTGGTCCAAACATGAACAACATGGTGGCACGGTGGTTAGTACTGCTGTCCCACAGCTCTGAGGACCAGGATTCAATTTCCGGCTAGAATCGCTGTCCATGTGGAGTTTGCACATTCTCCCTGTGTCTGCATGGGTTTCCTCCGGGTGCTCCAGTTTCCTCCCACTCCAAAGATGTGGGGGTTTGGCACATTGACCATGCTAAATTGCCCCTTAGTGTCCAGGAATGCATAGGTTAGAGAGATTAACAGGTTAAGTATATGGAGTTACAGGAATAGGGCCTGGACGGGATTGTTGTCAGTGTAGATCCAATAGGATCTACACTATTGGATCCTATTGTATCCTTCTGCACTATAGGGTTTCTCTGATAATTTCTACGATGAATGAAAGAGTTATATTCAAGAGGTGAAGTGGGAGTGACTGCCCTTGACATTAAGGCAGTATTTGACTGAGTGTAAGCAGCCCCAGCAAAAATGGAAATTAGAGGTAAACTTCTCCGCTGATTGGAATCATGCCCACCACAAAGGAAGACTGTTGTGGTTGTTAGAGGCCAATCATTTCAGACTCAGGGCATTATTGCAGGAGCTCCTCAAGGTACCGTTGTAGGGCTAACCATCCTTTGCTGCTTCATCAATGGCCTTCCCTCCATCGAAGGTCATAGGTGGGAAGTTCACTGCTAATTGCACAGAGTTCAGTCCCATTCACAAATCTCTAGATAATGAAGCAGTCCTCTGTCAAATACAGCAAGACCTGGACAACGTTCATGCTTGGGTTGATCATTGACAAGTAATATCTGTACCACACAAGTCAAGGCAATGACCATTGCCGCAAGTGAGAATCTAATCATCTATCCTTCATATTCAACAGCATTTCTGTTGCTAAATCCTCCACCATCAACATCTTGGAGGTTACCATTAATCAAAAATTTAACTAGGCCAGCTACATAAATACTGTGACTATAAGAATAAGTTCTGAGACAACTGGCTCATCTCCAAAGTCTTTTTACTACCAACAAGGCACAAGGATCAGTTATAGAATAGAATCATACAGTGCAAAAAGCCATTTGACCCATCAAGTCGACACCAGCCACAATCCCTCTCAGGCCCAGTCCCCATAACCCATACATTTACTGCTAGTGCCCCTGACAGTAAGTGGCAATTTAGCACAGCCAATCCACGTAACCGGCACATCTTTGGACTGTGGAAGGAAACCGGAGCACCCCGAGGAAACCCACGCAGACCTGGGGGGAATGTGCAAACTCCACACAGACCCAAGCCAGAAGTGAAACCCAGGTCCCTGGCACTGTGAGCCAGCTGTGCTAACCACATGCCATGCGTGATGTTTAACATCTGTGGATGCTTCCTACATGAAAACATTCCAGAAGTGTGTAGGTTTAGAGCAGTAGAATACTTCAGGTGTGGAAAAAAAGATAATTTAAGACAGAAAGGTAGAAACAAGCGGGGCTTGTGCAAGCAGAGTAAAATATCCAGCTCCGGTGCATAGTATAGAGGATTGTCCACATTATGGGGAACAAAACATCATGTTATTAAACAATGTGGAAGTGGGCAAGGTAACCTCATCACAGTGGTATTGGTAGTAAATGGCTGGCCACTGAAGGTGGAGGTAGACTCAAGGTGTTAGCTACTGTTCTGAGTAATTGGACTTACAGTATCTTAAAGAAGGAATTCAACACCTTAAGTTGATGAACAGTGCAATAAGACTAGTTATATTTACCAGAAAAGCCATAAAGATAATGGGAACCAAGATTCATTGGAAGTCGAAAGACTATTCGGGATAGACGATCCATGCTTCATGAAGAATCTTGGAAGCCGACCAAATTGCTTCTTAAGAGTTGTGCTGGCTAGGACAGGAGGACGGGGGTGGGGGCAGTAAAGGGGCTCACTCTCTTATTTTCCCACCTTTTTGGAAAGTATAGAAGAGGAAATTTAGCTTGGTGGAATGATACCAGCATCACAACAATAAATGAATGTTTAATTACAACACTTGAAGGAAACCGAGATAGATTTGATGATTCATTGCTCTCATGCAACAACAGCCTGTTTCAAGGATTGAAAGTTGGTAATCATGACTTTTGTCCATTTAGCTGAATGCAAGGAAAATTGTGTGGTGCACGCACCTTAGTCCCAAATAGTTGCTGTTTACTCACATCATGTTCCGGCAGTGTTAATTCCCCAGTTTTAATGAGGGTCACTGAACCGTACAGCAGGAAGTATTTAGTAAAGGACTCATTATGCTCCCTGGGAGGTTAAGAGTTACTCTGGTCACCATGAGCAGCAGAAGCATAAATGTGGGAAGATTTTCTCTTTGATATTTCTATCAATATCATTCTTAAAGAATGGATTTAACATTTTACTTTAATTACCAAATTGAAGAAACCTTCACCATCGTATTGATGATTTAATTAGAAGCACTGACCAGACTAATTCTTACCCTCACACAATGAATTCCTATTAATAGATCCTCCTGCTCTGAAAATGAAACAGATCTACCTGTATTATAATGCTTTGTGCAGTATCCTAGTTCCTTCTCATCCTTCAGAAGAAACTGTGGAAGGGTCAGCCCATCTGCAACCTGCACCGGCCCCCCATCCAGCCATTCAAAAATCAGATCGTTCATTGTGTATCCGACTGTAGACCAACACAAAGGTATCAATGAACTCAACAAGATTTGATTAGATTAACAAAAGATATTGATGAAGCAGGCGGATGAAGCTTGTTCAAAGATGCAAAGTGAAGCAATGGAAATGAAAACTAGCACACTTAAGATTTTATTTTTGATGTCTGGCAATGACATGCTTTCATGGATCTGGAGCGTGGAAGATGTTCAGGATGTTGCGTATGGTCAAGGATACAATGGAAGCGGCCGGTGACAGATGTAAGCCACACGTGAGATGAAGTCAGTTGTACTGGCATTGAATTGAAATGCTGTATTAAAATTGGCAATCTCAGATTATTTGATGTAGCATTAAGATGGCAGCATATTTATTTATCTCCAAGAGTTCAGTTATAGATTTCTGACGGAGACAATTACAACAGAAATTTTATAAAATAGTGATGTCTTGGAGTAGATTTACATCTTCTAAAATGAATATAAAAATTAAATACACCAGAGTCATAGAGGTTCACAGCATGGAAACAAGCCCTTCAGCCCAACTTGTCCATGCACCTCCCCACTCTGTCTTTTTCAGATCACTAAGCGAGTCCTAATTGCCCACATTTGGCCCATATCCCTCTATACCCATCTTATCTATGTTACTGTCTAAATGCTTTTTAAAAGACAAAACTGTTCCTGCATCTACTCCTACCTCTGGCAGCTTGTTCCAGACACTCACCACCCCTGTGTGGAAAAAAAATACCCCTCTGGACCCTTTTGTATCTCTCCTCTCTCACTTTAAACCTATGCCCTCTAGTTTTAGACACCCCTATCTTTGGGAAAAGATATTGACTATCTAGCTGATCTATGCCCCTCATTATTTTATTGACCTCTACGAGATCACCCTTCAGCCTCCTATGATCCAGAGAAAAAAGCCCCAGTCTATCCAGTCTGTCCTTATAACTCAAACCATCAATTCTTGGTAGCAGCCTAGTAATTTTTTATTAGTAGGTGGTCTTGGTATATAACCTATGAGTTAGAAATGAATGGCATAGATGCCATGCATGATTAGCAATGTTTATGAATATGCTTATCATTACACTGTTAGTAGACATGGTTCATCAGGGGATGAAATGAGGCTTGTGTACATGCACATGTAATCCAGTTACTTACAGCTCTCTAACTGCATTGCACATGTTTGTACATCCATTGGAAAATTTTTCAAATCCATTGGACAGGATAATGTTAGCGTCAGCCTGAGAAAAATAGGCAAAAATATAGATTATTTTTTTTAAATATCAATTTCAATGTGGAATTTGTCGTCTATCTCATTTTGAATTATGGATCCAGAAATTTCAAATATTCACACAAGACACCAAAGAGTTAATATTTGCAAGATTTTGCGAACACTTGTGAAATGTGACAGCACAACAGGGATAGGCCTGCAGTATTGCTGATTCATGCTTGCCCCTGGGCGAGACTCCATGCTGGCATTGCACCCTTGCAAAATTACGCCTCAAAGTCTGATTGCTAAACCAAAGTCCATCTTCATTACCTCTGTCTTGCAAGGTTGGGAGACATTAATCATTCTAATTTATGTCTGGCTTTATGACAATCCTCCTGAAACCACTGCTTTTCATCTTTGTGATTCAGATCTAAATTCCAGTTCACGTTGAAGGGTGTGAGGATAAAAGAAATAGTTTTGTTTTACTGGTTGTCCCAAGCATAGCACATCTGATTTCATTTCAACACTGTCTTTTCCATAGATGAGATCATGGTACAGAATTAGTTATTATTTCAAGACAATCTTTGCTTGCCTCAAGAGAAGGAATAACTGAGCATGATTTTCATTGCGTTGACAGCACATACAAACAAATAAGACTTTTGAAGCTCATTAAGACATTCTAATGCAAATTAGTTTTCTGCACATGGAAAATCAGTTTGCTATTCAAGTCATCTTTTCTCATGCTGGATTAGAAAGAAAACTTAGGCACAGAGGTGAAAAAAAAGTCACTATAAGAAAAACAAACCTCATGCCATTTTACAAGGCAATATGATCAATTTTACCTGGCGGGAGAGAACTGGTGGGTGGAAGGGCAAATGCAACTGTATGATAGTGTTGACCAGAAGCTCAGGTCTTATAGAAACCTGTGGTCTTTGCCATTCAACACGCAAGCAGGGCATCCCAAATAGGCATACCACTCTAGCCCACTGGCATCATCCACTGCAGTACTGGCTGCTCAGATGCCAAGCAAACTTCTTGGGGAGGAGGGAAAACATGAGCACACCAGGATGGGTAAACCAGACTTGTAAGTGACCTCAAAGTTTTCATGTGGAACCAGGAGGAGCAGGAATTTTGCTCTTGGGTCCTCAAAAAAAAATAACGTGGAAAGCAAGTTTAGGAACATTTTTCAAACATCACCAATGCTCCCTTTAAGAAAAGTTTCTTTGGCCGCTGAAATACTAGCACAACTGGGGAGACCATGCTTTTGACTTGTTCCGGCCATGTTGTAACTATGAATTGGCATCAGGCGTTACAGATATCAGAGTCAACTGCCCTCGATACTTAAATGAGCCACCGATCTAATTCAAGCTGGCACCTGGGTTACGTAACAACTCTGGGCCAGACCATATCAGTCAGTCAAGAGCAGCAACGGGGTGGCAAATGCAGCACTCTGACTTTAGGGCTACCACCAAGTATGTTTCATGTGTAAAGACAGCATTCTTCTTCAGTCTTTGTGAATGGTTTTACTGAACTGAGGTAAGAAGTCTGCCTCCAAAGGCAACCTCATAGCATGTGTACGTGACTATGAAAAATCAGATAGGGTCAATCAGACTGCTTACATTTCAAAAACCAAACAGGGTTGACCAAGGTACAAATTCGCCTGAATGTCCTTTTGAAACCAGTGTTAAAGAGATATTATTGGGACAGTGCGAGTTTAGCTATTGTGTTCTAGAATCATAGAATCATGACAGTGCAGAAAGAGGTCATTTTAGCCATTGACTTCAACAACAATCCCAACCAGGTTCTAATCCAGTACACCCATGTATTTACCCTGCTAATCTCCCGACACTAAGGGGCAATTTAGCATGGCCAATCAATCTAACCTGCATATAGAGTCATAGAGGTTTACAGCATGGTAACAGGCCTTCCTGCCCAACTTGTCCATGCTGCTCTCTTTTTTAACCCCTAAGCTACCCCCAGTTGCTCATGTTTGGCCCATATCCCTCTATAGCCATGTTATGACATGTAACTGCCTAAATACTTTTTAAAAGACAGAATTGTACCTGCCTCTACTACTATCTTTGGACCGCGGGAGGAATCTAGAACACAGACAGGAAACTCATGCAGAGACGGGGAGAATGTGCAAACTCCATACAGTCACCAGGGGCCAAAACTGAACCTGGGTCCCTGGTGCTCTGAGGCAGCAGTGCTAACTATTTAATTCCATTCAATTACCGAGAGGGAGGGGAAAGCATGAGTGCTTGGTGCAAAGGTTAAAAGAAAAAAATCCCAGAGTGGCTTAAAAATGTTTTGGAGAACTCCCTGTGTCTAAAAAGTGCATTCATGTTTCCAATGTAGACAATTTACCAGAGCATTTCTAAAATAGACACCACACTCAAAATACAAATTCATATTTTTTAAAACCTAAGGGTCTACAGTATATATCCAGTAATTTCAGTCTATATTAAATACATATATTGCCCACTGCTCAGCTCTTTTCTCTGTAAGTAGAAAATTCATTGAATAAGTCTTATTATAAAAGAACAGTTTAAATTTTTCATTATGGCTTGGTAGAATTTACTAGAAAACATAACTGGAAACAAAACAAAGGCATGTTCAAAAGTGGTAATTATTCAATGAAAACATTGGCTCTTTTTCTGGTATTTACTGTCAAGCTCTGTTATACTTTACTGTAGCCTAATGAGGCTCAAACAATACCATGTCATTTTCTGCTTTTAAAATAGCAGATGTTAGCTCTATTGCCTTATGTTGTTCCTTGGGTTAAGTATTTATACTGAGATTCATTAAAAGTGAGGCATATAAGTAAAACTTAACCAAAACTCTTTTTGGCATATCTGAACTCACACCAAATTTGATGCTGTCCACCAGTATGAAATTTGCATCCTCATGTTCAAGCACATTACCTCTCCCCATTCCCCATTTCTGTAATTTCTTCTAACAAATCCCACTCAGATCTCTGCGCTCCTCCAATTCTGGTCTTTTCACATCTTTCATTTTAATCACTCTATTATTGGCAGCCATGTCTTCAACTTGTTTAGGCCTAAAGTTCAGGAATTCCTTTCCTGCACCTCGCCATCTCTCCCTCCAGCCTTGGTCCTTTAAGACCCTCTTCGACTAGGCTTTAGACCATCTGTACTAATAGCTACTTTTCAAAGTCAAATTTTATTTGATAATGTTTGTGCAAAATGGCTTGGTGTCTGTTAAAATGTATAAATGCCAGCAGTATTTATAGATATTTTACTTAAATAGTGCTCTTTGAAAAGGGGTGTGAAAGATCTTTTAAGTGGGGTAAATAATGTTTAACTTTTTGTTTATTTCCTTCCTACTCTTCACTGCTGTCAGTCATGTTGTAATAAAACTCAATGCGTGCCAGGAGATCTCTGGCACCTCACCCAGGACTGTTTCTCACAAGCAAAATTAGAGTGAGGGTCAGTAGCTAGATGATCATGAAGAGCATCACAAATTTTGGTCTTCAGCTCACACTCACATGCACCATGGTCCAGCTGTTTATCATTAGATTACAATCTGAAATTGGAAAACCCCTCCCTCCCACCCCAGCGGACTGATTTTTATTTTCGCTGGTCCAGCTTTAGAAACCCACCAGCTCAGCTGAGGTGAACTAAGTCATTACAGATTAGATAAAGAACTTCTGTCTGCCTGGATCATCACTCTGACATGCAATGTGTTTACTCTTTGAGCCTTTTGGGAGAAGCTGTATGAAAAGCAATCCAAAAGATAATTAAGTGTGAAATAAACACAACATAGGCTACATTGAATGTATTTAGCGTCAATGTTTATTTAAAAATCAGTCAAGAACTAATTTCTCAAAACTGTTGCTCATATTCATCTCCCAAGGCATGTAACCAATCTAAAATTGGATTATTAGAAAAGAACTAACAATTTTTTCAGCATGATTTTAATACTCATTATCTGTTTAAAATCACAACCTGTTTGGAGGACTGTGGGGTTGATAGATGCAAGTTGTACTGCTTGGCTCTTTTGCCAAGAAAATGTAGCTTTGTGCATTCCAATATACTTGGGTGGCAGAGTGGCCTCAGTGCCAGGCACCTATGCTCAATTCCAGTCTCAGGTAACTGCATGGAGTTTGCGATTCTTCCCCCTTTCAATATGGGTTTTTTCCAGGTGTTGCAGTATACTCCCATAGTCCAAAGATGTGTTCAATTACCTCTTAGCATGAAGGGGTTTAGCTGGGCAAATATGTGGGATTACAGGCTTGAGTGGGATTGTTGTCAGTACAGACCCAATGGGCCAAATGGCCTCCTTCTGAATGGTAGAGATTCTATGATCGGTTATAATATTAACTTTAACAGCAGTCTCTACGCTAATATTAAAATAATTCAAAATGTAAGTCTGAAGTTATCCTGGAAGTCCACTTGTACAATTTGCCTAATTTCCATATGGACAACTGCATGCACCAGTTTTAATACATATTTTCCATTGATGCAAATCAAAATCCATTCTCATGGCCAAACAATGTATAGCAGGACTGACAACGTAAGTTGAGGCTCTGGATACAGTGAATGAACTAATAATCCAGATTTTATGGACATACATATCACTGGCTTGACAATAGCATTACAGAAGAGAGTTCACAAAGGCAGTCTAATATTTCATAAGCACCACAGCAGACTGGGATTGCTTTTTGTTCTGGCAGTTCTCAGTAAGATGAAAAGCTGACAAATGTTGGACTGAATACCAATGAATGAAAAAGCAACACAGAATGTCTTTGAGTCTCCATTACACTTTCTGCAACAGAATCCCCTCACCTCCAATACAGTTCAAGTAATCTCTTAAAATGAAAAGCATCTAATGACTTGCACTGATTAGTAATTGAATACAAGTAATCTAGATAGTAGCATGCTTTATGATCGAATACAGGTATATCACTCGGAACTGTTATGTCTGGGATTTAAGGCTTGCTTTGCTTTATGGTTTCAGGCATTGAAATAAAAAAGCATGCCTATAAAGAAGCCAATGTGAACAGATGTGTTTTCTGGCAATACTCCAGCATGTTGAAATATCTGTTACCAGTGAGATATTTACTACTAAACAGATGCCTCTATTATATTTTAACCAAGTAACAGCAATGCAAGTTGCCAGTGTTGCCCAGCTAAGATTTTAATTCATTATAAATGGTTGCAGTCATCAATTTCAGAGATTACTTGACATTCACAAACCTGAATCTAATGACCACAAGGGAAAATGGCCACTAATGCGAGGTTCTTTTAAGAGACTTGTTAATGTCACCATCATTAATTTAATGTAAATGGTAGTAAAATGCAGGCGGCCAAACAATTTTATGAAAATAATGACCTTTCAGTATTCCAGGATTCATTTACCGCAATGACATTTAGCAACTTGACAGTGGCATAAGTCGCAACAAAAAAAGTAACATTCAAAGACATCATGGCTTATCCACAGGAACTCTGTAAAAATATCAAGGGCATTCATCATTTTCTGATCACTTGGATCAAAAGGAGCAAGTTTAAAATAATATAACGAAGCTGATCATTTTTGGGGGCAGTAATAATGAGATAATGTGTTATTAGTTTAAGTACACTATTAATGGAGCTACATATATAAGACAATAATGGAATAATAAGATAAAAGTATTAAAAAAGTACTCTTAATGCAATGTGTCAAAACATTCAGATAATACTTGCAAAGACCTCTGGTAAAGTGAGAATAAGATTGTTCATCAGTAAATATCTTTGACCCTGAAGGGTTTTGTCAATTATGTTGCATGACCTTATTCCTAATTATTTCACAAAATTTCAAACAGAAGAGCACAAGAGACTAATGAGAAGACATTCTGGGTTGATTTCCCTTGATTTTAAAATTCTTCTTATTTTCTCTGTGACTTTGTTCGCCCACTCCCATCCCCATTGCTGTAATCTCCTCAAACTCCCAGATCCTCAGGTATCTGCAGCCATTTAATTATGGCTTCCAGAGCATTTCTGACTTTTTTCTCATTTCTTTAGTTTTGGCCGTGCTCTCAGCTGCCTAGGCTCCGAGTTTTGGAATTCCTTTTCTAAACTTCTCCATTCTGTTACCTTTCTTACCCCTTAAACACACTTCCTGACCACATTCTTTACCATCTGCTTAATATTGCCTAATGTGGCTCAGCTTCAAACCTGACTTTATAACACAGCTATGAAGCGCCAGTTTGGGGCTTCGAAAGTATTATAAAAATATGAGTCGTTGTTGTACTCTCATATAAAACACTGCAAAGTTTTGAGGGACATTTTGCTTCTGTCACACAGTAATTTTGGTTACTTTGACAACTCCAAAGTGCTTGTCACGTTAGTAGAACATCTTGAGCTCTTAATAGGCTTCTGACAACATATCCTTTACACAACATGGGGTCTTTTTAGTAACTCCACTTTGACAGGAGTTGCAAGAGATGACACACTCTCAACAATATGTGTGTGGACTCAGGACAACATAGAACCATAGAATTCCTACAGTAAAGGAGGAGGCAATTCAGCCAATCAAGCTTGCACCAAAAAACAATCCACTACCCAGGTCCTATCACTATAACTACACAGATTGACTCTGATAATCCCCCTGACAAAAAGACAATTTAGCATGAGCCAATTAACCTAATCCACACATCTTTGGATTGTGGAAGGAAATTGGAGCACCTGGGGGAAATCTATGCAGACATGGGGAGAATGTGCAAACTCCACACAGTCACAGTCGCAGTCACAGGCTGAGGCTGGAGTTGAACCTGGCTCTCTGGCACTATGATGCAGCAGTGCTAACCACTATGCCACTCCTATACTTGAACATCTGTGATGAGCAGTGTGCAAGGAAGCTGCAGCAAATATTTAGCCAGTGGCCTCTGCTAGCATTGCCACGGCCATTGGATCTTTCAACTTCTTTAAAGTCCAGCTCTATTCAAGTTGCCACAGGAGGTATCAGGAACGTGAGTCACCCAACTCATGTTAGCAGATGCTGAAAAAAAAGAGAAATTTCTACCCATGAACCTTGCACTGACAACAATCCCATCCAGGCTCTATCCCCATAACCCCATGTATTTACTCTGTTGGTCCCTCTGACACTAAGGAGCAATTTAGCATGGCCAATCCACCCAACCTGCATATCTTTGGACTGGTTTTCCATTGATTTGTGGATGCAGCAAAATTGAGCGTTTGCTCAGATTTAAGACTTTGCTCTTCTCCAGATGTCCTTGGACTGCAGCCACCTCATTTAGCAGGCTCCATTTGATGAAGTTAATGCCTTGGTGAAGCACAATCCATTCTATTAACATGCAATATTGGACAGTCATCAGCAACACTTAATTCAGTTCTGTGCCTGTTTTTCTTAAAGCAGCCAAGATGCTTTCATATTGTCCCAATCCTTCTCCCCTCTACCTCCAATATTTGCCCATGTAAAACAAGTCATAGGTTGGCTACTTAGAAGTCTCTGACACTTGGCTCATGACTCCCTTCAGGAATCCATGCTCGGTGGCTCAACAATCAGGTCCATGGAATAAAGCTCTCACTGAGCATTAATCCACTGGTGTCTTCCTGCAATACTGTTATAGGCAGCATCGCATGATGATACTAGATTGTTGCATAAATTTACTCAGCAATGGGAAAAATATATGGAGCCAACATATCATGAGGACCTTCAACTTGATAAATGAAAGGACACCAATGGCATAGAGGATGAAAAAGCTGGAAAGGTGTTTCAGGTGCCTCTGATCAGAGTTCTTAACAGCATCATATGAAAGAGTGCTTCAACTGAACAAATTCTATTCCTCTAAATTATTAGCTAGAAACCAGCATTTCTATCAATCCTTCCACCCTCCAGTGCTTGGAATTTGAACAAAGGTTAGTATTACTATCCATGCAGGTTTACAAGTTCCCTTCCCATTGTAAGAATGCCCCAATATTGGAGCTTCCCCATGTTCTATATGACGGTATGCTGGAGCAGACTTGTACCAATTGAAGTTGTTATTCATTGAGTTTGCCACCTTATTTAAGGAGATAGTGCAGGCCATAGACTGTATGACCCTGGTAATGAATAATCTGAGGGGTATTACTGCTGGTGCCAGAGGTTGGGCTTAGCTCTAGTGTTCATTAAAAAGGTTATGCTCTCCAGAAGATGCCAATACCTTGCACCAGGCCGCCACACAAGTTGGTAGTGAACTGCCCCACACTCTTTGATATACCACAGCAGGTCCTGGGTAGACAATCTAACATAAATGAGCAACTGAGATATACCAATAAAAAAATCTTTATTTTAAAGGCTAGAATCCTGAAGCCTGTTTCAGTAACAGTAAGAAGTCACAACACCAGGTTAAAATCCAACAAGTTTATTTGGAATCACAAGCTTTCAGAGTGCTGCTACTTCATCAGGTGAATGGAGGTAGGTTCACAAATACAGCATATATAGACAAAGACAGGAACTGATGGAGGAGCAGTGCTCCAAAAGCTCATCATTCCAAATAAATCTGTTGGACTTTAAGCTGGTATTGTGAGACTTTTTTACTGCGCCCACTCCAGTCCAATGTTGGCATCTCCACCTGAATAAGCAGTGCATGAAGTGGCTATTCAGAGCCAAATAGCCTATTCCTGCCTCCAACTTCCATATTCCTAAGTTGCCCACCAATGAGTTTTTTTGTGTGGAGTATCATTTCCACCAGTGCTTGCTCCATGCATCTTCCAGTGCAGATCCACTGACCTCATTTGCTTGGAACATTGTCTGGAAAATATCCTGCCCCACAGTCATGAAGTCTTTTTGCAGAAACTCTACACTAAAAGTTACAGCAGCAGCATTGGAAAAAGCTCAGAGGAAATTCTACAGTTGGGGGGGTGCTGCCAAGATCAGGCAGAGCACAAGCAAGACACAACATTTTTTGGAGAGAGTTCTCTAGAAGGTAGGAGAGTCTAAAACTACAGGTTTAAGGTGAGAGGGGAGGGATATAAAAGTGTCCAGAGGGGCAATTTTTTTCACAGTGAGGGTGGTGACAGTCTGGAATGAGCTGCCAGACACAATAGTAAAGGCAGGTAAAATTTTGTCTTTTAAAAAGCATTTAGACAGTTACACGGGTAAGATGGGCATAAAGGGATATGGGCCAATTGGGACTAGCTTAGTTTTTTAAAAAAAAAAGAGTGGCAAAGAAAAGTTAGACTGAAGGGCCTGTTTCCATGCTGTAAGCCTCGACGACTCTGCTTCACTGCAGACTGCAACAAACCCAAGATGTGTAACGGACTGGGAGAAAGAGATAAACTCAAGGTCTGGCACACTGAAGCAGGAACAGCAATGCAATACATCACAGGTTGTGATGCTGAATGTGTTACTGAGTTAAGTACAAAAAGCAAAGAAAGGCAAGATGCCTATACATGCTGTTATGCTTGACCTCCAGCCTCACCATGTTAATGCTATGTGTCCTTTTCCTGCCAGTTATATTGATAGCAGCACCCTCCATTGGATGTGCGCATGTGGAATGATGTAAGCTAGTTCTTGCACATTTCCTTCCATACTGTGAGCATCTGAAGAAAAGCAGAAGTGTGTTGGTATGAGCCCCAGTTGGAGAGTTGTGAAGATACATGAGGCAGCTTGGCGTAGTCACTATGCTGAGAGGGAGAATTTGCAAATGTAAGCAAAAATGAAATGCAATTGTGAGGTTACTAGCAGGTTTTAAATGTGAAATTGCAAGCTGAATAAGGGGCAGTGAAATGAGCTGCTCTGTTTTTTGGAAGCAGGAGAGGGGAGGACTGCTAATATTAGGGCAAAACCAGGATGTTGAAAGATTGAACAGAGAATAATAGAGAAACTAGCTTTACTTTGGCTGTCCTATTGAGGTTACTTCACAATTTTCTGGCCCTAGTACAATGCACTTTGCCACCTATCATTGTTGCTGGTAACATGCCTTGGGTGTCCAGTGTCCATCAAAGGGGAAGGAGACTTCCATCCTGCTACTTACTTCCTCCTGAATCTGCCATTTTGCTGACAGATCCAGAAAATCAATTGCCAAGAAGCAATATTGAATAGTGTGCCACCTTTTCAAGAAGTAAAAGCTTTCTTTATTTAAAGATAGTGCGGTCAGATTTCCACTCTTCAACAAACTGCCTATAATAGGTGTGCAATTAATGCAGGCAGTTTGCCAATTACATTGTAAGCAGGCTCAACCACAACAATGGATCAGGTTTCCTGCCAACATCATCAGGCTGTTAGGATGATTCTCTCACTTGCTATATATACCTTAAATGTTTATCTTATCTCAGAATAATGTAAATATGATCCTTATTCTATATCTGCAATAGTTTATTTACAATAAAAACAGAAAATGCTGGAAAATCCCCGCAAATCTGGAAGTATCTGTTGGGAGAGAACAAAGCTAACATTTAGCTTTGTCCTCTCCCAACAGATGCTGTCAGACCTGATGGTATTTTCCAGCATTTTCTGTTTTTGTTTTTTTAGCATTTGCAGAAACTTATTATTATCTTGGTGTTTATTTGCAATACTTTGAAACATCTGAGAACTTTCAGAATTCTCTACCCACACATGGTTTGAGCCCAGAGCTCCAGGTATGTTCTGGAGCAGCCTCTCTTAGTATTCTTAGCTCTCTTGTTCCACACACATCTACTTAAACAAGCAAGTAGAGTGATACAGATCAGAGAACCAACTAACATAATCAAACACAGATCAATCAAAACATTGAACAATATGTCACTGAGTTGATATGTGCTCCCCACCAAGTAGAACCTTTTTGTATTCCTGTGAAAATGGGCAAAATGTTAACTAGATCCTGGGATATGATTTTCTCTATGTGCCAGGCACTTGAAAGACTAATAAGCCTATGTTGTAAATACCTCCTATGATTCAGCCCTTACAGATCCAAATTGATTTAAACTTAATTATTGCTTTCTAATTGCCCTTATCAACTCTTTGATTTATTGTTCTGTGCAAACACCAAACCACATTTCAGAAAAGCAAAATCATTCACATAATAACCTCCTAACATTGCTAAATTCTAAGCAAATTTACTTTTGAGATAATGTGAAAGCATTAGTGACAGTCACTAGTAGTAAAATAATAAAATTTGTTCTTCATAAGAAAAATAAAGCTCACTTCTTCAAGCCCATTACAAAATCATGGTAATGTAACTTGTTTGACCAAAAGCTCAGTGGTAAACAATCTCCCTGTTTCGCATAAGAATCTTCATCTCTGGATGTAATGTTTAGTCCACGTGACACCACTAAACAGACTCAATCCAAGAAATGTGCACTAGATATATGAGTAACAAAGAGGCCACTCCACTTTCTCCTACTTTCCAACTCACTATTAGGAGAGGCCCCAGTGAGCACTTTTAGGGTGTGATTAGGCAACATTGTAAAGACAGGAATGGAAATGGGCACTCACCATGCATGTTTCATCTATTTTTCTTTGATAAATGAAATTGGTACCCTACAACAGATATAGGACTGCCAATTTGCCTATCTGTACAGCCACTCAACTGTTTAGGGCTGTGCCCATTTTGACACTTCAGGCCGGGAAAAGCTGAAAATATTCCTCAGTGTCTCTTTATTTTATGCAATTAAAATCACTGGAGCAACTTATGAAGCTGACACCGTCAGACAGATGTTAGGTCAAATGCTACAACTACATAAGGAAATAATACAAGCTGTTATGGGAAAGCCAACCTTACCTTATACTGTACAAGACAGTTCCATTTTTAAAAATCCGAAGCAGTTTGTTGTCCGTTGTGACTTCATGAAAGTTGGCACCCTTTTCATTAGCAAAGAACAGATCAGGCTTCCAGATGGAATCCAACATGGAAGGATCCAAGTCTAAGGAATCGTCTGGGTATTCACTGTAGGCTAGTCGTGGATCATTCCATGTCTGTCGCAGGAATATATTCACTCTGTAGTCCTAAGCAAATGTGAAATTGTTTTAAAATAGTGTTCATTTACACACTTGTGCTTCCATTTGAAAATAATTTGAGAATCCAAATTTAATTGAAATTTTAAGCACCATAGATCCCACAACACTGCAATCATTAATCCTTATTACACACCCACTTTTTTTTTGGACTTTCATTCCAATTATTTCTACTTTTTGATACCAAACCACACTAAGAACTGCTGGGCACACTCTTGAATTATTCTAGCTCAGTAAGTGTAGTATTTGAGTTGAAGTAAGAAAAAGGCCAACTTCTGCATTGAAAGAACCATTTGCACAAAATAACATTTGATTTATTTAATCATTTTGAGTCTTATTTTCCAATTCAGAACAGGTGCAGTTCACTGCAACATGAACCGTTACCATTTAGTGATAATGCCCAATGCGTAAGCTGCAACCTCAAAATGCAAGGCCGATAATAATAATCTAACGCTTACCCACATTTTGACAGCCTCTTGCTTATCAATAAAGTTTCATTGATGATCTACTAATGTAGCAAAGCTGTGCGTTTTAATGATTCAATACTAACATACACAAGCTTATCTTGAAGGCCAAATGAAGAGGAAAGGATCTTGTTCAAGCAATGTTCCTTTCATTGGAGGTGGATATCACTGCACAAGCCAGAATTTATTGCCCATCCCTAATTACCCTTGAAATGAGTAGCTTGATAGATCACTTCAGAGGGTAGTTAAGAATCTACTACATCAGTGGGTTTGAAGTCATGTGTCGGCCAGACCAAGTAAACAAAGCAGATTTCCTTCTCTTGGGCACATTAGTAACCTGATGGATTTTAATGATAGCTGTCATAGTCACCAATATTGAACCTAGCTTCATATTCAAGAGGTTTGAATTGAACTAAAATGCCATTAGCTGCTGTAGCGGTATTTGAACCCCTGTCACCAGAACATTAGCATAGACTGTTCTAGTACTTGTGCAGTGACATTACCACTACACCACAGTCTCCCCAGTTATTGCATCCATTCCAGGAGAACCAAGTTTTCACCATTTACTAGATTTATTGAAATTGGCCTCTTTCCGGTTTCCCTGGGCCCAAAGGATACATAATAATCTTGTTACTATGTATTCCTGTGTTCCTCCAACAGCATCAACTCCATCATGCGAGTGATTGTTTAAAGCAGTGCAGTTTACTTTTATAATTAATTTTATACTTTTCTAACATTTAACTTGGTATTAAAAATTCAGAGTTGATTCACAAGTATGAACAAAATTTGCAATCACATTTATACTTTGCAGTACACTTCTCTTCCCAAACAACTTGTATAAAAGTCTTCATAAAAGTTATAAGGTTCTAATGTGACAGTAGTTCATTATCTTATGATGCTAAGGTGGCCAATAAGATTTGTTACATATAATAGTCAATTCAAAAAGGATTCCAATTCATAGACATTACTTGGTGTTTATATAATATATCAATAAAAGTGTTTTTAAGTATTATCGTTATAAACAGAAATTTATTAAATGATAATTATGAAACATAGCATATACCTGACTTTGTGCCAGTTTGGTGAACCTTAAGATGATGATTTATTTGTAGTGGTTTTAATTTGATTTGATAGCATTTTTCTGATGGAACTGACTCCAGCAGTGACAAGTGGCCAAGTCACTTGACCACTCATATTATGCCAACAAACTTTTGGGTAATAGAAATCAGACTTGATTTTTGTTTGTCAGTGCCAAATAGGTTCAATCACAATTTAAGTAAGTGGATCGTATGACTCAGACAAACATCTGGTGGATGGATGGTTAAAAAAGAAATGTCAGACATGATAACTCGTGTACTTTAATCTCCAGAGCTGTGCTAAGCATTGTCAACCAAAAGTTGCCTTTATGTAAGCTTTCGTTCCTTTGTCTCTGCATGTAATGTTTAGATACAATGATTACAAATAGGTTAAGGTAATTGTTCTTGAAGTGAAGTAAAGCTTTGAATGTAGGTAATTTTTAAACATTGTTATATTTTTAAGCAATAGTTTTCACCTGTATATTTTATCAAGCCATTGTACATTTTGGTTATACAGTGTTTGAGGGAGGACTATGTTGAAGTACTCAGACTCCTTGACTTAAATGGATTTGTATTAGCCTGATTCAGGTTTAAGCATAGAAGCAAGTTGTTTGCTCTTAGTCCTCCTTGGGTCTAGGAACCCATCAAAGTAGTTTTAAAAAGTTTTACACAAATTTGGAATTTAACTACATTCTCTGCTGTATAATTATCATTATTGACCATGCAGGACTTTCCAATCCATCATTCAAATATTCATGTATACTGTATGCAAATTGCACTCCCTATTATGTTCTGCACAGCTTAAATCCCAATAAAAGCTAAACTAATTTAATGAAATGGTAATATCATGCAAATTTTGAGATGCTTTACTGTTTTTATGTTCTTAATTAGATTTGATTAGGTTGGATTATTCAAGACATGATCATTTCAAGGTTCATTAGATAGTTGGTTTTAGTCACATCAACAGTCATGTTGTATAATTCCACCTACACCACCAAACCACATACATATTTGCTGCATAATGCCATGCTAATATGGATATAACGAATGCAAAGGAAGCCAACTGGTTACAGTACAAAGTTTTGTCCAAGTCATTAGGTGCCTATTAAATCAATCAACTTCTTTCATAATTTGTTTCTCCCTTCAATTTACCTTCCCCTCCCCCCCATTGCTCAGAGGTGACAACTCGCAATAAGGTATTAATCCATAAAGCAGTGTCGGGCCATCTCATACCATTTGTCACATTAGGGTGCCAAAAAAAGCAAGCTAAATATTTAAACTTTATTTTTAATTAGAAGATTTGCTTGTTGCCGTGGGTCAGACTCTGGTCTCACAGCTTCAATATCATAGAGTCAGTCTTATCAGATCTAAAAATGAAATTGACTATTTTGTTTTTAAGAGTAGGGCAAAGATAACTTTGATCTCATCTACATTAAACCCAACCCAGTCTGATAGTAATTTTCTAGCCAGTGGAAGCTAAGTCAAAAAATATTTCTATTCTTGTGATTTATCAGTCAGCAGCTTCAAGTTAAAATTAATTGGCTAGCTCGATCAATTGACCACAGAAAACTGGCCTAAGAAAGGATCAAAAGTCAAAGTGGTTCACCTACTCAGGGGCTTCAGACACAACCTATGAACACTGTGTTACATACATGGCCTGAAAGTACTTAATGTTTCAAGTGGCTGCCCCGAATAAACACAAAATACAATTAGCGCCATTTAAACAGAAAATTTATGAACACATAATTAACGTTGTTAGATAGAAAAAAGGTAAAGTTAAAATAAATGCAGGGTAAAAAATAGAGGAGATGAGACAGGCAATAGGACAGGTGGAGTATGCCTTTATTTAAATTGTTTTGTATTTTTCTGTATAGGGGTAATGTGTGAAAGTATTAATTGTATTGTTGACATTTCATTATTGCTGTAACGTCACTAAAGAAAATGAGAAATTTAAGAACAACTGAAGAAAATGAGATCTCTGGATGAGATGAAGCAATACTGACAGTGTAGAAAAATGCAATGCTCCCTTCAGAAAAAGTTCACAAATAGGACAGCCCATCCGAAGTACCTGCGTACATATTTTTATATATATAGAAAAACTGCAATTATAATTATTTCAGTATCCTTTATCAAGCAGCATGTCTACATATGTATTTATGCTCTGCTAGGTTTTTTAAAATTTTGGCTTCCCCCCATTTAGCATATGTTATGTTTCCAGATTATTCTGTTCGTCAACATCAACCTCCATCTGCTGCAAATAAGTTCAAATTCCAAAATTGTAATAGTTCCCGCGTTTATGTTTCACTAAATCCCTCAGAGTCCGAAATGATCCCTTGACATGCAATCAAAGCTGCTTGATATGTCTTACCAGGTGTTTGTTCAAGGTATTACATGATAGTAATAGTCTAATTTAGGATTAAGTGGATTTAATACTGCGTGTCCCATCTGCCTTAATTGTGTTTGCTGCTAATGGGCTGTTTTTTCTGGTGCATATGTGGTATAAACAAATTTTATGAAAAGATCCAAATTCAAGGAAATTGCTGTTCACAAAAACAATCACATTCAGCTGTCATCCAAAGGATTAGCCTCTCCCCTATATTATAGAATAAACAACATTCTTTATAAATTTGAATTGATTTATCCAACTCTGCAGCGAAGGAGTGAGTGAGGGCCTGACTAAGAAGCTCTTTCAGAGAGTCAGCGTAGACTGGATGGGCTGAATGGCCTCCTTCCACACCACAGGGATTCTACGACTGAAAATCTCCTGTCTTGTCTGCCACATGAATCATAATGAGCAAGATAGAAAATGTGGCAGACAATTCAAAAATCCACTGAGCTTGGGCGGGAATTCCCAGTCAAGGGAATCTTGCCCTGTGGTTCTATCTTCATTCTTTAATATAATTACACTACATCAAAAATTGATGACAGGAAGGCTAGCTGAGGACCTAGAAACTATTATCACGAAAGAGATAATGTTGACAAGTTAATGGGGCTGAAGATAGATAAGTCTCCTGGTCCTGATGGAATGCATCCCAGGATACTAAAAGAGATGGCAGGGGAGATAGCAAATGCACTAGTGGTAAATTACCAAAATTCGCTGGATCCTGAGGTGGTTCCGGCAGATTGAAAAATAGCAAACATTACTCCATTGTTTAAAAAAAATTGACAAAAGATGGGTTAGCTTAACTTCTGTAGTAGGGAAAATGCTTGATGGAAGAAATAGCAAAACATCTACATGGAAATTGTCCCATTGGTAAGACTCAGTGTAGGTTCATGAGGGCAGGTCGCGTTTGACTAAATTAGTGGAATTCTTTGAGAACATTACATGTGCAGTGGACAACTGGGAACCTGTGGATGTGGTGAATCTGGATTTCCAGAAGGCATTTGACAAAGTGCCACACCAAACACTGCTACATAAGATAGTGGTGCACGGTGTTATGGGTAATGTGTTAGCATGGATAGAGGATTGGTTAACTAATAGAAAGCAAAGAATGGGGGTAAATTGAGTGTTTTTCTGATTGACAATAGTGACTATTGGTGTGCCTCAAGGATCAGGATCAGTGTTGGGACCGCAATTGTTTACGATTTATACAGATGATTTGGAATTGGAGTCCAAGCGTAATGTGACAAAATTCGCAGATGACACTAAGATGAGTGGCAGGGCAAAGTGTGCAGAGGATGCTGAAAGTCTGCAAAGGAATATAGATAGTCTAAGTGAGTGGGTGAAGTTCTGGCAGATGGAGTACAATGTTGGTAAATGTGAGGTCACCCATTTTGATAGGAATAACAGCAACATGGACTATTAAGTAAATGATAAAAATTGCAGCATGCTGCTACGCAGAGGGACCTGGGTGTTCTTACACAAGGTACAGCAGGTAATTAAGAAGGCAATTGGAATTTTGTCCTTCATTGCTAGAGGGGTGGAGTTTAAAAACAGAGAGGTTGTGTTGCAGCCATATAAGATACAGGTGAAGCCACACCTGGAATATTGTGTACAGTTTTGGTCTCCTTACTTGAGAAAGGATATATTGACATTGGAGAGGGTGCAGAGAAGATTCACTTGGTTGATTCTGGAGTTGAGCGGGTTGGTTTATGATGAAAGACTGAGTAGGCTGGAGCTATACTCATTGGAATTCAGAAGAATGATAGATAAGATAGAAATAGGAAAGTTGTTTCCACTGGTAGGTGAAACTAGAACTAGAGGGCATGGCCTCAAAATAAGCAGGAACAGATTTAAGATTGAGTTGAGGAGGAACTTTTTCACACAAAGTGTTATAAATCTGTGGAATTCCCTGCCAGTGAAGCAATTGAAGCTACCTCATTAAATATTTTTAAGGCAAGGATAGATAAATTTTTGAACAGTAAAGGAATTAAGGTGAGCCCGTGAAAAAATCAGCCATGATCTTATTGAATGACACAGCAAGTTCGAAGGGCCAGATGACCTACTCCTGCTCCTAGTTCTTATGTTCTTACTATGCACAGTACATTTCAATTTATTGCATTGAGAAATTAAAATAACCTTTATTTGGTGGGTAAAATTAGCAGTTTGAATGTTGTGCAACTGCTCATTTACTTCCAGGAAGCTGGGTTTTGAATCTACCTCAGGGTAATATGACAACAATCCCGTTCTTTTTTTTTAAGTTTATTTATGTGTCACAAGTTGGTTCACATTAACACTGCAATGAAGTTACTTTGAAAATCCTCTTGTCGCCACAATCCGGTACCTTTTTGAATACACTGAAGGAGAATTTAGCATGGCCAATTCAGCTACCAGCATGTCTTTCAGACAGTGGGAGGAAACCAGAGCACCTGGAGAAAACCCATGCAGACATGGGAAGAATATGCATACAACCCACAGATAGTGGCTCAAGCCAGGAATCAAACCTGAGTCCCTGGCTCTGTGAGACAGCAGTGCTAACTACTGTGCTGCCCCACATCTCTCAACTGATTAGAAGAGTCTACTTAAACTATAATTCAACAGTTTCAATGTTGTGCCCAGGGGGCATTAGACCACAACATTAAATCCTTACACTTCAACATTAATTGGACACTAAACTGACAAGCTCTCTCAGATAAACTTTGAGGAAATCTGATGTGTGAGGTGAAAAAGCGTTCACAGCAGTAAACTTTCAAGGCTGTTATTAAGTGTACTAGTGAGACAGGATACAATAGCTGGCTTGATTTTGTATTTGACGTTGCTATGAGTGATCTGGGAGAGCTTGATGTTGACACTGGTGTGTGGATCATGGAAAGTATTACTTTCTTCAGGGTTCAGTTACTCATAAAACATCTAGCAAGTGCTCTGAATTATATTTTCTAAATTCAATAATGGGATGGGGTTATTGCTGGCTGGGCCAGCATTTCTTGCCCATCCCTAATTATCCTTGATGAGGTGATAGTGAGTTGCCTTCTTGAACTGATGCAGTTCATGTGGTGTTGGTACACTGCTGTCTGGGGGGAGGTCCAGGATTTTGAGTCAATGGCAGTAAAGGAACAGCAATTTATTTCCACGTCAAGATGGTGGATGGCTTGGAGGACAGATCCAGATGGCATTGTACCCGGGCATCTGCTGTCCTTGTTCTTAATCTAGATGGCGTGGTTGTGGGTTTAGAAGGTACTGCCTAAGGAGTCTTGGTGACTTCTTACAGTGCACCCTGGTAGGTTATATACACCACTGTCATTGTGTCTGTCAGTGGTGAAGGGAACGCCGATCCCTTGCCCATCAAGGGATCGGCATTCTCCTGGTGTTTTTCTTCTTCTGGTACTGAGCTTCTTGAGCTTCTTTGGAGCTATAGTCATTCAGGCAAGTGGAAAGTATTCTGCCACACTCCTAGATGGGCTTTGTAGTTGCTTTGAAGAATCAGGAGATGAGTTACTCACCACATGATTCATTTTCTCTGACCTGGTCTTGTAGCCACAATATTTATATGACCAGTTCAGTACAGTTTCAGGTCAATGGTAAATCCTGCAATACAAGTCGTGGAGAGTTCAGCAATGGTAATGCCATTGAATCTCAAGGGGAAATACTTGGGATCTCTCTTGTCGGAGATGGTCACTGCTTAGCACTTGGGTGGTGCAAATGTTAGTTGCCATTTGTCAGCACAAGCCTGGATATTATCCAGATCTTGTAAAAGCAATAGAAGGTTAGCAGTCAAATAAAATCTTTAAACAAATAATAAACAAATCTTAAAAATGTATTCCAGATTTTTCTAAGATATGAACATAAACAGTTTTATAAAGTGAAAATGAAAGTTATAAATTACACTTTCAAAGTTACTTAGCAGGAAAATAATGTATTCTAATTACATTACTATTCTGATGTGGAGTTGACAATGTGATTGTTGATGTATTTTCAACTTTGTTTGAAAATGCTGAATATACCATTAGGTAAATGGACAGATGAAAATTATCTGGTTAAGGACGGCATAGTGGCACATATTACTGCTGCCTCAGAGTGCATTTGTCATGGAAATGAAACTGCTGACTTTTCTGGGATTGAGCCAAAATATGATTTTTTTTAACGTCTTTTATGTTCAATTCCAGTCTTGAATGACCATTTGTGGAGCTTACACATTCTTTGTGTCTGCATGGGTTTCTTCCTGATGCTCTGGTTTTCTCCCATTCAGATTAAGTTAATTGGACCCACTAGATTACTCTTTAGTATCAGGAGGATTAGCAAGCTAAATATATGGGAATAGGAGTGGATGGAATTATTGTGCAGACTCAATGGGCTAAATGTCCTCTGTGGAGATTCTGTGATTCTATGAAATCCAACATGGCTGTGTCAAGGTCAATGTTTCATGACGCATGAACCTCATGATCGGAATTTTAATTAATAGTGGTGCGAAATGTAACTTATGGTTAATAGATATGCAAATTTGACTGTTTATGATAATATATTTGGTAGTGACAGAAAACATCCAAATGCTAATCAATGGCACAATGAAATTTGATGGTATCTTAGCAATATGGAATCTGATAGTGATGGTCCTGTGAGATTTAGCTAGCAGTATTAGCAGTGAGATGTGATTATTAATTCATAATACTATGGGATCTGATAGTTAATGCTCATGAAAGTTGCCTGGTAGTTAGTAATAGTAGTGAGATGCGATTGTCAATTAAAAAAATCTAAGAGCTAGTTAAGAACAGTGTGTGATTTCACTGTCCTTTTATCACATTTTGGGAAATGACTGTTCATTATTGGCAGCACATCCAAACCTCCTATAGAGAACCTGTTGCTGTTAATGTTATTTAACCATTATAAGAGAGGGTATAAGTTCCTACTGGGAACTGATTGGCAGAATTAAATGTAAGCAATCACACCTCAATGAATGGCAAAGAGCTTATTGAACAGCTGCTGGGAGACATGAGACTGCCTGAAATCAGTGAAGCTCTTAAATTGGCAAGTACGAGGGTTTGAGCAAATAAGGTAATCACATCTTCAGAAGGAGTTTTTTGATCAGCAGAGTCTGCCTTAAATAGTCAGTGTACTTATTACTGTGTTGCTTTCATAATTGACTTCCATGGAAGGAAACAGTTAACATTAATTGTCCTGTTTTAGATACTTACCTGCCTTAAGTTTTATTTTTCATTCATGGGATGTGGACACTAGATAGGCCAGCATGTATTGCTCATCCCTAATTGCCCTTAATAAGATGGTGGTTATTCACATTGGGGGCATAGCACGTTTAAGGAAATGGGTCACTTGATCCTGTGATGTGATCTGCCCTGGGAAGGCACTTGTCATTTGATGTATGGAGTGAGTAGGACCTGGAATAAATATGTACATCCCCTAGTATCTGTCTGTGGAATCAGTTCTTGGGAACACACCCACAGTAGCAGAGAATTTAACAGTGATGAGCTGCCTTCTTGAACTGCTACAGTCCACGTGGTGTAGATATACCCACAGTCAGGCAGGGAGTTCCAGGATTTTGACTCTGTGACAGTGAAGGAATAGTGATATATTTCCAAGTCAAGGCAGTGAGTGATTTTGAGGGGAACTTTTTAGGTGGTGGTGTTCCTATGTCTTTCTAGATGGGAGAGATTGTGGATTTGGAAGGTGTTGGCTAGAGAGTCTTGGTTATTTCCTGCAGTGCATCTTGTAGATGGTACTTACTAATGTTGTGTGTTGGAAGGAGTAAATGTGTGTGGATGGAATGCCAATTAAGTGAGCAGCTTTGTCGTGGAAGGTGTCAAATTCTTGAGTGTTGTTGGAGTTGCACTCATTCAGGTAAGGAGAAAGTATTCCATCACCAGCTGCCTTGTTGGTTGTAGATAGATTTTGGGGAGGTAAGAAGTGAGTTATTTACCATAGGATTCCTGGTATGGGTGGTAAAAGTGGTAGTGATTCTAAGTTTTTACTGTCCATTATAATTATATGGTAAATGATAGTTACTGAGTAGTGGTTAATGGCTTTAGTGTGATTTTGGTATTCAGATATTTTTGGATCTACAGTATATACAATGGGCCTTGATCTAATAACACTACAATAGCTTAGGCTGGTTACAGTCTACAAATAATGGGCTGTTTCACCATTTTCCAACTCTCTCTATTTCTTACCTGTCAACTTTGTACATATAAAATCATATTACTTTGCTTTATTAACAAATTAACTTCATTGCCTTTCAAAAAATATGGCTTTTGGTTGTATTCAGTTTTCAGATGTGTGGATAACATATCTGACCTGTGGTAGTGGAGGGCCCTGTGAGTTTGTTTTTTTGATTTGGTGAGAAAATGTCATTTAATTTTCTCTTCTTGAAATGTTGAGGTCATGGCAGTATGCTGATGAGGCTTTTACATTCAGCTGCACAATGCTAAGTGGCTTCATAAGTCTCCAGTGCAGTGATCAGAAAGTAGTTGTACATTCTGAGTCAGGCATTTATGCACTGTTTTTAAAAAAAGTATTGTATGATTCTTAGCCCTTCAACTCTTTCTCTACAAGACTGGTTTGCCCTGAATCAGTTGAGAATCGCATTTGCCTGCAGGCAACAGAGGATCCAAAACACACAGCACTGAATTTCCTGATCCTGATAGCTTATTAATTTTGATATCAGCCTTAGTGCAAGGTTAGTATGGCTGCAAGAAATACTACAAGGCTCGAACATCAATCACTAGTTAGCCACGAAACAACAGTGTGCATTGAATGCCTATGTTCTACAAGAATAAAGTTAAAACATACTTGGTATGCAGTGAGTGAAAACAGCCCAATGCATGACATTTTTATTTCTCAATTGAGGATGAAGTATTGTATATGTGTTGTAGTTACAAATGGTAACTCAAATCACTCCAGGATACAAGTTTAGAAGAGGTTCAATACTATCTTTCAAGCATGAAATCATGTTCAGGGAGAACAATTAGGGGTGAAAAGTACTTTCTTCCTAAATATTTCTAAATGGTTCTAATTGAAGCCTGTATTTTGAAATTCTCTTTAAATATTTAACATTCATATCATTTGTTATTGGTATTTTAGAACCATTAGTTTACATGCTATGATTATGTAATCATATAAAATGCCAGGAAGTCAGCATCCTAGCCTGCAATAATACTGGTGTTACAATTATCACCATTACTAAGTTTGTAATTAGAGGAATAGGTCCTTCAAGGCCATGTAACCTACTCAATCCTTTTGTTAATCATCAAAGCCTTACCTTGGGTTTCACATTTCCTGCTCTTTTCATCTTATGCTGTGATATACTCATTTTTTTCAACTCAGTTGATTTGCTAGTACTCTGACAAACTATTTAACATTCACAAAATCCATTATGCTTTATGTTTAAGCAAGTTCAAATTCTAAGATAATGCTATCTTTCTCTGCTCTCCAGGGTCCCACTGTCAGAAATTAGTGTATTCTCTATATCCTTTCAATTATCTACAAACCATTTAATCAGTTCCCCCTAACCTTCTTATCTTTAAGGAATATAACTCAAGTTTACACAACCTCTCTTTTTAGTAAGTCCTTTTGGGCTGATAAGTGTCATTGGGCTTTCTACAAAGCCACATCATTCTTTTTGGGTGGGTATCCACTACAGCTCTGGCGGTGTTTCTTTCCTATGCCCAATATGCTGAAGTGTAGCAATAACCTTGTAGATCATTCTTTGTACCAGTGAGTTTAAGGGGCATGTTTTGCAGTTGCAATGATGGTGAAACAGTAAGTATTTGGCATCATTACCCTGTGAAACTGACAGCAACATCTGGCATCCACACATGTGCAGCAAAACCCAGAAATCACTGTCAGAGATCCCCTGCTCCTCCACAGCATGTGCTATTGAAGTCTCCACAGTCAGCTATCTTTAGAAAGCACTGCACTGACAAGAACTTCCCCTTTTGCACAGTAACATTATTGTTTAAAAACCTCTGAATCATTTACACTTTGCAAATAAGGTGTTAGTGAATTTGTAATGCCATATTAAGTCTTAACTACTGTTGAATGACCTCTCCATTGCCAGGAAAACTAAATTGTGTAAATTCAAATAATAAAAATTTGATTTCAAATAAAAAATTTCATTGTGTTTCAAAATAATGAAGAATGCTTTTTCAAAAATTTGTTCAACTTCTGTGTATTCAATTCAATGACTTAATATCCTGCAAAGTCTTTTTTTAAAAGTGATGGTGAATGAGTGCATTTTGCTTCCAGATTTACTGTCTGTAAGAAATCTTCATCGTGATTAGTTGCTTACGCTACTTGATGACATTAGATTGCTTAACATTTGGAGATCACTTGACTTGGTGCCAGATTCAAATTTTCAGAATAGGTGAAAGGCATAGCTACCGGTGGCTAATGGTTTGGTTTTAGCCTAAAAGACATAGGAGCAAAATTAGGCCACAGAGCCCATTGAATCCACTCTGCATTCAATCATAGCTGGTATTTCTTTTCATCCCCATTTCCCCATAACCCCTGATCCCCTAATTAATCAAGAACTTATCTATCTCTGTCTTAGAGACACTCATTGACCTGACCTCCACAGTCTTCTGTGGTAAACTGTTCCACAGATTCACAACTCTCTGGCTGAAGAAATTCTTCATTTGTTTTAAAGAATTGTCCCTTTAGCCTGAAATTCTGCCCTCGAGTTCTAGTTTTTTCTATTAGTGAAAACATCCTTTCCATATCCACTCTATCCAGGCTTCACAGTATCCTGTAAATTTTAATAAGATCCACCCCCCGGCCCCCATCCATCTAAACTTCAATGTGTACAGACCCAGAGTCTTCAACCATTCCTCATATGACAAGCTCTTCATTTCAGGGATCACTTGTGAACTTCCTCAGGACCCTTTCTAAGGCTAGCACATCTTTCCTTAGGTACAGAGCCCAAAACTGCTCACAATACTCCAAGCCTTTATACAGCCTCAAAAGTATATCCCTGCTCTTGTATTCTAGCTCTCTCGATGTAAATGCTAACATTGCATTTGCCTTCCTAACTGTCGAATAAACCTGCATGTTAACCTTAAGAATCTTGAACAATCTCCCCTGTTTCCTCAGTACGACCTGCCTCTTTACATATCTTTTGTATTATCTGCAATAAGGGAGGAAAAGATGAAATGTGAATGTAAGCTAGCAATATAAATGTTTAGCAACAATGCCTTCAGTTACTTCTTCCAAATTGTTAATGTATATTGTGAAAAGTTGTGGTCTCAGCACAGACCCCTAAGGCACACCAGTAGTCACAGCTGCCATCTTGAAAAGGGCCCTTTAATCCCCACTCTCTACCTTCTACCAGTCAGCCAATTTTCTATCTATACCAGGATTTTACCCTTAACATCATGAGCACTTAACTTATTTAACAGGCTCCTATGCGATACCTTGTCATAGACCTTCTGGAAATCTAAATAAATCATGTCCACTGGTTTTCCTTTATCTAACTTCCTTGTTACCTCCTTAAAGAACTCTAACAGATTTGTCAGACATTGCCTCCCCTTGACAAAGCCGTGCTGATTCCGTCCTATGTTACCATGCACTTCCAAGTATTCTCATCCTTAATAATGGACTCTCAAATCTTCCGAATAACTGAATTCAGGCTATCATTTTCCATTTGCTGCTTCCCTGTCTTCGTAAACAGTGGTGTTACCTTAGCTACTTTCCAATCCTCTGGGACATTCCCTGTCTCCAGTGATTCCTGAAAGATCATCACCAATGCTTTTATGGCATATGGAGTCTTGGCTTTTATTGGTAGGGGGATTGAATTTCGGAGCCGCAACGTCATGTTGCAACTGTACAAAACTCTAGTGCGGCCGCACTTGAGTATTGTGTGCAGTTCTGGTCCCCACATTATAAGAAAGATGTGGAGGCATTGGAGAGGGTACAGAGGAGGTTTACCAGGATGTTGCCTGGTATGGAGGGCAGGTCTTATGAAGAGAGGCTGAGGGATTTGAGGTTGTTTTCGTTAGAAAGGAGGCGGCTAAGAGGAGACCTTATCGAAACATATAAGATGATTAGAGGTTTAGATAGGGTGGACAGTGATAGCCTTTTTCCTAGGATGGAGAAAGCTAGCACGAGGGGACACAGCTTTAAATTAAGGGGTGATAGTTATAGGACGGATATCAGAGGTAGGTTCTTTACCCAAAGGGTGGTTCGGGAGTGGAATGCCCTGCCTGCAGCAGTTGTAGATGCGCCAAGTTTGGTGGCGTTTAAGAGGTTAGTTGATAAGTATATGGAAGAGAAGGGAATGGTTTAGTTTGGAGGGGCATTGCTTTTTATATCGGTCGGCGCAACATCGAAGGCCGAAGGGCCTGTTCTGTGCTGTAATGTTCTATGTTCTATGTTCTAATGCCTCTACAATTTCCACAGTTATCTCTTCCAGAACTCTGGGATCTAATCCATCCGGTCCAGGTGACTTATTCACTTTCAGACCTTTGAGCTTTCCCAGAATCTTCCCCTTATTGATGTCACTAAACTTACCTGTGGTCCCTGATTCTCCTGGATCTCGGCATCCCATTGGTGTCTTCCACCATGAAGACTGATGCAAAGTAACTATTCAGTTCCTCTGCCATTTTTGTTTCCTATTATTACTTTTCATTTTCCAATGGTCCAATATCTATTTTTGCCCCTCTCTTACCTTTTTATATACAGAAAAAAGTTATTCTATCTTCATTTATATTGTTAGCTTACATTCACATTTCATCTTTTCCCCCTTCATTGCTTTTTTGGTTGTCCTCTGCTTGCTTTTAAAAGTTTCCCAATCCTCTAGCTTCCCACTAATCTTTGCCACTTTGCATGCTTTTTCTTCTGCTTTTACGCTGTGCTTGACTTCCCTCGTCAGCCATGGATGCCTCCTCCTCCCCTTAGCATGTTTCCTTCTCTTTGGGATTAATTTTTGTTGTGCCTCCCGAATAACCCCCAGAAACTCCTGCCATTGCTGTTCAACTGTTTTCCCTGCTAGGCTCCCTTTCCATACAACTCTGGATCGCTCTTCCCTCATGTCATAGAGTCATAGTCTTTTGTAGTTATCTTTATTTAATTGTTATTAATAGTTTTAACTCACTATTCAGAGAGTTAAAACTGGATTCTGGATCTTAGTGAGAGGCTTCCTTTGAGGTCAATGGCAAGTGCCAGACACAAACCTTAGGTGTCTGTATACCTAGATATCAGTTTTATAGGCTGGTAAAGCCAAGAAAACAGTCAGCTGAGTTCATTATGATAGCTACTCTTGTCACTTGGGATTAATAAATGCTAAAAAAATTGAAATAATTTGTGGAGAATGGATTACAATGCATTTACAAATAGCAAACAGAGATACAAATATACAGCCCTCTATATATTAGCATGGTTCCTTTGACTCAGAGTTTGGGAACTTCAAGAAACCACTGAAGAGCCAAGACTAATTGCTGAAACTTGGGCACAGCTCATGGGTTCACAAGACTTCACTGGCATTTCTTTTGGCTCTGAAAATAAGGTTTCTGCTTTTCCTCCAATACATTAATGGATGTTTAAAACGATTTCTGGTAGCTAGCAGTTAAAAACTATTGGCTCAAATTGTGTTATAATCATTGCTGAAACAAAAGCATTGTGAGCAGTTACTCACTGTCAGCAATATCACAGGAAAAAAACATCTTGATACTTTTTTTTTAAAAAAGGTGAGTATGTTTTTGAAAAGCCACAGGTTTGGAATCTGCTGGCCATCTCACAATACCCCAAATTCCAGTTAACATAATGTGTAGGGATATCAGGAACTAGCAAGCATAGAAGTTGAAGAGACCATTGTCATTATTTTTGGCTAATAGAAATAGTGAACCTCTGTCTGAATATTGTCATACCCAACTTAATAGAAATGTAATAGGGTTAATGTAGAGAAATGTATATATTCCTACATGCATAACTTGAAGAGGAGGGCAATATAATCAGCAGTGTTTGAATAACTATGGAATCAGTTTAATATTATCCCTTCATGTAAATAATCATGCAAATCCCTGGCATGCTACGATTTAACAATTAAAGGATTAATAGAAATAGTTTAATGAAAATGCTAACATATTAATATCTTGCTAGTTTGTGTTTTCCAATAAGTGTTTTCAATCTAATAGCAAAATCAAAATCCACACCGCAGAACCATATGGTACAATTGAGATTGTGTATAGTCAATATTATCTGTGCTGAAACTTGCATCTGATCTTTCTCCATAGCCATGCAATACTTTCTTTCTCAAATGTGTCTTCAATTTCCCTTTGAGCATATTATCAAGAAGGAGAGTGAAGTAGTTGATCTGGAGACCAGGATGCTGAATCTTAATAACGGAAATTATGAGGATATGAGGGGCGACTGGCCTTGATAGATTGGGCAAAGTTATTTAAAGGGATGACGTGGATAAGCAGTTGCAAACATTCAAGAAACATATGGAAACTGCAGCAACTGTTTATTCCTGTCTGGCACAAAAGCAAAGTAAGTAAGAGGGCAAATCCATGGCTTACAAAGTAAATGAGAGAGAGTATCCGATCTAAGGAAGAAGCATATAGATTGGCCAAGAAAAATAATGGGTCTGAGGATTGGAAGCAGTTTAGAATACAGCAAAGAAGGATCAAGGGATTGATTAAGAAGAAAATACAGTACAAAAGTAGGCTTGCAGGGAACATAAAGATTTACGCTAAGAGTTTTTACAGATATGTGAAGAAAAAGAAGTTGGTGAAGACTAATATAGGTCCCAAAAGACAGAAATGGGGGAATATATAATAAGAGACAAAGAAATGTCAAGCAACTGAATATATATTTTGATTCCCTCTTCACAAAAGAGGACACAAATTGGATACCATAAATGTTGCAGAATGCAACAGGAAAGAATTGAGGGAGATTAATATTAGCAGAAAACTGGTACTAGGAAAATTGATGGGATTGAAGGCAGATAAATCCCCAGATCTGATAATCTATATTCCGGAGTACTTAAGAAAGTGGCTCCAGAAATTGTGGATGCATTGGTGGTCATTTTCCAGGATTCTATAAACTCTGAAACAGTCTCTGCAGATTGGAGGATAGTGAATGTCACTTCAATATTCAAAAAGGGAAGTAGAGAGAAAACAGGGAATCATAGATCAGTAAGCTTAACATTCGTAGTGAGGAAAATTCTCAAATCCATTATCGAGAATTTTATAGCAGAGCTTTAGAAAGCAGTGGCAGAATCAGCATGGATTTATGAAGAAGAAATCATGCTTGACAAATCTGTTGGAATTCTTTGAAGATGTAACTAGTAGAGTTGACAAGGGGGAACCAGTTGATGTGGTATATTTGAACTTTTAGAAAGCATTTGACAAAGCCTCGCACAAGAGATTATCATGTAAGATTAAAGCGCATGGGATTGGGAGAAGTGAATTGAGATGGATAGAAAACTAGTTGGCAGAGAGAAACAAGGAATAGGGATTAATGGATGTTTTTCATATTAGCAGGCATTAACTAGTGGAGTGCCACAAGGATCAGTGCTGGGACCCCAGCTATTCACTGTATATATTAATGATTTGGAAGAGGGAACAACATGTAGCATCTCAAAGTTTGCAAATAATACCAAGTTAGGTGGGAGAGTTAATGTGATGAGGATGCAGAGATCCTTCAGAATGATTTGGACAGGTTGAGGATGGGCTCATCATTGGCAGATACAGTATAATTTCGAAGTGTGAGGTTATTCACCTTGGAAGCAGAAGAAAAGCAGATGACTATCTGGCTGTAAATTGGGAGAGGCGAAGAGTGCAGCGGGGCCTGGGTATCAGTGTGCACCTGTCACTGAAGGTAAGCATGCAGGTGCAGCAGACAGCAAATGGCATGTTGGCATTCATTGTGAGAGGTTTCAAGTACAAAAGCAGGGATATATCGTTGCAATTATACAAAGCCTTGGTGAGCCCTCACATTGAGACCAAAACTACACACAATACTTTATGTTCTTGTTCTCGACGGAGTGGAGCGGATGTCGAGATTGACTAGGTTAGGATTGTTTTTGCTGGAGCAGACTTATAAAATTCTAACAGGACTAGACAGTGTAGATACACGGAGGATATTCCATTGATGGGGGAGTCCAGAACCGGGTGGCAGTCTGAGGATTCAGGGTAGACCACTTAGGACAGAGGTAAGGAGACATTTCTTCACACAGAATAGTTAGCCTATGGAATTCATTACCACAGGAAGTAGTTGATGTCAAAACATTGAATTTATTCAAGAGGCAGTTGGATATAGCCCTTAGGGTGAATGGGGTCAAAAATTATGGGGGGAGAAAAGCAGGATTAGGCTATTGAGCATGAACATAATGAATGGCAGAGCATGCTCGAAGAGCCAAATGGCCTCCTGCTTCTCCTATATTTCTATTAGTCACTCAAAGCAAAAAGGTTTGTTTTTAAACTTTCTGGTTACTTGATATTATTCACCTGGAAATATTTTAGTTTGCTAGAACAGGATGGTGAATATAATCACAGATGCAAATACTGTCCTCGTTTTCTATCATACTGCTTGCTGTTCCTCTTCGAGGGGATCTTTTTTAAAAAGACTGAGGCTGTCTAATATATAACCTACATGGAACTTCATATAGGCAGTTTGACTTGCTGCTGTTAATTGTTTTGGAACAACAGAAATTTGTGCTCATTAACCTGCCATTTATTGTTATCATTCCTTGCTTCAACTTTCCAAATTGTCATAACCAAAAATAAGCATGAAAATTCTTACTTGCTATAAGAAAAGAACTTGGAAGGGACAGTGAGCATAGATTTATAACTATGAAGCATGCTTGACTGAATTAATTAAATTCTTCAAGTGAAATAATGTACAGAGGTAAATGAAATGCAATGGTTTGTTAAATTTAGACATTTTAGTAAGAAACTTCTTGCATGGTGTTACTCAACCTATCATGGAACAAACAATATAAAAATGTTTTGTCTTGTTGAGGGATCAAGAAACTTCAAAGAACGTTGCTTTGGATAACAGGAGGATTTGAAAGAAAATAGAAAAGTGAATGGAATTGGGACAGTACAGTTCAAAGTAGATGATTGCGAAGCAGTCCAGCCTGGGGAAGATGATCAAGAATTGAGATTTCCTTCAAATGTTACATTGTTACAGGAGTGAAAGAACAACAGGATTTAAGGTTTCAGATAAAGCAAACGATTAAAAACAGAAATTAAGATAGAGATAGCCATAAAAGGTCAAAAACGATTATGTGTCCATGTGTGGAAGCATTACAACAAAAGTATCTTCACAGGACACTGGTGAGACCACAGTTAGAACTCAAAGTCTAAATATCTCACTGTGGAATCACAGAATGATATGGAAAAGAGAGAAAGACAACTTGACCCATCATGCTAATGTTCTCTTGTTGAAAGATTGATCCAATTATTACCATTCCCCAGCTCAGGCCCCATAACCCTGTATTTTCTTTTTTGTCTCTTCTCTTTTCTGTTGTTTTGCCTATCATTTGTATCCCTTGGTTAGAATCATAGAAAGTTTGCTGCACAGGAACAGGCCACTTGACCCACTGTGTCTGACTGGTTAAAAAATGAGCCAGTGAGCCTGAAGCTAATTTGCAGCATTTGGTCCAAAGCCTTGCAGCTTAGAGATGCACACCAACTCTCTCTGTCTCTGGAAAGAATATTTCCATATTTACTCTATCAGAACCCTTCCCAATTCTGATTGTCTCATCCCTTAAAACTTCCATCCTCCGAAGAGAACAATTCCAGCTTCTCCAGTCACTGCACATAATTGTAGTACCTCATCCCTGAGAATTCTATACCATTTAAAAACTGCCACTCGGGCCATAAGCAGTGACACTACCTGTAGCCAGAAAATTGAAGTAAGTTTACATTATGCCACTAAAAACTCTTCACCCTACATTGAAACATACTCGATCTGCCCCACCATGAGGCCCAGAACTAAATCCAAGACTTATTTGTTCCTTGTTTGCAAGACGAGCACTGGTCATTAAAGTTCCTTGCACATTTCCAGATTTTTTTCTCTTTACTTATTGCATAGTTACTATCCCAATTCATAACAGGGTTGCATGAAGTCCACTATTACCAATCCTCTTTAATTCTTGTATCTTTCTATAATTTTCTTGCAAATCTCTTCTCTATGTGGTGTTAAAATATACACCCAGCAGTGTAATAACCCGTCTTTTTTTTCTGTCTTTGCATCAACTGCATCATCCCTTCAAGAGCTAAAATAACGTTCTTGATCAATAGTGTCAAATATCCTCCTTCATGAATACCCATGAGAAAAAGTAAGTAATCCATTAGTAGAATACTTACTCAGTCCAGGGTGATAATAGAAGAGGGAGGATATATTTACAGATAGCATGAAACAAGGGCCATTTTCACAGGAATAATGGAGGTTATGGCACAACTAATGGAAGTGTTCAACATTTTGAAAGGGTTGGAGAGATTAAGTAATGAAAGATTAGTTCCATTTATTGGTACATCAAGAAAAAAAAATCAAAAACTCAGGGTTTGCACTGGATGCATAATGGTGCAGATTTGAGGAAGTATTTTCACAAAGTGCCCATTGAAGATATCAGTGGTAGTGTTGAAAAGAAAATTAGATGAACATTTGAAAAAATAAAATTTTAAAAATGAGTAAGAGAGAGAATTCCAGTAGAGGAATTAGAAATATAGACATGGCTTCTTTTGGCCCTGATACTCCAAGATTATTATAGTATTCATTTAGTTATGTTCATAAGATATATTCCTGGCACTGACTTTAGTTTCCTGCTTTGCTGTCTGTGAGGATACTTCAAAGTGACTGTTTACCCTACTTTCTGACATCTCCTTGACTTAGTGATAAATTTAAACTGTTGTCGGGAAAAGGGACACCCATACCAAATAGATCACCTAAATCTTTGTGGGCATTTTTTTTTGAGGTAGCATTGCTTCACTGTTGGCCTCAAAATCTGAGCCATTATTTAGATTTGGGGTTCTTTGAAATGCCAAAAGCATGTCCAGGGTTGAAGGGGCTCCACCCAATTATACCTGGAAATTGCTACTGGGATGCCGTAATCACAGTAGAACACTGATCTGCATTTTTAAGTAACCTTAAGCACAAAAACAAGTGGTCATAACTCTTTTAGAGTTGATAGTTGTATGGATGACTTAAATTGTGTTTGCCTCAGATGGCACTGTGTGGATTATTTTGATCAGATTTCCAAAATTGTTCAACCATTCACCCCATTGTGCATACGCTTTGAACAAACTGTTCACTTAGCCCTGCTCTGCTGTTTCTGCATTACATGGAATTTCTTTGTCCTTCACGTGTGCAAGCAAAAACTTCCTGAAAGTTAATACTGAATCTGCATTTACCCTACTTTCATCAATTGAATTCCATATTTAACAATGCACTCCAGTTCCTTTGCCAATTTCCTTAAATCTGTGTCCTCTGGTTACTGACCCACATGCAACAGGAAGAATGTCTCCTTGTTTAAACCCCTCGTGACATTGTTATGGATTAATGACACTGCAAGGTTACCTCCGATGGTGCAAATCATTTACCCGATGTGACTATCCCTGATCATCAGAAGCAAGTGTGTTGTCTAACGAGGCAAAGGGTTAACACAGTCAAATAACCCAGTGACTATTATTGAGGTTAAATGAAAACCTTTTGACCTTATTATTTACCCAGGACATTATAATAACCTGTTTCATTTACTTAAAAAAGTGAGTGGATGAAAGCTTATTTTCCGGATTTAAGTGCAATCATGTTTTAAAACAAATATTGCTGTTGACATATATAATGGGACTGGATTTCTCATTCGTCATTCTGCAATAATGTACTGTGACTGCTGGAAGGCCCATTGAGAACCAACCCCATTAGAAAGTGACATGCAGCAAGTGAAAGCATCATGAAAAATAACTTCAACCCAATTAGTTTTTGACTGCCATCAAGTGAAATATTGCAGCCTCTATGCATGAGACTTTTAATGAGTAAATTGCTCAAATGTTTTTGAAAGCTGTTAGTGCACAGTAAAAAATGCATCTGATACATGGCTAGCATCCCGTGCATAGACATCCATTGAGAGCCATCTTATAAGTTAAGTGTCAAGGCAGAGTTTCCCAGGTACCACATGATTCATCTGCCAATTGTTGGAGTGAGCTCTGCCACAGTATTCAAAGACAAATGATTATAATTGATTCTCTTCTGACAGTGAACCAGTGTTCCATTAATATTCTTAGCGTGAAGTATCTCAGCTATTATCTTCAACCATTGCACAAATCCATAATTTTAGCAGCCATCTAGGTTTTATGGGGACAGTTAGCATTTCTGCTGCACCATCTGCATGTCAGCAAAGCAACTGCTTTTATTCCCCAGTAATTTTTTGGATCTTATCATTCTAAATACCCTCAGGAAAGTTTTTTTATTTATTCATGTCACAAGTAGGGCTTACATTAACACTGCAATGAAATTACTGTGAAAATCACCTAGTTGCCACACTCTGGCGCTGGGATACACTGGGGGAGAATTCAGCATAGCCAATGCACCTGACAGCACATCTTTCAGACTGTGGGAGGAAATCGGAACACCTGGAGAAAACCCAAGCAGACATGGGGAGAACATGCAGACTCTGCACAGGCAGCGATTCAAGCTGGGAATCGAACCTGGATCCCTGGCATTGAGAGACAGCAGAGCTAACCACCGCCACAAAGTGGTAGGCATGTGACAGATTGCTACCTATACATCACCATTCCAGTTTAACTGATTTAATTCGCTGTCCCTTGCTGCTGTTAACACATCAGAGCTTGCAGGGTTTGCTCAGAAGCAAACAAAGTTTTCCTGACCACACAATATGCAAGTCAGGGGCTTGCAGGCACTTTTTTTGTCTCTTCTGCAGCTAGGTTAAGCAGATGTAGGTGGAAGTAACATCTGCTGATTATGATAGCACCATTTTATAGCATGAAAAATTGATTGTTCAATAATCAAATTATCTGATCATTTTTAAGCACTAAATTCCCACCTCGTGCTATCACTGCACAACATTATGACAGCAGAATTCAGAGCAGAGCCTTGATTGAGTGCTTATAATGTGCTTAAAACAAGGGACTGTTTTTAAATGAGTAAGATAAATATGCTGCTGGTTGTAAATAGCTGGAAGCAGAGCCTTGAGCTTTTTTTAAATTTATTTACTGGACTAACTGGACTCAGAATCCCCACAGTGCAGAAGAAGGCAACTTGGCCCATTGAACCTCAACTTACTCTTGCTGACAAAGTATCTTGCCAGAGCCCTTTTCCCCCACCCTATCTCTGTAATCACATGGCTAATCCCCCTTACCTACACTTCTTGGAATAGTAGCAATTTAGCATGGCCAATCCACTTCAACAACTGTGGGAGGGGGGAACCTAGAGGAAATCCACACAGACATGGGCGAATGTGCAAATTCCACACAGACAGTTGCCAGGGACTGGAATTGAAACCAGGTCCCTGATGCTGTGAGGCAGCAGTACTAACCATGCCAAAATGCTGCCCCACTTATGTCATTATGCATTGCCCATCCCCAATTGTCCTTGGCCTGCCGGAAGGCAATTAGGAGTCAACTACAGTGTGGATTGGATCTGGAGTCACATGTTAGTAAAAGGGCATTAGAGAACGAGATGGATTTTTACAACAATTGACAATGGACAACACTGTGATCTATACACCAAATATGAGCATCATTTTATCAAATGCAAATTCCATGATCTCCCATAGTGCGATTCGGACCTGGATCTCCAGAGCATTTCCCTGGGTCTCTAGGTTACAAATCCAGTGACAATGCTACCAGTCTAGCACTCTCCCTGATTGTGGGGAGTTACGTTAAATGCTTGCATTCTCTGGAGTGATCAGGTTATTCAGGGAGGGAGTAGCACGCTTTAGGGATGAGATTGGCTGGTCAGGATTAAGAGAGTAAGGAGGGTAGTCCGGGTGAGAGATCATCTGAGTGCAGCTGACACACAGTGACTGCAAGAAAGGATTAGATTTTGAATTTGAGTGGCTCCACCAGTTTTTATGATCGAGTTGGGATGTCTGCGTTCAAAGATCAATTAAATTTGGGAAAAGGGACCAAGGGGAGATGGAGACAAATTGCACAGTAATGAATTTCTAGAGAGCAGTGGGAAACTGAGGAAAATAATCGATTATCAAAAGATATGTAAATAACAGTCTGGAAACTAAGCTACAGAGTGTTGAGTAGCAGTTTAAGATAACCTCTCAAGGCAGTCAAAAGATACAACTTTGTACTCAGCTTCCTCGAGACAATGTGGACACAATGCAGACTGGTATAGGGTTCCCAGGGGGACCAGCACTGTGGGTCATCAATTATACAGCCTTCCTCATTGATATTATTGAAGAACACTGCATAGTCTGTACAGGTACCACCTACCTTCCTGCATCAAGATGTGTCTGTGCAGAGAATGAACTTTCCTCCCAGATCACCATTTGCACAAAAACACTTGAAATAGCTAGCCATTTGAATGGACAGTGGATAGCACAGTAAAGTGGAAATTTAGTACTTATAAAGTTGGGAATGATTTTGTATATACTTGGGCATAAATTTTAACCTGGAAGGTGGAAGCAGTGGGTGAGGAACCTGATGATCAGGATTGCCGGAATGCTATAGAGATATATGTGTTTGAATTCAGTTGCCAATCGGTTCCTTCCTGAAAGTTAGTCTGATTGGCAGATACATTAAAGGGGGAGATTTACCACCCCCATTTTCCAAGGGAGCGGGGAGGTTGCAAGAGGTGAAACAAATCTGATAGGTGGAAGGGGGAGAATTGATTCGATGGGCTGAATGGCCTATAGGGATTCTATTTATTTGAAACAAATGACATACTCCTTTGTGTATTTATTTTAGAATAATTGCTTAAAATTAGCACAATGCGTGAAGTATGAGCTTGAGTGTATGTACATAACAGTTGCATTTTCCAATCAGTAAAGTTTAATGCAATGCAGTTAATAATTTTGAAATATATTCACAGGATACAGGCATTGCCAACAAGCCTGGCATTTATTATCCATTCCTCATTGTCCTAGGTCATTGATGAGGCTGCTTCTTGAACCCTTCTTGAACCTAGATTCAAGAAACTACATTACAGCAACAATCTGTTCCCCTTCTAAAATCCAATCTCCTCAGGATTTAAAGTTTACATTCCGAGAAGATTAACATATTGCTGGTTAATGTGTTGCCATGGAATCCCTAGGCCTGCAATTTTAAGGGAGGTGTTAATCTATTTAAAATAAATCGCTTCCATTAAAATATTGCACAAAGGAATTTAATTAACAAAATTATGCTGTGTGGGGGATTAGTGTGCATACAAGTTTAAGTGCTCATATATTAATCTTCAGAAAGTATGATTTCCAGGTCTCCAAAACATGTGCATCTTTACAATAATGGCCAAAATTTCCTGAAATCTTTCACCACTGCAAAACATCAAGGAAACTCGGGCATAAAGAACTGTTCCCACTCAATGCCAAATTTCTTCAATTTCGACACAGATTCTGCAATACCTCATAAATCTCTTTGTGTTCACTGACATTGCATCCGCTATTCCTCCACCTACCCCAAGCAAAGGACCAAATTGAGAGGCTTTTCTTGTACTGACATCAGTTCTAACATTGTTTTCTGCAAACATTTTAGGTGAGTTTTATAATTTTTCCTTATGGAGACCTATTTCTTTCTGGATTTTTAATGCAACTTTACAGCATCAGAATAAGGTGCAGTAAAAATTGAAATGGCAGTTTAAGAATACTGTGCCTGGCATACGTAAAGGGTGGTTTGATGATTCAAACTTTAATTTCCATACACAAGGAAGAATTTTTAAAAAGATGTGCTGTTAGCTCTGCATTTTCCTTAGATTCTCATTGATTTCTCCTCGATTTTTGGCAATATTTTTAACTTTGCAGCCATTGAAATACTTGGAAATTGTTATACAATTGATGAAATGCTAGGATAATGTATTTTTAATGAATGGAGAATGCCAAAAGTATTTTTCAACAAAGGCAGTCTACTCACCATTTTTCCAGATTGCAAATGCTGAATTTTACAAAGAATATATGGTGGCGTCACCTGTTTTTGACAAAAAAAAGTGTTTCCTGCTGGTATTAACTCTGAATAGTTGGACCCATGATTGGGTGATCAATGATTCACAGATTAGGAAATAGCAGCTGACAAAGAGATTTGGCTTGGTTCCGATCACTGGTTGGTAAAGGCCGTAGTGGTAGGCTGACAAACTAAGCAATATGTTACAAGATGGCCTCAATGTTCAGTCCCACTCACCATTGTAGTTTCTGCTATTGAACCAAAGCTGTTGATAAATATGTTGCATGTAACATTAACAGGAGGACCTGCAATTTGAACGATAAAACAAAAAGAAAAAAAAATTGACAAGCTGCTACCGTACAAGACATCAAGTTATTTGACCGTGGCCATCAGCACTTACCATTGTGGTCTCTGTGACAGAGCCGAAACTGTTGATAAAAATATTGCATGTAACGTTTACTGGAGGACCTGTGAAATGCAAGGACAATGTTGCAATACAAGTTGGAGCAGTGAAAGTACATATGGGAGATGCCATGATGACATTCTTTGATAAGTGAGGGAACAGAAGAAAACATTCCAAACAAACACGTAGTAGAAATTTGTCTTTGGTGCAGGTGCAAAACAGGCAATATAAAATAAGTAGCTGATTACATTAACTTCAATGGAACGGAACATCAGGCAGGGTGTATAATGGACAATCGTTACAGTATCGCTCGTTTAGCACCACTAGCCAAGACATATTTCTACCCATGCACGTGGTGCATTCTTTCCTTGCTTCTCACCATATTGTTCCATTATCCATTGTTTTCCTTTCCATCACAATAAACCCCCACCCCTTTCTTTCTCAAGGTATTTAATCATTTGGAGGCATAATTCTACGGGTGCTGTCCACACTGTTGTACTTTTACCCATCTCCATCTGTGAAATGGAAGAGTAAGCATTGCCAGGGAATGGAGTGTTCTATGTTCTATGTTCTATGAGTATAGCAGCAGGACCCAATTCTTTGCTCAGGGAGGCAAGAGGGAATTCTGGCTGGCTTTCCATCCAATTGCTGACAAGTCAAGAGCATTGAAATTTGAGGTTAGGTGTCCTGATGACAATCATACCCCACTGGCCTGAGATACAAACAACTTTGCTTAGCCAACTGACCTGAGATCTTCTTGACCTGTATAATGTGGTGTTACGTCAGGCAAAGCTTTTATTAATTAGCTCAAAAGAGGACCAATCTTTTTCATGAAAATAATTTGCCCTGTTGGTGATGTCAGATGTAAGTATCTCCAAACTTAATAATCAAATGAGGCCACATCAGGCAGAGGACAGAACAAGATAAGACATTAACATAAACCAGTATGAGAGGAAAAATAAGAAATTGGAACAGTTAATAATCTAAGCTTTGTAGAAGCCTCCAGCAAGTTGTGTGCTGGAATATGGACCACATAACTAATAACTACAACTCTTAAGTCCCCTATTCCAGAACGCATGCTATTTTAAACTACAGTACACCTATCAGCAAAGCTTCAGTCTCCTATTTAAGAAACATCCATCAAATGGTCTTTCTTTACTGCATGAGTATTTGGTACATTAATGGCTGGATAATTAGTCTATGAAACATGCATAAGCTTCTTACATTTTAATAATGAATATTATCCACTGTACTCAACATGATGTGAGGAAGTGTGATGAATTATTCAAATATTGTAATATTGCAATTTTACTCCAAAATGTCTATGAATAGAGTGAAAAGCACAAAATGTAGATACAATGTTGGAACTTAGGAAGAAAAAGCAATACTTCCTGCAGTCATCTCTAATCTCATTTATTACATACTATGGAAACAATTTTTGTATTTTTAAAAAGAACTGTTCATAAAGAACAGGCTGTACTCTCTACAGTAAAATAGTTCCTTTTTGGCCAATGCCAATCATCTATAGTGGATACATTTTGTCCAGTGTATGAATTTGCCAATTATGGAGCTGACTATATTGCATTGTAAAAATATGTTTATTAGATAAATATCAAAATTCAATCTTCACTTTGTTTCACAGAATTTTGAAATTTTTTTCTTCAATCTGATTTAAAAAAAGATCTTCGTTAGTATTGCCACAAGAGAGTTAAGCTGAGAGCCAAAAGATTAGCAGTTCTATGGATTTGTGACTGTTCTGAGACTTGTTCCCATCATAAAGCATCTGACAGCAAATTAAGGAATCTAAAGGCCCATGTTGAAGACCAGTCAGTTGTGGAACTGAACAGAGAAAGTTACAGACAGCCAGTAGTGCTAATTTTATAAAAAGATGGGCACGTTTTTGAAGTAGAAGTTTTTGTTCAAACATTTATTTTGAATGTGGCGTAAAAGGAGTGCCACTCCATAAGAATATGGTGAATAGTTCAAATGTATTTAACACAAATACAATACAACCAAAAGAGGTCAGTAACAATTTATCAGCTGTGCTATTTTTATTTATTTGATGGACTGTAAAGAATCAATTAACTTTGTTTATCTTCTTGAGGGCTGTGTTACAGGAACAAAAATAATGCCCTTGGGCATCAGTGATAACACTCGACTAAGTAAGTCAGCAGCATATGGGGCACTTTAACATCATCAATGTTACCCTGGACATTTTATCTCCACTGTCTTCCTGCCTTACAAGCTGATCCTATTTCTTTCAGCGACTTTATAATATTTTCGCTGTTTGAAGAAAAATGTGAGTTAAAAGGAAAAGTAAATTTATAAAAGTAGTCAATGTGAAGAAGTGTGAAGTGATGTAACTTCGGAGGGACAACATAGTAAAACAATACAAAATAACGGGTAAAAGTTTTAGGGGAGGGTGCAGGAAAACAGGAACCTAGAAATATATGTGCATAGATCACTGAAGATGATAGGGCAGATGGAAAGCAGTTAAACATGTACATTGAAAAGCTCCAACTTCATCTGTGGCTGGAATTCTCCGATGGTGCTGCAGTGAAAGGAATTTTGACTGAAAACTAAATTCTCCAGTGTCACTGGAGTGAGACAGAAGAGTTCAGGGCATCCCGCCCATAGGTTTACTAATAGAGGCATAGTGTATAAGAGGTGGGAAGTTATGCTGACACCAGTTAGATCTCAGCTGGAATATTGTGTATAGTTCTGGGTGCCACTTTTGGAAAGATGTGAATATGTTGGAGTAAGTGCAAAGAGGTTTACAAGAATGGTTCTGAAGGTGTGCAACTTCAATTATGAGGATAGATTGGGGCTATTTTCCTTTGGGAGAGAAGGTGACAAAGAAGAGATTTGGTAAATATTCAAAATCATAAATGGATCGCACAGACCAGATTGGGAGAAACTGTTCCCACTCAAAAGGATCAAAAATGAGAGGGCACAAATTTAAAATTTGATTTGATTTATTGTCATGTGTATTAGTAAAGTATTGTTTCTTGCGTACTTACATATCTTTCATAGAGAAGGAAACGTGACAGTACAGAATATAGTGTTAGTCATAACTGGGCTGCAGAGAAAGATCAACTTAATGTGAGGTAAATCATTCAAAGGTGTGACATCAGGGAAGAAAAGCTGTTCTTGAATTGGTTGGTGCATGTTCTCAGACTTTTGTAACGTTTTTCCGAAGGAAGGTGGAAGAGAGAATGTCTTTAATTATGCCGGCTGCTTTGCCGAGGCAGCGAGAAGTATAGACAGAGCCAATGGATGGGAAGCTAGTTTGCGTGATGAACTGGGCTACATTCACCACCTTTTGTAGCTCCTTGTGGTCTTGGACAGAGCAGAGCCATACCAAGCTGAGATACAATCTGAAAGAATGCTTTTTATGGTGCATCTGTAAAAGTTGCTGAGAGTTGTAGTTGACATGCCAACTTTTCTTAGTCTTCTGAGAAAGTAGTGTCGGTAGGCTTTAACCATAGAGTCGGCATGAGGGAACAAGGTTTTTGGTGATCTGGACACATAAAAACCTGAAGCCATCAATCCTTTCTACTTCATCCCCATTACTATTGACAGGGCATGTTTTCTGAAGTTGATAATTTCTTCATTTTATTGACATTGAGGGAGAGACTATTGTTGCTGCACCAGTTCACCAGATTCTCTATCTTATTTCTGTATTCTGTCTCCTCATTGTTTGAGATCCAATCCACTACTGGGATATGGTCAGCAAACTTGAAAATCGAATTAGAGGGGAATTTGACCGCACAGTCATAGGTGTATAAGGAATATAGTAAGGGGACTGAAAACAGTTTGTGGGGTGCCGTGTCATGGAGGAGGCCTAACTTTACTGATTGTGGTCTGAGAATTAGGAAGTTCAAGAGATGCTAAGGCCCAGGCCATGGAGTCTGGAGATGAGTTTTGTGGGAATAATAGTGTTGAATGCTGAGCTGTAGTCAATATCTAGGGGTTCCAGGACTGAGTGCAGGACCAGGGAAATGGTGTCTGCTGTGGACCTGCTGCAGCATAAAGCAAACTGCAGTGAATCCAGGTAGTCCATGAAGCTGGAATTGATTCATGCCATGACTAACCTTTCAAAGCATTTCACAATGATGAATGTCAGAACTATTGGCCGATAGTCATTAAGGCTCGCTGCTTGGTTTTTCTTAGGTACTGGGATGATGGTCGGCTTCTTGAAGCAGATAGGAACCTCAGATTGTTTGTAAAGAGAGATTGAAGATGTCTGTGAATAATCCTGCCTGCTGATCCACGCAGGATCAGTTGAAAAAGTAAATGAAGTGAGAAAAAAAACTTTTCCACATAGCAAGTGGTTGGGGTTTGGAATGCATTGCCTGGAAGTATGGTGGTGGCAGGTTCAATTGAGGCACTCTCGATGGTATGGGATGATTTGAATAGAAACATTGAGTTGAATATGAGGAAAAAGGCAGGGGAATGACACTAATTCATAATGCTAATTTGGAGAGAGAGTGCAGACATGATTGTAGAAGGAGGCTATTCAGCCACTGTAATAACTCTAGTGTAGAAAATTGATTTTAAATGCTACGTCAATGCACATAAGGACTATGTAAAATCTGTCAGTCTACGTTGAAAATATTATGAAAAAATTAATTCTAAAATATTAATACTTGAATTAAACTGCATCATTAATAAATCTAGCTTTGGATTGCCATAGAACCCTACAGGGTAGAAAGAGGCCCTTCAGCCCATTGAGTCTACACTGAACATAATCCCATCCAGTCTTACCCCGATATTCCTACATATTATACCCACTAATCCGTCTAACCTACGCATCCCTGGATACTAAGGGGCAATTTCTTAGCACGGCCAATCAACCTAATCTGCACATCTTTAGACTGTGGGAGGAAACCGGAGTACCTGGAGGAAACCCACGCAAAGATGAGGAGAATGTGCAAACTCCATACAGACAGCGACCTGAGCTAGGCTTTGAACCCAGGACCCTGGTGCTGTGAAGCAGCAGTGCTAATCACTGTGCTACTGTGCTGCAATTATTGGGTTATTAGCTGTACTATAATATCCGTTGGTTTTGTTTTTAAAACAAAACCTGATCCTTTGTTTGAAAACTTGTAGGAACCCTGAATGGAAAGGGACATAGTTTATTACAGAATAAAAAGTAAAACCACTACCATGGTGTTCACACAACAATCCCTGCCTGAACTACTGTTCTGCAGGCCCAGTCCCGGCTCTGCCAGAGAAAAGGCTCAGGTATCGAGTTCCAGTTGGGCAGGCCACTGCCTGTCACCAAGGGAACTCAACAGGAGATGAATGATTCCCCATGGACTTCATGAGGATTATAACATAAACAAAAGTTTATGTTGTGAATGCTTCTAATATGACTGCAAGTACTGGCTTGGAAGATCTATTAAATCCATAGGTGTAACAGTGTTAAAATAATCTTGTCATGAGTTAAATCATCAAACATCATTGATGCAGCTTCAAGTATATATAGAAATTCAGTTTTCCCCCACCAACAGGTCTGAATATCTTATCACGACCCAGTATCATCACTTACCGATTATCTAAAATACCTAAAACAGAAATATACATTTAAAAAATAATCACATGAATAATTCTGCTCAATATAAAATAATGATTACAGCAATTTTTAGGGCTAATTAAGAAGCTTCCTCAGTCATTTGTTCTTACCACTGAGTATGAAGTATTTTCTATTCCCTATTTCGATAATCTCCAGAAGAAAAAAAGTTTTAAATAAATCAAGAGAAAAGTCCATTCGGCCCATAAGTCCAATCCTACAACATTCGTGTGCAATTGACCAGATCATATACTCTTACCCCATTTATTAAAGATTGGTTGACATATGTTCCTTGTTGCTTAATTCAGCTCTTTTCAATCATTATTTTGGCTTTGACATTTTTAGTGCATTATTACAATTAACAATAACAATCCGCGCCTTTTGTACAAATTAACATATGAAACAGCAGCAGAATTAGGCCATTTGGCCCCTTGAACCTGCTCTGCTAATTAATAGGATCATGGCTGATCAGTTTGTTTTGAATTTCATATTCCCATTTACCCCCACTAAACTTTAATTCTTTTGCCTAACAAGGATCTACGTACCTCATCTTACAAATATTCAGTAACCCCGTCTCCGCCACCTTCTGAGCAGAGAGTTCCAAAGTCACACAACCATCAGAAAATAATTCTCATCTGTGTCGTAAAAGGGAAATCCTCATTTCTAAACAGTGCCTCCACATTTTGGACTAATCCCCAGAGAGACCCATCCTTTCCACATTCACTTTGTCAAGACCATGGGCAACACGGTGGCACAGTAGCCAACATTGCTGCCTCATAGTGCCAGGGACCTGGGTAAGATTCCCGGCTTGGTCACTGTCTGTGTGGAGTTTGCACATTCTCCCCATGTCTGCATGGGTTTCCTCCAGGTGTTCCAGTTTCCTCTCACAATCCAAAGATGCGCAGGTAAGGTTGATTGGCCATGTCAGGGATTTAGCAGGGTAAATGCATAGGGTTACGGGGATAGGCCCTGGGTGGGATTGTGCAGGCTCGATGGGTTGAATGACCTCCTTCTGCACTATAGGATTCTATATTCAGGATCTTACATACTTCAATCAAATCACCCTTAACTCTTCTAAACCCCAGGCTATCCAACCTTTCATCATAAGACAACCCAATAGTTGTGAAACTCTTATGATTACAGACTAGTTACAAAGATTGTGAACTTTAGTTTCCATACTCTGCAACGAAGAAACAAAGTCTCACTTCAGGGAACTGAAGCAGTAGATTTTCCTTCAGGATCCCGCTGAATGCTTAACAGGTATGATATAACAGAGACATACGATTCCTCGGGGTGGTGGGGGGGGAGTGTCCACTCAAGTTTTCATAATCTATTGGAGGCCTTCTTCCTGAAAGGACTTGATCTGAGATTAGGAGGCAAAGAAGGAGAATCAAGATGAGAATTGAATTCAGAAACAGGTTTCACTGCTTAGTCTTTCCATTGTTGAATCATCTAATAGGAGACAGAAACAAATCCAGGCCTGCAAATTTCTGCATGATTTCTCTTCAGAAACTGAGTAATGCCAAGCATGAGGATTATTTTAAATCTCTTCTGGCCCACCTCGTATCATCATAAATCATGCCCTGTGCATTGTTTCATTTTTGAATCATAGAATATAGTGCAAGAGGCTGTTTGGTCCATCAAATCTGCACCAACAACAATCCCATACAGGCTCCACTCGTATTCCTACATATTTACACTGCTAATCCTCTTGACACCAAGGGGCAATTTAGCATAGCCAATCCACCTAACTCACACCTTTGGAGAGTGGCAGGAAACTGGAGCACCTGGTGGGATAGACGGTGTCCCAAGGTCAAAATTGAACCCAGGTCCCTGGCGCTGTGAGGCAGCAGTGCTAATCACTGTGCTGCCCATTTAACACAATAAATGTTAATAATTTCCATATATTTCCAATTAGATGGCTTAATAATTTACCATCAAGTTAAAATACAGCTGAACTAATAAGGTGCATTAAACCGATAAGTGATGTTATTACAGTCAATACATCAGGAATTAGGACTGCAACAAACTTGATGTTCATATTGTGCTATAATCTATTTTTTTTCTAGGTTGAAGTAACTCAACCATAAAATGCAATCCTAAATTAATTATTCAACAACTGAAGAGGGCGCTCAGTAAAGTACATACCTCTGTTAGGTTGTGTTAATTCAACAACGTTATTATCCAACTCCCCCTTAAGGCTTTTCCCTACATGATTGATGCTTTGTAACTACAAAGATTAAAAAAAGGAATGTTTTATTAAGAGTTTCCATTGCACTCAAGACGTTTCAACGAATCCATCTTCAACAACCTGCTCTGAAAACTCTGTTTATATTTTAACAGCCTTGATAAAGTCCATCAAATATCTCTAATAAGATAATCCACAGCAGTCTCAATCAATCAACAACATTTTAAACAAAACAATCCATAGCATTCTAAAATAAAAATTCAGTTTATCCTATCTCTAAGTTTTAGTGGAACATTTAAATTCCTAGATCTTCAGCACAAACTAATCACTTATTGCTTGGGCTATATTAAATTCCATTGAAATCTGCCCATGAGTTTTTTTGAGTTATTTTATTGATGGGCAAACAAACAGGGATGGAAACATGACCACCACCCACATTCAGTGGTAATGGATTGGAACAATTCTGTCATATTATACCTAGCCTTAGCTCAATGGGTAGCAGTCTCGGTTTTGAGATGAAAGATCATGGGTTCAAATTCTACTTCAGGCCTGGAGAATAATGGCCTGAATTTGGAACTATTCACGACTGCAAAACTGCCAATATCATTACTCCTCTGAAATGGAGTAGCCACCCAGAGTCTGTACATGTGCAGTTAAATGCTGAAATCTAAGCATCTCCGGAGATTTCTCTGCTGAAGTACCTCAGAGTGCAAATAATTAAAAATGATTGAATTGGCAAGACATTCTCTTGCTTAAGAACCCAACAAAAAAGTTATCCTTTGTTAATAACATAGGTTTTAATGGTGCACCAGATCATAACTATTGCAGAAGTTGAAGCTCACATCAGGCAGGGTAAATAGTCAATGGCAATCAGAGGAAAAACACTGGAGTTGAAATTAGCACAATAGTCAACTGGAGTTATTAGAGCTCCTCTAAAGACTGGCACCTCAAATAATGGACTACTTCTGCAGTACCACGTGATAGCATCATCATAGACTATGTCCTGGAGTGATGCTTGAACCCACAAGCCTCTGAATCAGGCAACTGACTTACTAGACGCAGTGCCTACAATCAAGCTGTTGTTGTTCACACATCTTTCAATTACTTCAGCATCTACTAACACACATCACAAGAATTTTTATGGTGCAAAAGGAGACCATTTGGCCCAGTGTTTGTCCCAGCTCTCCAAATGATCAACTCAAGTGCCATCTCTCTATCTTCTTCCTATAACTCTACACATTGACCTTTTTCAAACAATAGTCTAATTCCTTTTTGAATTCGTCAATTGACTTTGCCTCCACCACAGTCAGGCAGTGACTTCCACGCTCTATCCCAAAAAAAGTTTCCTCATGTCACTTTTTTGGTTCTTTTATTAATCATTTTATATCTGCACCTACTCATTTGCAATCCTTTAATGAATGGGAACAGTTTCCCCCCATCTCCTCTGTTCAGATCTCTCATGATTTTGAATATCTCTATCAAATCTCCTCTGTCTTCATTTTTCCAAAGAAAACACTTCTAACTTCTCTGATCTATCTTCATAACTGAAATTCCTCATCCTTGGAACCATTCTCATGAATCTTTCCAATGTCTTCACATATTTCCTAATACGCGATGCCCAGAACTAGAAACAAATATTCTAGATGAGGCTGAACTTAGTGTCTTATATAAATTCAACATAAGCTCTTTGCTCTTGTACTCTATATCCCTTTTGATGAAGTGTGGTATAGAACATAGAACATTACAGCACAGAACAGGCCCTTCGGCCTTCGATGTTGCGCCGACCAATATAAAAAGCAATGCCCCTCCAAACTAACCCATTCCCTTCTCTTCCATATACTTATCAACTAACCTCTTAAATGCCACCAAACTTGGCGCATCTACAACTGCTGCAGGCAGGGCATTCCACTCCCGAACCACCCTATGCTTTATGAATTGCTCTTTCAACCTGCCCCATCACCTTAAATGATTTTTTCACACATAGGTGCAAATCTTCTCTACTCCTGCACCCTCTTTACAGTTTTGCCTTTTATTTACCACTGTTTCTCTCCGTTCTTCCTACTGAAATGAAGCGCTTCACATTTCTTTGCATTGAATTTTAGCTGTCAACTATTAGCCCATTGCACCAACTTGTTTATATCCTATTGAAATTCTACATTAGTCTCCTCACAATTCACAATGCTTCCAAGTTTGGTATCACCCATAAAACTTTGAAATTGCACTGTATACCTGAAGGTAGAAGTCATCAATATATATCATGAAAAGCAAGGGTCCCAATACTGACCCCTGGGAAATGCCACAATAAATCTTCCTCCAGCCCAAAAAATATTATTAACCATCACTCTGTTTTCTGTCACTCAGCCAATTTTGAATCCATGCTTCTATTGTCCCTTTTATTCCATGAGTCGAAACATTTCTCAAGCCTATTGTGCAGAATTTTATCAAGCGCCTTTTGGAAGTCCATGTATATCTCTTCACTCCTCTCTGTCACCTCTTCAAAAAAAAACTCCAGCAAGTTAATTATAACACCAAAAGAGAAAATGCTTGAAAATCTCAGTAGGTTTGGCAGCATCTGTAAGGAGAGAAAAGATCTGACATTTTGAGTCCAGATAACACTTTGTCAAAGCTAAAAGGCAGAGAAAGTGGGAAATGTTGCAGGTGAGAAATGAAAAATGAGTCATAGCCACAAAAACCAGGGGAAAGGCTGCTAATGGCAGTCCATAGAGAGAATAAAAGGTGTGAATGGCCAAATGGCAGAGAAATCAGGGTCAGCTGTGACAGAAGAATAAGTCTGTCTAAGTCTCAGGATAATTGAAAAACTATCACATAATCCAAAGATGTGTGGGTTAGATTGATTGGCCTAATTAAGAAATTGCCCCTTAGTGACCAGGTTATAGGGACTAGTGAGTATAATATGTAGGGATATTGGGGTAGGGCCTGGGTAGGATTGTGTTCAGTGCAGACTCGATGGGCCAAAAGGCCTCTTTCTGCACCAGAGTTCTATGATTCTCTGAAATTTCCACACTGAGCTCCTTCTGTATCCTTATTTGGTCCCATCAACTTTAAGTACATTATTGCATTTTTTCTAAGCTCTGGGTAAAGATGAATATCATCTTCCTTCATAATGTCATAGGCAAAGCATTAATTTAGTACTGTAGCTGTGCCCTCACTCTTCATGATTAAATCCCTTTTTGGTACCGAATAGGCCCTACACCTCCATTTAACACCTTTTTACTATTTCAATGCTTATAAAAGGTTTCAGGATTCTCTTGTGTTAGCTGCCTTCTCATAGTCTCTCTTTACTTCTATTAATTGCTTCTTTACCTTGCCTTTGAACCATTGATATTCAGCTTGGTTTTTAATCTGACATCCGGCATAAATACACCTTTACTTTATCTTAAGCTCTATCTCATTTGTCATCTAAAGAGCTCTGGATTTGTTTGCCCCACCTTTCCCTTGCAATGGAATTGTGAGGGTGACAATTTGTTTAGCACTGCTGCCTCACAGAAGCAGGCACCTGGGATTCGATTCCCAGCTTAAGTCACTGTCTGTATGGAGTTTGCACAGTCTCATGTCTGAGTGCATTTTCTCCAGGTGCTCCAGTTTCTTCCCACAGTCCAAAGATGTGCGGGTTAGGTGGATTGGTCATACTAAATTGCCTGTTAGTGATAGGGGGGACCAGCTAGCATGGGCTTATGGGGATAGAGTCTCTGTGAGATAATGGTTGGTGCAATCCCGATGGGCTGAAAGATTCCTATAGTGCAGAAGGAAACCAATGATTTTATGAATGTACCTTGACTGTGCCAAAATCAACTCTTCTTTGAAGATGGCCTATTGTTCAGCTATTGTTTCTCCTGCCAACCTTTTAGTTTCAGTTTATTCAACACAGATCAGTTCTTATCCCACCGAAGTTGACTTCTCCCCCACTTAATTTTTGTACTCTGGACTGTTCTTTGTCCTTTTCCATAGTCAGCCCAAAACATACAATGAAACTTTCACTGTTTCCTAAACGTTCACCTATTGAGGCTTGATCCATTTGTTCCATATATCGAAGAACCTGGTCTAGCAGTATCTCCTTCCTTGTTGGATTATAAACACGTGGTTGAAGAATTTTTTCTGAACACCTCAGAACTCTTGTCCTTTACTCTACATTCCTAGCCTAGATTTGGATAATTAAAGTCCTCATTATAATTACTGTATAATTTTTGCATCCCTCTAATTTCTTTGTTTCTCAACATCCCCCTGCAAGGCTTTAGGCTTCACTGAGCAATGTAACCGCATCTTTTTTTTATTCCTTAGCTCTAGCCAAATTGATTCTTTCCTCAATCCCTCTGGAACATCCCCTTTATCCAGCACTGCAATGCTGTCCTTTGTCAATACTGCCAGCGCTCTCTCTATACTACTTTTCCTAAACTCCTTTATCCAGGAATATTTAACTCCCAAACCCTGCCCATTTTGAGCTAGGTGTTGGCTGTAGCCATATCATAATATTTCCACATGTCAATCTGCACCTATAACTCACCAATCTAATTTACCACACTCTGCGTTTGCATACATGCACAGTAACCTGAATTAGGTTCTATTTTTCATTTTATTCTGACCCCACCCATTATTCCCTGCTCTAGTGTTATCTATTTGTCCCAGTATTCTGTGCCCCTTAGTATTCTTCTGTAATATTATCTTCTGATTCCATGTATGCATCTGCTTCAAGTCATATCTCATCTAATGTCAATTTGAATACAATCATACTTCAAGAGTCCTTAATAATTCAGGGTGACCTAGTTTGAATGAAAGATTTTAGGTGAAGTCCTCTCCAGTAGCTTGAAAACACTTATTGTAACTATGGTGGGAGAGTGAGATGTATGCTGTTATGAGATCATGGGGACAATTGGGAATTGAAATTTAGACTAAAACAGCAAGACATCATGCAAACGCTACGTGGGAGCAAAAATTGCAGGAAACGTGGGCAGCAAACAAAAAAATAGCAGAGAAAAGCAGGGGGTAAGAGAGGGAAAAAGCAAATGAATTAAATGCAAGACATCCCAGTAGAAAAAACAAGAAAAGGGAATAAAGGAATCAAAAAGTGGATGAAATAAAATAGATGAAATGTAAAAGAAAAATGAAGCAGAAGAGAGGTGAAACAATTATCTAATTGAACTCTGCAGCCTATTTTTTTTGATTTATCACTAGTTTACATTAACACTGCAATGAATCCACTGTGAAAATCCTCCCATTGTCACACTCCGGTGCCTGTTCAGGTACACTGAAGGAGAATTTAGCATAGCCAATGCACCGAATTAGCACATGTTTTGGACAGTGAGGAGAAACCGGAGCACCTGGAAGAAATGCATACAGACACGGGAAGAATGTCTGTCTGTCTGTATGCAGTCTGCATGTTGTCCCTGTGTCTGTGTGTATTTGCTCCAGTTTCCTTCCACGGTCCAGAGGTGTCCAGGCCAGGTTAAATTGCCTCTTGATATCAGGAGGATTAGCTAGGGTAAATATGTGGATTAGAGGGGTGGCGTTGTGGTCAGTGCAAATGATGGGCTGAGTAGCTTCCTTCTTACTGTAAGATTCTATGACTGAATACAGCATATATTCTGAGATTAGCATTCACCTCTGACCCAGATATTATTGCTCCCACTGTTCTTTTGAGGTCATTCATAAAATGAGACACTGGGGAATGTCCAGGCATTAGGCCACACTAATGATTTCATCCTTGACACATGTAGAAAGAGCTGGTAACCTTCCAAAATTAAGTGACTTCAGAGGCTAACAGCAATTCAGATACCAAAAGTGCAACAAGGTTCAAAAGGAGAAAAAAAGCTTCATAACTTTAATGGTGCATTTGTTGGACTCTCAGGCTGACATTATCAGGTCACCTCTGCTTATGAGAGAGTAAAGTACTGGAGGATTCCTGCCACTCATGGAGCCATAGTCAAAATTCATGATGTGTGGGAGTTTGGAATACAAATCAAAGCAGCCTTAGTGTGCAGAATTTCTGCAGTTTCTCATTTCCTTTATAAATAAAATTGCCCCTCAATGTGGAGGCAACTGTGTGTAGTAAAACCAAAAATAAATTATTCACACAAAAGTGGTTTAATTTGGGCCGGGCCAGTTCTATAGCTGTCACATACAGACACACCATTAAAAATTGATGTTTCTTCTACAATCTAAAATTAACTGACATCCTTACCTGGTCTGACCAACATATGTCTCCAGCCTCACGGCAATGTTATTAACTCTTAAATACCCCTAGCAAACCACTCAGTTGTATCACCTGGATACAAAATCTAAAAAAGAAAAGAAACTGGATAGACCACCCAGCATCGGAAGTGAAAGTGGCAAAGCCATAACTGACCTTGCAAAGTCCACCTTGCTAGCATCTGGGGGCTGGTACCAAAATTGAGAGCTGTCCCACAGACGAGTCAAGCAACAGACTAACACTGTCTATAAAACCTGATTCTGTGTGTTACAATGTCCTAGACAACTTACAATCCCCATCACGAGACATGCCTTGTTCCACTGGTAGGACAGGCCCACTATACAAGATGGCACAGTGGTAGAGAGTTGGAAAGAGTTACCCTGGGAGTCCTGAACATAGACTCAAGGTAAGGCCACTTCCTATTAGTTACCATCTAGCCTCCTCGTTCAGCTGATGACTCAGTTCTCTTTCATGTTGAGCACCACTTGGAAGAAGCATTGAGGTTGGTGAGGATGCAGAATGTATTCTGGGCAGGAGTTTTCAATGTCCATTATCAAGAGAGGTTTAGTAACACCACTACTGACTGAGCTGATCAAGTCCTTAACTGGGATAGTGGCAGGTAATAAAGGAACCAACCAGAGGCAAAAACCTAATACCACATCCTTACCAATCTACTTATCACAGATAGAATCGTAGGCACCTACAGTGCAGGAATTTGGCCCATCGAGTCTGCATTGATTGCAATTCCACCCGGGCCCTATCCTGTAAACCCACGTATGGGTTTTCTCCGGGTGCTCCGGTTTCCTCCCACATCCCAAAGGTGTGCTCTTATGTTAATTGGCTAAACAAATTCTCCCTAAATTGTTTCAAATTTGGTTTTTAATCCATAGATCTATAAACATAGACAGGGATCACAGGTAGAGGTGGAAACATCGGGATGGCAGCGTGGGCTCGTTGGGCCGAAGGGCCTGTTTCCTGTGCTTCTTTGTTCTTTGTATTTAGTCAGCTTGTCCCCCTGACACTAAGGAACAATTTAACACGTCCAATCCACACACCTTTGGACTGTTATGGGAAACCCACATGCGGACACAGGGAGAGTGTACAAACTCCACACAGGCAGTGAACCAAACCGGGAATCGAACCCGGATCCTTGGCGCTGTGAAGGAGTAGTACTAACCACCGTGTCGCCCATGTCCATGATATTATAGGTAGGAGTAACCATACACTGTCCTTTTGGAGGCACAGTCCTATCTTCACACTGAAGATGGCCTCCATCACATTGTATGGCACTACTACTGTGCTAAATGGAATAAATTTTGAACAGATCTAGCAATTCAAAACTGTTTCAAGTTGCACTGTTTACCATCAACAGTAGCAGAGTTGTAATCAACCACAATTCAGCTCAATGAAAAGTGTAGGAGAGCATGCCATGAGCAGCAGCAGCAGGCATACCTGAAAATGAATACCAGCCTGATAAAGCTATAACACTGGACTCCTTGCTTACCAACAGAAGAGGCAACAAGGTGATAGAGAGAGCTAAATGATTCAACAATCAAATAGTCCTGTCATATGTAGCTGTGAATGGTGATGGACAATTAAACAATTAACTGGAGGAGGAGGCTCCACAAATAGCTCTATCCTCAGTGATGGGGAAGCCCAGCACTTCAGTGCAAAAGATAAGGCTATACCATTTGTAAGCATTTTTAGCCAGAAGTGTGGAGTGGATGATCCATCTCAGTCTCCTCTTGAGTTCCCCAACATCATAGCTGCCATTCTTCAGCCAATTCAATTCACTCTACTTGACAATAAAGAAATAACTGAAGGCACTAGATATTGCAAAGAATCTGATAATGTTCTGGCAATAATACTGAAAACTTGTGCTCCAGAACTTGCTGATCCCCTAGTCAAACTTTTCCATTGCAGCGATCCTGGTATCAACTTGGTAATGTGGAAAATTGTTCAAGTATATCCTATATACAAAAACCAAGACAAATCCAACCTGACCAATCATCATCCATCAGTCTACTCTTGATAGTCAGTAAAATAATGGATGGCCATCATTATTAATGTCATTGCCATTTGAAAGCAATGTCATTTTCTCAACAATAACCTGCTCATTTTGGGGTCACTTAGCTCATGATCTCATTACAACCTTAATCCAAACAAGGGGGGAAAGTTCCAGAGGTGAGGTGAAAGTGACAGGCACTTGAATTAAAGGCAACATTTGATCAAGTGCGATATCAAAAAGCCCAAGCGAAATTGGGTTAATGGGAATTCAGAGAAAATTCTCTGTTAGTTGGAGTAATACCTAGCATAAAGGATGATAATCATGATGATTGGAGGTCAATCATCTCAGCTCCTGGCTATCCCTGCAGCTGTTCCTCAGGCCCAACCATCTTCAGCTGCTTCATCAATGACCTTCCCCCTATCATAAGGTTAGAAGTGGTGATGTTTGCTGATGATTGTACAATATTCTGCACAATTCATAGCTCCTCAGATACTGAAGCTGCCCATATCCATACGCAGCAAGATCTGGACAATGTTCACGTTTGGACTGATAAGTAGCAAGTGACATTCACGCCACAGAAGTACAGGCAATAACCATCTCCAACAAGAGAAAATCTAATCATTGCACTATGACATTAATTGGCATTACCATTGCTGAGTCCCCTACTAACAACAGGCTAAGGATTACCATTGACCAGAAACTGAGCTGGACTAGCAAATTAAATACTGTGACAATGAGAGGTCAGATGCTGGAAAATTTTAGATGAAAAACTGACTTCCTGCTCCCCAAAAGCCTGTCCACCATCGACAAGGCACAAGTCAGGAGTGTAATGAATATTCTCCAATTGTCTGGATGAGTGCAGCTCCAACTCCCAAGAAGCTGAATACCATCCAGTATGAAGCAGCCTGCTTGATTGGAATCCCATTCACTACCTTTAACATTCATTTACACCAGCACACGGTAGCAGTATGTACCATCTAAAATATGCATTTCAGCAACTCACCAAGGTTCCTTCAATCACACTTTTCAAACCAACAATTTGAAAGGACAAAAGCAGCAGTTGCATGGAAGCATCACCAGCTGCAAATTCCCCTCCAAACTGCATACCATGCTGACTTGGAAATATATCACTATTCCTTCGCTGTCACTGAGTCACACTGAGTCAAAACCTTGGTACTCCCTCCTTAACAGCATTGTGGATTTAACTACTGCAGTGGTTCAAGAAGTCAGCTCACTCCCACCTTCTCAAAGGCAACTAGGAATGAGAATAAATGTTAGCCTAACCAATGATATCCATGGTCTGTAAAAGAAAAATCCCACAGCTCCTTATGTTTCTTGCAGTTATGAATTTTATTTTTTTTTAAATTTCTAGTGCTTTTCAACCGTTAATGGATAAATCAAATTACGTTGGTTGCCAAAATTACTTAATTCTGGACAGGCACTGTGACACAAGTTAACAGCGTAGCCTCACAGCGCCAAGTACCTGGGCTTTACTTTGTCTGGTTATACGTGACTCCAAACTCTCAGCAAGGTGGTGTCCTCTTACACTGCGACAGAAAAGTCAAATAAGAATAAAATCTTATTCTTATGGACGTCACAATGGCACAGTGGTTAGCACTGCTATCTCGAAGCACCAGGGACTTGGTTTTGATTCTTACCTCTGGTCACTGCCTGTGTGACATATTCTCTCCGTGTCTGCATGGGTTTCCTCCCACAGTCCAAAGATCTGTGGTTTAGATTCATTCGTTATACTAAATTGACCCTAGTTCCGCGCATTAACAGGGTAAATATGTGGGTTACAGGAATTGGACCTGGGTGGGATTGTAGTCAGTACAGACTTGATTGGCTGAATGACCTCCTTCTGCATTGTAAGGATTTTATGATAACTACTTTAGCCAAAGAGCAGTTAGAATATGGTCTTCACAACAAGGGATAGTTCAGGTGAATTGTAAAAATGTAGTTAAGAAGCAAAATAAACACAAGAGAGAGAAAGGGAACTTTATGCTGAGGGAGTTAAATGAAGTCAGAAGGAAGGAGTTTTTTTTGAAGTATAAACACCACTATAGCTTAGGTAACCCTATTATTTGTTGGCATGTTTTTGTATTACCCATGAAGCAAACTATTCTTCCACCATTACAGCACCAGTTTTCAGCAAATTCAAGTGCAATTGCCTTTCCTCATAGAATCCCAACAATGCAGGAGGTCATTCAGCCCAGTTAGGTCATTCACACCCAGGCCAACATCCCTATAATCACATGTATTTACATTGCTCATCCCCAAAACCAAGGAACAATTTAGCACGGTTAATCAACCTAACCTGCATGACTTGAGTGCAGGAGGAAACCCACATTGATACACAGAGATTGTGCAAACTCCACACAGACAGTGACTCGATGCTGGAATTGAACCCAGATTCCTGGTGTTGGGGCATCAGTGCTCACCACTATACCACCATCCCTGCTAACTGTAACTCTGACTCAGGCAAAAATAAACCAGGAATACATGGGATACATAGTATCCTGACTTACAATTGGCTAATTTCACCTGCTTTAGGCTTGTTCATTTCAAGCGTTAGAAGAGTCCAGGATTTGACGTTAACTATAGTGAGCAACTACCAGAGCTACTTCTCTAAAAGAATTGGACTCCATACTGCATTTTCCCCCAGTCATCTGTTTGAAATGAAGTCTTAGCTTCAATGAAGTTACTCATAACTTTTTCTTCCATTCCTCCCTACTTTCAATAACATGAAATGATCTATCACTTTTTTATCCCATAGCTTGCATCATAATTCAACCGTTAAAATCTGTGATCACATAACAAACCCTGAGGATGTTACAAATTCATAAGATGCCAGAAAGGCAGTATTTTCAACGTTCAGCCCTCCAATTTCAAGATCATGTAAAACCCCCGATCAATTAACATGGCTACTGAATACAGTCACACTTATCAAGATGGCCACAGGAAGTCACATGACAGACTGAAGCAAATCAGTGCAAACAAGCTGTGTAGCCTTACCATAGTATATAAGCAGAGTGTTGAGCTCAGCTAAAAGAGGTAGGCTTGTTGTATCAAAATTTACCATGTGTTCTTTGGGTAATGAAACTGGTTTGGAATTTAAGGTATCATTACCCTCATCTACAAGCAGAAGGGGAAAAGGGAAGAAGTTAGAAATTGGTGACCCATTTCACTATTGAACTTGGATTACAAAATTCTGGCCAAAGTCATTGCTAACTGGGTCAGTGATCCATCCTGATCAAACCTGTGCTGTACCCGGCAGGAAGATCTCTGATAGCCTCGCGCTACTCAGGGATACGATCGCCTACATACAGGACAGACAGGTGGGTAACTGCCTCATCAGCCTAGACCAGGAGAAGGCGTTTGACAGAATATCGCACAGCTACATGATGGATGTGCTCTCCAAAATGGGCTTTGGGGAAGGAATGAGCAATTGGATCCGGCTGCTCTACACAGGCATCGGTAGCACAGTTTCAGTCAATGGGTGGGAGTCAAAGTTTTCAAATCAGGTCTAGAGTCAGACTGAGCTGCCCCCTCTCCTCTGCCCTTTTTGTGTGTTGCATTGAACTCTTTGCTGAGGCCCTCAGAAGCGACCCAGGCATCAAAGGGGTAACGATCCCAGGCAGCGGAGGCACACAGGTCAAAGCCTCCCTGTACATGGATGACATGGCTATCTTCTGCTTGGACCCCTCGTCTGTTCGCAGGTTCCTCCAGGTCTGCGAGCAGTTCGAGCTGGCCTCGGGAGCCAAAGTCAATCAGGGCAAGAGTGAGGCCATGTTGTTTGGGAACTGGGCAGGCAAATCCTTTGTCCCCTTCACTGTCAGGGCAGATTACCTGAAGGTGCTAGAGATATGGTTTGGAGCGGCAGGGGCATGTACCAAAAACTGGGACGAGCGCATCGCGAAAGCCAGGCAGAAACTGGACTGGTGGGAGCAATGCTCCCTCTCTATGACGGGGGAAAAACCTGGTGATCCGGTGCGAGATGCTGTCCGTGTTGTTGTATGTGGTGCAGGTGTGGCCTATCCCCAGATCCTGCACTGCAGCAGTTACGCAGGCCATCTTCAAGTTTATCTGGAAATCAAAGATGAATCGCATCCAGAGGAAGACGATGCACAAATCTCCAGAGAACAGAGGGAAAAATGTTCCCAATGCTTCCGTCATCCTGATGGCCATCTTCGTGTATGGCTGCATCAAGCTGTGCGTAGATCTTCGATACACCAACAATAAATGCCACTACTTTTTGAGGTTCTACCTGTCCTGAGTGTTGCGAAGGATAGGTCTGGCCACACTGCCGTGGAACGCTCTGAGTAATTGGACCGTACCGCAGCACCTGTCCTTCGTGGAGAAATTTTTCCGCAAACACACCTTTGACCACATGGCGATTAAGCAGTGGTCAGCGCGTAACATCCTTGGGGCCCTGAGAGAAAAGGAGATGACGGACCCTGTCAGATGGTTCCCCGAGCAGACTGTCAGTGTCATCTGGCAGAACACCTCATCACCAGAACTTACAAACAAGCACCAAGATCTGGCTTAGCTGGTGGTGAGAAGGGCACTCCCTGTCAGGTCCTTTAAGCAAGCTCAAGGTCTCAACAGCACCACACACTGCCTTCAAAGTGTCTGGGGGCTGATGAGGTGGTCGCACACCTTCTTATGGAAAGTGCCTTTGCAAAGAAGGTCTGGAGTGAGATGCAGTGGTATTTGTGGAGGTTCGTCCCGAGCAGCTCGGTCACGTAGGTCTTTATGCTCTACGGGCTGTTTCTGGGCACGCACACCGACACGAATATCAACTGCTGCTGCAAGGTCATCAACTCAGTGAAGTATGCACTTTGGTGTGCCTGCAACTTGCTGATCTTCCAGTTGAAAGAACTGTCCTCGACAGAGTGTTGCAGACTGGCACATTCCTAGGTCCAGGACTATGTGCTGAGGGACGTGCTGAAGCTTGGGGCAGCTGTTGCAAAGGCACAATGCAGAATGGCCACATTATAAGACAGACCAAGGGTCTGGGAACTGCAGAATACCCTCGACCTGTGTAACTGTGTGCCAGTCTGAGCAACAACGGCACACAGTAATTTTTGAGGCATATAGTTTTAAGTATTGAAGTAGAAAAGCTATAAATTGTATAGAACTGTAAAATGTTTTATTCTGCACTGTTTGCAATTTGTACACTTGCAACATTTTAATTGAGATTTTTATGGATGTATTCTTATTGAAATAAAATAACTAATTTGTATACAACTGTAAAAATGTTTTATTCTGCAAGTTTGCAATTTATTGACATGTAGACTTGTGATGTTTTAATTGAGATTTTTATGAATGAAATATATTTTTGGAAAAAAAATCTGGTTTGGGATTTAATGGAGGGTTGGATGAGAATGGACTTAGTTCCTCCACGATGTGTGCCCTGGTGATATATTCCTTCTACCAGTGGTATGGCCTCAATTATGATGTGCAGCTCTTGCAGATCAATCTGGGGTGTATTCTGTCATTGTTGTGGGAGCTGCCTTGTCTTTTATCAGGACCTCCTCACTGTCTGGAATGCAGTTGCCTCGTGACCCATCAGAAGTAGCAGCTCTCATGTGAGAGCTGTTGCTCAGGAATCCACACCTCCAGCCTTACAACTTCAGGTGGCTGACGGAGAGGGAGGCTGTGGATGCCGGGGTGATCAGGATTGGGGACGTGTTGGATGGTGGATTTTGTGTGCTGGCTGAGCGTGCGGAGGCATCCGTCTGGTGCGTGGCCAAAGCTATCCAAGACCTTAGGATGGTCATGCTTGGCCCCAAAAGTGCACGCAGGCTTGAGGCGGCTTAGGTGTGGAGTGGGATCCAGTCTCAGCACTCCCGGGTGGAATTTTACATTGGCCCGAAGCCTAGACCCTCCTCCCTGGGTCAGGTATCCCACTGCATGAGCAGTCTCGCGGAAATGTCCTCCGATATTGGAATAGTTTAGGTTAGAGGGTCCACTGGCCGGCACAACATCGAGGGCCGAAGGGCCTGTACTACGCTGTAATGTTCTATGTTCTATGTACCCTTTTCCACTGTGCAGAGGTGTTTCCTGTATGGATTGCTGCTGCACACCTTCACTACTGTGTGCTCACCTGTTGCCCAGATACACCTTGGTGAGCCTTGTTGCTGCTGAGCGGCGGAGGTCCCTCCTATGGAGGGATCTCCCCCAATTACCTTGGGGACCTGGGGTGGAGGCTGCTGCGCGCAGCAGTGTTGTACAACTGTAGGTTTTTCCGGTTCACGGTCTCCCGAGACTGTCCTTTCGTGGAGTCCGTGGACCACGTCTACATTTCACGTTGTAGATTGTACACCTTTTTTGATTTTCTCAAACACCTTTTATTGATGTCTTGTTCGCACTTCAATCCCATACTCCTGATCTGCGGACACCTGGTGCGAAGAGGGGAGGGTCAGGATGCCAGCCTCCTCGTGAACCTGCTCCTGGTCCTGGTGAGATGTGCCATCAATAGGTCCAGGCAGCAGATGATTGACGGGATCATCCATCCCGACTGTCTACCCCTCTGCTGTGGCTACATTCATGGCCAGGTTTCCCTGGAAAGGGGGTATGCGGTGTCTGTGGGCACAGTTGATGCCTACTGGACACCACAGGGACTAAGGTGCGTTTTAGACCCCGACAATCACATTTTGATTTGATGCGTCTTGAGTTTCCTTTGTACTTTTGTTTTTGGGCTATTGCCCTTCCTTTTGGGGAGCTGCCCCTTTTACTTTGTCCGAATTTAATTTGTTTGTCTATTTGGTTTGACCTTAAAAGAGGTTGGAACCTCCACCTATACTGTTGCCTGACCCCTTTTGACATCATATTATGCAAATGGATATTTCAGAATTCTACAATACAGAAAGGGTGCTTTGGTCCATCAAGTCTGCACTGATGCGTGAAAGGCCCTGACATGCCCACTAATACCACTTGCCAGCACTTGGCGTATAGCCTTGAATGGTATGGCATACCAAGAACCTTTTATCCAGGTACTTTTTAAAGGACATGAGGCATCCTGCCTCCACTACCCCCCCAGGCAGTGCATTCCAGACCGTCACCACCCTCGATTCCTGATTTGGATTGCTGTATGTGCGGAATCTGCAGATTTCCCCATGTCTGCATGGATTTCCTCTAGGTGCTCTAGTTTCCTCCCACAGTTCAAGGATGTGCTGGTTAAGTACATTGGCCATGCTAAATTTTCTGTGTACCTGCACAGGTGCTGGAATGTGGCAACGAGGGGATTTTAACAGTAACTTCATTGCATTGTTAATGTAAGCCTAAATACCACAGGGATTCATGCTGGGCCCACTATTATTCATCATTTATCCAAACTGTACAGATGACTATGTGGGGTGATTGGTAAATTTACTGATCCTATGACACAAATTAATTAATAAACTTTACACCCCTCACTTTTCAGGATTAAATTTCATCTGCCACTTATCTGCCCATTTGACCATCTTTCTGTAACCAAGACACTCAACTTCACTTTTAATCACTGGCCAATCTTTGTGTCATAGGATCAGTAAGTTTACCAATCACCCCACGTAGTCATCTGGATCATTTGGATAAATGATGAATAATAGTGGGTCCAGCATGGATCCCTGTGGTATGCCACTGATCAAGTTCTCCAGACACTAAAGCAGCTATCTGTCACCAAATTCTATCCCCTACCCCTAAGCCAATTATGAATCTACTTTATCAGGTCATCCCATGTGCATTAGTCTTCCTAATAAGTTTCCATGTAGGACTATCAAAAGTTTTGCTGAAATCCATGTAAACTACATCAACCCTATTACCTTCATCTTCATATTTGAACATTACGTGTTCAAAAAATTTCAATCAATTTTTTTTAGGTATGACCTCCCTTTGACAAAACCATGCTGACGATCCCCGATCAAACCTTACCTCTCCCAATGGATTCTCTCCTTCAGAATCTTCTGTCCCAATCATAGACATGAGACTTACTGGTCTATAGTTGCTTGGCTAGTCTCTACAACCTTTCTTAAATAGTGGGATCACATTAGCTGTTCTCTAGTTCTCTGGCACCTCACCAGTGACCAGGGGGGAGGAATTAAAAATTTGGGTCAGACCCCCTGCAATTTCTTCCCTAGCCTCCCACAATAGCCTAGGACACAATTCATTTACATGTGGAGATTTGTCCACCTTTAAGCCTATCAATCCCTATGATAATTTTCTCTAGAGCTTCACGATCTCTCTCTGAGTTCCATAACATCCTCCTCATTCTCACGGGTGAAGACAGATGTGAAATATTCATTTAACACCCCACCAATGTCCTCTGCCTCCACCCACAGATTTCCCCCTTGGTCCCTACCTACTTTTTCTCTAGTTATCCTCTTTCAGTTGATATGAACATAGGATTTTCCCTATTTTTACCAGCTTTCTCATGTCTCCTCTTTGCTCTCCTCATTGATTTCTTAAGCTCCATCTTGCACTTTCTAACTCCACTAATGCCTTCACAGACTTATTCCCCTACACTTGTTGACAGCCTCTCTTTTCCTTCCTATTGTACCTTGAATGTCTCTGGTCAACCATGGTTCTCTGGGTTTGTTACACCTTCCTATTACCCTAGAGAGAACATGTTGGCCTGTACTCTCCCCATTCCATCTTTGAAGATTTGTGCCATGAAGTGACTTTCTTTGAAGTCGCCTTATGACACAAATGTGAAATACATGAATCGTGAAGCTCATGTGGGCCTTGGTACCATCTTTGCCATTTGCACTGTCCATATTTATCATGAGTGGTTACCAAATAGTGTTAAGCATGTTGCTCAGAATTGATCGTACAGCTTATCTATTTAGGGTGTAATGGGAAATGAAAGTTTTGTCATCACAATATCCAGAAAGTCTGATCAGCCATTTTAAAAAAATATTAAATTTTAAATTTAACAATTAAAAAAATGTTGTTTGATGAATGGGCTTTATAATGAAGGCACATGAGATTTCTTGAATTATTCAGATATATTGTGGCATCCTTTCAAGTCCACCGAACTCCAGAGCGAGGTAAAAAATTCCCTGACCCAGAGATTGAGACTGGTCACAATTTTGTTTTAATGATAAATGACCTGGTGGTGATTTATCTCATTGCTAAGGAGCTTCCCACAAACAAACTGGCTATCCCATTTGTTTGTGGGAACACAAACTATGACAGTGATTGTTGTTTAAAATTATTTCATTGGCTTTGTAGTGTTTCAGAAAACCTGAGGTCATTATTCCAGGCTAATATTCATTCCTCAACTTTAACCTAACAACGGAGACTTAATGTGTGTAGAATGGTTGCTCTGCTTCCCACATGAAAACTGTGACTATACTTGAAAACGACTTCATTGTCTGTTAAGTACAATAGTCACAAAGGGCTATATGTCTATTTGCCTTTCGCTTTTCCCCATCACTGGGGAAAGGTGTCAGCATTTGTAAGTGCTCTCCTGCAAAAGTGACTCACCATTGAACCTTCCATGTTCCTGTGGATCTTCCATCAAAATTACGTTAGTTAATGTCAATGTTAGAAATGCAGTCCCTTTAAGACTAAATCAGGACGAGCTTCACAGTGATTTGAGAGCAAGTGATGCTCATTAAAGGCTCTATTCAAGAGCTGGGTTTTTTTCCCAGTGGGAGTGACTTCTGGATGGGGAGAATGGAAAGCAGTGTTTGTGCTGAATTGTTCTATTACAATAAAACATCAGAATCATCAGAAGGCTCCTGCTGCTTAATTCAATAAATGGATATTCACCTGTTCAACAATTAATTGGATGAACTGCCATGGAAATGAATGTTGCAATTGCCTACTGAGTGCAGAGAAAATGTTGATTTCCAATTGTGCACACTATGAGACATTGCAATAGTTTGCCAATATTGCCTAGGCCCTGGGGTCTCCTGCTTTCTCCCCATGTCCTATGATGTGAGATTAGGTATTTTTTTTTCACAGATACAGACAACCTGCTGGAAAACCCAAGAGACCCCCTGAGTACTAACTTGCTGTTTATGAAGAATAGTAAGAGCCACTAATGAAAAGCAGGGTACCTAACCCATCATATCTATGTCCCCTTCCAAACCACACGCTATCCAACCTTATATAAATATTGCCATTCATTTACTATTGTTAAGTAGGGATTCTGTATACTTTACCTCGCTTGTGATTACCTTCACAATACAGGTTACAATTGTTCAAGAGCATGCCTCACCACCATCTATTAAGAACAACTAAGTGGAGACAATAAATGTTCTGGCTTTGCTATCATCTACCTTCCAAAAAATAATTTTTAAAAAGATAAATTACCAGTCAAAGTGAGCACTTGTAATGACAATTTAGATAGAACTAGAAAAGCTTAGCATTGTGGAAAATAACACAAAAGACACTGTCAGGCATTTTGCGCACTATAAGTGTCTCTAATTGAGGGCATAACCAGTTGTTGAACTTCCAACCCTGAGTCAATTGCAGATACCTGATCAATTCTTTTCCTTGAAAAGACGCCAACTCTTTTTTTTCTATGTAGTGATGCTGTACAATGCATATGACACACACAATAACCTTGGTAATTGGCCACTTTTCTATAAACCTACAATGATGACTAAATCCCTCACTGCTAGTACACATCAAGGATATTGTTCAATACAATCTCTGATTTCAACAGAATGAAGCAGACATGTAAAATTGAAATCTATAGGTTACAGATAACGATAAGTAGTTTCCAGCCAATAATCTTGTTTTAGGGTTCAGATAATAGTTCCAATGATGTTATAAATATCATCTAGACTCTAACAAATGAGCAGCAACAATTTATACTTACAAAGCAGCTCCACCTTTCTGGTAAAAACTAAAGCAGGAAGTCCAGCAAAAAGAAATTAACAAAAAGATTGCTCTGCATTTTTTTAAATGAGAGAATGTATTGCTTCTTTCAGACGATTCCTACTGAAATCAAGTCTTTTGGGCACAGTGTGTTGCCACCATCCTCATTCTGTGGCTAGTTATTTGTCCAGTGAAGTAAAGCCCACTCAAGTTTAGGTCAATAACATTTCCTATTCAAACCATTCCAATTTCTGAAGGAGACTCTTAAACTAAAACTTTTTTGTTGCTACAAAGTGGCACCTATTTCACACATTATATGGAACTATAAGAATCATGTCATAAAGCTCTACTGCCAACATATGACCACACTGGATATAAGGTTTGTGGATTAGGTTCTATAGCCCTGATTTCTGTGCCCTTTACTATTGTTACAATCTTGGAAGAGACTGATAACTTTTAAAAAGGCATTTCAGCTTCCAGTTATTAACTAAAATAATTACAGCAAGATTTCACATTTTAAAAATTATAACATGACTAAAAACACTATTGACTAGATACTATTTTCTTTCTGTAGGCAATATATACATTAAACCACAGAAGGAATATTATGCTTTTATACTTCAAATCACATTCATGGTAGCTTCTGTCACCTACCATGCTCCACCTGCCACTCTACCTACTTATTTCACACACACTAATTTACCTACACAGTGAATGGCAGCTGTTGCCCTAAAAATGGTGCATAGCTTGGCTTCCCCGACAATCCTGCCTTACAAAGTAAGACTCCCAGATGGGTGCTCCATGTTTCTGAAGAGGCCTGACTAGCAAGTCCAGGTGTGAAATGCAAATCTCAAGCACTCTTTGAGAAAAATAGGAGCAGTGTGGCAATCTGACAGTGCTCAAATTTGGCCTGCCATCTTCTTAACTCATGAGATTAATAGACTAAGAAAGAAATGGATGAAGTGGAATCAAATTAAAAGAAGGCAGGAAAGAGATGGGATTAAGGGGGAGAGAAAACTCAAAGAAAATTTTTAAGATTTATATTTTAAATTTCTGAAAATTATCTCGGAATAATTCACTACCTGTGAATTGAGACTCCACAGTTTCAATTGGTTCCTCTCAAGCTATTAAAGTTGGGTTGCACTTTATGACTTTAAATTAGTTCATTGTTAAAGCCCTTACAATGTAAGTCACCAGCTCCAAATGACTGCAACAAAATTAATCATATTGAACATGCAACAGCAGCAATTTCATACACAACGGGGAAGGGTCACAGCAAGATGGGAATTTTTCCAGTTTTGTCAAGGTTTCTGTAGGAACTGGGAAAATCGTCTAGCAATTTGCAGTGAGTCAGGACACTTTTCCGCCACGCATTCCTGAGCTTCTTACATACTAATAATGGCAGGAGTCATAAATTCAAATTATTTTATCAGCAATTGTTGGGCAAATAATATAAGTTGTTGTGGGGAAGTTCTCTCACACAGTGTGGTGCATTATTCCACTGCTCTGTCAAGAAAGGTTTAAGAATTTTTTAGGGAGTCAGTTTGCATAAACAGAGGCACTATTTGACTTTTAATGTTTTTGAAAGTGTAAACATTGCAGTCAGATCCTTTAAAAATAATTATAATTGGCTCGCAGGACACACACACAGTAGGGATTTTGGCAAAACTGTACTATCAGGCCATTTAGTATAATACAACAACAATGTTAAACTGTTGATGATTCTGGATCTGTACTCGTTGGAGTTTAGAAGGACGAGGGGGGATCTTATTGAAACTTGCAGGATACTGCGAGGCTGGAAAGAGTGGACATACGTGGAGAGGATGTTTCCACTCGTAGGAAATACTAGAACCAGACAGCACAATCTCAGGCTAAAGGGACGATCCTTTAAAATAAAGTTGAGGGGGAATTTCGTCAGACAAAGAATAGTGAATCTATGGAATTCTTCGCTCCAGAAGGCTGTGGTGGTCAGGTCATTGAATGTATTTAAGACAGAGATAGTTAGTTAGGTTCTTGATTGATAAGGGGATCAGAGGTTACAAGGAAAAGACAGGAGAATGGGGATGAGAAAAGAATAAGCCATGATTGAATGGCAGAGCAGACTCAGTGGGTTTAGTGGCTTAATTTTACTCCTATGTCTTACAGTCTTATGGCTTTATAATGCTTACTTCTCTAAGAGCAACTTCTGATTTCTATCAAATATTAGCCCAGATTTTGTGGCAATAGTAGACGGAATTAAAAAAAGGATTAATCTCAAAAAAGGGATCAACCCATTAGTATGTGTTTATCTGAACAGTTGCTGAGTCTTACTGACCAGGGTGATCCTAGCTTTGATAACTATTTTTCAAGCAGTTAAACAGTAGAATTTCAAATTCTGCTTAAAAAGGAAAGGGAGTTAACACTCTCGAACTGCAAAGAGGAAGAAGAATGGAAACTGTGCAGAACAAAAAAAAGAGGCTTGGTTCTGATAGGTACTCAGAGAAAGAATAACCTGAGTTACATAGAACATAGAACATAGAACAATACAGCACAGAACAGGCCCTTCGGCCTTCGATGTTGTGCCGACCAAAATAAAAAGCAATGCCCCTCCTAACTAAACCATTCCCTTCTCATCCATATACTTATCAACTAACCTCTTAAACGCCACCAAACTTGGCGCATCTACAACAGCTGCAGGCAGGGCATTCCACTCCCTAATCACTCTTTGAGTAAAGAACCTACCTCTGATATCCGTCCTATAACTCATACCCCTTAATTTAAAGTTGTGTCCCCTCGTGCTAGCTTTTTCCATCCTAGGAAAAAGGCTATCACTGTCCACCCTATCCAAACCTCTAATTATCTTATATGTTTCAATAAGATCCCCCCTTAGCCGCCTCCTTTCTAACGAAAACAACCTCAAATCCTTCAACCTCTCTTCATAGGACCTGCCCTCCATACCAGGCAACATCCTAGTAAACCTCCTCTGTACCCTCTCCAATGCCTCCACATCTTTCTTATAATGTGGCGACCAGAACTGCACACAATACTCCAAGTGCGGCCGCACTAGAGTTTTGTACAGCTGCAACATGATGCTGCGGCTCCTAAATTCAATCCCCCTACCAATAAAAGCTAAGACTCCATAAGCCTTCTTAACAACTTTATCCACTTGACTGCCTACTTTCAGGGATCTATTGACACATACACCAAGATCCTTCTGTTCCTCAACACTATTAAGAGCCCTACCATTAGCCCTATACTCTACACATTTATTGTTCCTGCCAAAGTGCATTACCTCACACTTTTCCACATTAAACTCCATTTGCCACCTCTCGGCCCAGCTCTGCAACTTGTCCAAGTCACTCTGTAAACTAAAACACCCCTCTTCACTATCTACCACACCACCAACTTTAGTATCATCTGCAAATTTACTGATCCATCCCTCAATACCCTCATCCAGATCATTTATAAAAATTACAAACAGCAGGGGCCCCAAAACAGACCCCTAACAGTAGAAAGTTGACCTTTCTACTGTTGGAGTCTGTTTTCTTCCCACGCAGGAATTCACTACAGCCCAGATTGTGTTTTAAGAATGAAATAGGGCAGCACAGTGGCACAATGGTTAGCACTGATGCCTCACAGCGTCAGGAATCTGAGTTCAGTTCTGACCTCAGGTCACTGTCTGTGTGGAGCTTGCATGTTCTCTCTGTGTCTCTGTAGGTTTCCTCTGAGTGCTCCGGTTTTCTCCCACAGTCCAGAGATGTGTGACTGAGGTTGTTTGTTCATTCTAAATTACCCCTTAGTGTCAGAGGGATTAGTAGGGTAAATGCATGAGGTTATGGGGATAGAGCCCGGGTGGTCAATGCAGGCACAGCTGGCCAAATGGCCTCTTTCTGCGCAGCAGGGATTCTGTGATTCGATGAAACAGAGGCCATCAGTGCTTACTGTTATTAGGAAGTGAATCAGACAGCAACTTCCAGTATCTGCACTGCCACAGGTAAATATAGAAATCAGGAAGTTCCTCTTTCATTCACTTAGTTTCTCCACTACACATCCTGCCAAGTCACCAAAATACATAGAAGACCTAAAGCCATATTACTTGATCAAATGGATAACCCCTAACTATGCTAGAAAATGTTGGGCCTGTCCAATGTTCGAAAGAAGTAATATGATGGCTTTGATTTTTTTAAGTTCATTTTGACTCGAAGTTATTTAAGGCTTCACTGCCATGGAAACCAGGCAAGAGAAATCATTATCCTTGGATAAAGTTGGTTAGTTTGAACAAAAAGCCATAGCTGGGTGTGATAACAAGTGATACGAAGCTGTGTTAGACTTTCTGTTTAACTTTGATGAACTAAGATGCTTGCTTAAGTACAGGGTAGCAAGCTGGAAGGTATCGAAGTAGATAGGGAGGATGTGCTAGATATTCTCGAGGGTTTGAAGTTGGATAAGTCCCCTGGGCCGGACGGGATTTACCCTAGGATTCTCTGGAGGCAAGAGAGGAGATTGCAGAGCCTCTGGCTCTGATCTTCAGGTCCTCGTTGGTCACGGGTGTGGTTCCGGAGGACTGGAGGATAGCGAATGTGGTCCCATTGTTTAAGAAGGGGAAGAGAGACCTTCCTGGGAATTATAGGCCAGTGAGTCTTACTTCTGCTGTGGGCAAGGTATTGGAGAGAATTATTAGGGATAGGATTTATAGTTATTTAGAGAGAAATGAATTGATTGGGGATAGTCAGCATGGTTTTGTGAAGGGTAGGTCGTGCCTTACTAACCTCATTGAGTTTTTTTGAAAAAGTGACTAAGGAGGTGGATGGGGGTAAGGTGGTTGATGTGGTATATATGGACTTTAGTAAGGCGTTTGATAAGGTGGCCCATGAAGACTTCTGCAGAAAATGCAGATGTATGGGATAGAGGGTGATTTAGCTAATTGGGTTAGGAATTGGGTAGCAGATAGAAGACAGAGGGTGGTGGTTGATGGGAGATATTCATCTTGGAGTTCGGTGACAAGTGGCGTACCTCAGGGGTCTGTTTTGGGGCCCCTGCTGTGTGTAATTTTTATAAATGATCTGGATGAGGGTATTGAAGGATGGATTAGTAAATTTGCAGATGACACTAAAGTCGGTGGAGTTGTAGATAGTGAAGAGGGGTGTTATAGTTTGCAGAGGGACTTGGACAAGTTGCAGAGCTGGGCCGAGAGGTGGCAAATGGAGTTTAATGTGAAAAGTGTGAGGTAATGCACTATGGCAGGAATAATAAATGTGTAGAGTATAGGGCTAATGGTAGGATTCTTAGTAGTCTTGATGAACAGAGGGATCTTGGTGTGTATGTGCATAGATCCCTGAAAATAGGCAGTCAAGTCGAGAAGGTTGTTAAGAAGGCATATGGAGTCTTGGCTTTTATTGGTAGGTGGATTGAATTTCGGAGCCGCAACGTCATGTTGCAACTGTACAAAACTCTAGTGCGGCCGCACTTGGAGTATTGTGTGCAGTTCTGGTCCCCACCTTATAAGAAAGATGTGGAGGCATTGGAGAGGGTACAGAGGAGGTTTACCAGGATGTTGCCTGGTATGGAGGGCAGGTCTTATGAAGAGAGGCTGAGGGATTTGAGGTTGTTTTCGTTAGAAAGACGGCGGCTAAGAGGAGATCTTATTGAAACATATAAGATGATTAGAGTTTTAGATAGGGTGGACAGTGATAGCCTTTTTCCTAGGATGGAGAAAGCTAGCACGAGGGGACACAGCTTTAAATTAAGGGGTATGAGTTATAGGACGGATATCAGAGTAGGTTCTTTACTCAAAGAGTGATTAGGGAGTGGAATGCCCTGCCTGCAGCTGTTGTAGATGCGCCAATTTTGGTGGCGTTTAAGAGGTTAATTGATAAGTATATGGAAGAGAAGGGAATGGTTTAGTTTGGAGGGGCATTGCTTTTTATATTGGTCGGCACAACATCGAAGGCCGAAGGGCCTGTTCTGTGCTGTAATGTTCTATGTTCTATATATCCACTAATATGTGGGAATATCAGATGGAATCGCAGTGAACAGTAGTCTAGTTCTTCTGCTGTTGAGCGGGTAAGAACAATTGGGTTGAATGGCTCATGTGAATGATTGTTGGCAGGTCTCCTGGGTAGGTGTAGGCATAAATAATTTCTCAAGAGATGAATGAATCAGTATGGTGATGAAACATAGTAGAAGGATGGAATTAGTCTAAGAAATTCAGCTTGAAGATATTAAGAATTGCATGAGATAAGAATGATCAAAGATGACCACATGTCACTTTTAAAAGAGGATGTTTAACCCAACGTTTACAAAAAGGACTCAACACCCTATTTTGTATCTAAAGTAGTGTAAATCTTCATAGTACCTAAAGACTTTGCCAATAGTCCAATTGGACATTCAACATGCTATTGTTTGCCTGTGTTTACACAGAAGCCAGATGCCATGTAAAAGGCAGTATGCTGTTCCTGCTCTCTAATCATTGTAAATAACAGTGTAAAAGCAATTGTAAGTGCAAGGAAACTCATGACTCCAAGCCAATATTATTGGAACCAAACAATCAAGATCAAATTCCCTGCTTCCTACTTATTAATCAAAATATTTTATGACATAATGATCTCCATGGCCAAGACCGAAATAGTATGTTTCAAAATAGTTAACATGAGTAAAAGAAAGAAAATAATATGGCTTTTATAGTAAAACAGCAGCTGTATTAATGATGTTGCTAGTCACCGTGCAATTATAAATAGCTTTTTTAAATAGTGTGGCAACATGTTACTCTACTAAATGTCAATGGCGCAATTCATAGAATCATAGAATCCCCACAGTGCAGAAGGAGCCATTCGGCACATCAAGTCTACACCGACTCTCTAACAGATTTTCTTATGCAGGCCCTATCCCCTGCCTTATTCCTATAATAATTTATCATGGTTAATCCATCTAAACTATATTTCTTGGGACACCAAGGGCAATTTAGCATGGCCAATCTACTTTACCTACACACATTTTTGGACTGTGGGAGAAAACCAGAGTACTCGGAGAAATTAAGATATGCTGTGAGCTAACTATCTTGGTGTTCTAAATCCAGTAATGAGGCACAACATTGAAATAGTCATTTACCATAAACCCGAAACAAAACAAATTAATAATTAGGAAATGTAAGCACAATTGCAATTGGGTTCCCTGGATCTTGAAGTGGGGACCAGATATGGCTCTTGAAGAACCGCTTGTACACTCCCACAGTAATGAAACACTGCATGTAGTATTGCAATGTAGCCTCTACATTAATATCTTATTGATTTTCATTGTTAACAGGATTGTTAATATGTCATGTAGGAACAGCTCTTATCAATTCTTCAATGACAAATGACATTCTTTGTGATTAGGACAACAGCAAACTATCTCCTCTTATCCTTCTCAACCTGTTTGTAGCCTTTGATGTGGTTGATCATTATATCCTCCTCCAGTTTCAACCATACCAAGCTAGATGGCAGTGTCCTAATATGCACCAAACCCTCTTTATCCATCATCATTGTGCTTACAGGTCAACACTAGCTCCCAGTTAAGCAGCATCTCAATTTTAAAACTTGTTTTCAAGTAACCCTCCTTTCTCTGCAATCTCCTCTAGCAATGTTCCCATAACCCTACAAGATGTAGGAGTGACACGGCGGCATAGTGGTTGTCACTGCTGTGTCACAGGGTCAGGGACCCAGCTTTGATTCCCGTCTTGCGCCACTGTCCATGGAGTTTGCATGTTCTCCCCGTGTCTACATGGATTTCCTCCAGTGCTCTGGTTTCCTCCCACACTTCAAGGATGTGCAAGTTAAGTGGATTGGCCAAGCTGAATTGCCCCTTAATGTAGGGGGACTAGCTAGGTAAATGCATAGTGCTATGGAGATAGGGCCAGGGTGCAATTGAGGTTGGTGCAGACTTGATGGGCTGAATGGCCTTCTGCACTTTATGATTCTATGGTATTTGGATTCCCTAATTTTGGGTACTTCAGCATCCCAGATTTGAACTGCTCAACTATTCTTCAATTGCCAGGCGTCAAGCTCTGGAATTCCATCCTCTTTCCCTCTCTCCCTCACTTTCTTCCTTTAAGACACTCATAACATCTATCTCTTTGACCATGCTTTTACTCTTGTTTCTTAATATTGACATCATATTTTGTTTTAAATTGACTCTAAAGTATATTGGACATTTTATTATATTCAAAGCTCTATATAAATACAAGATGCTGATTGTAGTGTTGTTGAATGAAGAATAGACCTGAAAAAGGTTCTCTGGTATTACAAAAACATAGGAATAATAATAGATCATTCAGCTTGTTGAGCGTGACCCAACATTCAAACAGAACATAGCTGCTCTATATCTTCATGCAAAATACCTGCCAGGATTATTGTTAATTTATGTAGTTTTTTTTACCTCTATGTAGATAGTGATAATATCACCATTGAGGTAGACTAATAATAAGATATATTAAGTAAATGACTGCACAACAGTCATTACTGTGATATCTCTTCCATCATATTGCTTTGGTTGTTGTTTTTTGCTTCATATTTCACACTAGGAAGTCAAGGAGAGAGTTAGAATGAGGGGTGGGCGGTGTTGCTGCTATAATTTTAGTTATGGTTCTGAAGTCTCATTAGGTGGCTCAGGCTCTGTCAGCATGGGACAGGCAGCCCACGTTTTTCGATCAATGACATACGCACACAGCTTTAGCTAAAATGGAAACATGACAAATGTGAGGGATCTGAAATGAATGGAGATGTAGCAGCACAATGTTAGAAATGTGTATGAGGTTGGCCTAAGAAACAACTTCTAGTCTAGTTCTGCCTCAGAACTTCATTATACACCCAAAATGTTGTATATTTACTGCACTGAAGTAAATATTCCATGACATATTCTTACTGACAACTTCAATGGAAACAACTGCCGTTCAATGAGGCTTGTGCAAAGAAACACTGATTTATAAATGTTTCACAGCCACAGACTAGTTGAATGTGAGCAGAGTACCAAATATTTGCCCACAGGAAGAGAGGAAAACATAGAGCATTCAGCTCTCATGCATATCATCAAGCTCGGCTCAGCAGAAGGTTCACAGAGGATCTGAAGAAGGTTGTAAACTTCTTACTTTAGTTAAGCGCATTTACCAGAATTGCCATTGGCAAAATTTACCATAGAAACAGTGGAAAGAGGTGAAAGAAAGCATGTAAATGACAGAAAGAAAAGGCTTAATGTACAAAATGTTGGTATTAAAGGCAACATGTGTTGCAGTTTTAACATTTAATCCAGAAGGATTCAAAGGGTACAGTCATTATTATGATATCAGGTTACCTTTCTGATTTATATCTTAGCAAGACTGAATTCATCTCAGCAGTTTTTGATTAAAAATTCCACAGTAACCTTCAGGAGATAAATGACAGCAAAAGCACTATGTGATACTGTGACAGACAAAGTACACCTACAAATGTACTATAGTTAAATGAAAGATTACCAACCTAACTCAAGATTAGATATCTGTAATATCATACAAGCACAGTAAAATTAAAAATATGCTATTGAGTAGGTTCACTGAGTTATGGAAGCCCTATTCTGTGGTTTAATTTGTGGTCAATAGAAGCCTCCCATCATATATGTTGCTCAATTTCATATGATTTGGGTAATTAATCTGAAATGAATGGGGAAAATAAATGTATTGGCTTCTCATTCACCAAAGACCATTTGAGGAACTGCATTACATTGTTGTCACTGTTAAAATTTTTGTATGTGGTGCCCAATGTTTAAGTGTGTTACGGTGATCGTGATCAGTTTTGGGTCTCTCTGCTGATGAGTCATGAGGACATTGATGAAAAATGGCAGATGTTGATCTATCAGTCGACTCCTGTAGTCTAAAAATAATGTTGGTTTAACAGTAAAATACCAGTTGGCAACCCAAGTAGTGATTTGAGTACTTAGCTACCTGTATTTGTGCTTTATATTCCATGATTCAGTGATAGCCATCACACTTCCAGCAGTGTCTGTGTTTGCTGATGATATTCAGCTTGAGATTACTTCCTCCTTCATTTCTCCAGAATCACCATTACCCAGGATGAGTTGAAATTTTCTCCTATTAAATGGCAGCAAAGTTGAAACCACTCTGTTCTCATTGGGACAACACAGTGGCACAGTGTTTAGCACTGTTGCCTCACAGCGTCAGGGACTTGGATTCAATTCCCAGCTTGGGTCACTGCCTGTGCGATACTGGCACGTTCTCCCCATGTCTGCATGGGTTTCCTGTGGGTGCTCTGGTTTCTTCCCGTGGTCCAAAAGATGTGCTGGGGTAAGGTGCATTGGCCATGCTGAATCTTCCCTCAGTATACCCAAACTGGCACTGGAGTGTGATGACCTGGGGATTTTCACAGTAACTCCATTGCAGTGTTAATGTAAGCTGACTTGTGACAAATAAATAAACATAAACACACTGCTCTTGGCACAGTCCCCTCGCTGCCACTTCCAAATAAAGGTCAGAGCTTCAGCCTCCTTACAACTGAAGATCAGAGTTGCAGAACCCTGGGGTACTGTTCAACTCCAAGCTCAAATACCTCTACTATATCCAATCCATGATGAGGACTTCTTTCTCCCTGTGCCAAGAATCATCCACCTCTGCCTTTCTCGATCTCTTCTGCTTCCTAAATACTTGTGCTCATATTTTTCACTCAAATAAAGACACTGTTTCCATTCTTTCACTCCTCAAACATTCCACTGTTTCACTAAATTGGCTTTGACCTTCCTCCTCCTGCTCAAAACCTTTCATGCCTAGTCTATGCCACCTGAACCAAGAACTCACCACTGAGTTTCAGTCTCAACTCACTCTTTTTAAAAAATTAAATGCATTTTCTTGCCAGCCACACAACGAATAAAAGCTGACCAAAAACGCCAGAAACGAAAACTGTCAGCAGTCTTCAAAAAGTTGAGAATGCAAAAATTATTCTCATCATTGAGAATAGTTTGGAAATATGACAACTTAAGCTATATGCATGAAAAGCATTTATTTCTTTGTATTAGAGGGCAAAAGCACAGGAAATCATGAAGGGGAAATCCAAATGCTGAACTATTTTAATTCACAGTGAATTTCTCAAGGTTGATCTGGAATATGTTCCCTGAAAATTTTTACTTTTAGATCAAGCATTATGTAATCTGATTCATTATCAGCAATTCTGTACTTTGGAGTTACAATGATAATTGAATTTTCAACAGACCAAAGTATAATTTATCCAAAAATTGAGTCACAGTCATGCTGCATCCAACACTCAAAGCCCACTGGCCCAGTTCACTTCTACCACAGCAGGACCCAACTCAAAGAGAAACTATGCTTCAACCTTTCATAGTGGCTCTTCCCCTCAAGTTCACAAGTCTTCAACCTGACACTCTCCTTCCTTGTTGATGCCAGACACGTAGGTGCTCTGCTTTATCTCCTTGCACCAATTCAAGTTGGTACAGTTCACATTAGTTTCATTGGCTGGTAAAGTGGAGGCAGCCTGGTTTTCCATTTCATATTTGTGGTCTCAAGAGGGTTTGCCAGAGGATGAGATATCAGCACTAATTAAAGTTTCCCCTTTGATAAACATCTCAGTAAAGGATTCATTCTTTATGTCTCCCTTGTTTATTGAGTACCCTTGCAAAACAATTTCTCAGGCAACAGAGGGTGGACCATGAAAAATGATACAAGATATTGGACACTTGGCTCAGTTGGCAGCTGTACATCACCAAGGATACTGTCGGATCCAAGTGGAGAGGATCTCCAAGAGGATTGCACATATCGACACAGACATCAAGTTTCTACAGAGATGCAAGAAAGCAGACAGGATACCAAAGGGACTACAGATCACGAACCCACTCAAGTCAACGTATAACACGGACTACGCTGAGAGGCTTTGCCTTCGCACCTCTCTCACACTTCTCAATCACCTCATACACCAGCTCTATAGCAAACACCTCACCCTGGAAAGTAAAATGGAAAACATATTCTCAACTTGCGCTCAGGACACAGATCAGATGCGAAACTTTGCCAAGCAGATGAGACGAAGAAACCATTTACATGCACACCAAGAACAGGAAACTTGAAAAACTCGGCATCGCCACCAGCAACAACCAAACCTCCCTTGGCACCACAGTAGAAAACAACACTACCGCAGGGAGGTCCATTGTTAACTTGTCGGACTACACACTTCAATCAGAGGAAATCGAAGTTCTCAGCCAAGGGCTCAATTTCTGTCCCACCACCAAAATGGACCCCATCAGTCTTGCAGCGGACACAGAGGAATTCATCAGGCGAATGAGGCTGCGTGAGTTCTTCCACAAACCCCAAGAGGCCAATAGCGGACTCAATGAGACAGCTAATGAACCAGAACAGCCGACAGAGGGATCCGCAGTGCAGCAACTGAAGAGGAATGAATCCAATTGGACTCCTCCGGAAGGCCGCTGCCCCCGACTGGACATGTATGCCCAAGCCATCAGGAGGTGAGTGAACACCAGATTCATCAACCGCACTTACAAGACAGTCCCGAACATCACCCTAGCACAAAGCAAGGCCATCTGTGCTCTCAAGACAAACCGCAACATTGTCATCAAACCAGCAGACAAAGGAGGCGCCACAGTCATACTGAACAGAACGGACTACTGTGAAGAAGTGTACCGACAACTAAACAATGTGAAACGCTATAGACAGTTACCAGCAGATCCAACCAAAGAACACACTCGTCAACTCAACACTCTGATCAAAACCTTTGATCCGGACCTTCAGAACACCCTCCGGGCTCTCATTCCACGTACTCCCCGCATTGGAGATCTCTACTGCCTCCCAAAGATACACAAGGCAAACATACCCGGCCGTCCCATCGTATCGGGCAATGGGACCCTGTGTGAGAACCTCTCCGGCTATATCGAGGGCATCCTGAAACCCATTGTACAAAGAATCCCCAGCTTTTGTCTTGACACTACGGACTTCCTACAGAAACTCAGCACACATGGAGCAGTTGAACCAGGGACACTCCTTGTCACAATGGATGTCTCGGCGCTCTAACCAACATCCCCCATGACGATGGTATTGCTGCAACTGCCTCAGTACTCAATGCCAACAACTGCCAGTTTCCGGATGCAATTTTACAACTCATCCGCTTCATCTTGGACCACAATGTCTTCACCTTCAACAATCAGCTTTTCATCCAGACATATGGAACAGCCATGGGGACCAAATTTGCACCTCAGTATGCCAACATCTTCATGCACAGGTTCGAACAAGACTTCTTCACCACACGAGATCTTCAACCAAGGTTATATACTAGATACATTGATGACATCTTTTTCCTTTGGACTCATGGTGAACAATCATTGAAACAACTGTATGATGATATCAACAAGTTCCATCCCACCATCAGACTCACCATGGACTATTCTCCAGAATCAGTTGCATTCTTGGACACACGCACCTCCATCAAGGACTTCTTGCTTTCAGACAACTGCACAACCTCAAACAGATCATTGTTCGCAGCAAACTACCCAACCTTCAGGAGAACAGTGACCACAATACCACACAACCCTGCCACAGCAACCTCTGTAAGACATGCCAGATCATAGACATGGACGACATCATCAAACGTGAGGATACCATTCACCAGGTACACGGTACATACTCTTGCAACTCGGCCAACGTTGTCTACCTAATACGTTGCAAGAAAGGATGTCCCGAAGCATGGTATATTGGGGAGACCATGCAGACACTACGACAGCGGATGAATGAGCATCGCTCAACAATCACCAGGCAAAACAGTTCCCTTCCTGTGGGCGAACACTTCAGCAGTCATGGGCATTCGGCCTCCGACCTGCGGGTAAATGTTCTTCAAGGGGGCTTTCGTGATACACGACAGCGCAGAGTCGCTGAGCAGAGACTGATAGCCAAGTTCCGCACACATGAGGACGGTCTTAACAGGGATCTTGGCTTCATGACACACTATCTGTAACCACCGTAACTTGCCTGGGTTAGCAAAAAACCTCACTTACTGTGCTGTCTGGAGACAATACACAATTCTCTAACTAATGCTCAGGATTCCCTTCACACACATTGTTAGCCACTTTAACACTTGAATAGCAGGTTAGATGTAAGGATTCGCATTCTAATCAGCAATCTGTGACTGTCTGTATTGACATGTGTGCTATTGTAGACCAGAACACTGCATTTGCCTGACAAAGACACAGAGTGTCGAAAGCTCGCAAATTTACTATCAAATAAATCGGTTGGATTTAAAATTGGTGTTGCTGGATTCTTACTGAGTTCTTATCACCAAGGAATACATTTTCCAGTCTTGGCGATTAATTTCAGCAGAGTCAATACTGCCAAATATTGGAGAAATCACTATGAATTCCTTTCTGCATAGCTCCAGTGTGCCAGGCCAAACTAGTCAAAGAATAGCACCATTACGTTAATGTGGGTTTCACATTTGCCCAGGCAATGCTTTGGTCAAGCATTTGGAAGAAAGTAAATCACTGCCTTATAGAAGAACGTTGGAATTGGATTTTGAAGAATTCTGTGCCCATTTCCAATCATACATTTCTATCATTTGGGGAAAATTATGAAACAAATGCTTCCCAAAGCCATTGACCAAGTACAGAACATACTGATGTCTTCTCCAAACTCCCAACTCAGACACATTTGTTGACTTGTGTTCTCACATACCATAAAATTCAAAGACATAGCTACAAAATGGTGGTTTCTTAGATCTGTCATGCATATACAGCACAGGCCTGATGCGAAATGCTGATGGTATGAAACTTTGAAACTCTTATTTACCACCTTTGATCCTCCTGGCCTTCAAATCCCAAGATTGAGATCATCACTATTCTTTACTTTATACTTGTCAATCTTACTGATGTCCCACATTGAAAACATATAAATTGTAGTCAGTCGGAACTAAATGATCTCATCCATGTTAGATCAAATTGGATAAACTTCTGCAACAAATCAATGGATTTGAATTCCAAAAGGTGTTCTGACTACAGAAGTAGTAAAACTTCAGACACTCATGCTTTGACTTATATTGGTTTCCTGTATGGCAGCTTACAGCAAAAGGAATTAATAAATGCATCATTTATGACATTATTATAGCCACATATATTGCTCTGATACAATTAGTTTACTAATGGGCTTCATTGCAGGCTAGTAGCATAGCAATTCGTTGGACCTTCACTATTTTCCATAAGACCTTTATTCTAATGTTTCTCTTTACGATGTATCTCCCTAATTGACACTGATATTGGCTGCAATTACAAAGTAAAACAATTAAACCTGGCCTGTACATCACAATAGCATTCTTCTCAATGAACCTCCATTAGTTTGACACTGGGAAACAAAGAATTAACACAGTGATGTTACTGACAGTAGCAACAATATGACATGGCCAATCTATTCAGCAATGAGGCTGAACTCCATTTTCTTTATCCCAGAGTACCTAAGATTGTCTTGGTAGAATCAATATTCCAACCAATGCAGAGTAGTAACCAGCCAAGCTGATGGTACATTGAACCAGTGCAATAAAAGATACAGGTGGTATAGAATCATAGAATCTGACAGTGCAGAAGGAGGCCATTCGGCCCATCGAGTCTGCACTGACCACAGTCCCACTCAGGCTCTATTCCCATAACCCCACATTATCCCCATAACCCCACCCTGGCTAATTCCCCAGACACTAAGGAGCATGGTCAATCAATCTACCCGCACATTTTGGACTGTGGGAGGAAACCGGAACATCCAGAGGAAGCCAATACAGATACAGAGAAATTGCATCGTGGCTTTGACTACACCTATTTCTATGATATAGCATTATGGAAATCTAATTGGAGAAGTTAAAACATGAAGGGCGGGATTTTCCAGCCACGCTCACCCCATGATTGGAAAATCCCATTCGTGGTCAACAGACCTCTGCATATTGTCATGCCCACCACTGTTCCCATGGCAGCTGGGATGGAAAAATCCAGCAGAGTTTCAGGAAAATTCAACTCAAATTTGGGAGTCGACAATACATTCAAGGGCTTTGGAAAGGACGGGGAGGTTGAAGCTAATCACCGAGCAGAAAAAGACTGCAGAAAGAATCATAAAGGTGAACATCCTGGAACCATTTGAAAAATAATTGCATGCTACAATAAAGGAACATTAAGATCTCTCTAAAGGGATGAATTAAATTGGACTAAATTTTGTTTCTAATTTCAAATGGTTTTGTGAACTCCGACAGAAAAAAAACACTGAGGAGTAAGTGGCATTATCACCACTCTTTTAGCAATTAAGTTATAATAACAAGATAAGCCAATAAAAATATTTGAATCATTCAATTTTCATTTGTCCAATATTGGACATCAGCCAAGCAGTGTGACAATTCAGAGGCAGTGGAGGCGTTTAGAGAGGTAGTGATGCAATGGAGGCTAATTGACTCATTAGTGAGGCAAAAATGAAGCAAATTAGAAACCTTGGGACAGATTTTCATCTGTAATGTTTGATCGTAAGGCTGATTGTTAGGACTCCCCATTATTGCCCTCTAATTTTCTTTTCTCTGCAGTGCCCAGATCATGCTTCATGCCAAGGCGCAAATGACATAAATCTACCAAATAGATATTTACAATACATTGGCCTCACCATTCCTGTCTGTGTAGGTTCTTTGAATGAGCTTTCAATGTGGTCCAATTTCTCTGCATTTTCCCCAAGCATTAGGAACAGGAGAAGACCTTACGGCCCATTAAAGCGATTCCACCAGTTTTAATTATTTTCCTTTAAAATACTTCCACTCTTTCTCTTTTGTGACCATTGATGTTTCTTTTAGGACATCAATGTAGTAAAATCATGTTTATAAAGCATTTCTTCTTACCTCTTTACCTTCTTTTGAGGACCAAATTAAATTTAGCTTTTTGTTATTCTTTCATGGGATGTGAACACAACTAGCTTTTATAGACCAATCATAATTGCCTTTGTGAGCCACCATTTTGAACCACTGCAGCCCAGGTAGTGTCAGTACACTCGCAGTGCTGTTAGGAAGAGGATTTTGGCCCAGCAACAGTGGAGGAATAGCCATATGGTTCCAAGTCAAAATGGTGCATGTATTTTCCTTCAGTGACCAATTTACCAAAAAGTAGATATTTTTAGTTTATGTTTGCCTTATTGAAAATGATTACAATTCTAAACACTTTATCGGATCTTCTTTTAATTTTCTATCTGAAAATAAACTGAGTCTAAATCAGTCATGTTAACCCTGCATGCTCCTCAGAAGTTGACTAGGTGGGCAGTTAAAATAGTCATTGAATTCACCTGCTAGTATTCTAAATTGTTCCGTAGGTTTTGTTTTAATCTGTGTTTTCAGCCACAGAGGGAATACCTGTAGCATCCAATCTTAAACGTATAAATCAAACTCTGATTCTTTCATGTCCAGCTGCTATTTTAACTATTGGCCTGAGCAGAAGAGTGTTTGTGGCTTTCTTGCCAGATCCAACTATCAAGCAGATCATTAGGGGCCAGGAGAGACCCACAAAATGAGTCTTTTCAAAACATGTTTTCTCATGAGGCAAAGAGAAGCAGGAATCTCCTCTCCAACTCTAAAGTTTAGAGTTCCCCTGCCCCTGGTTTCCCTGCCTCCCAATTATGAAATACTTCCAGAACTTCCTCACAACTCCTTGGACGAATATAAGGTATCAATCTTTCAGTTTCAGCAATATCCTGTAGACTGAATTCCCACCCCCACAACCCACTTTGGTCACCTGCCACTCTTAGTTTTAAAGCAAGACATACAGAAATATGGCAAAAGCTAAAATATCCTTGATCTTTGTCACTTGATCACCTGATTTACATTCAGAATTAAAACGGAGGCTTATTTTTCTCTAATCACTCAGAATGAAAAGCTTTCACCTTTGTATCAATTGCCTTTGTAAATCTTTTCCACAGCTTCTGAACCGTTGGTTAAAGTTTATTTTTTAAAATCACAAGTAGGCTTACATAAACACTGAATGAAGTTACTGTGAAAATCCCCTCATTGCCATGTTCTGGCACCTGTTTGGATACACAGAGGGTAAATTTAACATGGCCAATGCACCTAACCACCTTTTGAAATGTGGGAGGAAACCAGAGCACCTGGAGGAAACCCACACAGATATGGGGAGATCGTGCAGGCTCTGCATAGACAGTGATCCAAGCCGGGAGTTGAACCTGGGTCTCTGGCACTGCGAGGGAACAGTTGTAACTGCTATTAAAACTATGGTCAAACCTGGACACGGGTGAAAAGTTTTTCTGTTTTGGTTTTCCCAACAGTCGGGAAGCCACACATGGAAACTGTGCATCGCTTGTTTGGAAATTTCCTTCCTCCAATTTTAATACATCAGTGACACAGCACTGCTGCCTCACAGCACCAGCGTCTTGGGTTCGATTCCAGCCTTGGGTGACTGTCTGTGTGAAGTCTGCACATTCTCCCCATGTCTGCGTGGGCTTCTCCTGTGCTCCGGTTACCTCCCACAGTCTAAGGATATGCAGATTAGGTGAATTGGCTGTGATCAATGTGTGGAGTTACAGGGTTAAGGTGGGGATCAGGCCTAGGTAAGGTGCTCTTTTAGAAAGTCAGTGCAGACCTAATGGGCTGAATGGCCTCTTCTGTACTGTAGGGGTTCTATGATTTTAAGAAATATGAAAAATCATGAGCCGGTTATGTCATTTCTTGATCCGCCAGAAACTCCAAAATGTAAAGTCATCCCCAGTATTTCAGCTGTGGGTTAGTGAATGATTTGTTCAAATTTAACAATGCTTCTTCACATTTGTATTCTATGACCCAATTTAATAAGTCAAGGATCTTATGTATGGTTTTTAAATGTTTATTCACTTTAATTTAAATTTTCATGTTCGTTTTTCTTTGAAACTATACTATTTGCTGATTCTTTCTCACAAGACATGTCATTCAGATATCTCTGCATTATCAATTAACACACAGTCCCCCTGACGTCGATTACTGCCTTCTATAATGTATTATACTCCTTACATTTGCATTGTCTGCAAATTCTGATATTAATATCATGTTCCTAAACTCGAGTCCGTATCATATAAAATAAGAGCAAAAGGATCCCTGGAGGACTGTTACTTCCCTCCAGTTTTAAAAAGACACATACGTAATTATTTCTCCTTAACCAATTTCCGATTCATTATGCTATAAAATCTTCAATACAATCATTTCACTAGCAAGTTTCCTTTGTGGTACCTTATAAATGGCACTTGAAAATCCCTAAACCTGTAGGCTCTCTGTCACTACACACTGATCTTTTCTTCAAAATGCTCTGGTGAATTTGTCAGATATGATTTACATAGAATTACGCAAAATGCAGAGGACAGGTACAGGGCATTCAACTGATCCATGCCAGAGTTTATGCTCCACATCAGCGACTTTCCCCAATTCTTCATATAACCTGGTGAGCATGTGATTACTCAGCTTCCTCTTAAACGTTTTTACAAATGGATCTTTGCTACCCTTAACGTACCGATGTGGAGGCTTTGTGGGGCAGTGAGTAACATCCCTATCTCTGAGCCAGAAGCTCGGGGTTCGAGTCCCACCCCAAGATTAGATGGCCAAGCAAGGTCCATTCATTACACAGCCAAACAGGTTGAGTGTTAACCTGCAAATTCTTCCAAATATGCCAATAGTTAGGAGTAAGAGCAGCAGAAACTCCTGGTCATTCACTCATATGCAGTGACAGCCCCTCACGCTATAAGCCCTGGTGACAAGCTAGCTATGGAAACAGACAAAAGTCTGCCTTAGTGCATCACTAGGCATCATAAGAGAGTAGGAATAGATTTTTTTAGTGAATGTTAATTTTAACTCTTTTTATTTTGGATTTCCAAAGGTGTCTCACTATTAGTGTTAGGTTGGCTACAATCTCCACTTACAAGTTTATTTCTTTCTTCTCATGTGGGAAATTTACAATGATGGCCTCTCGCTATCTGGAATGGCTTTCATGTCCAAAGCTGTTTGAAAGACTGAATTAGAACAGAAAATGCTGAAAACACTCAACAGGTCAGACAGTATCTCCAGAGAAAAAAAGCAGAGGCTGGGATTTTAAACTATCATACACAGTGGCACTGAAAATCCAAGATCAATGAATATTTAGCTGCCTCTCCACATTTTCCCCATCCCACCCGCAACAGCAGTGGGATAGAAAAACCATGCCCAGAGTTAATATTGTAGGTAAATGATGTTTTACCAGAGCAGAAGAAAGTTAGTAGCAGAAAAAGGGCTGGGGGTGGGATGAACAGTGATAGCATGTATTACAGGAAGATTAAATTTAGAAGGAGAATAACAGTGCACGACAAACTCCATTACATTCCCTTTTGCACTATGATCCCTTTTTTGACTTTTTTCTCATCCCTTTTATGCTATCAGACTATGCTATCTTTTATTCTTTCCCTTCTCCTTTCTCCGTCTCTGTGTTTGTTTAAAACCTGTTATAATTCTAACACTTTCCTATTCTAATGAAAAGTCATCATTCGTTTTGTTTCTCTCTCTGCAGATCCTGTCTGTCCTGTTGTGTTTTTCCAGCATTTTTATTCCACATTTCAAACCTCCATAGTTGGTTTGCTTTCATATAGATGTTTAAAAGACCGACCAGAGCCTCTGCCATTTCCTCTCTAATATTCCACTACATTTCTAGAATACAATTCACCAAATATTTTTCTTAATTTATCCAAGATGTGGACCATATTTGCAAAAATCAGCATTTATTATCCTTCCTAATTGCCCTTGAAAACATAGTCATAGAATTGCTACAGTACAAAATGAGGCCATTCAGCCCATCGAGTCTGCATCAACCACAATCCCACCCAAGCCCTACTCCAGTAGCCCCCCATATTTACCCTGCCAATCCTCTGACATTAGAGTCAATTTAGCATGGCCAATCAACATAATTCACACATCTTTGGAGTATGGGAGGTAATTGGAGCACCAGGAAGAAACACACACAGACATGGGAAAACGTGAAAACTCCACACAGATAGTGACCCGAGGTCGGAATTCAACCCAGGTCCCTGGCATTGTGAGGCAGCACTGCTAACCATCGTGCCACCATGCTGCCAACTGAATCGCTTTCTTCAGTTGCTACAGTCTATGTGGTAAAGGACCCCCCCCCCCCCATAGTGTAGTTAGGTAGGGAATCACTTGTCACATGTTACACAGCCTGTGATCTGCTCTGGTAGCTGTAGCATTAATGTGGCTGGTCAAGTTAAATTTCAGATCAATGGTGATCGCCTCAGGATGTTTATGTTGGGGTATTTGACAATGATAATGCCATTGTCGTCAAGGAGAAATATTTAACCTATCTTCTGTTAGAAGTGCTTATTGCCAAGTAGTTGTGAGGCATAACTATTATCTGTCCCTTACCAGCCCAAACTTAAATGTTGTCCAAGTTTTGCTGCACATCAGTACTGACTGTTTCATTAAGTGAGGAGTTACAAATGGAATAGAACACTGTGCAATCAGCAATGAGCATCCCCACTTCTGACCTTATGATGGAAGAAAGGCAATGATGCAGCTGAAGAAAGTTAGATTGAAGCCTGACGAACTCCTGCAGTGATGTCCTGAGCCTGAAATGATTGGTTTCCAATAACCACAATCATCTTCCATTGTGTTAGTCATGTCTTCAACTAGTGAAGCATTTTCCATGATTTCCATTGACTTCAATTTTACAAGAGTTCCTTGATGCCACATTTGATCAAATACTGTCTTGATGTCAAGAGCAGGCACAATCACCGCCTCTAGAATTTAGCCTTTTTTCTATGATTGCACCAAGGCTGTAACGAAGCCTTGGTAGACCAGTCAGAATCTATACCAAGAAATGGCAAAAAAGTTATTTGTGAGTAAGTTCTACTTCATTTGCAGATGATTGAGAGAATACTAACGCGATCATAATGAGGAAAGTTAGATGTGCCTTGTTTTTTTCTGGACAGGATATACTTGAACAATTTTCCACTTTTCCAATTACATGTCATGTATTCGAGTAGATGTATGGAAATGTTTAGCTAGAGACCGCAACTATTTATGGAGCACAAGTATTCACCACATCAGCTAGGGTGTTGTTAGGGCACATAAGTTACGTTGTATTCAGTGCAGTTAGTCATTTCTTGATATTGTTGTGTATACAGGTTCATCATAACTTTCTTGGCTTTATGCAGCACATCACTACTTATAAAGCCCAGAATCCTGTATAGCTTTTAAATCACTTCTTTAACCTACCCTGATACTTCAATGATTTGTGTATATATGCACCCAGAAACCTTTACACCAGCACAGCCTTTAGAGTTGGACCCTTTAGAATATATTGCCTTTCTCCATTCTTCATCTACTACATTGAATCATTTCACGCTTCTCTGCATTAAATTTCATTTGCTACTTATTTGCCATTCTGTCAATCGGTCTATATTCTTTTGAAATTCAATACTATCCTCCTCACAGTTCACAATATTTCCAAGATTCATGACATCGACAGATTCTGAAATTGTCCCTGTATATCAAATTCTGGTTCATTAATATTAAAAAGCGTGGAAGTCCTAGCACCAATCCGTGGAGAACTTATGTAAACCTTTCTCTAGTCCATGAAACTATTTACCACTACACCATCACTCAGCCAATTCTGCATCCATATTGTTTCTGCCCCTTTTCTTCCATAGGCTCTAACTTTGCTCACAAGTCAGTTGTATGACACTTTATCAAACGCTTCTTGGAAATTCACATTCTGACAGCTTAGTTGTAGTCCTAATACAATAAGGCTTGTAAAATAGTAAAACTATTACATCAACCATTTCATATTTGAAAGAACATGAAAAACAATTGCAAAATAATCTCAGAAAACGTTAGTGACCATTTCTGAAAATCTCTCCTGAAATGTAAATCACGCAAGAAAAAACATCAATTGCTGATGTTGAGGGAACTACATTTTGATTCTTACCCACTGGAATATTTTTCCTTGCTTCTAACAGAAGCTTTAAAGTGAACAAATAGAATGTTTCACATTTAAAGCTTTTCATATTAACTGGCTTTCTTTGTCTCTGGAAATCCCTCCTTCTGAAACTTGTGTGCCAAATGCAAAATCATTCAGCAGTTTATTTACACGTTCAGTTAATTGCCACTGGGGCAACGGACAGATGAGGGAGCTTTTCCAAGAATCTAACTCAATTTGACAAGCAAAATAAATCTCTTACTTAACGAATGGCTGCTATTAATTATTTTCAGAAACATTGTGGAATAGCTTTATTATCTTGCTGAATTTCAGTTTTCCTGGCACCTTGGAAAATGGAACCACATGGTGATTTTTTTTTTAATCTTAAAAAACTCTCATACTAAATATATAACAGAGTTGGAACCATAAGCATGGGGAAAAGAATGTTTCTTAATAGATCTTCAAATGAAATAGTACAACACTATAATACTCAGAAGGAAAAAGAAATTAACAATGCACCACAAAGTAATTACAATTAATTTCCCCCAACAAACGACAAAAGACTGTATAATATTTGGAATAATTAGATCTGGTACAAATCTATAACTTAACTGTGCATATTTATTAAAGCTGATTTTTATTCTGGATCGCTAATGTATCTGTGAAGAGATTTAATCATTTATTTTACATTATATTACTCCTATTTAGATCTGATATGCACAAATACCCCAAACTAAGTGCTGGTGCCTTTGGTCAAAATTGAAAAAGAATTAATAAAATATATTTTGAGCATTGGTCAAGGGTATTGAGGTATTCTTGATATTAATTATATTGTGTTTCTCTGATGATCATTAATTATCACTAAGAGGTAATATTGGGCAAGCTAATGGGAGCTAAAGATAGACAAGTCTCCTGGCCCTGATTGAATGCAGGGTACTAAAAGAGATGGTGGCAGAAATAGCAAATACGCTTGTGATGATTTACCAAAATTTGTTGGACTTTGGAGTGGTTCCCACAGATTGGAAAACAGAAAATGTGATGCCACTGTTTTAAAAAATGGGTAAACAAAAGATAGGTAACTGTAGGCTGATTAGTTTAACTTCTGAATAAGGGAACATGCTTGAATCTATTATCAAGGAAGAAATAATGAGACATTTGGATAGAAATTATTCCATTGGGCAGAAGCAGCATGGGTACATAAAAGACAGGTCATGTTCAATTAATTTACTAGAATTCTTTGAGGACATTATGAGCACAGTGGATAATGAGAAGCTGGTAAATATGGGTACCTGGATTTCCAGAGGCATTCGACAAGGTTCAGCAAACAAAGCGACTGCATCAGATAAATGTGCTCAGCATTATGGGTAATGTATTAGCATGGGATAGAGGATTAACTAACAGAAAGCAAAGAGTGGGGATAAATGGGCATTCTTCGGGTTGGCGATCAGTGTTTAGTGGTATGCCTCAGGAGTCAGTGTTAGGACTACAATTGTTTACAATGTACATTGATGATTTGGAGTTAGGGACAAAGTTTGCAGATGACACTAAACTGAGTGGTAGAGCAAAATATGCAAAGGACACTGAAAGTCTGCAGAGATTATATGGATAGTCTAAATGAGTGGACAAGGGTCTGGCAAATAGAGTACAATGTTGGTAAATGTGAAGTCATCCATTTTGATAGGAATAATAATTTATTATTTAAATTAAAAAATTGCAGCATGCTGTTGTGTAGAGGTACCTGGGTGTCCTTGTGCATGAACCACAAAAATTTGGTTTGCATGTACAGTAGGTAATTAAGAAATCAAATGCAATTTTGTTCTTCATTGCTAGAGGGATGGACTTTAAAAACAGGTGTTGCAGCCATATAAGGTGCAGTGAGGCCACACCTGGAGTACTGTGTAGAGTTTTGAACTCCTTACTTGAGAAAGGATATACAGGCACTAGAGAGATTGTTGAGGAGATTCACTAGGTTGAGTCTAAAGTTGGGAAGGTTGGCTCGTAAGGAGAGACTGAGTAGGCTGGGACAATACTCATTGGAATTTAGAAGAATTTAGAAGGGGGGAACCTTATAGAAAATATAAAATTATGAAGGAAATAGATAAGATTAAAGCAGGGAGGTTATCTCCATTGGTTGATGAAACTAGAAAAAGGGGGCAAAGCCTCAAAATAAAGGAAAGCTAATTTAAGACTGAGTTGAGGAGGAACTTTTTCACGCAAAGGCTTGTAAATCTGTTGAATTCTCTGCCCAGTGAAGTTGAGACTATCTCATTCAATGAATGTTTTTAAGGCAAAGATAGATAGATCATTGAACAGTAATTAAGGATTATGGTGAATGGGTGGGTAAATGGAGCTGAGTCCATGAAAAGATCAGCCATGATCTTATTGAATGGCAGAACAGGCTCAAGGGAACAGATGGTGTACTCCTGCTTCTCCTTCTTATATTTTATGTTCTTTTAATTATCAGAACTATTCCCAGTTTAGGGACCAGAAAATATGATATTTACAAGTATAGGATATCAAAAACATTCTGTGAATGACAGTGGAATACCTTGAACATCTCAAAACCCTCACGAATTGCTATAGTTATTAGATAATATTTAGAATATATTGGGACCAACCTTCATGTATGGTACTTTTTCCATGAGCAAACGTCTCATTTCTCTTTCTTTATGAATGGATGGTGCATGACTGACTTAGATTGCATCGTTGCCTGTACACTTCCCAGAGCTCTACATTAACTGTGTTCACATTGTAGAAATAAGAATTAATCGTTAAAGGAGATTGTGTGCATTGTTTTAAGGAAGGAAATTGAAGTTGAGACGAATTGTGGATGCCTCTAAGTTTAAGTCAAGGTTCTATGCCCCCACTATCTCCCCCACCCCTTTCCTTTTTTCTAGATAGATAGTATTGGTATCTTCCATTGAAAAAACTAAAGCAAACCTCGCCGGCAAAATGTAAATCGGATAGAGAAAATTAGCAAGCAGCGCTGATCTTGAAAGAGAACAACAGTGAAATGATAGAGGGTGAACTTCCTGCCAATATTGGGCCCATATACACAAACTAGTAAACACAGGCGGATGGAAATGTTGACTCTATCAGCAAGAAACCAAAGTTTCTATCTACCTTTAGAGCTTCTGCCTTCAAAGAAAACTGTCATCAATCACTATAGACATCATTGATTAAGAAGGTATTGGTAATCTCAAGCCCTACTCCTCTGCAAGAGATACTGGAATAGAACATGTTAAAGCCACAGTGCGAGTGTTATCTTCTCCACAGTCTCTATCCCACAAACACACGGGCACCCCCCACCTTCTCCCAAAACCATAATTATTATTTCTGACATCTGGGAATGAATAACATCAGAGGGAACTCTTGCAAAGGTATTGCCATAATCAAGAACATAGCCGCATAAGTGGCAATCTAAAGCAGCATCCGCCTTAAAGGATGGCCTTGTTAATATGAAATCACTTGGTTTCTCAAACTCATTATGTGAGCAAGTGTGGGATGGGGAGGTCTCTGAGAGAATAACATTGTCTAGAAACACTTTCACACGACTAATTTATTATTGAATCCTCGGTGTTCAGATTTAATTACCTCAATGTGTTCCCCGAGGAAATAAACTGGGACTATCAGTAATCTGAACATATATCGATTCCTGGGGTAACACAGCAGTTAATGGGCAGAGAGAAGCCACTAACACGCAGCACTCACTGAATCCTGTTGACAGTGTATTAATATTCCAAAGAGCACCTCCGTGTTCATCAGGTAGAACACTAAGTGTAAGCGTTCACACTGTCTACATTAGAAACCAAGGGATCACTGTATCCCGTTCAAAATGCTGCCCTCCATCCAAAGACATTTGATGTTTGCTTATAGTATTGAGAAATTGTGTTTTTTTAAAAGAGGTGTAAAGCTACTTTAGTTTTACCACCGGTTATATAATTGGAGAGAGAGCGGGAGAAACAGAAACTCGCTGAGTTATTAAAAGGGAAACGGGTGTCAGTACCACAGTGGGCCCCAGCAAGGATAGGTTCCTCAGATAAATTGCAAAAGAATGGCATATGATTCATTTTAGCATTGGTATCAATGATCCTGATTCTGGGCACTCCATTCTACAACATGGAGCAGATGGAAAAGGTGTATCCTCCCTGGAAACCGGTCACTACCTTTTATTAGACTTTAAAAAATATACATCCTGAGTACATTCGAGGTTCGTCCTGCAGTCTTGCTGGAAGTTGCTGCACTTCAATCAAAATTGGCAAATATGTGTGTGCTCCAAAAAGTCTGTCAGGACAGTCTTTCACTGACAGAGTTGCTCATTGAATTCTGAGTGCACTTGCGTCCCCGGTACACAGTAGGAAAACACTCAGACTCCCCCTGGCTGCCTTGATATTGGCCTAACGCCCCTTTTACCTTTAAAATTTGGTCTGATTCTGGCGTCGTATCCTGATGTCCTTCCCATCAATTTGTCCAGGAAATCTGAGGGGGACATGGCCTGCGAGGCCGGTTTGGTTGAAGACCGAGAGTCATGTTCCTTGGAGAGAGCTAACCTAAAGGAAATACAACCCCAGCGTTAGGAAGATCTGCGCTGTGCACTCACTTCAAGTACAAGGATTTCGCGCATTTCGACTGTATAAGGCAAGTCAGGCAGAATGGCAAATATTCGGGGCGCCCTCAATATTGAATCAGAGGGTCAATGTGCCCTGAACAAATCTCACTGGTTGGAAGCCATGCTGAATCTCTCTTCAATTACACCTATTGTTTCATTTTGCAATGACTAATGTCAGAGTTTTGTTTCAGGGAACGACACACAGCAAACATGATCGCAATCTTAAACAGGTTTCATTCCGAATGAAAACCACGTTTCCCAAGCTCTTAGAAGCAACAGGAATGCACGAAAAAGTCACCCACGAATAAAATTAAACTGTCAAAGGCACCCTTGGAAAAAAATACACAAATTAAAACTTAATACCAGCAGCTTCACTCATCGTCAGAGTTGTAATAGTTTCGTCGAGAAACAGTCTAGAATTTACACATGCTGTCTAATTTATAGATTAAACCAATTTCAACACCAAAAAATATATAATTATCTGGGACAAAAAGCCTGATTATGTGAAGACACTAACGCTCCACATAGCTTCACATTAATGAGACAGAATTTCAACAACTTCCGCCACCACCTCCATAAGCTGTGTGTTGGCAATGAAAAGGGATAGTTAGCCTCCCCATTGAGAAGGGGGAAAAAAATAACAAGACAGCAAAATTAGGGGCGAGTTTTTACGTTGAAGTGTCCCCACGTTTAAAGGCATCAGCTGAGTGTTTACAATATATCAGGCTTCGATCCGTCACAACAACCTCTCCCATAGGCTGGGGTTATTTTGCCTTACTACAGATGCATCGTTCAGAAAAGACCAGGACACATTGGAAATAATTGCGTGCTGTGCGATTTCCCATTGTTCCAGCCACCGACCTGTCCATGCCAATAACGTGCACGAAACGGCAAGACAACCCATGCACCGTCTCTCACCCCCCACCCCACCTCATTCCGCACACCCCAAAACAAAAAGGGGCAAACCGTACCTGAAGTTGCTTGTTTCTAAGATGCATGCAAAGAACGTTGTCACGATCTTCACAGCGGCTCGATTCATTCCGCCAAACTCTTATCGGTCTCTATCTGCCTGATATCGCGGGGCAATGTTCTGGAAATAAAGTCCCTCCCCAACAAAAAAAAAACCCACCACCACCCCACCCCCTCCCCCCCTTTCCTCCTCCTCCTCCAAAAAAAGAACGAAGAGTCGGTTGGTGGTGCAGGGAACTCAGATCCAAGTGGCAGAAAGTAGCTCTGGCTTGATGCAGGCGGTGACAGCACAATATAGGGCATCAGTCCTCAGTATCATTGTATGGTAAGAAGACTTGGAGATCGAGTTGCTGCCGCCGCCGACAGTAAAGAGCGTCAGAATGGCATATTCTCCCAAAGCACCTCTGTAAACACGACGTCAGGGAACGGGAGGAATCAAACTTCATGTTACGGTAAACGGGTGAGCGTCGGCTAGCTCGCCGTACAGCCGCAGGAGCAGCACCATGCTTAGGGTACTGGAGAGGGTGAGAGGGTTGCTGGCTGGCTGGGGAAGGAGCTGGGATTGAATGGAGAGGCGGGCAGACAATGTGGGAAGGAGAGCCTTTTCAGCACCACTGGTACATTTCAGCACTTGGACAGCTCCCTGGGGCTCCCAGCGCGTCTCCTGCACAAACACCCCCTTTTCAAAAAGGAACGTGACCAGGCTGTGAAAGGAGCTCCTAAACGAGAAGACGGCAAGTTAAATCATACGTGTAAAACCCCGCTGCGATGAGCATCTGAAAAGCATGTCGATGGAAATCCTTTCTCCTCCCCCCTCCCCGCTCAAGTAGCGAGCAGCGTGTCCAGCCCATTGTAAACGACTGATGCGCTTCTAGATCAGGGTAGACATGTGGAGCATACGACGTGCTGTCAATTTGGACACATCAAATTCATTAGGTGAAATCAGGAGCTTATTTCCCCCACCCCCAGCCCAAAACAAAAATGCTTTGCCGCCCACCTGGTGAATGAAGTTGTTGCCTTGTAATGCCTGCACTCTTCACCCGGACGATTTGCTGCTCCTGTTTGTCAAAAGGGCTCAAGCAGCGGGGTGAGTGAGGACTGGGAAGAAACGGCAGTCATGCATTAGATTAAGGCGGCCGTGCCTGGCACCTTTTAAGATTGCAAATAGGTACAAAATCCAAGCAGTTTATCTAATGATCTTGAATAGTGCAGTTTCGTGGATCTGACTTGTTGAAGCACATGTGAAGTTTGCAGTCAGTTCAAATTCTTGATCGAATTTGTTATGAATTTGACATTACGGGCATCATTCTATTTATCAATCGGTGTTTAATCAATCTGTACAATGGGGAACATCCCATGGCACTTCCATTGTGTAGTATTTAACTTAAATGATGTTCTTTTTGACTGGCTCACTTCGCAAACCTACAGCCAAATATATAGAACATAGAACACTGCAGCACAAACAAGCCCTTCGGCCCACAAGTTGTGCCGATCATATCAGTACCTATATATTTACATCAAAGTTAATTGTTTTTCCTATCGAATATTTTTTCTCTCCACGATAATCTAAAACATTTCAATATAAATTAAACGTTCATTAAATGCTTCAGAAACTTAAGCTTGTGGGAATATTCCCAATTTGTGGAGTCTAAGATACTTTCTACGAGTTATATTTAATTACTGTCAAAACATCAATGCAGCAAGTTCTCCAAAAATGCTAATGGATTTACACATATGTCAAAGTCTCTAATCGAAAATAATGTGAATAATTGAAAACAATCAACTAAATTATGGATTTTGCATACACTAATAAATTCTAATGAATGCCATAATAATTTAGCATCAAATACTGGTGTAGCAGAAACAATAAAGATCAAGTAACATTCCTGCACATTGCTAGGCAGTGGCCAATTCCAACAAAAGAGAATCTAATTACCTCTTGATATTCACCATTAATGGAGCCCCAACTATCATCATCATAGGGGTTACCATTGACCAGAAACCAAACTGGACTAGCCATATAAATACTGTGGCTACAAGGGCAGGTCAGAGACTAGGGACTCTGCAGCAAGTAACTCAGTTCCTGACTCCCAAAGTCTGTCCATCATCTACAGAGCACAAGACAGAAATGTTATGGAATACTCTCCACTTACCTTATTGAGTACAGCTCCAACAATACTCAAGCTCAATACCATCTAAGACTAAGCAGCCCACTCGATTGATGTACCATCCAGAAATATCCACTCCATCCATCACTAATGAACAGTAGCAACAGTGTGTACCATCTATAAGATGTAAGGCAGGTACTCACAAAGATTCCTTAGGCAGCCTCATCCAAACCCACAATTATCACCATCTAGAAGGGTAAACGCAGTAGATGCATGGAAATATCAGCACCTAGAAGTTTCCCTCCAAGTCACTCACTATCCTGATTTGGAAATATGTCACTGTTCTTTCACTGTCACTGGGTCAAAATCCTGAAACTTCCTTATTAACAGCATTATGTATGTATGCACACTGCATGGACTGCAATGATTCAAGAACTCAGCTCACTATCACTTTCTGAAGGGCAATTAGGAATAGGCAATAAATTCTGCTCTAGCCAGTGAAGTCCACATCCCATGAATGAATAAAACTGGGGTAATACATTAATTATTGGGATTGCTTTATCCAAATGCAATTCTGATTTTTTGATTTCATATGGAACAGTTTGTACAATGAGTTATTTTTCATGTCTGCATTTCCACATGTATGCCTATTATAGCAATTTCTATTTAATTTCTTCTCCATTGTTCCAAAAGCTACATTTTTAATTTGTTCTCTGATAACAAAATGAACCATTATTCCTTCCAGTTTAATATTGTCAAACCCTTTCTGATCCCACTAACATTGTTGTGTTCCTGGATTCTGCTCTACCCAAATTCCAATCTTTCTACTCAAATTTATTTCAGAGGTTTGAAACTCAGGCAGATATCTCAGCTCTTGTACTACTTTCTTCTTTCTGGCTCTTCATTGCTAAGATTGCTTTCTTTAACTTTTTGAAACTACCTCAGATCTGATCTCACCCTATACTGTTGCTATTGTGGTCATTGTGCTGTGACGGCTCCACTTCTCCATCGATCTTCTTGCCCTCTGTCCCCCAGTTATCAATTACAACTGATTCAACACACTGCAGCTTGCACCTATACAAAATCAACATGAAAGATGATCCAACAGCTGTGTCCTCTTCCAAGCCAACCTGCCCTTCATCAAGGTACTAAATCACTCAAAACCAACGGCACTGGATGGGACATGGCATTCACATGCCAGATACCAGGTATTGCATAACAATTTGGAACTCTGTCATGACCAGAAATTCCCAGGATGTTAGTGGAATCACTTTAGAGATGTCTTCAAAGCATCCCTGAATTGACTAAGCATATCGATTGACACTTAGGAACATAAAAACAGGAGTGAGCTGTTCAATCCATCAAGCCTGTCCCGCAATTTAATATGATCATGGTTTATCGGACACTTATATGTCCTTTACATCCTTTATCCCCATAACTCTTTGTATTATGAGGAGACCTTGACTTATTACTGAACAAAATGGAAAAGCACATTCAGGAAATCATTATGAGAAGTTTCATTGTGAATGCAGAGACAAAGTTGAAACATTGGAGGGAGCACATAGACCTCTACACAAGACATTTGCCCAATATTTCAAGCACCACGAGCTCCATAAGTGGAAGAGTCTGCAGATCATATGCTGGACTTATCAAACATCTCAAAATCTATTGAACCAGAATAAATACAAGTCATCCTGGATCTAGAAGAACATCTTTCTAACCAATCAGCTTCATGGGCTCCCACATACAAATTATTTCAAGATTATTCTTGCCTTCAAATAGTGTTGGTGTCCAACCCTACCTCAACAGTCTCCTTCAAGTATCTGTCAGCACATATCCTCTGATCATTTTTGGTCACCTGCTGTTTGGGACAGCCATTCCACTTTGCTACTTCCCTCCCCACTCTGAGAAACTTCCTAAAGAGCACTCTGTTTTTTGCATTCAGCTCCCAGACTTTCTCTACTCCGTTCTCCCTCCAATACAGCTTTTACAGTCTCCTCTACCTATAAGGCCCATTTTTTTGTTCTTGTGGAGGACTAAAAGATTTGAATTGTTGTTGTCAATGTAGCCAAGTCATAAATAGATTAATTAAAATGAATAAATTAATTATCAGCAGAGGAATCAGATCAATATTTGAATTGGAGATTTTAAGATTGTGACCTTAGCTAAGGGAACTCCATGACTGTTATTTGTACTACTTCATGCAGTACATTCTGCATGAAGATGTACATTCAGGTAGTTGCATAGTGTACACTGTCAGTGCTGGGCTATCTTTTTTCTCTGGCAGAAAGAGTCTCTAGAGGAATACCCCTTGAAGGAGGTATCATCATGCATTCCATTTTTCTCAAGCACCAACTTAGAGATTGAAACCTCAGATGGGTTGGAGAATAGAATACAGAGATCTGCATATGGTGAAACACTTAGCATGAGACACAAGTTACTAGTGTCAGAAACAGTTTATGAAATGGTAAGGCTGGGTATTCTCTTTGACCTCATGATCAGAACTGATATGCAGACTTGAGATGCCCAACCAAGGAAATAAAATTGACTGTGCTGCACAAGTTTTGCACAGGAGAAATAGAAGGCTAGTCAAGCAGTCTCAGGGTAATGAGGAATCCACTTCCAGCAGTATCACCATTCTGCAGTCTACCTCAGAGACTGTGGCTAGATCCAGGGATGCTTGAGTTAAGCTACCATATCAGAAGTCAATGGTACTAACCTTTATAACTTTGATGGAGCTCAAACAGCTGCCAAAGTGCCTCTGAGGAGATTGATTGACTGAATATACACTTCCATGAACATGGCAGAGGTGCCACAGGCGTGAAACATGTTTTCTTTTCTCAGGATGTCAGCATATCTGTTTCCTCACTATGCTTTCAACCACTAACTGCTATGCTTTCCAGATGGGCCATACTACCTGGCAACAAAGGAAGTACTGCATTCTACAGCAAGACCCTTACAGGTTCCACCATCCAGCTATTACCAGCCATGAGTATCTCAAGTGCTCCAATATGAACAACAATAACTTTCCACCAACATTCTTGAAGTTATGGACAGCAACTCAAAAGTACTAAGCATTGGAACTTGGGTGTATAATGGATTGAAAGCAATTACCATGTTTAGCATTAAATTAATCATTGTTCATTTTTTTCCATACCAGTAAACAGCATCCTTCCATATCAGTTTTTTGAGTTTACCATTGTCAGCATCTAAACATTAACTAAATTATTTTAAAGAGCTTTATTGCAAATTAAGGTACTGGCAATGATGGTAAGAAGGACTATTAAATCAATGAAGAAGAATGAGCAGGATTTTAGAAACTTTTTCCTGACCACTATGTTTGCAATGCATTCTATTTCCATTTCTTCTTCTTCTGCTTCATCCAATTCTTTCTCATTAGATGCTGAATATTATCATTGTCCTGCCTTTTCCCGCAGCAATTCTCTGTAGTGCCGCTTTGTCCAACATGAAATGCCATACAATAATTCTGCAGATAATGAATTGCAACATATTATTGGAATCCATGAGCTGTGTTTACAGTGAAGATGCTTTGCTTCATTAGCTCGATGCTGTGCTCATGTGGTGTTCCTGTGGTTCCATGGCTGTGATTATACCTTAAATGTTCAAGCGTGTTGGATAACAAGATAGTGCTATCAGCCATGTGCCCTCAAGCAGCTATCCTGTTATCTCCCCTGGAAGGATTGATTAGTGGGAGGATCAATGAGTGCTTGAGGATGGAGATGGTAAACAGGCACCAGAACCAGTGATAACTGTGGAACAGGCTTCCTTGGGCAATGGCAGAAGCTGATAATATTCATTTTTTCAAATTCAAATTAGACAGATTTCTTTCACAAATTGATATTTTGTATACAGCAGTGAGGATACAACTGAAAACGAAGAATATGAAAACATTGATGGAACAGGTGAATTTAAATCTTTGGTTCCCAAAGCTTTATGCCACTGGTTGTTTTCTTTACCTCATGTTTAATTGGTAGACATCAGTTGATCAATTGCCAATATTAATTAATCAATTAATTAACTGCATTAATATATGATGAAACAACCAAAAATTGAAAGCAGATTTGATCAACTTTGACCATTTTTTGTCAAACAAATCTTATGTTCTTCCTCTAATGATCCGATCCAGACCCCCCAAATTTTGATACAACCTAGTTACAAACAAATAACATTTTGTTTAAAGGAGACAAAGCTTGAGATCCAAGACACTTGCTATGAGAATAGAACCACTAGATTCCATGGGTTTTGAACAAACAAAAATAAATTTACTATATGAGGTCAGAAGGATAAAACAATTTACAATATCTATCATATACTCGATAGGGGTTCAGGGTTAATATTAGATACATGTGACTTAACAGATAAACTGTAGTTGAACACACTACACTGCACTATAAATGCAGATGTCATCAAGGCAGACTGCAGAGATTTCCCAACAACTCACTCAGAGATTAATCACCTGTAAGTCAACTAATCTTATTAAACCTGTCTCTCTTCCAAGGGATTCCAGTCTTTGCCTTTAAAGATATAATTTCGCAATTCTCTCCACAAGTCACCCCAACTCAGGGCCCACCTTTAATGGTTTCAAACTCATCTCCCAAGATTCCCTTCACCTGGATTTCCAAACCTGCTCTCAAGCACCCAATCACAAATATTATTTCAGTTCTTAGGCCATGCCAAGCAGAACATTACTGCTTTAAAGAAGTTCCTTCCCCTCAATAGCCCTCAGCACAGAATCACAACCTTCTGTTGCCTTCTTGGATCTTCAGAACTTCATCGCACCCACTTTGGTCACAAGAGCTTCTTCTGAGTTCATTTCAATTGCCAGGTCTTCGCCTTAACTCTCGTCACTCAATATCTGCTAACTGCAGCATTTTTTGAAGTATCTTTCTCCACTTCTTTCTTTTTTCTTAATTACAAACTCTTCCTGTCCCTGTGCTTTGTCTAAAATTCTTCTTTTGGGACCTCACCCTGTTCTCTCTTCCTTTGGGACAATATACCCTGCCTATGTTCCCCAGATATATCTAGAAAAGTGGCTGAGGGGCTAGGCTTCTGCAAGCAGTCCTCTTCAACTTCTGTCTTTGAACAGACTCAAATGCTACTTGATCTCAATGCTATTCCTTCTCTCCCTCCATCCAATCGAATGAAGCAAAAAAATTGCACTCAAGATAAGCTGAGGTAGTTTAATTAGAATGAATAACTATAAAGGAAAATACAAATAAGCAATCAGTCAAGGCTTAAGTAATCCTTGTAAGTCAGTCAATGCCTGATGAAACCAAGTCCACAAGATTGGGTGGGGTTTCTGTCCATTGTAGTTACAATCATTCTGGGTTTCTAATTACACCAGTTGGACTGTAGAAACTTGAATTAAATTTCTTAATAAAGTATCTCATTTCTCTGAGAAGACAACTTGAAGATTCTGTGTTAACTTTTTAATCCTAACCTCTCGCCCATATTATATGAGTATTAAAATTGATTATATCTGTACATGGTCCAGAATGGTAACTTCATTATCCATTGGAGAAAAGGAGCAAGTAAGCTTATGTTTTCCCCATAACTTTTATTAAGGATGATCTTAAATTAGTTCCATACCAACTTGAATTTGACTAATTCTGTGTTGAGCAAAAAGATCAGAATTGGATCAAGCTTCTAACATGCATGTCCCTTTTAAAAAAATTGCTCTGTTTTCTTGTGATAAGGGCACTTCAAGGTTTAGTACAAAGCCATAAAGATCAGAGTGTCACAGGCTCAATTCTGGAACTGTGCTGAGTGGACTGATCTTCGTTGGGCTACAATTACTACAAACCCAACCAGGAAAGGAAAAATCAGCCATGGTGTTAACACTCTGCTAAATATGCTGATGGTCCAGTTGGGAAGTTGACATATATACATTGTTATAAATGGGTTTTGGTATAATGCCCTCCTTAATAAACCTCCTAACATTTGGTAACAACAATGCTGATACATCAAGTCAGGAACACATATAAGAAATTGTGCAATCCCTCTATCAATCTGTGGATATTGAGGGTACCCACATTTAAACTATAGGTGCCTACAGACATGGCATATTAGGTTAGTCTGAAGATATGGCTGTGTATATGAACAAGTGTCCACATTGAGATGGTAATTATCTAACCTGAGTTTGTATTTGTATAGGTATTGTAGCATACATCAATTAAATGGCAGATTTCTACAGCTTTGGAACATGTCCATCCCGTGTATTAACCAATAAGCGATTGCAAACTATGTATTAAGCATATTTTAAATTGATGTCATAAATTTTATTTAGTGCAAAAGGTGCACAGATGAAATCTTTGTAGAAATGAACTATAGTTCCACATTTTATCTGTGATAGTATTCCCGCAACTCTGAAGAGAAAAAGTACAAGGCCACCTTGTTAGTACTAAGATGACCTGCAGGAAAGATAAACTCTCTTGACCTCCATCTGTACTGTCCGACTTTATCAGAGGTATGAAGTTGGCTTACACCAAATGACAGAATAAGTTAATAGCTTCCTGAAAAAATACTATGGCTGGTATTTTGTGAATAATGTTCCTGTATAAAGACATTTATACATTGCAATGGACAAAAAATGGCTATGAAATACTTATACGTGCACTGCAATACATGTGACTAAAAACATGACTGTAAGAAATGGTGGAGCTAAAATCTTAACTTCAATTTTTGCCCATTTAGGGAATAGCAAATGGTTATACATTGCCATAAAAATTTGTATAAATGTTTTATAATCAACCATATCACTGTCATTTATTATTGCATTACATAGATTACAGCTATTTTTAAATTTGATATTGTATAAATATAATCCACATTCAAAATAATAACAACATTTTATTATGACTCAATATAAATGAAATGAATAAAATGCATCTTCAAGTTAGGAATGGGCTATTGTAAGAATGTTAAATCCATGGCTTGATCAGTAGGAATCTGTAAAACAGGCCCCTAAGTGTAGGCTTTCCCTCATTATAGCAACAGATTCCAGAGCTTCTGAAAAAGAGATAGAAATTAAGATCAGGCAGGAAAAATGTGCTTATGACAAGTATCAGATATACAATACAGAGCCAAGAGGAATACAAAAGGTGCAGAGGTGAGGTGGGGGAAGTTAAAAAGCATATTACAGAAGAGATATTATGGAAAAAGACTGCCAGCCAACATTCCCAACATTTGGGAATCCTAAAATCTATATAGGCATATAATTAGTAAAAGCGTGGTAAAAAGATTAGGGCCAATTAGGGTGAGGAGGTTTGGGCATGGCTGAGGTATTAAATGAATACTTTGCATTGTCTTTGCTAAGATGGTACATGCAACCCAGGAAATGGCAACAGAGAAGGAAAGTGTTTGTAAAAGGGATCACAATTGATAGGGAGGGTTGAATAGATACGGTTGTAAGGAAAGCTGCAGCAATTACAGGCCAGTCAGTTTAATAGCAGTGGTGGGCAGATTTCTCGACACAATTATTCAGGATAGAATTATCCATTCTGTCATCAGAGTACAGCCAACTTCATACCACTGATGAGGTAAAACAGCACAGATAGAGATCGTGAGGTTGCAATTTCCAATTTCCACCACCTCTCACTGGCAGCATAATCAAGTTAACATCCATAATGGGTGTGAGCCTCATTTTAATATATTTAAGCACATTTTAGTATCATTAAAGCCTCCCCTTGCAATATATATTCCCCACAGATGTATTTTTAAATCTCACAGATTTGGTGTCACGTCGGCAAGATTAACAACAAGTTCAAACAGATATAAAGGTGTGTATACCCTTTGGGAGAGAGACATTGCCAGGTAATGCCCTGGCACCAGCCTTGGCACTATGTATCGAACTGTTGTCGATTCACTGTGCTGACTAAGACAAAAGCTTGTTTGCAAACAGACTTATGGCTATGGGGCTGGTTGGAGCCAGTTCAAGATACAGCCTAAAGAACATTGGAAAGATACTCACTGAGATGTTGCTTAAGTTGCAAAACATGTCCAACACCAGAGACTATAGAAAGAGGGACGTAAGGAAACCTTGTTTGTTATAACATTATTGCTTTACTGAACACCACTCGCCTTTCAAATAAAAGCTCATAACCAAACGTTTGTGCCTCATCACTGACTGACTCTCCAAAGAATCAAGATTTGATGCTAAAATCTAACAGTTTGAAGCCAGAATCCAGCAGTTGGCATAGTCAGCGGGATGATTATGATTTGAAGATTGGGAGAGGAAGCACTGAAGTCAAGAGAAGTGGAAGGGAAATAAAAACACGCACAACATGAAGGAGGTAAAATTTCCCTTTTCTTAAGATCAAGGTGCTTTCTTTTTCATCTCAGATGATATGTATATATCATAGGAAAAGTTGATGAAGTAATCGGGTATACACTGAGGAATTTCAAGAATTTGGAGTATCTTTAACAGAAAAAAATAGAGTACAGGGTGCATCTATTAAGAAATAAATGAAGGAATGGGTCATCTCTACTGATTTAAAGGAGTTAGGTTTTATAATGAAAATGGTCAATTCGCATAAGAAACCCCTGGAGTTAATGAACAAGAGGTACAGAATCATATAAGTTAATGTTGGGAAAAAGATCCTACACAAACCTCATCACTGGTCTCCCTTCCATCCTTCCCCCGCTACCACAACCCCCACACAAACATCACTGCATCCCTCTCACACAGATATTGCTACCGCACCCCCCCCACCCCCCACAGACATCGCTGCCACCACCCTCTCCCTCCACACCTCCCCCCATACAGAGACATGGGGTGGCCACTCACCTCATGCCCCCACAGATCCAGATAATGTAGATACCCAATCCCTCCATTCCTTGAACATACTGACTTCACAGCAGCCCTGCACAGAACTTGAATTGTGCTGACATGCACAGGCCCAGCTTGCGAGCATTCCCCCTCTTGAATGGGAGTCTTGATATTGAACCCTCCACATCCCCCCAGGCACAGTAGCCTATTGAATGGCAATCAATCAGCACCCCGAGAGATGCATGACACTCAATTGTAAACAGCCTTCAAAATTTCTCAAATATTTGTTGCCAACGGGCCCCTGACCAGCCACACTCACTAAACCTGCGCTTCCCTAATAAGGTAAGTAGTCTCACAACACTAGGTTAAAGTCCAACCAGTTTATTTGATTGTAAACTCACAAGCTTTTGGAAACTCTGTTCCTTCATCACACCTGACAAAGGAACAGTGTTTCCGAAAGCTTGTGAGTTTAATATCAAATAAACTGGTTGGACTTCAACGTGGGGTTGAGAGATTTCTTATTGTGTTTACCCCAATCCAACCCTGGCATCTCCACATCATGCCTCCCCTAATAAGCCAGAACTGAACGTAAGCTGCAAGAATGGACACACAGCCACAAAGATGCATTGGACAAAACCTGTCCCAAGCCAACCAGGACCGCCTGCTAGATGCTGAGAAGGAGAATCATCAGCAACTCTTCCCCAGCCAGGGCCCTCGCCCAAGAAGTGCAGCTGCCACAGTATTGTGGGTAGAGGTGGCAGAAGTGGTGAATGCCAGGAGCTTGACATTGCTTTCTGGCCCGCAGTGTCAGGAAAAAAATGTACGACCTTCTTCGAGCAGCAAGGATGAGTGAACATCTCACTTGGAACCATGCACATGCTTGGCATGGATTTCATTGTACTTAGACACCTGAAAGGCATCAAAAAGTGACCTCCCCCCCCAGGAACAGAATCTGACCCCTTCCCCTCACCCCTCAATGAGCTCCTTCAACGGTGACCCTTTTCCCTGAATCTGTCAGCACAATATCCGAGAAAAGGCACACATTGCATACCATACACTGCAATATATTAATACTTGCTATCTACCTTATGTTCCCATACATACATAACCACTGTGAGAAGCTGCACAGACTGGTGATGGTGTGCCTGATCTGTGTTTGATCAGTCTTAAAGTGCATGCCATGAAGCTGAAGGGGGTGACGGGGCATTCAGAATGGTGAGGAACGGCCAGGCGAGCATCAACATAGCTGTCAACCTAGGTCGTCTTTGCAGTAAGTGTGATGCACTGTCCAATGATTTACCTCCCTTCCCCTAATGCATGTTTTTTATTGCAGTTCTTGACCCAGACGAACCCAGCCCTTTGGGTGTCGCCACCTCCCCCTCCCTCCACTACTCTGGAGCAAACTTCTCATGATGCCTTGGAGACAGCTCGGAGAGAGGCACTGAGGAATCCTCCAAGGGTAACACCACTGAAACAGCACCCACAACCCATCAACACAGAGACAATCACTATGCTGGGTACCTTGACTATTGAGGCTCCTGAGTCACAAATTGGTGAGCATATCAGAGAAACTGATGCACATCGGGTGAAGGCGGTCACATCCAAGATCTCGGGCACACGGAGGCCTGCCGGAGGCCACAATTCAGCTGTCCCCATGCCAGATGGAGGGTGCGTTCATCCCAAGGCTGCATCAGGAAACCCTGGGAGTTGTGGAAGGGTTGTCAGCAATCATGCTATGACTGCAAGGCTGTTTAAGGGCGTCCAACAAAGTGCTCTTGCACGAGGTGGCGCCAACACAGTGTGCAAACCAGGCCAATACTATAAGGGTGACGACCCGCAGTGGAAAGTCTGGCTCAGGGGTCTGTCCTCATAGGTGACAGGAGACATAACGGGTCATGGGAGGGTGTTGTAGCCATCCAGAAGGCACATCGTTCCATGGTGTCGCAAGCATGTGGAAGACACTGCTGGCCATGGCTGGGACTCTCGCTGGCATCCTGGGGCAGGCTGTGGCTATGAGCTTCAACAACTGAACCCCAGGTTCAGAGAGTTACTACCGAGGGCCTCCAGAGCTTGGCCTCATTTCATAGGGCCATTCCCAAGGCGTCACAGATCAAGGGGCAGAAGCATCTGGGCCTCCAGGATTGGCAGAGCCAGAGAATACCAGAGCTTCGGGAGCTCAGTCCAGTTACCCTGGGATCCTATAGATGTTCCTCTGGCCTCTGAATACCCCAAGGGAGGTGGAAGGGCTCAAGACAATGCTGAGGTCTTTCCAGAAGTCCCGAGATCACACCAGAGCATCGAAACAGTGCCATCCGCAAGTCAGCTGGGGCCCTCCAAGTCCTGGCCATCTAGGGGACATCTGCCAAGGGCATCACAAGCAACGGGGCGTGGATTACAGCTGCACACCTCCACCTCCAATGTGCCTCCTGGGGTAGCACCTAGAAGAAGCAGTAGAGTCCACAAAATTAGAAAGTAGTAGTTCACTAAGAGGGCACGGGTGAATGTCACCAGTAGTCAGGGTTTATTCATTATTAATGTTAAGAGCACAATAAACTTTTATTTGCATCTCTCAACTGTGACTAATGTGACTCTGATTCCCATGCATAGCCACATGTTACAGAGTACCTGCCCTACTTTCCCCAACATGCACCAGACCCTGGTGCAAGCGCATTCCCCCACCACCTCCCACCCCTAACCCCCCTCAACGATTGCCCAGCAAGCACATGTCCCCAACTTTTACAGCTACGTGGGCCATGTGCATTCAGGGTACAGGTAGGAGTCAAACTTGAGCACCAGAGGCAGGACCCAGTTTGCATAACAGCGAGTCATCATCGTCCTCCAGCCTTCAGCATTAACTGGTTTGGATGTTTCTTGGGGATAGGGTGGTGGGATGAAAGAGGCAGGGAAAAGGTGATGTGGTTTGAGAGTTCGGTTTGGACGGGGAATGGCGGTCGCACTTGCTCCTATGGTATGGTGGTTGCAAATCCACACCCCCCCCCCCCCCCCTCCACCCACCCACCCAGCTCACTGCACAGCACCAGCTACGTGAAGCGGATTGCAATTAAGGCATCTCTCGCTGCTCTTCCCTGCTGGACACCAGCCATCGCTGCCCACCGTCTTTTCACTAGCTCCTTATTTAGCGAGACATCCACCTCGCCCCCTCGCCGCTCCTCCTCCTGCTCCAGCTGGTCTTCCTGCTGCTGGGTGATGTTGTGCAGAGTGCAGCCAATGATGATGATGTGTGAGGCATGCTCAGGGTCATGGTGGAGGGCCCTTGCCCAGAACAGTCTAAACAGCGGAACCGCATCTTAAGCAGGCCAATGTACCACTCTACGATGGACTGGGTGGCTGCATGGGCATCACTGTAGTGGGTGTCCGCATCGGTCTCAGGCCTCCACACAGGTGTCACCCACCATGACTTTAGCAGGCATCCTTTGTCACCCAGTAGCCATCCCGGGAGCCTGGGCTGGTCTTCAAAGAGGTCAGAGTTGTCCGATTGCCTGAGCACAAAGCTATCATGGACACTCCCTCAATGGCATGCATCAAACTGGAAGATCCTTATTAGATGGTTGTATATGATCTGTGCATTGATGGAGTGGCATCCTTTCCTGTTCACAAATTGCTGCGGTCTTGCATGTGAGGCCTAATAGACCATGTGTGTCCCATCCACTACTCCGTGGGTACTGGGAATCCCAGTAAAGCCGAGAGCCTGGGCCTCCTGCTGTGCAAGGCTCACATCAAAGTTTATGTATGGCCCTGCGTGGGCATACAGAGCATCTGTGACCTGTGCACACATCAGTGCACAGAGGCCTGGTAGATCCCAACTAGGTTGCCACTGGGTGACTGAAATGAACCAGATGCAAAAAAATTCAGGGCAGCCATCACCTTCGCATCCACAGGAACTGGGTGGCCGCCCCTCCCCTATGGTACCAGGCACGCGAGCACCTCACTAAGGTATCGCACCGCGCTCTTGAAAAGCCACAGCCAGTGACTGCACATCTCCTCTGAGAGGGTTTTGAATGATATGCCCTTGGCACTCTCCGTGTTCGTGCACCCTCTCGGGAGCCTGCTCACCCACCTTCTAGCCCTCAGCGGCAGCCTCCTGCCCACCTTCCTGAGGGACTGATAGTGGCTGCTCCTGCAGTGGTCTCTCCATGCCCGCCACCTCGTGAACCTCCTCCTTCTCTACCAGAACGGCCAGCTCCAGATCAATTGGACCAAGATCCATCTGTACAATGAGGTTTGGAAAGAGCGTAGAATGACTGATTAACATCATTGGCCGCATAGACCAGCACCACCCCAATCTACAATAGCACCATTAAACCCACTTGTGAATGCTGGCAACATTAACAATCTATGGTGCCATGTGTGACCTGATTTGGTTGAGTGAAATTCTCATTACAACAATGCTGGCACAGATTATGCAGGTCATGCGCAGCCGTGGGCAATGTGCACTCGAGCCATGTGTGCTACTGCAGCATCCATTACAGGCATGTATTGCTGGTCTGCATCACAGGGCAGGGACAGACTGCATATCAGCACCAGATTCCATGCAGTCTGTGTCTGAACGTCTGCACCACAGCCTGGAACAGCAGCTGCTTCACCTGGTTGGGCTTCAGTCAGCACATGGTACCCCCCTCCCCAACGTAGAACACCAGCATTCAGTCAAATCCCTGACCACACACTGCAGCAAGACATTGCCACTGCACAGTGCCCTGAAGGAGAAGGCTAAGCAGCACCCCTTCAGGGACCCTTCCCCACAGAGGTCTGAGAAAATAAAAGAGCTCCCTCCACCCTCCCCCAACCTAGATATCACTGGTCTATGGGCCAGCATCAGAAGACAACAGGAGGAAGCCCACCCAAGCATCTCCAGGGCTTGCCTGCAACATTGACCCCCCTCTGCTTGCAGCACTTACCTGCTCATGCCAGCTCAAGGATACCACGCCACGTTGAGACTTTAATATACTTACTCCAAAGTGACAGCATGCCAAAGATGTGGGAGATGCAAGTGTGGGCAGAGATTGCCACATCTATCCCGATAATGACATGTTAAACTATGGTAAATAATGCTGATCAGGGGTTTTCTGCACTGTCCCAATGCACCGTTTTTTTTCCCGATTGAGTTGTAAACCCTCACAGGGATCCTGCAAAATGGCTGACACGCGCATCTCCCAACTCGATACGAAAAACATGCACTTCACTCTGGGAGAATCGGGCCTGAGTTTCAGTTGGAGGAACAAAGAGAAGTTTTAAGATGCAGACCATAACAGGTATGGCCCCTACCATGTAACGGGATTTGGAAAAAAGCCTCGGAAAAGAGGTACAAAAAGAAATTGTCTATGCGTATGGTGGTAATGTCACAACTGCAACAGTGAGAGATAATCACTGTAAAATCGCAGTTAGATAAGGAAAAACAGAATGTCCGTGGTGTGTCTGAGAAAGTTAGTGAGGAACATTAGCAGAGAGAGAAGGCAAAAGTTGATTTGAATAGGTTGAGAGAAGAATTGAGAGCTCTCAAGGAACTTAAACAGAGTCCTAGCAGAGGTGTGGCTACAGATGGCAACTTGTCCTGACTGCCCCCACAAGCTCCTACCGCAGGGGTGTATTCAAATTTGGAGGAGGCAGGGAGAGAGAATAGGAGGAGACTCATGGTGAAAATTGACCTATGCCACAAGGACTCTAGCTTTGATTGAGATAGTGATGACTCAGATAGAGGGGAGGCGGAGGATAGGAGTCCTCTGAAGATCAAACTGGGTAAGAGGAAGAGAACAGAAGCTGGGGAGTACAAACACACCCCTATCTACTTTCACATGCCAGCTACACCTGAAGACATTAATAAGTGGTCAAAAGGCATGAAGCATTCAAGAGAGGAAAGCATAGAGGTCTGGAACAAGATTGACAGCTTAAAAATAATCCATAGCCTCCACCCATTGGATGTGTTGCAACGGTGGCTATATTGTTGAGGGGCAGAGAAGAGAAGACAGTTCTCGGGAAGGTGCAAGGATTAGGAGATCAAGGTCAGAACCTGGATGGAGGGTGGCAAGCCTGGTACACTTATATTACAGAGCTGGCCCACAAAATTACACACTGGGTCAAAATGTCCATGTATATACAGAAAGCCTCAGAGGTAAGTGAATATGAAAAAAGGTTCAGGAATATGTGGTTGACGCATTCTGGCGTATCGGACATTATAGAAAGGAACACTGCAGACAGTGATTATGTCCCTCTCAAACATGGTCTACTGACAGGATTGAAACTGGAAGTAGTCCTGAAGTTAAAGGCAATACACTAACAGATAAAGCTGCAAGACAAGCTACTAGGAAGGGTAGACAAAATGATGATGAAACAACAAAGCAATGATAAGTATATACAATCCCGTGGGCACTGTCGCAGATAGAAGAAATGCAAGATACATGTAACCTCGAGGAGAAGTGGGAATGGATGGAAACACAGTGAAACTCTTTAATGATGGTGTCTGGAGACAGACATAATTGAATGGTGGCTCCCACCTCAGTCTTTCCTTGGCAATGCAGATTCACTCTTTGGACATGTTGGAGTGGACAAAATAGCTCAGGGATTCTTCCAGACATGGTGGAACCTACATTTCAGAGTGCAGGCCAAGATCGTGGCACAAACCTGCCCCACCTGTCAGAAAAATAACACGGGGAACAGCAGTCAAGCTACCCAAGCTCTGGGACCCTTTCATCATTTACAAGCGGACTATGTCACACTACCAGCATGTAAAAGTTATACAGAAATTTTGTTGGTTGTGGAGACATCCTCTAGATGGGTGGAGGTAGTCCCTATCAGGAAGGCCCAAGCCTTACACACAGCCAAAACTTTGGTGAAAGACATCATTCCAAGATGGGGACTACAGCAACAAATTGAGTCAGACCAAGGAACAGATTTTACAGGACTGAAACTGGTAGTAGCCCTGCAGCTACTGCACTGCAAATGCCAAAGCTGCCTTAAATAGTGAAGTAGCTGAGGGTTGGGGAATGGTGTTACAAAACCGAATGGCCTAAGACTTCCTATTGAATGAAAAAGGTGGCACATGTGCAATGATTGGATATAAATGTTGTACCAATATCAGATGCTTAACAGTTAAAGTTAATTACAGCAAATGAGAAACGAGCAACTTTCTAATCCTTCATTGGCATATAGATCCACTAATCATAGCATAGCTTTTTGCCCTTTCTAATCCGATAGAAAGCTATCTCTTTCATTAGTTTAATTATGTCAACATACCTTATTATTTGGCAATTGTCATGGTTTTTTTATTTTCATACTGCATCTTGGCCTGGACTGTAGTGCTTATGAAACTGACAGAAGGTTAGATTAATCTGTTATTCTGTGTACATAAGCATTGGCCTCACAGAAGGCCTAATAGGCTAATAATCATTTTCCATAATTTAACAGAGTTGTTTGTCATAACTTAATTTCCACAGGGGGGCTGTCCTATTGGGTGGATAGACTATGCCAGTGAGGCCCCTTCCTCTAGCAAGGCAAATTATGTCAGGTAAATGGCTTGACATGCAAATTTTTGAAATGATCCACCCCTCTTTCCCCCCCCCTTGCTTCTAAAGGCACATCTGCGAGGCTGCTAGGATTTGGGAAAGTATTAGATTTAAATATAAAACAATTTTATGCAAATTTAAGAAAAACATTGAGATGATTAGTGATTAACATGTTAATGTATTCAGCATTGAAGTTACTTCTCAAAGGCTGAAAGCAATCAACAATTTTGTTCGTCTGTCTTTTAAATCACTAAATTGCCGTACATGCAGTGTTGAGAATCCATTGGTCCCAGGTGCCCTGTTGGAAATGTAGAACACAGACTTTCATGGATTTGATTGGGAAATTGGAAAACAGAAACCATCAACAAAATTTACATTTATTTAGCAACTTTAATGTGATGAAATATTCCAAGGAGTTCTCCTTATAAAAAACTAAGTATGAAACCAAGGCACAGAGGGGGCAGTATTAGGTCGGATAACTTAAAGCTTGGTCAAACGTTGGTTTTAAGAAATGTCTTAAAGCAGGAAATTGAGGTAAAGAAGTGTGGGGAGGGTGTTCCAGAGCTTGAGACTGAAGCAACTGAAGGGACAGCCATCAATGTTGGTGCAATAAAATTGGGAATTTACAAGCCGGCAGAATTAGAGGAACAGAGAGTTATGGGGTTAGAGGAAATTATAGAGTTAGAGAGATATAAAAGCATAGAGAGATTTCAAAACACGATTGAGAATTTTGAACCAAGACATTGCTTGACAGGGAACTAATTTGGTCACAGGGAAACAGGATTTGCTGCAATTTAAGATTTAGAGATCAGAATTTTGTATAGCCTCAAGTTTACAGAGGGTAGAATGTGAGAGACAGCCAGGAGAACATTGGAATAGTTGGGTCTAAGTTTAAGTTTATTTATTATTGTCACAAGTAGACTTGCATTGACACTGCAATGACGTTATTGTGAAAATCCTCTAGTCGCCACACTCTGGCACCTGTTCAGGTGCACTGAGGGAGAATTTAGCAAGGCCAATGCACCTAAGCAGCGTGTTCTTCTCACTGTGAGAGGAAACCACAGCACCTAGAGGAAATCCATGCAGATATGGGGAGAACATGCAGATTCTGCACAGACAGTGACTCAAGCCAGGACTTGAACCCAGGTCCCTGACGCTATGAGGCAGCAGTGCTACCCACCATGCCACCATGCTCCCCTGGTGATGACAAAGCCATCAATGAGGGTATCAACAACAAATGAGCTGAAGCAAGGGCAAAGTTGGGCACTGCATTACAGAGAGAAATAGAAGGTCTTGGTGGTGATAGAGTGAATATGAGGTTGGAAGTTCTTCTCAGATCCAGTGTGACAGACTGGATTGATTCCATACTATAGCCAGGGAGAAGGATGGACTCAGCAGCTCAGGAATGGAGTTTGGAGCTGGAACCAAAAACAATGGCTTCAATCTTTTCAATATTTAATAAATATCAGAACAGGAGAGATACACTGAAGGAGCAATTTCAACCAACAACTGATTCCGATTGAGTAAAGGAAAGGGGGCTACTGACTGATCAGCCTGTCCCGCATCAACAATGTGAGATCTGGGTTGATTTTAACCATTGGGACTCATTTAATGATGGGTTGGTGGTTGACCTGATTGTGTCAGAAACTGGCATATTGCCCACTTGCAGGACAGCATACCTGGCAGGGCTCCAGAAATCCACTTTGTGTGCTTACAGAGAAGTTGCATTCACTTCTTGGAGAATGCTGTGATCTTACTGATTGTTGAAACGAAGCAAGGCTGTAAGTCCTCTGACCAGTCAGGACATCACAGTACAAAAAGCATGAAAAACCATTTTCTTCACAACTAATGGGAAGAAGATTCTTAAAGTCAGCATCCAGCAAGCTTGGAGACAGATGTCTGAATTTATCAGTTCAAAGGACATTGCTGTCAGGGATTAGATCCTATTTCTTGTGAGTGTTGCCAGCTTTTGATAGAGAAAGGTGAATATATACTGAACATTTTGTAATCTCAGACTTCCAATGTTTCCCAGGAGAAATGTTGGCATAGTGGTAATGTCACTACTCTAGTATTCCAGAGCCAAGTTATGAGTTCATATCCTGCCAAGGCAGTTGGTGGAATTTAAATTCAATTAATAAACCTGAAATTGAAAGCTAGTTTCAATAATGTTATATTTGTCTTGTTCACTATAATAGATTGACATTTACAAGAAACATCCAGTTCATTAATGCCCTTTAGGGAATGGAATCTGCCATCCTTACCTGGTCTGGCTGATACGTGACTTCAGATCCACAGTGACATGGTAATCTCTTAATTGCCTTCTGAAATGGTCTAACATGTCACTAAGTTCAAAGGAAATTAGAGATGGGTAACAAATACAAGCAACATCCACATCCCATGAAAAAATGAAGATCAACACAAAAGAAGGTTGAATTGTTCTGATCAGAATAACAAAGGCAAGTGTGCAACTTCACTTCTCTATCTCATAATACCTGGAATCAGTCCTTCCTGCTTATCAGCGCTCTGAACTCTTCCCTTTCCAATGTCTCATTTCTTCTCCCTAAAGGAGACACCTCTCCTTGTTTAAAAATATACCCTCCTCTCTTTCATGATTCTCTCAGGGAAATAATTAATAGCATTCTGTTCTCACATGGCAGCAATTAAATAATAAGGAATTCTTCTGATAACTCTTTTCTCACATTATACTTCAGAAGAATTTTTTCCATCATTTTATAGCTTGCTTCTTCTCTCTTTTAGTTTCCTCTATATGATGGAGGCCAACACGTGTCCATGTATTCCTTATCAATAGCTAATTAGTAACTCTTTTCCAATCTTTCTGGCAGGGAAAAAATAAATCAATAGGACAGCAGAAAGAACAGAGAAAACCTGACTATCAGCCCCAAGTGAGATGTAGCAGGTTGTCATAGAAATCAACAGCTCAGCTGGAGTCCAAATGTTTCAGATTCTATGAAGTTGAGGGCTTAAGTGAACTGCCCATGGCTTGTAACCTTTCCTTTATCTCGAGCAATCACACTATTAACCAGCTTGACAGCATCACACTGCATCGTATATCTGTCATCCTCCACTGTCTAGCTTGTCAGTGCCATCCTAACTCTTGTTCACTCACTTGGACCTTCTCAAAGGGGATTCAGAGGAAGAATTTAGTAGATGCATAGTCATGTGATCCATCCCTCTTAGCACAGCGATCGGCAACACTAGCTAAGAAAGAGAGTGAATTAAAGGGCTTGGTGAAGCACAAGTGAGCAGAAGTAAGGAGTAGTGGAAAGGATACGGCTGGCTAGAGAGAAAACATCACTCTGAGTCCAGCAGAGGAGAATAGAGATCTTGGTTTCAGGGAGTGGCAACCTTCAAAGAAAAATTCCTTTCAGCTCATTTGCAATTAAATGGTGATGTATGCTGAGCCTGTCCCGAGTTGGTATGCAATCTCTGAACTTTGGGAGGGGATTCTGTGGTGGCCTACTATGAGGTGTCAGCACTGTGGAACTGCATCCGAATCACCAACTTCTGCCAATTTGTTGGTAGCTCAAATCACTCCCGATCAGAATCTGTGAGAGGTTGGTGGAACACAAAAAAGGGCTGAATGAGATGATTAGTTGGATAAACTGGACGAGTGGATCTCAGTAATAGGGGCATCATTGACTTCCTTAGGTCTGCTATTCCTCTGGCCATTTGGAGCAATGAGGTGCTCATCCGATATCCACCATTTGATTAGAAAATCAATTGAGGCTCCCTGCCCAAGCTTTTGGATTGATCTACCTGAAATCATTGAGGCAACACAGCTATTTTAGGAATCCTCTCTGGAGGAAGACCAACTACTTACCAATATTGAAGCAACTGGGGAGATAGGACCGGAGGGAATATCAAACAGATAGTAGGAAAGTACTGTAGTTTCAGGTCAATCATTGCTTTTGTCTCTCCATATTTTGTCTGCAGTGGCCTAATGGTATTACGGCTGGACTTTGAATTCAGAAACTACACTAATGTTCTGAGGACCTTGGTTCAAATCCTGCCATGGCAGATGGTGGAATTTAAATTCAATAAAAAAAATTTGGAATTAAGAATCTACTGATGACCAAGGAGCCATTGTTGAGTATTGCTAAAAGCCATCTGGTTCACTAATGTCCTTTAGGGAAAGAAACTTGCCGTCCTTATCTCGCCTGGCCTACACGTGACTCCAGATCCACGGCAATGTGGTTGACTCTCAACTGCCCTCCAAGGGCAACTACAGATGGGAAGTAAATGCTGGCTAGCCAGTGACATCCTTATCCCACAAATGAATGAAAAAGGTTCCTGTGGCATCAACATTTAAACTTAGAAAATAAAAGCACCCATCATGTTAATGTGTCTTAATGCGCATAAATGATGATTTGATGGCTTCAAATGAGAAGTTTCATGACATCAGTAATGTAAAGAGAGATTTCATTGGCATGTCTTCTGCAGTTTTGCTCAGGCCACAATCGTCTCTGCTGATTTCTGCTTGTGGAGTAATGGACAAACAGGACAGGCTATGGGTTAGGATCAGCAGTTTGAATGAATTGAAGTTTTACAAACAAGGCAGGAGGCTAGTGACGAAGGCATTGCAATTGTCTGAATGGACTGAATACCCAATATGTCGGACAATGTTTATGCACAAATACTGAGATAATGGGCAGGATTCTCACGGAATAAGAAGGATTCCACAGCCATTTAAAAATGGCAGTTGGGAAGCGATTCAAGGATATCTGCCCTTGTTCCCAGTGCCCCCCAGTTTTCACCGATGCAGTGTAAGGGTTCAGTTAGCAAGTCAGCACCCTGCACTCCCAGCCTAATTGACTGTACTGTGGAAGTTGACAACTCCTAGACCTTCTTTTCCCCTGCAATTTTCAAGGAGTTGGACTAATTTCTCCATGGTTCAAAGCTCCTCAGAACAGTCATAAGCCATAGTCTGGATTTGGTTACCTTTTGAGAGGCATGTTCAAAAAGTCTTATCCTTGCGCTACCACCACACCACCCTCCCGCCGACTCAATGATCATTCATGCTTTCAGCCACTGTCATTGACCCTCATAAGCTCCATGACAATTCAACGCCAACCTGTGCACCTCATCCACACGCAGTAATCCCTCATATCATCCATGCCAGTTTATGGCCCTTCTATGCCCATTCACTCAGTTTATATTATATGTGGAACAATTGAACCCTATAGCTACAGTAGCATGTGTGAAACTACTTGGAAAGAAAACACTCATTCATAAATTTTTGAAAATTTTCTGCTGTTTCAACAGTCCTACAAAGAGTCAATGCCACTAAAATATCAGTAAGAGAAGCTTTAAGACATTGACACCTCTTAATCTATGCAAATAAACATTGACCAAAAAGATCGCAGGGAAAACAAACTTACAATAAGTAGTCTCACAACATCGGGTTAGAGTCTAACAGGTTTATTCGGTAGCAATAGCTTTCGGAGTGTCGCTTCTTTTTCAGGTGAAGTGCACTCAACTGAGGAAGGAGCAATACTTTGAAAGCTTGTGCTACTAAATAAATCTATTGGATTTTAACCTGGTATTGTGAGATTACTTACTATGCCTCCCCAGTCCAATGCCAGCATCTCCGCATCAAAAAATTTATGAACTCATAGAGATGTCAATCAAGCGAAGCCAACACTTTTCTGCGCTTGTGTAAACAGCCTCGTTCAGATAATTCTTTTCAAGGATTATGGGCCACAGCATGTCCATGGAGGCTGATTCAGTGTTTACAGATGTCAGTACCAAGGGGAAAATTGTGGAAGATGGAGAGGAAGAACCTAAGCATGTATCCTTACAAGACTCCTAAAGTTGTGATATATGACTGGGAAAAGAAAACACTGCAGAGGTGCTCTGGCTAGGTTTGGAAAGGTAGGAGAGTGAGGAAAGATGAGGATATATTTCTTCATGCAGCAGTTCTTGGAATGTTTTTCTCCTGGGACTGGTTAACACAGAGACTACTGCAACTTTTAAGGAAATCTGAATTAATATTTGAAGCAAATTAAGTTATAAAGTGAGGGGTAGGCAGGAACATAAATTTAGATTAATTTATGGAACAAATGACCTTCTTTTGGACTAAAAGCCACAACTCCCATTTAAAAGTTGAATTCAAAATCAACAGTTTTCATTGTGCTTCTACTGCAGGGCCGGGAGACAGCAGAGGAGGGCATTTAGTGAGGTTTGTGACTGGCATCCAGCCAGTTGTAATCTCTTAAGTGTTTTCTCTTTAGCGCAATCAGCCCTGCACCAGAAATTGGTGTGGAGCTGACTTGCGGGCCCGGGATGCTATTCTCCAGGCCCACTTGCATCTTTCTTCCACCCACCCCCAACTCCCCACTCTCGTTCCCCCACTCCCCCACTCTACTCTCCTCCCACCAACCTGGCTGGAGTGGTTCCTACCAATGGTGTTTACGACTGCTCCCTATTAATGGGGAACAGAAAGCCTCACCCCACACTGAAAATAGAGGCCATTGAGGCCTCCAGGGAGGTCAGAGGCAAGGGTGGATGGCCAACCTAGCACCCTGACACTGCCGAAGGGGCAAACTGGCACTGCCCACCTTGGCATTGCCCACCAGCGCTCATCTTACCAAGAGGATGGGGTCAAAACCTTACTGGGAGCAATTGGTGGGGGAGAGAACTGCTGCCACTCTGCAAGTCAGATTGTTGGAAGAGTGGGGGTGAAGACAATTAGGACGGTGATGGGTTTGCGGCTGGCTGAGAGGGGCAGAGAAAGGAGGAAAAACAAGGCTGGCCAGGGGTGGGACATCAGGCCTGATTGTGGGACGGGAACATTGGCAATGGCCCGAGGAGTTTCAGTGGGCCAGTGATTGGGAGTTGGTGATATCCAGAAGACCAGCAATCAGCAGGGTTGCAGAGCAGGCCAGCAATTGGAGGCTAGTGATGAGGGGCGCAATGCGGATGTATCGATCTCAGCATAGGCAGTGGCCTCTTCGGCGCTATGCTGCTGGCCTCTCAGACGGGAATAGGCCACACTCCCTGCTTTCCAGAGGGAATCACACCAAGGCACTCTGCGATGCACAATGTCGGAGATCCGCTCTGGTAATTACGCCCAAAAAAAGAACAATGGTAATTACTCCTGTTTTCCCACCCGTTGGGCGCTTAGTTTTGTTTTGGGAGATACCAGGCCCATATATTTATTTTTCTGTGGGATGAAAAGTTGTTTAACTGCAGTATTAGAATACTTTAAAATGGGTTAAGTGGCCAAATATTCCAGTGAGCCTTGCATTTAGCAGTCTAGCCAGAGAATAGTAGGTGGAGAGACAGCAAGGATGCAATCTTGAAGCAGGTGCTTGTGAACATGTGAGCTCCTGTTGAAATTCCCTTTGGCTGTACGTCCCAAATAAAAAGGTGACCTTTACTTCAATTAAGAAGTTGGTTGCTTGGAAACCCACGAACCCAAACCTATTCTCACTTACAGGAATTGAAGGCCGTAAAAATAACAAGATAACTGTTCCTGAGGGGTGTGTCCCTAAAGAATAATTCATAGCATCAGCAGGCAGCTAAAGCAGAGCTTGAATGATGTGACAACGTTGGACTTGAGATAAGAATAGAAGGTAAGTGCGTACAGCTGAAGGGACATTTCCTTCTTTTAGCCGGTAGACCTGGCTCCAGAATCAGGTTTCCTGCCCTACATCAATCTCCTCAAGAACTGAAGAGGCCCATAAAAGTAGTAAAAGCGTTTATGGTGAATACTCATTTGGAAATTAACTTAAAGAAAGGTCAGGAAGATTAGTAGGGTAAATTTGATTGGTTACAGAGATAGGGCCTGGATGGGATTGTTTTTGATGGGCCAAATGGCTTCCTTCTGCACTGTAGGGATTCGATGATTCTATGAAAGAAACAACAGTGTAATTGACTAGGTTTTTGTAAGCTTGTGTTCTTTTGCTCATTTTCTTCATCCCGTATTGCATTTAGTTTATAAAATATTGGTCTGAATTAAATTGGAATTACTGAGGCGAACTTATTAAATTGGGACTTTCATTGGGACCACAGCACAATTTTGTTCATTGTAATTATGTCGAGGGCTCTAATTTTGGACACAAGACAACAGCAGGATTCTCCAATCCTGTGAACAGCCTGTGGGTTTGCCTCCGGAGTGAGGTGACATCAGTGGGAATTCCCATTGACAGCAGGAATAGAAAATTCCACTGCTAGCAAACAACACGCCACCTCCTGCCAGCGGGAAAAACACACAGCTGGGAGCCTGGAGAACTTTGCCCAATCATTTCAGAAATATTGGCCGTGATTCTCCCATAAGTGCTGAATTGGTGGGAAAACTGTTCTAGATCCCGACTGTTTTCTCAGTTCAGCTTCTCACCTGAATCTCTGCACTTTGTGCACTGCAGAGAGATCCCAGTTGCCCTCCCTCCATTCCAAACTGTCCCTGTCTGCAGTCTCCCACCCCTATCAATTGCCCCTAAGCCCCACCCCACAATAGGCTCCGCCCCCTCGACACTGCCTGACGCCAGATGGGAAGTGCCAAAATGCCTCTGGGCATGGGTACTTTGCCCCTTGGGCAGTGCCAGGGAACAAGCTGGCACTGCCAGGGTGCCTATGCCGAGGTGACACAAACCCCCGCTGCCGACCCCAAGGAGGGCTCCTATTGTCCCCTCTTTCATTCCAGTGGGGTCTTCCATTAGTTCTCCAAACATTTGGAGTTAGTGTAATCCCCACCTGAATGAAGTACTTCTGGCAGCGTGAGACATTCAATTGGGATCTGAAAGTTCCCAATAATGAACTGCTAAACATATTTAAAATACATTTTAAAAAGATTTAAGTTACTTACCTGCCTTCCAGCTGATTTCCAGCATGGTCTGACTGGTAACTGTTTGCCAGCTCTGGGAGATGTGCAGCATTCCTGATGCTTGCTTGGGTTTCCTCTGGGTACTCCGGTTTCCTCCCACAGTCCAAAGATGTGCGGGTTAGGTTGATTGGCCGTGCTAAGAAATTGCCCCTTAGTGTCCAGGCATGCATAGGTTAGAGGGATTAGTGGGTAAAATATGTTGGGACATGGGGGTAGGGCCTGTGTGGGATTGTATTCAGTGCAGACTCGATGGGCCGAGGGGCCTCTTACTGCACTGTAGGTTCTATGATTCTATGATTCATGGGCAAATCCCAGTACAATGCCAGTGATGTGCATCTCCTACTGTGACCCGCCAGAAAAACCGTGGGTCGCGATGGAAGAATTGCAGCCACTATGTGTATGTGACATATTAAATTGGTAGCTTTTAATTATTTATTGTGCATATCTTGGGATTGAAAATCTTGCTTAAAAGCAATTGTGATTTAATTGGACAAACAAATCTGTGTTCCTTGATCATTTGTTTTAATAAGTTAATGGCAGTATTATAGAACAAAGAAAATTACAACACAAAACAAAGTTAAAGTTTATTTATTTGTGGGCTTACATTCACACTGCAATAAAAATACGGTGAAAATCCCCCTAGTCATCACGCTCTGTGCCTGTTTGGGCACTCTAAGGGGCAATTTAGCATGGCCAATGCACCTAAGTAGCACATCTTTTGGACTGTGGGAGGAAACTGGAGCACCCATGCAGACATGGGGAGAACATGCAGCCACCACAAAGCCAGAAATTGAACCTAGGTCTCTGGTGCTATGACACAGCAGTGCTCACCACTGTGTCACCATGGCATCCAGGCCCTTCAGCCCTCCAAACCTGCACCGACCATGCTGCCGTTGTGAACTAAAATGCCCTACCCTTCTGGGGGTCATATCCCTCTATTCCCATCCTATTCGTGTATTCATCAAAATGCCTCTTAAAAGTCAGTATTATATCTACTTTCACTATCTCCCCCAGCAGCAAGTCCCAGGCACTCACCACCCTCTGTATAAAAATTTGCCTCGTATCTCCTTTAAACCTTGCCCCTCACACCTTTAAACTATGCCCCCTGTAATTGACTCTTCCACCCTGGGAAAAAGCTTCCTTATAAATAATTTGTTGTTTTGACCGCCATTTAACTCCTGTGAATAAAAGAAAAGTAGAATCTTTCTCAATCAGCATCAAAGAATCAAGGAAGGAAGGAGAAGCAGAAGGAGGCCATTCAGCCCTTCGAGTCTGCACTGACCACAATCCCATCGAGTCTGCACCGACCACAATCCCAATCAGGCCCTATTCCCATAACGCCATATAATTATCTCATTAATCCTTCTAAGCTACGCATGCCAGGACACTGAGGAGTAATTTAGTATGGCCAATCAATCTAATATGCTGTCAAAAAATAAATTAAAATGGAATTCTTTTTCTTCAACAAAGCTTTTTTTTTAAATTGTAAAGTGACCTAGTCCATATGTCTGATGATCTCTTCCTATACATATTTGAAGAAGTTAACCCTTTTTACTGTCAATCATTTTAGTTTATCATGCAACTTCTACTCTGCTGAATGTAAACTTATATTGAACATGAACTGAAAAACTACTTGGATTCTCAAGGAAATCCACAATGCATTCTCTATTTTTTTTTCCTCTTAAACAGGAGAATATGGTTTTTCAGACAACAGGAATATTGATTGCATTGAAAAAGATTCAATAGATCTAAGAATCCATAGACTGGGGTGGCACGGATAGCACAGTGTTGGCACAGCTGCCTCACGGCACTGGGACTCTGGTTTGATACCCAGCTTGAGACACTGTATGTATGGAGTTTCCACATTCTCTCCCTGTCGGTATGGGTTTCCTTCCACAGTCCAAAGGTGTGTGGGATCAAGTTGATTGGCCATGCTAAATTGGCACTTAGTGTCAGGGGGACTAGCAGGGTAAGTATGTTGATCTATGGGGATAGAGGCTGGGTGGGATTGTAGTCAGTGCAGACTTGATGGGCCGAATGGCCTTTTTTGCACTATAAGGATTCAATGACTATAGCAGACACTAAAATGCTCAAGCGTGGTGACAGTTTGGACTTAAGATTTTGACTTTTATTGTGCAGCCTCAAACTTTCAGATCCATTTGTTATTTTTTAAGACAAAGTGACATAAAAAAAATCTGTCAAACCACCAAACCTGGATATAATTCGGTTCAGACATTGGAAGTTTTGCTCAAAGTTTAAGGGAATAATAAATTTTCAGTGAAAGAAATCATAAATGAAGTTAATGTGGTTCCTTCTCAATGCTGTACTTCAAGAATGAAAGGTTTGCAGAAATAAAACTGATTGACAAGTCCACTTGGCCTGACAATATTGTTCCTTGGATTTGGGATAATGCTGAAGTGATAAAAACCAGCTGCGGCACAATGGGTGGGATTTTTCTCCCTCTTTCTGGGGTCTTTTGTTGAAGCTGGAAACAGCACACCATATGTTGGCGGTAGGGCCTTATGGTTTCTCATGATCAGCCTCTCAACATAAGGAAAGTCTTTCTTAATAAGGACAAATCCAATGAACTTTCACAGTATTGCCTCCAATATATCCTTCCTTAAATATGGAGACAAAAACTGCATGCAGTATTCCCCATGTGGTCTCATAAAGCCCTGTACGATTGTAACAATTGTTCTTCATTCCTATAATGGCCATTGCAATATTGGCCAACGTTTCATTTGTCTTCCTAATTGCTTTCTGTATCTGCATGCTAACTTGTGTTCTTTGTACAAATAGACCCGAATCCCACTGAACATCAACATTTACAAGGTTCATGCATGTTAAAAATTATTCTGCTTTTCTATTTTGACAACCAAATAACTTCACATGTCACACATCTGCCACATTGATGCCTACTCACTTAACCTATCTGAATCTCTTCGCAGCCTCTTTGTGCTCTCCTCACAGAACTGGCAGTCCCAACTTGCCCAGTACTATTACTAAACTTTGGATACATTACTCTCTGTCTCCTTATCTAAGTCAGTGTAGATATCTGAGGCCCTCTGTATTGACCCACTGCATACATCCTCCCAACTGAAAATACCTATTTACCCCTACTCTTGTCTGCTACCCAATCATCTATTCATGTTCATATATTACCCCCAATTCCATGAATCCTTATCTTGCATTATGCTCTTGGAAAGCTACTTGAGACATTTTATTATGTGAAAGATTCTATATAAGTTGTTGTTAACCATCAGTTGAGAGGCTCAGGCAAGATTAGACGAGCAAAGAACTTCAGTCAAGATTCATTGCTTTTGAAATGAGAATGAAATTGAGGCAAAGGAAAAAGATTAGCAAGAATTATCCACAAGATGAGGTAAAAATGGAGTTGAAGAATCTGTTAAGAGGGTCATAGGGTGGGATTTTCCAGGTACGCTCACCCCAAAACAGGAAACTCCCACTCAACGTCAACAGAATTTTCTATGGTCTACCCCTCGCCCACTCTGATTCCTGTGGTGGGTGGAACATTAAATTTGCCCCATAAAGGGCAATACAGTATAAAAGCAGGTCCTTTGACCCAACCAGTCCATGCTAACCATTGTGCTCTCCCAGCTAGTCCTAATTGCTCATGTTTGGCCCATATCTCTCTAATGCTTTTCTATCCATTTACTTATCCAAATGCTTTTTAAAATGTTGCTATTGTATCTGCCTCAACCACTTTCTCTTTCAGCTCATTTCATACACACACTGCGTAAAGAAGTTGCTCTTCAGGTCCCTTTTAAATTTTTCCTCTCAACTTAAATGTACATCTTCTAGTTTTCATTTCTTCTTCCCTGGGAAAAATGCTATGCACATACATCCTATCTATGCCCCTCATGGTTTTATACACCTCAATAAGGTTACCTCGCACCTTCCTACGTTCCATGGAATAAGGTCCTAGCCTGAAACGCCATGATTTCCTATCGGTGTGGTATGCTGTAGCTTCCTGTTTGTTTTATTAATAATTTCTCTGTCTGTATCAAGAGAGTGGCTGAATAAAACTTTGACTATCTATTACAAGTGCACTGCTTAAACAATCCCTTGCAAAATTAAAGAGGAAATCAAGTGACTCGGTCAGCATTGAGATCTCCCAAGTATAGAATACAAAAGGAATTCATGGATGAATATCAACAAATGATATGAAATAAAAAGGAAACACTGGGGAAATATGTTTGCTTTTGGACAATTCAATTTGTTATAAAGTAAAGCCAGAGAGAAGTTTAAGGGAGAAAGGGGTATTTTCCGGATGAAAATTGAATGCTTCCAATCAAGTTCAACAGAGGGAATTATAGAATATCTGAAAGCAGTTTAGATGACTGTGCATCCCAGCAGATTTTGCATTAGCCAGAGAGCAATTTGCAGGATGTGAACAGGGATGGAATCTCAATGTAGCTGCTTGTGAACAAAGGAAGTTTGAAAACAGAGAATACTGCAGTTCTCGTTGGCTCAGACTGCTACATGGAAAGTTCAATCTTACCTAGGTAAGAAATATGGTTGCTTGCAGACCAATATACCAAACTGCTCTCACTAGAATTCAATGGCTGTAAGATAATCAACACTTTCTATGATAGTTTTTTGCATATTCCTGACAGGTACAGATTGCGTCTTTAGCCAAGATAAGAGAAAAAGCTACATCAGCAATCAGCTAAAGGTGAACGGGAATTGTGAAATAATCTATGACTAGAATATAGGAATAGAAAATGATAACATGCACACTAAGGCAGCTGAATAGTTCAAAGATAGAACGTTCCTCTCTTGAAAGTTAGAGCTCTGGGAATGGTCAGAAGTCACAACGGCCAAGCAAGTTACTTTGGACAGTAACTTTCCGCTCCATCTTAAACTTCCCCCACTCTGGCATGGAGGCAACCTTGTTTACCCACTTAAGACTTGAGGAATGACAGCATATGTCTTGAGAATTCTCACGTTTCTTTGCTTCACTAGCAGCTGAAGCATGGTTTTTCTCCTCACTGGCCAGCTCGAGGACCCACTCCTTGAAACGTGTCATTGTTCACAACTCAGGCATGTTTCCAGATGGCTGTGCCCGGTGATGCCTATTACGCTCCAGCTTGTCCTGCAATGACACAAATATGAAGAGCATAGGTGGCAATGTGGACATTTAAGACGGTGATGTGGTATGGAGTGCAGAGTGTGCAGAGCATAGCAGCTACCAGGGGAATATGATGAACGTGAGGTGAAATCTGGCAAAGGTCAAAGTGATTGAGTGAGAGGAAGGGTTGGGAATGTGATTGCTATCCGAGAGGAACCAGTGGGAAACTGAGGGTGGTTCACTTACCCTGGTGGAGTGAGGAAGATCATTCATCTTCTTTTGACACTGCTGCCCAATTCTCTTCTGCGGTGCACTGGCATTGATTAGTGTGGGTATAGGTTTTCTCACTTCTGCACCACTGCAATGAGCAGTCTGGTGAGAGCACCCTCTGTAAAATGTAGTGCTGGCCTCTTGGCTGCCGTCTCCTGCAGTCGTTGTGGGACAAGTGCTGAGGAGCTGTTTATATGGAGGCCCCCAGTGTTTGCAGCAGTTAAGTTGTTATGCAAGCAGATGAATCATAAGAAATGCACTGCTAGAGCAGCGTAAAATTTGTGGTATTAAAAATTATTACTAAATCGCCATATGTTTTGGCCAAAAACACACCAGCACCATTGGCACAAAACACTCCATTTTTCATGCTGAAACCAACACTCTACCACCTTTTGGTAAGATTTTGTCCACTGATTATTATTGAAGGATATTCTAGCATAATGTTAAATGTGAATGGTTTACACAATATGCTCTACTGTTAACAATGAAATGATGTTAATATTGAAACAGAAAATAAATGATCTATCACTGAGTGAATGAATACAATAGTCAAAATAATTGCTGGGTTAATCACCTCAATATTTCAGCATTATTAATTATAAAAGTATATTGAAGATCAATATATTTGAAAGAAGCAAGGATGAAACAAAATGATGACTACAAGTTTGATTATTTTAAAATTTGTCACAAATGTACAGGAAGATATATTAAATGAAAAGGTGCTGAGAGCTTTGAACAAACTCACAATTAGTCCTGTATTGATGGAAGAAGCAAAAGCATAGTTTGCATTGTGCATGATTGAATGTGAGTAAAAAAATTAGAGTTGAATCAAATTATTCAAATGGTGTCAGAAACTATGAGAACAAACATTGAATGGTTTGTGGAAATCATCTTAACCATGAGATTAAATGACAACTTTACTCTCACTGCAATCCATTACTTCCATGATACAGAATGTGGTTTTAACAAAATTAAACTGCACCGATAACAGTTAAAAATAATGTTGGCTGCATTGATTGAGGACATTGAGATGACCCGAAAATACCATTCACAAGAAGGAAGAATGGGTAAATTATTCTGGAGTTTGAAATTGCAACGCTAAGGATATGAAGCCTATACAGTTGAATGTGAATTTCAGGACGTTGTGGGAGGCTAAGGAGGAAATTGCGGCTCCCCTAGCAAGATGTATTTGAATCATTGACAACCATAGGTGAGGTATCTGTAGATTGGAGGGCGGCAAATGTTGTGCTTTTGTCTAAGAAGGGCTGCAGGGAAAAGTCTGAGAACCAAAGGCCAGTGAGCTTCACACCTGTGGTGGGTGAATTGTTGTTGGAAGGTATTTTGAGAGGCAGGACCTACAGGCATTTAGAGATGCAAGAATTGAGTAGGGACAATCAGCATGGCTTTGTGAATGGAAAATCATTTCTCACAAATTTGATCAAGTTTTTTGAAAGGCAACAAATAAGGTAGATGAGACCGTGCAGTTGATATTGTCTACATGGACTTTAGCATGGTCTTTAACAAGGTACCGCATGTAGGTTGTTACATAAGGTTAAATCTCACAGGATACAGGGGAAGTAGCCAAATGGATATAAAATTAGCTTGATGACAGAAGACAGGGGTGGTTATAGACGGTTGTTTTTCAAACTGGAGACCTGTGATCCGTGGTGTGCCTCAGGGATCGGTGCAGGCTCCACTGTTATTTGTCACTTATATTAATAATTTGAATGAGAATTTGAGGCATAGTTAGTAACTTTGCAGATAACAGCAAGACTGGTGACATAGTGGACAATGAAGAAAGTCATCTAGGATTGCAACAGTATCTTGATCAATTGAGTCAGTGGGCTGTTGAGTGGCAGATGGAACAGTGGCACAGTGGTTAGAACTGCTGCCTCACAGTATCAGGGACCCGGGTTCGATTTCTGGCTTAAGTCACTACCTGTGCGGTGTTTGCACATTCTCCCTGTGTCTGCGTGGGTTTCCTCCGAGTGCTTCAGTTTCCTCCCACGGTCCAAAAATATGTGGATTAGGTGAATTGGCCATGCTGAATTCTCCCTCAGTGTACCTGCACAAGTGCTGGTGATCTAGGGTAACTTCACTGTAGTGTGAATGTAAGCCTACTTACGGCTAATAAACAAATTTTATTTTTAATTTAGATAAATGCGAGGTGATACATTTTGATTAAGTATAAAACTTAGATTAACCAGGACTTCCTCAGTTAATGGTAGGTGTTGGGGAGAGTTATAGAACAAAGAAATCTTAGGGTACAGATTCATAGCTCCTTGAAAATGGAGTTATAGTTTGACAGAGGGTGAAGAAGATGCTTGGTTTGGCATGCTTGGTTTCATTGGTCAGAACATTGAATACAGGAGCTGGGACATCTTGTCGAAGTTGTACAAGATATTGATAAAGCTACACTTGAAATATTGTGCACAGTTCTTTGTCACCCTATTATAGAAAGGATATTATTAAACCAAAAAAAGTGCAAAAAAGATTTACCAGGATGCTACCAAAGCTTGATAATTTGAGTTATAAGGAGAGGCTGGATAGACTGGGACTTTTGTCTCTGGAGCGTAGGAGACTTGGAGTGATCGTATTGAGACCTATAAAATAATGAGAGGCTTAGATATGGTAGATAGTCAATATCTTTTCAAAGAAAGTAGGGGAGTCTAAAACTAGAGGGCATAGGTTAAAGGTGAAAGAAGAGACATATAGAAGTGTGCAAAGAAGCAATGCTTTCACACAGAAGTAGTGAGTGTCTGGAACAAGCTGCCAGATGTAGTAGTAGAGGCGGATAAAATTTTGTCTTTTAAAAAGCATTTAGATAGTAATATGGATAAGATGGGTATAGAGGAATTTGGGTCAAACATGGCAGTTGGGACTAGCTTAATTATTTAAGCAAAAGGGCAACAATTTGGGCCCAAGGGCCTGTTTCCATGCTGTAAACGTCTATGGTTCTATGAATATACGGTTCTATCTCCAAAACAATTGTTCAAGGTGAATTTCTTTGCCATTTACAGTTCTAAAATATGATGGGAGGAAACTTGGAAGGGAAATCAGGTGGGAGCTGGTTCCATTCCAGTTCTGTAATTTTCCTTGCTGTCCCACCTCTGCAATCTCCCTATTGACCTGCCAGTGGCCTCATTTGACTCTTCTTAGGCAATCCCTCAGGACAGAGGATAACATTCTTCTGCTCTGGGATTGTGAGGTGTTCAATGTTGGATCCGCTAGTCCTCTGCCTCTGTGGGGTAGATAATGTTTGATGAGACAAGTAGGTGGGATGCTCGGATTTTGGTCCCGTCCTTTCACTGCTTATGCTTGACCTGTGGGAGAAGTTTGGAATGGTTGGCACCTTTGTGGATGCTTTATTTCTAACGTGGGCCATCCTGGGCAAGGGTGGTTTGCATATTTGTGGAGCTGTTGCATTTCACAGGGCAATGTCCCTGAAACATTTCTTCTGCCCTCCTGGTAAACACCTCCTGCTGTGGCAAAGCTCAGAATAGCCAGTGTGTTTTGCGAGTTTTATATCAGGCATATAGACAATTTGGCCTTCCCAAGATAGCTAATTAGCCATAATGTAGATCAGATTATTTTGTTGAAACCTGGAACAGTTTCAATTCTGATTTCTACAAGTAGCAAAGGTTTTTTAAAGTAAATTCTCCATGCTGCCCCAAGCCTCCTCCCCTTCCAATGTCTGCAATTCTCTCAACCTATCATTCAGACTGTAGAAATCATAGAAACATAGAAAGCAATGAAGGCTAACATAGCATTTGTCTTTTTTACCTACTGTTGCGCCTGTATGCTTATTTTTAGTGACTGGTTTACGAGGACACTTAGTTCTCATTGCACATTCCCTTCTCTCATTTCTACAGCCATTCAGATAATAATCATTGAATGATAGAGACCTAAAATGCAAAAGGAGGCCATTCGGCCCATCAAATCTGCACTGACCACAATCCCACCCAGGCCCTATCCTCATTACCCCATGTATTTGCCACGTGGTGAAGGTTACGATGCTGTAAGTCATTAATTCCAGGAACTTCATCCAACATTGATGAAGGAATAGCGACACCCACCCAAGTCAGGATTCTGTGTGATTTGGACGGAAACCCGGAGTTGATAGCTTTACTATCTAAATGCTGTCCCTATCTTTCCTGTTAACGTCACAGGTTTGGGAAGTGCTGCTATAACCATATAGTCTCGACAGATACTTCAGTGCAGCTTGGAAAGAATTCTGTCTGTTTGGAAGTAGTATCTTTTGAATAGGATACTTTTTTGAATAAAACTTCAAATCGAGACAGCCCTGTAGTTAAGGACCCCATGAAAATATTTGCAAAATTATAAAAGGGTTGAGTCCTATAATGACCATTGAAAAGACATTCGCTGGTCATTCACCTTGTCTGATGTTTTACTGTGCACAATGGCTATTTCATTTGCTACAAAACAGTGACTATGGGTGGGATTTTCTAGAAAATATTCATAAAGTTATTTATTGGCTACAATGCAATTTGAGATGTTATAGAATCCTACAGTACAGAAAGAGGCTCTTTGGCCCATTGAGTCTGCATCAAACACAATCCCACCCAGACCCTACCCCCATATACCTACGTATTATACCCACTAATCCCTCTAAACAATGCATCCAGGGCCAATTTCTTAGCATGGCCAATCAACCTAACCCACACATCTTTGGACTGTGGGAGGAAACCCATGCAGACACAAGGAGAACAAACAAACTCCACACAGAGAGTGACCCAAGCCAGGGATCAAACCCAGGACCCTGGAGTGTGAAGCGGCAGTGTTAACCACTGTGCTACAATGCCACCCATATACTGAGGAAATGATACTAAAAGTCTTGTTTTCTTCTCTCTTTTATATAAATGCGGCTCTCTCTCTGTTGAAAGCACTTTGCTGTGATATGGTTACGTGAGCTGGATATAACCTGCAGTACTTTTGATGAATGACAATGGTTTCAGTGACGACCTTGAGAGTGAATGCCATCTGGCTTTTTTTTGCCACAATCAAAGCCAATCCTGCCTTTGTTCAAGAGGCACAACAGCAAATCCAGCAGGATAGTGATCAGGAGTGAAGACAGATTCCAATCTTTGAATCAAAGTCACCAAGGCAAAACACTGCTGTACACATAACTGAGCTCAGCTAACAAAGCAGAATTAAGACATCCTAGTCATCCTCATTAGTATGAGAACCTTACTGATCCATTTGTGAGATTTTTGGGGATATTTCCACTATCAAACTTTCCCAGTGAGCTGCAAGCAGCCCTTGAAGGAGGATGGGTCAGACTATCATGGTGATAATATTTCTTTGCCCAGTCTCTGACTTGTATTGCTTTTGAGCTCTGCATACCTGCAGGGAATTTGGGCTCATGGAATTCACGCTACATTTTGCCACCAAAGGCATTCATTGAACACTATTTCTTTCCATATATATTTTCATTTTTTTCTCTTTGTAAAGTTACGTGGAGATAATCACATTTCAAAATAAAAAAAAGACATATCACGTCATTAACCCATGACATTGAATCATTTGGTAAGTGACATTTACATGTCCCTGGAGACCAGCCGTTGTGTGTTAAAATATATTTTGATTTGCCATGCTCTATTGTAAAACAATGGTGCCAGAGGGAGTGATGCCTGACTAAACATGCCTGATGATGTGACTCACTAATAGCACAAAACAGAATGAGACCTGACATATCCACTAGCACGCTAGCTTTCACTGGATAAATTAATATTATCATTCTGTAATGGAGCAGAATTCGGAGCAAATTGTTAGATATCAAAATGAAAATTGGATTTTACTACGATAAAATTGGAATATTTCAGTCAATTGTCGCCGATCATGTTGATCCACCAGTTTATCAACAGGATTATAGACTAGAGTTGCTAATCCTCTTCCTCAGTTGATTGTTTGGCCCCAACAGAGATGGAAGAAGTATATCTGATGATCGCCATGACGACTCACACATGCCCTTCGCTTGACTGTCTATAATATTTTCTTGACAAGTTCTCCTGCAGGATCAGAGGATAGATTTAGCTCTGTTGCAATGACAGTGACATTACTCTTCACGATTAAACTATAAACTTGCATTTATAAATACCTTGCTGAAATCATAAGAATCCATTTGCACATTGACACACCAGGGCCTTATGACACTCTCTAGGTTGCCAATTTAACAGAAGGTTCTGTTTATTTAAAACCAATCGGCCAAAACCTTTTATGATAATAATGAACGAAGGATAGGATACAAACACTTTAGTGTTTTGGCAACTGATATGTCGTTTGCCCAGCTGGAGTTAAAAAGGCCATGCCAACTACGTTCTTAATATTTGACTTTGACAAAAAGAAAAGAGGACCTAATCAACAACAGAACTGTACCTAAATTGAAAAATAATCACTTTGGAAATGGATTGAAGATATTTTAGAACACAGATTGAACATTGAGCTCCTCCAGTGTATTGGAACAGCTTTTCTCATTCTTTATCTGGTCCTTTGCTTTAACCCCATTGCTAAATGACAGAGTGGAGCTGTTGGCAGAAATAACAACTTTGGGTGAATATCAGTGGAGGTGATGGCCTAGTGGTATTATCGCTAGACTATTAATCCCAAAACTCAACGAATGTTCTGGGGACCTGGGTTCAAATCCTGCCATGGCAGCTGGTGGAATTTGAATTCAATTAAAAATATTTGGAATTAAGAGTCGTCTACTGGTGACAATGAAATCATTGTTTATTGTCAGAAAAGCCCATTGAATACACTGATGTCTTTTAGGGAAGTAAATTTGCCATCCTTATCTGGACTGGCCTACATGTGACTCTTAACTACTATCCAAGAGCAACTGGAGATGGGCAATGAATGTTATCCAGCCAATGATACCCATGCCCCATGAATGAATGCTTTACGACCTCGATGGCAGTACTATTGTGTTAACTTTCTGGTATACATTGTGACTATCGTATGGAAACAGCTTTTTACTTTGTCATTATCTGAAAGCACACCAATATTGGTGACATTAATAGTTGCATTTGAGTCTTCTCAATGGCTCCATACTTTTATCCAAATTGTATCTGAACTTCACTAACCAGGAAGATCCCAGTGTGATAATTACCCTTCATAACGTTTAATTTGCATCTGAAGGGGAAACAAACTTTAACCTCCTCTAATTCAGGAGAGCAAAAAAAGAAATCAAAAGGTTATGGAGCTGGGAAAAAATGCTCAGCTGCAATAAATGTCTATCAGAAGCTTGAAGTTACAACTTCAGAAGCCCAGTTAAAAGTTATATTGTTTTATAAATAAGTTAGTACAACCTTCTTGCTGAGTTTCCCCAATTCCCGCCAGGACTTCTAGCAGGTCAGTGTAAACTCAGGGATTTCCACTCTTCATTCACCAAAATTATGAGAAAGGATAGGCAAAACCCCAAACTAATTCCACCCACAGATTCAAACATTCACCAAAGGTCACTATGGTGGAATACAATTATGAATCTTGACAAGTAATAGATAGGACAGCCTCTAATTTAGCAGCCACGTTCCTGGGCAAATAATAAGAAGCAAATCAAATCTATTTTTCATTTGTGGATGAGTCAACCATTCCTTTCCCCAAAATTGGGAGAGAAGTAAATTTGGTTCTTATGCCCTTGGAATCTTTGAAAAGTGAATCCATTTAAATTCCCTGCAACTTATAAATTGGCTGAAGAATGAATCTTAATTTATGACATCCAATTTATACAAGTCGAAGGCTCCTGTTCCTGACCCTTTAAATTATGATCCTACTCTATGTTCTATGTTCTATGTTCTACTCTGTTGTTGTTATTATGATTCAATTATGTAAGGTATTGTTCAGTAGCCTTTGGAAACTGTATAAACTGTTTCTTATATTTTGCTCATTTAGGCACAGCCTGCATTTGTTCTAAGTGCTACAGTTTGAGTAACTCTTCCTCTATCTGCACATACAATGTAGATCGAAAGTATTGATCTCTTGGTTTTTTTTTAAGTATTTTCCAATTTCAAACCTATGGCTTCAATGAGCTGGAACCTGAGTTTGCTGACAGATAAATACTTGCAAATACAGACTCATAGAATCCCAACAAGTGCAGAAAAGAGGCCATTCAGCCCATCAAATCTGCACAACTCTCCAAAAGAGCATCCCATCCAGTCCTTCCTCTTTGCCCTACCATAACCTGTGCATTTGCCATGGCTAATTCTCCTAGCCTACACTTCTTTGGACACTAAAGGGCAACTTAGCGTGCCAATCTACCTGACCCGCATATTTTTGGAATGTGGGAGGAAACCTGAACACCCAGAGGAAACTCATGCAGATACAGGGAGAACATGCAAACTCCACAGAACATTCCCGAATGTTTCCAAAGCACCCGAAATATCAAGGAAGGTATATTCACCTCCTGAAATTTAATAGATTCAATCCATCCCCTTGTGTTCTCCAGAAACCAAAGATAACGTATCTCAGCAAAAAAAGTCACACAGCAGTACTTTTGATCCATCAGCCCTGGCCCTCCACACTCCTTAAGAAGGAACACTGTTTCTGAAAGTTTGTGAGATTGCTATCAAATAAACTGGTTGTACCCTAACCTGGTATTGTGAGACTTCTTACTGTGTTTACTCCAGTCCAATGCTGGCATTTCTACACGTCTGAGACTGGGCCAATTTCTGGAGCCCCTCCACTACAGCATCCTGTGAAGAAGCTAGATTCTGGAGTCCCTCAGCAGTCGGCCTCTGAGCCTGTACTATGTGGTCAAGGCTCACAAACACAGCATATTGTGTCTCCAAAATGCCAGCAAAAATCTCAGTCATGGCCAGCAGTGTCTCCCACATGTGCCCAACACCCATGGCCATGGAATGTTGTGCCTCCTAGATGCCAAAAACATATTTGGCCATGTCACATAGTGTCTCCAGGATAGCTTGGACCCTGTTACTCATGAGGACAAATGTCTGAGCCAGACTTCCACTGCGGTTGCCATCCTTTTGCAATATTAGCCTGGTTTGCATACTGTGTTGGCATCACCTCCTGCAACCGCACTCTGTTGGATACCCCTAAACAACCTTGCAGTCGCAGCCTGGTTGCTGACAACCCTTCCACAACTTCCTGTGTTTGTTGATGAATTTCCACCAGCCTTGGAAATTGCTGAGACCCAGAGGCCCAGCTTGGGGACAGCTGAATCCTGGCCGCCGGCAGATTTCTGTGCGCTCGAGCACTTGGTTGTGCCCGCCTCCACCCCATGTGCATCAGTCTATGTTGTACTCGCCAGTTTGTGACCCAGAAGCCTCAACACTAAAGGTACCCACCATGGTGATAGTCTGTGTTGGTGGGTTGTGTAATCGACGCTGGTGACACTTTAGTGGTGCTGCCCTCGGAGGGTTCCTCAGTGCCTCCCTCTGAGGTATCATTCAGGGGGCTGTGCCAACACCCAAAGGGCTGGGTTCCTCTGGGTCCAAAACTACGAAAGGGGGAGGGAGGCAAAACACTCTACGCAGCAACAAGGAGAACCTGGATTAAGAGTTTGTTCTGCTCACTTGCATGCTGGATACTAGCCTGGCTGTCAGTGACCAACTGAGAAGGACTATCACCCCCTGCCAGCTCCATGGCATGCTTCTGAATGCTGGTCAGTGCCGCAGGTCAGACACACCACCACCAGTCCGTGTTGTCTCATGTAAGTTGAGAATGTTCTTTTCCTGTGGGAACATAAGATAGATAGGAAGTATTAACATATTGCAGCATATGGTGCGCAATACATGCCTGTGTCTCAGGTGTTGCGCTGACAATTTTAGGGAAAAGGGTCACCATTGAAGAGTGCTCATCAGGAGAAAGGTTAGATTCTGTTCCTAGGGAAAAGGTCACTTGTTGCATATCCTTCAGACGTCTAAGCAGGATTTGAGATCCATGCCAAGCATGAACAAGGTTCCAAGTGGGATGCTCACTCACCCTTCTTGCTCGAAGAAGGGCGTACATTTTTTTCCGATAGTGCCAACCAGAATGCAGTGTCATGCTCCTGGCATTCACCACTTCTGCCACCTCCTCCCACAATGTCAGGGAAGATCTCTTAGGCTGATTGGGTAACAAATTGTCCCTATATTGGTCCCTATATGGAATCTTCCACAATAGGCATAGCCTAAAGTCATGGATATGTCGTTAAGATGTTAGGACAGCGGCGCGGGCTCGTTGGGCCGAAGGGCCTGTTTCCCGTGCTGTGTTGCTCTTTGTTCTTTGTTCTTTGACCTGCTCACACCTCTCTTCCATGGCGTCTAGCAGGTGCTCCTGGTCGGACTCTGTAAATCTGGGTGCACGTTTGTACGTAGCGTGACTGGCAGTGTGTCTGTTCCTGCAACAGCTCTGGCTTTTTAGGGGGTGCAGGTGCAGTGAGTGTGGCCAGTCACGGGCAACAATTCCTTGTGGGAAATTTTGAAGGCTGATTTAGTTGGGTGTCACTCATCCATCAGGGTGTTGATTAACTGCCATTCAATAGGCTGCTGTGTCTAAGGGGAGTGCAAGAGAGGGAATGCTCGTGAGCTGGGGTTGTGCGTGCCAGCACAATGCTAGCTATCTGCAGGGCAGCAGTGAAGACTGTTTGTGGAAGGGATGGAGGGATTGCCTTCCCGCATAATCCAGATCCATGGGGGTGTGGGATGAGGTGGCAGCCATGTTTGTGTGGGGGGGAGATGGTGAGGAAGAGGGGCAGCGATGTCTGTATGGGGAAGGGATAACAATGTCTGTATGGGGGAGGGGGGACAGCGATGTCTGTATGGGGGGAGAGGGACAGTGATGTCTGTATGGGGGGAGGGGGGACAGCTATGTCTGTCCAGTCATAGACAGCAGTGGGAAGTTGTGCGTGGAGCCTGAGGAGATTGGAGAGGTACTGAATAAATATTTCTCTTCGGTATTCACGCAGGGTGATGTAAATGTAGTTATGGAGAACACTGAGGTACAGGGTAGCAAACTGGAAGGTATCGAAGTAGATAGGGAGGATGTGCTAGATATTCTCGAGGGTTTGAAGTTGGATAAGTCCCCTGGGCCGGACGGGATTTACCCTAGGATTCTCTGGGAGGCAAGAGAGGAGATTGCAGAGCCTCTGGCTCTGATCTTCAGGTCGTCGTTGGTTACGGGTGTGGTTCCGGAGGACTGGAGGATAGCGAATGTGGTCCCGTTGTTCAAGAAGGGGAAGAGAGACCTTCCAGGGAATTATAGGCCAGTGAGTCTTACTTCTGTTGTGGGCAAAGTATTGGAGAGAATTATTAGGGATAGGATTTATAGTTATTTAGAGAGTAATGAATTGATTGGGGATAGTCAGCATGGTTTTGTGAAGGGTAGGTCGTGCCTTACTAACCTCATTGAGTTTTTTGAAAAAGTGACTAAAGAGGTGGATGGGGGTAAGGCGGTTGATGTGGTATATATGGACTTTAGTAAGGCGTTTGATAAGGTGGCCCATGGAAGACTTCTGCAGAAAATGCAGATGTATGGGATAGAGGGTGATTTAGCTAATTGGGTTAGGAATTGGCTAGCAGATAGAAGACAGAGGGTGGTGGTTGATGGGAGATATTCATCTTGGAGTTCGGTGACAAGTGGTGTACCTCAGGGGTCTGTTTTGGGGCCCCTGCTGTTTGTAATTTTTATAAATGATCTGGATGAGGGTATTGAAGGATGGATTAGTAAATTTGCAGATGACACTAAAGTCGGTGGAGTGGTAGATAGTGAAGAGGGGTGTTATAGTTTGCAGAGGGACTTGGACAAGTTGCAGAGCTGGGCCGAGAGGTGGCAAATGGAGTTTAATGTGGAAAAGTGTGAGGTAATGCACTATGGCAGAAATAATAAATGTGTAGAGTATAGGGCAAATGGTAGGATTCTTAGTAGTCTAGATGAACAGAGGGATCTTGGTGTGTATGTGCATAGATCCCTGAAAGTAGGCAGTCAGGTCGAGAAGGTTGTTAGGAAGGCATATGGAGTCTTGGCTTTTATTGGTAGAGGGATTGAATTTCGGAGCCGCAACGTCATGTTGCAACTGTACAAAACTCTAGTGCGGCCGCACTTGGAGTATTGTGTGCAGTTCTGGTCCCCACATTATAAGAAAGATGTGGAGGCATTGGAGAGGGTACAGAGGAGGTTTACCAGGATGTTGCCTGGTATGGAGGGCAGGTCTTATGAGGAGAGGCTGAGGGATTTGAGGTTGTTTTCGTTAGAAAGAGGAGGCTAAGAGGGGACCTGATCGAAACATATAAGATGATTAGAGGTTTAGATAGGGTGGACAGTGATAGCCTTTTTCCTAGGATGGAAAAAGCTAGCACGAGGGGACACAGCTTTAAATTAAGGGGTGATAGTTATAGGACGGATATCAGAGGTAGGTTCTTTACCCAAAGGGTGGTTCGGAGTGGAATGCCCTGCCTGCAGCAGTTGTAGATGCGCCAAGTTTGGTGGCGTTTAAGAGGTTAGTTGATAAGTATATGGAAGAGAAGGGAATGGTTTAGTTTGGAGGGGCATTGCTTTTTATATTGGTCGGCGCAACATCGAAGGCCGAAGGGCCTGTTCTGTGCTGTAATGTTCTATGTTCTGTGTTCTATGTATGGGGGAAGGGGGGAACAGTGATATCTGTATGGGGGAGGGGGGACAGCGAAGTCTGTATGGGGGGGAGACAGCAATGCCTGAATGGGGGATGTCTTTGGGAGGGTTTGTGGGGGTCAGCAATGAGGTCAAAGAGAAAAAGGGAGCATTTGTCAAAGTTGAAGGCTGGGAACATGCAAAACAGGTATGGAATACAAGGAAAATAGAAAGAAACTTAAGCAAGGAGTAAGAAGACTAAAAAGGGTCAAGAAAAAGCATTGGTCAACGGGATTAAGGAAAATCCCAAGGCTTTTTAGATATAAAGAGCAAGAGGGTAGTCAGGAAAGGATTGGCCCACTCAAGGACAAGGGAAGGAATCTGTGTGTGGAGCCAGGGAAAATGGGCGAGGTATTAAATGAGTATTTTGCGTTAGTATTCATCGAAGAGAAGGGCTTGGTGGATGATGAGTCTGGGAAAGAATGTGTAGATAGTTTATCTCACGTTGAGATCAAAAAGGAGGAGATATTGGGGTTCTTGAGAAACATCAAGGTAGACCAGTCTCCAGGGCCTGATGGGACATACCCCAGAATACTGAGAGAGGCAAGAGAGGAAATTGCTGGGGACTTGAGAACAATCTTTGTATCCTCACTAGCTACAGGGGAGATCCCAGAGAATTGGAGGATAGCCAATATTCCTTTGTTTAAAAAGGGTAGCAAGAATAATCCAGGTAATTCCAGGCCAGTGAGCTTTACATCTTTGGTAGGGAAATTATTGGAGATGATTCTTCGAGACAGGATTTATTCCCATTTGGAAATAAATGGACTTATTAGTGAGAGGCAACATGAAGGGAAGGCCATTCTCACGAGGTTGATTGAGTTTTTTGAGCAAGTGACGAAGATGATTGATGAGGGGAGGGCAGTGGATGTTGTCTACATGGACTTCAGCAAGGTCTTTGAAAAGGTCCCCCATGGCAGACTGGTGCAGAAGGTGAAGTTGCATGCGATCAGAGGGGAGCTGGCAAGATGGATACTAAACTGGCTCAGTCAAAGAAGACACAGGGTAGCGGTGAAAGAGTGCACTTCTGTATGGAGGGCTGTGAAAAGTGGTGTTCATTAGAGATCACTGCTGTTTATAATATATATAAATGATTTGGAGGAAAATGTAACTGGATTGACTAGTAAGTTTGCGAATGACACAAAGGTTGGCAAATTTGCGGATAACGATGAGGACTATCAGAGGATATAGCGAGATATAGATCAGTTGGAGACTTGGATGGAGAGATGGTAGGTGGAATTTAATCCAGACAAATGTGAGGCAATGAATTTTGGAAGGTCTAATACTGATAGGAAATATACAGTAAATGGCAGAATCCTTAGGTGTATTGATAGGCAAAGGGATCTGGGTGTATAGGTACACAGGTCACTGAAATGCAGGTGGGGAAGGTAGTCAAGAAGGCACACAGAATGCTTGTCTTCAACGGCTGGGGTATTGAGTTTAAAATTGGCACGTCATGTTGCAGCTTTATAGAACCTTAGTTAGGCCGCACTTGGAATATAGTGTTCAATTCTGCTCGCCACACTACCAGAAGGATGTGGAAGCTTTGGAGAGGGTGCAGAAAAGATTTACCAGGATGTTGCCTGGTATGGAGGGCATTAGCTATGAGGAGAGGTTGGAGAAACTTGATTTGTTCTCATTGAAGTGACGGAGGTTGAGGGAAGATCTGATAGAAATCTACAAGATTATGAGAGGCATGGACAGAGTGGATAGTGGGCATTTTCTCAGGGTGGAAGAGTTAATTACTAGGGGACATAGGTTTAAGGTGCGAGGGGTGAGTTTTAAAAGAGATGTATGAGGCAGGTTTTTTTTACACAGAGTGATGGGTGGCTGGAACTCATTGCCAGGGAGGTAGTGGAAGAGGATACTGTACTGACTTTAAGGGGCGTTTTGACTAGTATATAAATGAGATGGGACTAGAGGGATATGGTCCCCGGAAGCATAGGGGGTTTTAGTTAAGTTGGGCAGCATGGTCGGTGCAGGCTTGGAGGGCCAAGGAGCCTGTTCCTGTGCTGCAATTTTCTTTGTTTTTGTTCTTTGTTCTTTGTAAGTGAAGGCATTAAAGTCAGTGGTGGAAGGAGGAATATAATGGGAGCATAGGATAGTATACTGAGGGAAGTTGATACAATTCTCTGCAGTAAAGTGCAATGGCCCAGGTGATTGTTGACTGCCTGATGACAAGGTTTGGGACCTCTACTCTGGGCTGGAGATGGACTTGTATTGGGAGGGATAGGATCCCATTGCTGTGGTCCATGTAGGCATCAATGACATAGGTGGAACTGGGAAAGAGAGAATGAGGAGCTCAACACTGAATTAAAAAGCAGAATCTCAAAGATAATATGTCTGGATTATCACCCAAGCAATGCACAAATTGGCATAGGACATATAGAATTAGAGAGGTGAATGCAATGCTCAAAGGCATATGTGGGAGAAGTAGGTTCCAGTTGGGAATGTGCGGCTATACTATTGGGATAGTCTACTTCTCTTCGTTCTTGTGGGTGAGTCCAAAGCTAGGCAGTAATGTTTTAAAATTAGGGATTGCCCTCATAAGACAAAGATAAGGGGATTTATTTTTCTCTCAGATGGGTTGTGTAAACTTGGAAATCTCTGCCTCAGTGGGTGTAGCATGGTCACCGAATACTTGTAAGGTAGACATAGATTCTTGTTAGGCAAGGGAATCAAAGCTTAATGGGGGTAATTGTGAATGTAGAATTAGAAAGACAAACAGATCAGCCATGATCATTTTGAATGGTGGACCAAGTACAAGGGGCTGTATGGCCTATTTATGTTCCAATGTCTACGTATTTATGTATGTATGTATCTAATTTGCAGGTAAGAAACAAACAAATCACCCTCAGGAAAGAGTGCAGTTATGCCCAAGATTAACTGGTTGAGCAGATTTACCAATGAGTTCATTTTTTAAAATTATCTTTTATTGGATGTGGGCTTTTCTGGCTTTGCCAACATTTTTATTACTCATTTTAATTGCCCTTGAGAACATGGTGGTGAGCCGTCTTCTTGAACATCTACCGTCCATGTGGTGTAGATACACCTACAGTACTGTTAGGAAGGTACTGCAAGGATTTTGACCCAGTGACAATGAAGGAAAGGTGATGTACCTCCAAGTCAGAATGGCTTGGAGGGAAACTTGTAGGTGGCGGTGTTCCCAGGTATCTGCTAAAGCACTACTTACTGTGCTTCAGCATATGTGTTCTAACATTAAGTTTATGCCTGAGGTAGAAATTATGGATAGTCTTCCTTATTATCGAATGAATGCTCTCAGCATTTCAGATTAAACACCGAGTAGTGTTTTTGTAGTTTTTTGACACAGGAGTGACCTTTTCACATTGTCATGTAATACTGTAATAAAGACAATCATTTCAAGGAAACAGAAACACAATGTGAATCTAATGCAATAACGTTATATTTATCTAATGAGTGTTTTCGACGTATTTCTTCCCAGTCTTTCTTTAATGATTAGAGTAAATGAATCATCCAACGGGATGAATGAGTACACTATCAAAGGTAGGAGTCTTAGCTGTGTGGAAGAGCAGAGGGATCTTGGGGTCCGGGTCCATAAGACTCTCAAATCGGCCTCCCAGGAGGAGGATGTGGTTAAGAAAGCTTACGGTGTACTGGCCTTCATTCATCGAGGGATTGAGTTCAGGAGTCAGGAGGTAATGCTGCAGCTTTATAGGACCCTTGTCAGACCACACTTGGAGTACTGTGCGCAGTTCTGGTCGCCTCACTATAGGAAGGACGTGGAAGCTATTGAAAGGGTGCAGAGGAGATTTACAAGGATGTTGCCTGGATTGGGAGGCATGCCTTATGAAGACAGGTTGAGGGAGCTGGGACTGTTCTCCCTGGAGAGACGAAGGTTGAGAGGCGACCTGATAGAGGTTTACAAGATGTTGAGAGGAATAGATAGGGTGGACTCTCAGAGACTATTTCCCAGGGCTGAAATGGTCGCGACGAGAGGGCACAGATTTAAGGTGCAGGGAAGCAAGTACAGAGGGGATGCTAGGGGAAAGTTTTTCACTCAGAGGGTGGTGAGTGAATGGAATCGGCTGCCGTCGGTGGTGGTCGAGGCGAACTCGCTGGGGTCTTTTAAAAGACTTCTGGATGAGTATATGGGATCCAATGGGATTGGGGGTTATAGATAGGTCTATGGCTGGGTAGGTTTTGATGTGTTCGGCACAACTTGTGGGCCGAAAGGCCTGTTTGTGCTGTAGTGTTCTATGTTCTATGTTCTATGAATGCATTGCAACCAAGAATAGCAGAGAAAGGATGGAGAGAGAGCACTCATTAGCCTCAACGTTTCTGCCAGCCCAAGAAAGGAAGCTGGTTGGGAAACTGGGGCAAGGGCAAGCTTCTCATCCAAGACTTTGCACATCCTAAAGTTAAATCGGTGTGGTCAGGATGGGTGGGGGGAATCCCATCCCTGCAATTTAAAGCTCCCCCCACTGCCCCAGGCATAGCCAGGTTCTAAAGTTAGGGGAAATAAGCACATAATAAAGGTACCACGACACATTCCAAATAATTTTAAATTCATTATACATTTTTATTTTGTATTTAAAATCAAAACATAATAAAGGCATGTGTGTTATTTAATTATTTTACATTTTAAACATAAAATGAAAACAAAACGAAGTAATATGCAAAAGATATGAAGCAACTACAACAGCCTCTTTCATCTAAGCTTCATTCTAGCAAAGTTATCTATTACTTTATTATAATCTATCTCAGTAGCCAGCTGTCTTTCATTGGAGACCAAAGCTAACCCAGACAATCTATCCTCGCCCATTGTAGAACGAAGATGGGACTTTATGTGTTTGAGCCGGCTAAAGGATTGTTCCACAACTGCGCTAGCTATTGGTAAGGTCTGAAAAATGTGGTACAATGTGGACAGGTTAGAATAATTACCAAATCTATTTACTCATCCAATCTTGGCTGGTGATATCCGTTGGCAAGGGATGCTTGGTCTTGACTGTCCGTTTGTCGTGGTGGCTCTATATTTATCACCTTCGTGGCCTTTGCAATTATCCTCGTGATTGCATGCCCTCTCGAGAAATTGCATGCCTTCCTTGCTGCCTAAGTCACCGCATCTATATCGCATTCTGTGATTGTAGTACACAGATCAAGGACTTCAGATCTCTTCCCAAGAACTGAGGGACCCATGAGGCACACCCCTTTGAAAAGGCGCCACTTTTGAAGAATGTGCTCAGGGGGAGTGGTCATTCCCCCACTCCCCATCCAGCTACGCCACTGCTCCCCCCATTAATAAAACCTGCTAGTGAGGGAACATGATATTCAGGCCTTTGTATATTAAAGTTAAAATACTCATTATTTCTATGTTGGAGTGGAGTAATTTGCATGTCAATATAATAATTGATATCTATTGGCCAAGCTCAACAAGTTAACCTTGGACTTAATATATTTGACGTCCCCTAATTCATGGACTAACTGTTAGTTATTACAGGCTCCTTATTATTAACAGCACACCTTGTAGCAATTTTTTTCACCTTTACGCTTGGTTATGTTGTGCATGTTGAACATATGGAGGACAATCAGGTGTTATCATGATGTGGAGATCCTGGCACTGGACAGGGTGGGCATAGTACTAAGTCTCACAACACTAGGTTAAAGTCCAACAAGCTTATTTGGAATCATGAGCTTCTGGAGTGCTGCATCAGTCAGTCTCACCTGATGAAGGAGGAGCGCTCTGAAAGCTTGTGATTCCAAATAAACCTGTTGGACTTTAATCTGGTGTTGTGAAACTTCTTAAGGTGCCGTCATAACTAGATTAGAGGCTATCTAATTTTCTACTTAACTATAGGAATGCACTGAACATTCGACATTCTCCACTGTGACTGTGCAATCCATGCATGTGATGTTCTTCATTTCACCCAGACAACATTCTGCAACTAACCATATATTCCTCATCTGAATGCCAGGAGGAACTATTAGAGATTTATTCCTCTGGGTGATATTTCTGGGAATCTCTGACCTTCTATTCTGTCTGACTTCCGCAGCATTGTAACCCATTTGCAAGGAAATTTGCGCATCAGCTACTTAAATCTAACGTTCATACCTTATTTTATATATTTTTAAATTTAAAACTTGTGAGGGGTAAAAATAGAAACATATAAACAATATAAATAAGATAAAGGCCACTTATTTTTACAGTTTTCAGAATAATGGGCAAAAAAATAGAATTAAATTTATAATACCCCATTGTGGAATGCCATTGAAAAGGGAATTTGACCTCTTCGCTGTAAATCAGTGACACTGCCACTTCTCGATGGGCTGAATGACCTAATTCTGCCCCTATTATTTATGGGTCTTAAGGGAAATATAGACACTCTTGACTTTTTTGGCATGTTTTGCAGCTCACCCCTAACAACACCAGAGGAGATCAACAAGCCTTTAAATCAGTACATCTGCCAAAATCTGAAGTGGTAAGTGCCAAATCTTACACTTGCCCTATTTTATTTCTACAAGTACAAGGGCATGTTTTAAAAGACTGACCTGTGATTTAGAGCATTTTGATTTGACCAGCAACTGAATCAGGCACGTTGCCCTGGATTTTCCAGCCGTGGCCTTGAATGTTCGGAACACCATGGGCAATGTAAGCCCGAATTGCTGATAAGTGTTGCTGACTGTGTACTTCCCTCTGGCGTTTGTGGCCTCCAAAGATTTCTCAACTGTGGACATGGGTGAAAAAAAAATCACACAGCTGAGCCCACTTCCTCCAAGAAACATTACACTGAAGTAAACCTAATTTTTCTCGCAAACTGGAGAGAGATGGGCCAACAGCAAGATTGTAAAGCCTGTGAATAGAAATGAGTAATTTCCTTTATTATTTGGAATAATTGCTAATCTATCCTGCCACCACCCCTCCCCCATTTTCCCCACTTTGTTCCACATGGGGCAGATGCATCTGGGCCTCCAGGACTGGCAGAGTCAGGTGAGGCCAGTGTTTCTAGAGCTCAATCCAGCTAACCTGGTAACCCATAGAATGTTCCCGGGGCCTCTGGACATCTCAAGGTAGGAGAAAGGGCTTGAGTCCATGCGAGGGCCTTCCTCTCAGGAGATCCCAGACATCCTGAGACCTTCCAATTACCTCCTCCCTCACAATGGGGCATCTCAGGGCCAGTGAGATGAAAAGGGCGGCACAAAACAGTGCCATTCGCAAGTCAGCCGGAACCCTTCAGGTCCCGCCACCCAGGGAACGTCTGCCAAGTTTGGCACAGGCAACTGCATCACAGCTAGATGCCTATGTGCATCCTGCGGTGGCACGTAGAAGAAGCAGTACACAGCACAAAGTAAGAAAGTTACAGTTCACTAAGAGGGAACGGGTGAAGGAAACCAGTAGTCAGAGTTTATTAACCAAAACATTAAGAACACAATAAATGTTTAATTCCACCTCAAAGCTGTGACTAATATGACTCCCCCTATCACCTCCCTCACCCCTCACTCTCACAAAGCTGAGTGATCCTGATTCCCAAGCATAGAAGTGATGTCTGTTGAGCTTTGGAGATTCAGCCACATGTTACAAAGTGCCTGCCTACTTTCTCCAGCATCCACCAGACCCATGGTGCAAGTGTCCCCTCCCCCTTCATTGGCCAAATAAAATTTGTCCCCGATCCTTACAGCTTACGTGGGCCAGAGTGACAGTGTGCATTCAGGATACAGGTGGGAGTCAGGCTTGAGTAGCACCAGGAGCAGGATCCCAGTGTACACAACAGTGAGTCATCATCATCCTCCAGCTTTTAACTAAGATTCACAACCATTGCCCAGGTACACTGACAGGTTTGGATATTTCTGGGGGATAGGGTGGTGGGATGAGAAAGGCAGGAGAAGGGGAGATGGTTTGAAAACCCGGGATGGTTTGAAAGGGGAATAGCGGCTGCACTTGCTCCTGGGAAATGATGGACGTTTGATGGCAGAGCCCCCTCACTCACCAACTAGCTGAAGCAGGCTGTAATTAAGGCATCACTCGCTGCCCTTCCCTGCCGGATACTTGTCATTGCTGCCATCGTCTTCCCTCCGGCTCTTCATACGGTGGTGCGTCCTCCTCGTCCTCATCATCATCCTTGTCCTCATCCGTATTCTTGTCCTCGTCCTCGTCCTCATCCTCGTTCTCTTCCTCGTCTTCGTCCTCGTCCTCCTCAGTGACCTGTTGTGCAGAGTGAAGTAAATAATGATGATGCATAAATCACGCACAGGATCGTAGTAGAAGGCCCCTAAGAACAGTCCAAGCAGTGGAACTGCATCCTAAGTAGGCCGATGCACCGCTCTGCAATGGACCGGGTGCTGCGTGGGCCTCATTGTAATGGATCTCAGTGTCGGTCTGGGGCCTCCCCACAAGCATCATCAGCCATGACCTTAGTGGGTATCCTTCGTCATCCAATAACCATCCCTGGAGCCTGGTCTGGTCTTCAAAGAGCCAGTGATGCCAGTGATATATAGCTATATATATATATAGCTATATATATATATAGCTATATATATATATAGCTATATATATATAGCTATATATATATAGCTATATATATAAGCTGCTATATATAGCAGCTTTATAATAGCTGCTGGATTATAAAGCTATCATGGACACTCCCTGAGGGGCGGTAATTGACCTGCTTGATCCTCATTTAATGTTTGCAGACAAATTGGACATTCAGGGAGTGGAATCCTTTCCTGTTCACAAATTGCTGCACTTCTGCTTGTGGGGCCCGCAAGGTGATGTGTATCCTGTCTACCGCTCCCTGGACATTAAGGATCCCAGCAAGGAAAGCGAAGCCGAGGGGCTGGGTCTCCTGCTGTACACAGCCCACATTGAAATGTTTGCACTGCCTTGCCTGGGCATATAGGGTCTTTGTGACCTGTGCACGTATCTGTGCACAGAGGACCTGAGAGATCCCAACTAGGTCAAAACAGGGTGCTTCAAATGAGCTGGAGGCATAAAAATACTGCCGCAATCTTCACATCAACAGGGAATGGATGGCCACCCCTCCCCTGAGATACCAGGTGTGCAAGCATCTTCACAAAGCTGTCCTTGAGAGCCACAGCAACAGCACATCTCCTCCGAGAGGGCCTCAAGTGAAAGAGGGGTTTGTACCTCTTTGGCCTCGGCACCCTCCACTCTCTCCGGAGGCTGTTCACCCACCTCCTGGCCCTCAGCAGTAGCCCCCTACCCACCTTCCTGAGGGACTGGTAGTAACTGCTCTTGTGATGGTCTCTCCACGCCCGTCACCTGCTGAACTGCCACCTCCTCTTCCTCCTCCTCTGCTGCCATCATAACAGTAAGAAATCTCACAACACCAGGTTAAAGTCCAACAAGTTTATCTGATAGTAATCCCACAAGCTTTTGGGGTTTTACCCCTTCGTCAGGTAAGTGGAGAGTTCTGGTTACAAACAGAGCATGTAAAGACACACGCACACAGAGTTTACAGAATACTGATTAGAATGTGAATCTTTACAACTAATCAATTCTTAAAGGTGCAGACAATGTGAGTGGAGATAGCATTAATTATACATATTAAAGATATTATTTGAAACCCCAATGACTTGCCTGGGCTTGCAACATTTCACTTACTATCCTGTCTGGAGACAATACACATCTCTTTAACCTATGCTGAATGCTATCTCTACTCACATTGCACCTTTTAAGACTTGATTAGCTATAAAGACTCACATTCTAATCAATATTCTGTAAACTGAGTGTGTTCTTAATATGCTCTGTTTGTGACCAGAACCTGACAAAGGCACAAACCCCAAAAGCTATTGAGGTTTACTATCAAATAAACCTGTTGGACTTTAACCTGTGAGACTTCTTACTATGTTTACCCCAGTCCAACATCGGCATCTCCACATCATGACTGCCATCATAACGGCCAGCTCTAAATTGATCAATCCAAGATCCATTTGCACAGTAGGGTTTGGAAAGAGTACAGAATGACGGATTATTATTATTGGCTGCATAGACCCAGCCCCATCCAAATCCCTCACTTGGGCCAATACCGCACTTGTGGAAGCTGGCAAGCCCACACAAAGGGACATCTCAGGCATATCCACATCCAACCCACACAATCCATGGTGCCATGGGTTAGGATTGTGTGAGATTCCCATCATGACAAATACTGGCATAGATTATGCAGATCGGAGTGCAGATGTGGGCAATGCGTACCCTTGAGCCATTGCTATGTGTGCAATTGCAGCATCCATTATAGGCATGTGTTGGTGGTCTATGTCACAGGGCATGTCACCGGATGGGTGCTCAGTGAGAGCAGATTCCATGCAGTCCATGTTTGAATCTCTGCACCTAATCCTGGAACAGCAGCTGCTTCACCTGGTTAGACTCAGTTAGCACATGGTGCACTCCTCCCCATCCCAGAACACCAGCATTCAGTCCTGCAGCAAGACAATGCCACTGCAAAGTGCCCTGGAAGGGAAGGCTGAGCAGGACTTTTTAAGGGTGCCTCCCACCCTGAGTTACAGCACTATCCTGAAGGGGAGGCTGAGTAGGACTCCTTCATGGAACCTCACACAGAGTGCTCTGAGAAAATGGAAGTCCTCCCATCACTCCCCCCCAATCACTCTCCCACCCTACCACTCCTCCCCACCACTCCCCCTCCACCACTAGTCCTCCCCCCCCAACTCCAGATATCACTGGTCCATGGGCCAGCACCTGAAAACAGCAGGATGAAGCCCACCAGGCATCTCCAGGGTCTACCTGCAACATCCCTCACATTCTGCTAGCAGCACTTACCTCCTCACACCAGTTCAAATTTGCTGCATCAATTAAGACATTTTTAATACCTACTCATGCCAAAGTGACATCATGCCAAAGAGTTGGGAGTTGCAAACATAGGCGGAGATTACCGTGTTGATGCTGATAATGGCATGTTATACTGTGGTAAATAATGCAAATCAGCAGCATGCCGGTTTTCAGCATGATCCCAGCAATGCCATATTTTTCCAGCTGGAGGATGCACACAGGTTATAAACACTCGTGGGGAACCCGGCCCAACCTGACATTGGGAGAATTGCCCCCATAAGGTGGGCTGCCAACTCACTACTATCCTTTGTACAATATCACCCAAATTCTGGCTGCAGCTCCAAAGGCTCAAACGTAATCCCATTAACTGCATTGCGAGTTTCATGATGATCTTCATTTCGTGCCGTTCCTTTGAAAAAAGCTGGCACAATGTAAAGTGCAACAATTGACTGCTTGACTTCAGATCATCTAAAAGATTGAAGGCGTGATGATACTGTGCTTTTAAGAAATGTATTTGTCATGTTTCTGTGCAGGATGTTTTTAGCAGTCCCTTTTACTGGTGCCGCTGGGTCTATATCCATCATGTATGATTACTGTAGCAACATAACTGGTCCTAATTGATGTAATGTTTGTTTTAATCTGAACTAATGCTTTTCAATTGTTCTTAGCATTTCCTAGGGTTTTGCAGAGTAGGGCTTGATTAGGTTGCATCCTAATCAAGCCCTACTCTGCAAAATCTCAGGGAACACATCATATGACTGTGTGGTGCTAGGCTTACAGAGAAATCGACTTGGTTGCTTATTACGTGTTGTGGAAAGAAAAAGTAGTTAGAACATAGAACATAGAACATAGAACATTACAGCACAGAACAGGCCCTTCGGCCTTCGATGTTGTGCCGACCAGGAACTGCAAGAGACTAGGTTTATTTCTCTGAAATTCTGTAGCTTGAAGCTACATCTTTCTCTGACAGTTTACTGTTTGAGAATCAGAATACTGGTGTCTGTCTGGATCTCAATCCAGAGATGTTAAAAGGCTGGAGATTTAGCGTCCACAAGATCATATTTGTTTTTGGTGCTAATGGTTTTAAAGAAGGGATTTATGTTAATGGGATGCTGCTTACAATTGGAATTATAGAGCTTGCTAGCTGTTAGGAATTATATTTTATCATGTTTAAGTATTTTAATTGGTAAAAGTTATGCTAATTATTTTGGTTATATTATAACTGTGTTCTTAAATCAAGTTTGCTTTGGATAAAAGCTTTTTGATGAGTCAATTGAATCATACCTGGAGTGAAATAGCTTATGCTCACCCCAATGCCATAACCAAAAGGAAAGGTTAGGGTCTGGGCTAACTTCATAATGTACTTTAGAGTTTCTGATCTGATACCTAACAAATGAAATGGGATCTTTTTCACATTGTGCCATCCTCTTCTGCCAATTGCGTAAAAGTGGGAATTGAGAACTACATCAAGCTCACCTTGAAATGTAGGATCTCATGAATATAAGATGCAAAGGAAACAAGCATCTGATTTTCAGCTATTTTAAAGGCCCCTTTGGAGATTTAGCCTCTGGAGATGTAGCCCGATGAAATTGCAAGAGCGAGTGGGGCTGCAGAACTGACATAACCATTTATCAGATGTTGAATAGAGCCAACAAATCCATAGCTCCATAGCTTGTGAAATCACATTTCCTTCTTTGCATTGAAAGATTGCCAGCAAGTGACATAAAAGCAGTAAACAAGGAAAGGATGTGGCAGCGTGACAAAATAATAAAAAAGACCCTGTTGCAATGACGAAAAGTGGAGGCATTGTTTTACGCACATGATAACATAAAAGAATTTAATGAGGTGCAGTGGAACCTTATTAGGTTGCAAAAGCAAGCCTGGAACATAAAAAGAAATCCATTTTAATGGCAACAGCTTCGTTAGATTTCTGCAGTTTTATGCTCGGGCAAACAATTTCATCTTTGCAATAAATTCCTTTTTAACTGAAAGAATCAGAACTGTTGCAGCAGTGATGATTTATCATCCTACATTATGATGTTCAAGGACTGCAAAAGACTAGATTAATTTCAGAATAGTTCGAAGCAAAATTCTTAAAGTTTAAGCAGTTACAGATTAAATCTAATATGAGAAAAGGAAGGCTATTTAACTCATCAACCCATACTGCCATTCAGTTAGATTACAGCTGATCTGTATCTCAACCCCATTAAACTATCATTGCTCTTTGATGCCTTTACTACAAAAGTTCAGCAGGAACAGAGCAATATAATTTTTCTTCAAAAATGAAAATATTATGCTAAATTCTTGTTGCAAATTACCAAGTGAGAAATCATTTGATTGATATGGTATAAGTTACAAGTGTATTCTTGCTGTTCCAATGGACCTTTTTTCTTTTAAAGGCGGTATGTTTTTCTTCTTTAAAAATGAATAATGTGATAGAATTAAAAGTTTAAGGTTTTTTATTAGTGTCACAAGTAGGCTTATATTAATACTGCAATGAAGTTACAATGAAAATCTCCTAGTTACCACAGTCTGGCTCCTGTTCGGGTACACTGACAGAGACTTTAGCATAGCCGATGCATATAACCAGCACGTCTTTTGGACTGTGGGAGATGTAATAATCCCCATGATCTGCATATAAAATCACTAATTGATCTTCCAATTGGGCTTGTTGAATATGAGCTCTATGGGAATTGATAATTAATTAACTAGGTGGAGCTGAGAGGGTCCATTAATGTTTTAGTCTCAGTTGGGACTTGTTGTGTTAATCACAGACTTGTGGTTATTGTTTATTTTCATTTGCACAATAAAAGCACGATTCCTTCACAGCTGACTCCTGGAGGTTTATAGGAAGAAACCTGAATGCCTGGAGAAAACCCACACTGACACAGGGAGAATGTGCAGAAGGAATTCATCTACATTTAAAAGTTGTTGACCAGTCACCCCTGTGTATAATGTAATGATGTTTAGCATCTGAATAGAAGCACTGACTACTCAGTGGATGGAATTTTAACATCTAGGACGTGTAATCCAGGTGTTGGTGAGGGTGAAAAGTTGTGATTTTTTTTGATTAGAACAGAACCACCACCAAACTCCAAAATACCCTCTTACAGGTTTAACAAGCTATTGTTTAGATCTTGCAAGGGAAATCTACAGACAAAAGTTGGGAATTTAATGATTGCAAACAGATTGATAATTATTGGTACAATTAACATTAATCAGGTCTTTGCAAATTATTTTTTAACCTCACTCCAAATTGTCCATCAGGAGTTTGCCAATACTGAGAGCACTGGCCAGAGAAATGTTTCAGCAGCAGTTCAGCTGGATACTTAAACTTGTCATATTTTTCATCTGAATAAAAAGATAAATCACTGATTATTCTAGTTTCCTTTGAGAGAGAGTACTTGTCAGGATAAAACTTTTTACCAACCTTGGAGGCTGCCATAGTGATCACAATGCGAGTCCAGACTACCAAGTGCATTGAGTGTATATTGTTATGTTCAGATAGTTCAAGTTCCCAGAAAAGTCTGGACGGTCCTCTCAGTATCTCCCAGCCAGGCTGTCCAGAATGATGTGCTGTGTTTTGCAAGATTGCAGGTAGTGAAGGAAGAAGGGGATCACTGATGGAAACTTCCTGCGTCGCCTGCCCCAGAATCAAAGCAGATGGGGTCACAGAATAATATTCTCCACAGATCTTAGATGGGATCTTACGAGCCTCAGGCAGGCAAGGTGGTAACGTTCTAGCACACCATTCGTCTATAGATGAGGAGTACGTAGAAGAGGAAAAGGAAGGTAAAGATAGGGCACTGAGTAGAGATTAGAAGGAATAAAATTCTACGTAGTCTATTTCGACCAATAAAAACACCTCCTCTCCCAGATCCTTTACACTAACCAGTCTTTCAAGCACTCCTCCACTTAGTGTATATTCACCAAATGGCAACCTGCCCTTCACACAATCCAACTTGCTGTGGAAGCCCTTTTACATGCATGATGTAGTCCAGAGACATAAATAGTGACCTCGAGACTCCAATTTTCTTTCCATCACATTGTTGACGAGGGATCTCTCTCATCTCTTACCACCTGCCAATGGAGTATTGGAAGAATTTGCAAATTGACAGTCAACCTATTTGGCCACAGAATGAACATACTTTCCTTGACCATCAAATCCTGGAGTGGCAGGAGGCAGTGCCTTGGGGGTGGCAATAGCATAGTGGTATAATCACTGGACTCATAATCCAGAAACCCAAGGTAATGCTGTAGGAAACCCAGTTCAAATCCCATCATGGCAGAAGGTGGAACTTGAATTAAATAAAAATCCAGAATTAAGAGTCTAATGATGACTATGAAACCATTGTCAAGTGTTGTAAACCAACTGGTTCACTAATGTCGTTTAGGAAAGAAAATCTTCACCTGTTCTGGTGTATATGTGACCCCAGATCCAGAATAATATCTGCAATGTCACTATTGTTGAATCTGGCACCACTGAACAGTGAACAGTGACAATAATCTCTTCCTAATGTCAACAAAACAAAGGAGATAGTTATTGACTTCAGGAGCATATGGAGGACATGCTCTTGTTTAAATCAATGGGGGTGAAATAGAAATGATCAAGGAGTTCAGATTTTTAGGTATCCACATCACCTGTTCTGGTCCCTCCATGTTGACACTATAGTTAAAAAAGCCCACCAATGCCTCTATTTTCTCAGAAGACTAAGGAAATTTGGTCAGTCCATTGCGATTCTCACCAGTATTTACAGATACACCATAGAAAGCATTCTTTCTGGTTGCATCACAGCTTGATACGGCTCCTGCTCTGCCCAAGGCCACGAGAAATTACAAACGGTCATGAATGAAGCCCAAAGTATCACTCAAACCAACCTCCCATCCATTGGCTCTGTCTACATTTTCCGCTACTTTGGAAAAGCAACCAGCATAACTAAAGATCCCATGTACCCCGCACATACTCTTTTCCATCTTCTTTCATTGGGTAAAAGATACAAAAATCTGAAAATATGTACCAACCAACTCAAAAACAACTTCTTCACTGCTGCCATCAGACTTCTGAATGGATCTATTAAGTTGATGTTGCATTAAGTTGATCTTTCTCTACATCCTAGCTGTGACTGTAACATGACATTCGGAACTCTTTTTTTTCCTTCTCTATGAACACTATGCTTTGCCTGCATAGCGCACAAGAAACAATACTTTTCACTGTATACCAATAATAAATCAAATCCAAAAACCTCAGAGGAGCACAGGGCATATGGTAGGCAGGGTCTATGGCAGAGGAGGGGCCTGATAGAGCGAGGTTAAGTGGGCAATTAATAAGGGTGGGAGGGGTCCTGCTATCACTCTGCAGTCAGAACTGTTGGAGGATGGAGGGAGGCCAGTGATCAGGGCAAGCTGTAGGAGAAAGGGATCAGTTAAGGTCATGTTCAGCCTGCTGGGGTCAGCATTGCAGAGGGATTGGGACTGTGGAGTGGGTCAGGCCTGCGGGGGTGGGGAATTAGAGGACTCGAGTTCAGGTTGGGCCGGGAGAGGTAGGGACCAGCAATGGGGTCGTCGTACTGGCCAGTGGTTAAGCTGGCCTGCAATCAAGAGACCATCAGTGCAAGGCCACTGTACATATGCCGATCTCGGCATTGACAGATTGGCGCATAGTGCACTGGCCCACTGATTTCAGCCTCTCCAGCCAGAATAGGCCACATCCCCTAAAATATAATGATATACGTGCTGGTGGTCTCTGCAGCGCACAATGTGTGGGAGGTTCTTCTCTGAACTTCCACTGAAAACAACAGCGGGACTTACTCCAGTTTTCACACAAATTTGACACTTAGAAATCCTTTTGGAGAATTCTGACCCTAATCTCTGCCACCTTTGCTCATCTAATTTTTCACATCTGCATCAAGTCCCCCATACTTATTGCCTATCCTTCTGACAAGCTCTAATCATCTCTTCCATTATACCCTATCCTAAAATGTATTTACAATTAAGGGATGGTATGCCACTTCCACAAGTGACTTCTGTCTTTGTCATTTTGATCCAAACAATTTTGCATCTGGGTTTCCCTCACATCCTCTCATCCCTCTGTAACGTGTGAATAATGCCATTAATTAGCAGAGCCACCCATTCATCTTTTCCTTGCTCACGTCCTTCTTAAATGTTACATTTCCTTCAACATTGTCCCAATCTATGTTATCCTTTACCCATGTCTCTGTAATGACTATCAAATCATTCTCAGTTATTCCTATTGGTATTATCAATTATACTGACAACTCAAACACAAAGCCTTCAATTTTATTCTTTTACTATTTTTGTAGCATCTAGCATTAGCTGATAAATTATTCAGATTTGCACACTCTGTCCTTTCTTGTCATTATGTTTATTTTAAAATTTCCCAAACTAGTACTTTTCCCACTTACCTCTACTCTTTTGTTTACCAAATCTTCCCAAATTTGATCCCCTGCTCCCAATATTTGTTTTAAATCCTCCTATTTTTCTAGTTACAAGTGGGCCCAATTTTACCATTTCAGCTGTGAAAATTTAGTAAAGTCAAGCATGAGATGATTAGCACAATCTGCATCCACATTGGCACAGATGCCCACTTTACCAAGGCCTGAAAATGGCTGTGATCTGAACTGTGCCTGAAATGGGCGCAATGGCATTTGCGTGCATTTAAATCAAATTAATGGGCTGCCTGTCCAACTTTACCTGTATTTCCCCCTTTACCATCAGGTTCACCCATCCAGATTTGGCGCGAAACAGACATGCTTGGCAAAGATCTGTTTCGGGCACTCCTGCTTCTGAAGAGGAAACTTCAGAGCTTCCAGCAGCTCTCGAACTCAGATCGGTGGTGGTGGGGGAGGGAAGCAGGCCAAATCATTCTCTGGTGAGAAGGGGGAGGAGGGAGGCCTGATCATTTTCTGATATTCAGGCGTAGTTCTTTCCCACTACTGATGACAATGCCCCACAAACTGGAACCCACTTCTCCCACACCAGTCTTTGAGTCATGTATTCATTGCTCTATTCCCATTTGTTCTGTGCCAATTTGCATGTGGCTCAGGTAATGATCCAGAAATTATTATCTTTGAAACTCTGCTTCTTATCTTGGTGTCTAATTCCTCATGCTGATGATGCGGAAACACGTTCCTCATCTTGGCTCTGGTGTTGGTACCTAAGTAGACAATGCCTATCAGATCTTTCCCCCTCCCACTGGAAGTTCCTCACCAGCTTTGGGTATATCGCCCAAACTATGACAATGGGCAGGCAACATGGCTGGCTGAACTCTCGCTCTTTCCTATAGAGAGTGGTATCAATCACTTTAATACCACTACATTCCTTTTTATTCTCTTGAATGACAAATTGTACTATGTTGCCATGGTCAGCCAGCACATCCACATTGATCCACATCCACACTCTCATCCAAAGAAACTGAATGGAAAATTGTAGACGCTGATTGTAGAGATGTTTTTATTTGCCCCACTTGCAGTCACATCTACTTGTCCCTGCCCACATTCCAATTCAGAAGATCCCATCCTAAAGTGCGTGTGGCCATCTTCTTGTACAAACTGTCCAGGTAACTCCCCCTCAATGATATATTGCAGTATCTGCAACTCAGCCTCTAGCTTAATAACTGAACTAAAGTCCCTCAAACCGCAGACACTTGCTGCAGATGTGTTTTCCCTGGTTCACAATGTCATCTAGGAGTCCCCACATGTTGCAGCTATGACATATCACCTATACTCTCATCCTTATGTATTTTAATTATCTATTTAATTATTTTAAAATCATAAAATCTACAGTGCAGAAGGAGGCCATTTGGCCCAATAAGCCTTCACTGACAATAAGTCCACCCAGGCTTTATTCCCATAACTTCACATATTTACCCTGCTAATCTTCCCGAACTAAGGGGCAATTTAGCATGGCCAATCAACCTAATCCACACATCTTTGTAGTGTGGGAGGAAACTGGAGCATCTGATAGAAACCTACACAGACACAGGGATAACATGCAAACTCTGCACAGACGGTGGAGACCCGAGGTAGGAATCAAACCTGGGTCCTTGCACCGTGAGATAGCAGTGCTAGCCACTGTGCCAACATGTTGCCTATTTTATTTAATTATTTATTTGATGTCCATGCCCAAACGCAGCAAGACTTGGAATCCTGGCTTGAGCTGACAATTGGCAAGTACCATTCATGCCACACAAGTGCTAGGCAATGAACATCTCCAAAAAAGAGAATTTAACCATCACTCTTTGACATTCAATGGCATTACCATTGCTGAATCTCCCACTATCAACATGCTGGGGAGGTTACCATTGACCAGAAACTGAACTGGACTAGCCATACAACTTCTAGCCACAAGAGTAGGTCAGAAGGTAGGAATACTATTTGAGGAACTCACCTCCTGGCTACCCAAAGTCTATTCACTATCTACAAGGGTCAGGTCAGGAGAATAATGGAATACTCTCCATTTGCCAGGATGAGTGCAACTCCAACAACACTCAGGAAGCTTAACACAACCAGGACAAAGCAGCTTCTTTGGCAACTCATCCACAAACATTCACTCCCTCTCCCAACCATGAACAGTGGCAGCAATGTGTACTATCTATAAGATGCACTACAGGAACTCACCAAGCCTCCATAGGCAGCACCTTCCAAACCCACAAACCATTACCATCTAGAAGAGCAAAGGCAGCTGATGTATGGCAATATCACTACCTGGACTCTCCCTTCTAAGTCACACACCATCTTGATGTGGGAATATATCACCATTCTTTTGTGTCACTGGATCAAAACTCTGGAACTCCCTCCCTAACAGCACTGTGAATGTACCTTCACCTCAGGGACTTTAAGAAGGCAGATGTGCCATGCCGTTCAGAACAGTGGGGAGGATTCAGGAGTCCAACTTGGACACTGGTGGGTCAGTGACAAACGGAATTGTCAGGATGTTTGGCATGGAGAGGAAGAGAGGCCAACCCCATGGAATGTCAAGCCTGGCTCTCAAAGTTATTTATGGAAGCCTTACATACTTTGACGTCTACTTGGCTGGTGTCTTAAACAGGATGGCAAATTTCTCACTCCCGGCCTTACATTGAACCAAGCTGGTGTCCTTGGATTTCTCTAATCTTTTCACCCTGTTAAAATTGGTTCTTGTTCTAGTACAGGAGAAAAAGCTAACTATTTGGTGAATATCTGGTGAATCTATTCCTAAGGCTTAATTTAGTACAGGAATTTATAATAAGATTAATTAATTAATCTTTTTGCAGGGACTTCAAGAAGACAGCTCATCATCACCTTCTCAAGGGCAATTAGGGATGGGCAATATAATGTGGCAAAGCCCGCATCCTGTTAATGAACAAAATTAATTAATTAATCTTACTGCAAATTCTTAACCTTCAGTCTTATATCTTTTCCTTGAGTTTCTATCCTCCTACAATGAATGAAAAAGCAGATAGAGGGAAGATGAGGTGCTCAGTTCATGGATGCAGTGCGTTTGATGAGAGTATTATAAAACAGATATTTTACATTACATAAGGATTGGGTTGAGTGTCAAGTGAATGTAGCAATGTGGAGATAAGGAAATGGATAGACAGTGGAGACTGAGTGCCCATGAAAGTTAAATGGATACTAAGACTGATGTGACGGAGAATAGTTGGCAAATCAGTGAAAGGACAGAGTCAAGGGACTTAAAGCACAGAATGTAATTGTATAAAAAAATACAGTCTCTTTTTCTGCGTTGGTTAATTTATTAAATAACTTCCTATATTGCATACATGACCTGAGCACAACACACCTGTTGGTCACCACCTCAGCTGCCATGAACAAAACCATCTTATTAACTGTAGTAGGTTTTTTCCATTGCTGAAGGAAGTATATCCCTCCTGTTTCTGACTACACCCAACAGTAATTCCAGTGATGTAACATGTAATAGTTCAGGAATACTGACTGGAGACAAACATTATTTATTTACAGAACATAAAGCCACTATTGTGGTTTACACACAATAGTCTGTACGTGGGATTATAGTTCAGCAAGTCGAGTGCCATTTCTCGTTTATAAAAGTCTCAGGTAATGAACTGCTGCTGGACAAGCCATTCCTTGTTACCGGGGAACTCACACTCAATGAACCCCACAATTAGAGATTCCCTATGGATCTCATGGGCGTTATCACACATCATTACCTAGATCCTAAGCCTTTGATTGATGTCCACCATTATCCATTCCTATGCAACTTCAATTCAATTTGTACACTGTCCTTTTAAATACAGATGAAATTGTCTCACCATTCCCACTGTGCAGCCTGTAGATATGAAACATGATGACATAAAACTAATGACTACATCTGAATTGAGATTGCAGATTTCAACACATTCATTTGAATTACAGGATTTTCCAATGCCATTCCACCAATATCCAAAATCAAGTTGTCTTCAAAATAATGTAGGGACTTACGATCTATAGGAGTTGTGTCGAAGTGTCAGGAAGCAGAGGTAGATTTAAGTGATATGTGTTTGTGTTCTTGGATATTAGAAATGAGGTACAGATTCAAGTGAGGTTATTTCAGTGTTTCTCTATAAGAAAGGGTAAAACAGTAATTAGATTCATGTTAATCAAAGGTGTTTGCATATATTATTGAGGGGAACGTTGGTTTTAGTTTAAACTTTGTTGCTATTGTGCTTAGAGAGTTTACAAGATGAAAAGCAACCAAGAGCTTAAAGAAAAAAAATGAGCTGTTGCTTAGCAACCAAGAGCCACCTTTATGGAAATAATATCTTGATAGTTTAGTTTAGCTGAATACAGTAGTTGAAGCTAGGAAGCTAGAAAGTGAACAGCAGTCCGGACTTTCCCAGAAGCAGTGGAATAGTGGGTGAGAATGCAAATCCTGAAAAGTAATGAACAGTTAGTTTCAGAAGCCAAGAATGAAAAAGAGAAGTCCCAGAAAACTAAAGTTAAAGGAACAAGAAAACTGGAAACTGAAAAAAGATATTGTTCATTGAAGTTAAGGAAAGAGCTGAAAAGCACAGACCTGGTGGAGTTGGCTAGTAGGAAGTCAGATGTCTGAAGTAATCCTAAAGTTAATGATTTCTTACTACAGACTGTGAAGCAAAGCCAAAGTAATTGTGGCTGGTACCCGAGAGATTGTATAAAAGCTATTCAGGACAAAGACATATTGAAAGGAGAGTTGGAAACTCTGGAACTGGATGCTTGCTGGAAATAATTGTCAGAAAGCATTGTTTGAAAGAAGATTCTAAAGTATGCCTTTGATAGTGGAGTTTGGAAACAGTCGTGGAAGCCAGAGTTCAGTGAGATCAGTTTGCTCACAATGTGATTACTAACTGGGGAAGTTGAGGAGAAATTTGCAAGAGTTCGATTGAGTGGCATCTGCTACTCAGCTTTAGAGTGCAGTGTGTCTGACCACTGTTAGCCTGTTGAGTTACATGGACTGGGTACTTTTGTAACCTGTGTTATCCTTAAAATATGTGCACATTGTGAAGATAAATGGGAGTGAAGGATCATTATGTTATTGTCAATCTTTTCATGTTTAATAAATGTTTTCTTTTTTGTTATTAAAAACTAAATGGAAGTCCTGTAATTGCTCATTTGTATTTTCTAAAAATAGAAAATGTTACATATTTTGAGCCAGGGTTCCATTCTAGGACCTTCCTACTCAGTAGCACCATCAACTGGAATCATAATGTTCATTACGTTCATAGAGGTTAATGGAGGTAGTGTCCCAAAATCTGGACCAGAAGCTCTGGGTTCACATCCATTCTAATCAGCAATCTGTAACTGTCTGTGTGGATATGAGTGCCTCTGCAGATCAGAACACTGTATTTGCCTGACGAAGGCACAACATAGTGTCGAAAGCTCGCAGATTTACTATCAAATAAATTGGTTGGATTTAAAATTGGTGTTGCAAAACTTTACTGAGTTTACCCCAGTCCAACGCCGGCATCTCTACATCTTCACATCCAATGCCAGGACTTGTTGGTCATGGAAAGAGCATTCATAACATTGTTCAACTGGCTGATAATAGCTTAAAAATCCTGTCATCATTTCCCCCATTATTCCTCAACAGGAAAAAAAGTGTCAACATGTGAAGATGCGCTAACAACATAGGGTAAAGTGGTTATTTATCCTGCAATAAAATCAAAATATAGAAAATAATGGGCTAGAGTTTGTTTATTGCATCCATAATCTTAACAAATTGCACCATAAAACCTACCCCGCTGGTGCAGTTCAATTCAGTCTGCTCCATTCAATTTGAGGGAGGGAATTGTCTCTACCTAATGAAAAAGAAGAGAATGATTCATTTTCTGCATAACTGGTCCCATCACAAAATCGTAGCCTCAGAGATTATGTATGTCATGGTCTTTCAGTTTCAAGTTCCATTGGGAAGTCATCAACTATGGAGAAAATAGATATTCTTAATTTTATTAAAAATGGAATTTCAGCTCAATACTCATGCTGTCGTATCATTGATTTTTACTGACCAATATCTGTGACATCGGTTGAATAGATGCTAGTCTGGTGGTGTCTCTTACTCTGAGTTTTTGAGCGGCTTAAAAGATCAACCTTCCAACAACCATCCCATCATATGGGCCTTCAGTATTAGTTCTTTTTCTTAGAGGTTTGTCTACAACCATTCCCAGTTGGACTTGCCTATTTTTCTCCTGTGGGTTTCAACAGCCCATTATTCTTTTAAACCTACATAATTCAATGTTATTTATGAATAAAATGTTGCCAAGTTAGCAGCCAGAGATCAATGCAGATAACTACCACCATTCATATGTTCAAAAATAGTTGTACCACCATCTACATAAAGTAACAGAAAATAATGTCTTTTAATGTAGTGGCCTATCCCAAGGTATATTACAACAACAGAATCAGTCAAAAATAGTGATACTGAGTCACAGTAGGAAATATTGCTCAGGTGACCAAAGGTTTGTCCAAAGTGACAGGCTGGAATTTTACTGTCCCAACCGCCACAGAATTGGAGAAGGCCAGGGGCAGACCATGGAAAGATCCACTAACCTTAGGCTGCATCCTATGGTTTCAGAGTAAGCAAGGCTTAAAATCTAGCCCATACTCTTTAACAAGTGTTTTAACAAGTGTGGACAGGTTTAGAAATGGTAATTTTTAACTAATAACTTTTTATGTTTTTAAACCTGTAAATGTGGTGTAATCAATTTTCCAAAAGACTTTTAATAAGGTACCTCATCAAATGTCACTTCACAAAGTAAGTGCTTGTGGAACAGTGTGTAATATATTAGCAAGGACAAAGGATTGGGCATTAATAGGAAGCAGAGAGTAGAGCTAAGTTGTCAAGCTGTAAATTCTTGAAAGCCAGATGGATCAATGTTGAGGTGTCAACTACTCGCAATCCATATTAATGACTTAGATGAAGTGACCAAATATATGGTAGATAATTTTGATAATGACACCAAAATAATTAGGATAGTAATTTACTAAGAGGAGATAAAGTGTCTAAAAGGGAATAGAGCTGATGAAGTGAGCAAAAAAAAGTTGATGGAGGATAACGTGGGAAAATGTGAACTTGTCCCAATTTGTAGGGAAAATATAAAAGCAGTACACAGAGATTGCAGAACTAAGTGGTTAAGAGGGATCTGAGTATTCTGGTATATGAATTATAAAAGCTTAGTATACAGAAACTGCAAATGTTTTAAAAGGCAGATAGGATATTGGTATATATAGCAAGGGAAATGGAATATTAAAGTAGTAAAGTTTTACTGTGCTCACAAGCTTTAGTGAGATCACATCTAGAATACTGTGTACAGATCAGAGAAGGTTTACTCAACTTCTTCTTGGAATGAAGGGCAGTAGGTGGCACAGTGGTTAGCACAGTGCCTGGGACCCGGGTTTGATTTCAACTTCTGGTCAATATCTTTGTCAAGTTCACACATTCTCTCTGTGTCTGTGTGAGTTTCCTCCGGGTGCTCTGGTTTCCTCCCACATTCCAAAGATGTGTGGGTTAGATGGATTGGCATGCTAAATTGCCCCTTACCGTTAGGGGATTAGCTACAGTAAATACATGGGATTATGGGGATAGGGCCTGTGTGGGGTTGTGGTCAGTGCAGACTTGATAAGCCGAATAGCCTGCTTCTGCACCACAGGATTCTAACTGGATATTTCCTTTGTAGGAAAGACTAAAACTACAGGAGACAGAAATAAGACGCCAACACACTAGCTATGACTGTAACACTACAGTCTGCACTCTCTCCTTTCCTTCTCTACATAGGGCATGTTTTGTCTGTATTGCTCGCAAGAATCAATATTTTTCACTGTATACTAATACAATGTGACAATAATAAATTAAATCAAATTAGATCAAGAAAAGATTTATCCCTCACTGAGTCACTCGTCTGTGAAAATCTCTTCCCCGGAAAGCAATATTGGATTTATCCAAGGCTGAATTAGATAGGTTTCTGATAGATAAAGAAGTCAAAGATTATAAAAGGCAGACAGGAAGGTAGAATTGACACCATAATCCAATCAGCCATAGCTTTATCAAATGGCGGTACGAGGTTGAAGGGCTGAATGGCCTGCTCCTAATTTATATTAGATGAAACAATGGTGGAAAGGAAGAAAGTCAGTGATATGGGTAGTCCAATTGCAAAGTCGTTTGTCACTATAGAGTAGATTCAGTATCAGCAGAAGAGAAATTGGCATATTGCTAATGATAAGCATTGAAGTTGTCAAAACGGTATCATCAGAGGGAATTTAAAATTGACAGATTTGATTTTGGTTGAAAAAAGATGTTGAAATTTGCTTAAATGCTATCAGGCTCGGATAGCAATAGAGACAACAGATGAATGTTGTGGGAGAGAGCTACCTTTATTTACAGGACAACAAGTATATCAATAAAGCGTGGGAATACTGAAAGGTCATCAGTATTAAAACAAGCATGGGCATCTTGATTGGAGTGTATCGGGAAGTAGGAGATAAGGTAGAGATCAGAAATGGAAAGAATACAGAAAAAGAACTAGGGCTTCAGTGAGGGGGTGATTGCTGCTGCTGCTGACGGACGTAATTACAAATTAGATTTGAGGAGATATTGTAATTTTGCGGATATTTAGGGTAAAAGTAAACAGGAAACAACAGTCTTGTGGTTTTATTAAGAGTTGCAGTGAATCTTTAAGCTGTGGTTTTACACAGTCAACAAAGTCAATGAAGAGTAAAAAAAAGCAACAAGTGTACGATGGGCCTTAGGCTGACATCTCAAATAAAAGTTGACAACCCCCAATAATGCAGCATTCCCTCAGTACTTCACTAAAGTGCAAGACGGAAATAGGTGTTCACATCACAGGGGAATAACACAATCTCCTGATTCAGAGGAATGACTACTGAGCCAAGTTAACACATGGTAAGAAGTATTCAAAGACATAGTTCTTTCAAATGTTATGGACAAGATAGTGATTAATTTAAACAGTGCTGAATCCTCCTCTCACCACCCATCCGTAAACAGAAACATGCTTTGATTTGTTTCCATCTTGTATATTTTCCAACCCCTCGGTTTTTGTGCAATCCAATTTTCTATTAAAAACCCACAGGAAGCTCGAGATAGGACGAATTATAAAAAGGGCTAGTTTATTGCACACATTCAAAACAGTGAAAAGAGGCATGCAATGTTGCCTCCCTACTCAGACAGTAAAGAGAAGGATAGAGAAAAGAAGGTTTTATAATACGGGGACAACTGAAAAAAATAAATAAGAACCAAGCCTAATAATATATTCCTTCACAGAGATCAGGTGGTTGAAAACAATTGCTGGATAATTCATTTCTCTGGCAGTGTTGAATTCACACAATGGGATTAGCACACAGAGATGTACGAGTCTTGTAGATAATTGGACAGAATTTCCAGCAGAAGCTGTGTGGATGGGGTCAGGTTTCTAACTTGGCTAAAGTTCCTTTGGTGTGCCTTGCTGGGCAGATATGAAAGCAGCAAATCAGGCTAATCAGATCAGTAGGGCAATATTACTTGTTCCACAAGCCAGAGGCCTATTCACATAACACTTACATTTCCACCATGTCTTTGACAAAAGACATGTATCCATCATCTTGATTCCAAAGACTGTTAAATGTCTCAGCCATTAGGAATTGAAAAAAAAGGTTGTAGGATCTTTCACCTCCTTTTGGCCATCAATGGTTATTAAATGCTGATGTCCTTTGTATAACACTCTTTGAGGTTCAGTCTTACAGTCATTAGGTGGTCATTAGTGGCTCCTAAGAGGTAACGAGGTGCGGGTTTTCCTGAAATTGCCACTGAAACTGAAGCTTCTTTTGTTTGAGGTGGTAGGGTGAAGTGGGGGATGGGGGTTACAGATGCGTTCACAGACAGACGCTGTTCAGCAACTTAAAGATTTTTTTTGCTTTAATACTTAAAAATAACAATAAGCTTATCTATAAAAAATATACAGTATGAGATCCTAGCCCTTTACATAAACAACAAGATGTTCTTGGTAAAGTCACAAAGAAAATTTATCTTTGGAATTAGTGAAGGGACAGTCAAGTAACATAATGAGAAAATTATAAACTTCTATGGAAAGCTGGCACCTGTTATGTTTGATTATAGTAGCTTAAAATAACTCTACACTTTCTATAGAAGTAACTATTGCTTACTAACAGTTTCAGCCATTACATACAAAAGTTTAATTCCCTCCTTTTAGAAGGAAGTTGATTTTAAAATGGTTGTGAATAGCTCAGTGAAAAACCTGATCAAGTATTAAAATGCTGTGGAGTGGAATAATTTAGTTCCATCTCCAATGTGTGAAAGGTTTCAGCTGATTGAAACAGATCCCGCCATGTCTACTAATTAAAACAGAATGCACTTCAAATCAGCAAAGCCCAATGGCTTTGACATTCATTTAGCATAACAGTGCGATGAATCACACCTGCCATTTAGTAGCTACATCAGATATACAGTGATTTAATTTGCATTTTAAAGGCAAACTTCACATTGTGATTGATGCATAATTTGATGGAGGTTTTCTGTGTTTCAATGGGTATTAAGACTTCATCATTTCTAGTGTTTCATCACTAACTCATTTTGATTCCTTCTTAGGTGCAGACTTTAATTAGGCCTCGATGAACATTGACTACAACAGCAATGATTTTCTGTAGGGAAAATGGGGTAGTCTGATCCTCTTTTCATAGAATCGCTGCAATGAAGAAGGCCATTCAACCCATTGAATTTTCAACCCCACATTCCTGCCTACTGATAACCTTTCATCCACATAACCAAGAATCTATCCAGCTCTGCCTTAAAAATATTCAAAGACTCTGTCTCTGTTGCCTTTTGAGATAGAAAGCTCCAGAGAATCACAACCCTCAAGAGAAAAAAATTCTCTTTACCTCTGTCTTAAGTAAGCTAAAAATTAGTCTTATTTTTAAAGAGACCCCCTAGCCCTAGGTTTTCCATCAAGAGGGAATATCCTCACCATATCCTGCCAATATCCTCAAAATCGTAAAAGTTTCAATCAAACTGCCTCTTCATCTCCCAGACTTGAATGGATACGAGTCTAGCTGTCCAACCTTTCCATGTAAGACTATCCACCTATTGTTGCAATTAGTCTAATAAATCTTCTCTGAACTGCTTCTAATGCATTTACATAGGTTGGCATGGTGGCACAGTAGTTAGCAGCGCTGCTTACAATGCCAGGGACCCAGGGTCAATTCCCGGCTTGGGTCGCTGTCTGTACGGAGTTTGCATGTTCTCCCTGTGTCTGCATGGGTTTCCTTCGGGTTGTCCAGTTTCCTTCCACAGGCCAAAAGACATACTGGTTAGATGCATTGGCCATGCTAAATTCTCCCTCAGTACATCCAGACAAGTGCCAGAGTGTGGAGACTTTCACAGTAGCTTCACTGCAATGTTAAAGTAAACTTACTTGTGACACTAATAAATAAGTTTTCTTAAAAAATCTTTCTTTACATAGGGAGACCAATACCAAATTTGTTCTCATTAATGCTCTGTACAAGCACATCTCCTAATTTTAGTATAAAGGGAATTGTTTACAAAGGATAATGTCCAGTAGCTTTCCTATTTATTTTCAGTACCAGAATCCAGACACTTATGATTCACATACTAGGACACCACTGCACCTCAGAGCTCTCACCAATTAGATAATAAGCTTCTTTATAAGTCCAAAGTGGACAATTTTCCATTTGCCAGATTTTTGTCCAATTACTTAAGGTATCTATATCCTTTTGTAAACTCCATACATCCTCTTCACAATTTACTTTCCTACCTACCTTTGTGTTGTCAGCAAATTTAGCAACCATACCTTTGGTCCCTTCATCCAATTCATTTAGATAAATTGTAAAAGGTAGAGGCCACAGCACTGATCCTTGTGACACCTCACTCATTACATTCTGCCATTACGGATGGTCACCTCAGCACCTCACTGTACCGAAAGTCCACAGATAACCTCACAATGCTTCACTTCTCCAATTTCCATCCTAAACATATTAAAGAAGCCATCCCCTAAAGACAAGCCCTCCATATACATAGGATCTGCTCAGATGAGGAGGATCACAACAGACACCTCCAGGTACTGAAAAAGGATCAGACTATCTCATTTTTCCCACAGAAAATCATTGCTGTTGTAGTCAATGTTCATTGAGGCCCCTAATTAAAGTCTGCACCTAAGAAGGAATCAAAATGGTGCTTGATTCATCGATCAACAGTTCCAATGCGCCACAGTGAGAAACCGCATTGACTTCCTCAGAAGATGAACACAGGACACGGTGGACAGAGTGTCCTTCGTCTTCCAGCACTTCCCCAGAGCAGAGAAGCTACAACATCTCCTTTGGGGCCTTCAATATGTCATTGAACATCTCACCAAGGCCATCCCCAAATCTCTACTTCTTGCCTTCAAACAACTGCACAACCTCAAATAGACCATTATCCGCAGCAAACTACCCATCTTTCAGGGGAACAGTGACCACAACACCACATAACCCTGCCACAGCAACCTCTGCAAGACATGCCGGATCATCGACACGGATGCCATCACCTTGCGTGAGAACACCATCCACTAGGTACACAATACATACTCTTGCAAAATTGGCCAATGTTGTCTATCTGATATGTTGCAGAAAAGAATGTCCCCAGGCATAGTACACTGGGGAGACTATGCAGATGCTACAACAATAGACGGATGAACAATGCTCAACAATCACCAGGCAAGACTACTCTCTTCCCATTGGGGAACACTTCAGCGGTCACGGGCATTCGGCCTCTGATCTTCAGGTAAGTGTTCTCCAAGATGGCCTTCATGACACACGACAGCACAGATTCACTGAGCAGAGACTGATAGCCAAGTTCCTCATACATGAGAATGGCCTCAACCGGAATCTTGGTTTCATGTCACTTTATCTGTAACCCCGACAACTTGCCTGCACTTGCAAAGTCTCACTAACTGTCCTGACTGAAGACAATACATATCTCTTTAATCTGTCTTAATCCTCCCTCCATTCACATTGTCTGTACCTTTGAGACTTGATCAGCTGTAAAGATTTGCGTTCTAATCATTATTCTGTAAATTGAGTTTGTGTCATTATATGCCCTGTTGTGAACAGAACTCCCACTTACCTGACAAAGGAACAGCCTCTGAAAGCTAGTGGCATTTACCACCAAATAAACCTGTTGGACTTTAATCTGGTGTTGTGAGATTTCTTACCGTGTTTAACCAAAAAAAGACCCATTTGTGCTGACTCTCCTTTCTGTTATCCAACCAATCTTCATTCCTTTATGAACATGCAGCCCTATGATAGCAAGTGGCACCTTTCTAGTATATATTCCACACACATAGACACACACACACATATATACACACACACACACACACACAAACATACATACATACATATACAGACACACACACACATACACTCTCCTGCTTTCCCCACATTCAGTCCTGATTTTACTTCTGGTGCTGAGGCCTGGAATGATAACTGCTGCCTGACGTAGCTCACCACTCACACATCCATATTGCTCACTGCCTTCATGAGAACCACTGCTGAAATGACACCGTGCTATTTACCCTGACAACGCGCAAAGATTGTTGATTTTCTTTCAACATTGGACCTCATGGCTGCTAACCGCCTTGAGACTGAGATCTCTGCCAAGGCATCTTTGTCAGGCAAGAGGGTCTCTTGGTGCCATTCCTGAAAATCCAGATTTCCTGCTCTTCTTGAGCAGCTTGTAGGAGTGATGTAGAGATCCTGATCACCGACAGTCATCCCATAGATAATTAGAGAAATATCTCAGCAGAAACAACAAGTGCCTCACAATTAAGCAATGTCCCCCTGCTCTCCTACAAGCTAGTAAGAAGTCTGACAACATCAGGTTTAAATCCAACAGATTTATTTGATAGTAAACTCACATGCTTTCGACCCTATGGTCTTCGTCAGGTGAATGAGGTATTCTGGTCTCCAACAGCGCACATACCAGCACAGACTGTTTACAGATTACTGGTTAGAATGCAAATCTTTACACCTAACCTGCTATTCAAGTCTTAAAGTGTGCTTAGTGCTCCTTCCGCTCATATCGTTAGCCACTTTAAGATTTGAATAGCAGGTTAGGCATAAAGATTCGCATTCTAATCAGTAATCTATAAACAGTCTGTGCTGTTATGTGTGCTGTTTGAGACCAGAATACCTTGTCCACCTGACGAAGACCTGAGGGTCGAAATCTTGTGAGTTTACTATCAAATAAATCAGTTGGATTTAAACCAGTGTTGTCAGACTTCTTACTAGCTTGTAGGAGAGCAGGGGGACATTGCTTAATTGTGAGGCACTTGTTGTTTCTGCTGAGATATTTCTCTAATTATATATGGGATGACTGTCGGTGATCAGGATCAACAGATGGGCAGGAGGCGGCTGTTAAAGTTCACATTTGAGACAGCAATTGATTCCGCTGGCTTGCAGGGAGTGAATTCCCGTCTGCAAGGCATTTATAAGTGGCACCTCTGACCTGTGAGCTAAAAGTGACTTCCTGACCAGTCTTACCACATGACTGGTCAGGCTCTGCAGCTCCTTGGAGATAATCATTTGGATAAATTGTAATCACAAGTGGCTAGTCTTTTTCATCACGATCAAATGTCCCATCCGCTTCCAGGTCCACCATCAGGGCACTCACCGCTGAGTTCCATCCTCCAACTCTTTTGTCATCCTGGAAATTTTGGATTTAACCTGCTCTCCCTTGATTGTGACTGAACCAACTCCTCTTTAAAAGCAAACCAATGTTATATCACAGTTCTCCCTTTCAATCCTTCATTCCAATTCTCCAGACAGGTCCATTCACACCCTGCTGAAATTGACCCTCTTCCAATTAATCACTTTTACTCTAAATTGTTCCTCATTATTTTCCTTAGCTAAGAGTGATCATATTATGATCACTATTCCCTAAATATTCCTCTACTGACACTTGATCCATTTGACCCACTTTATTCCCCTAAATTAGATTAAGCAAAATCTCTTCCATCATTGGGCCATAGACATAGGGCGGAAATCTACTACCTTGCCCGCCATGGAACCAGAGCGGGTGAGGATCGATAACGGAAATCTCTGTTGACCTCAGGTGGGAATTTCCAGTCTTCCCTGAATGAAATGGTAAAATCCCACCCATAATGATTTTAAAAATTCTCCTGAACACATTTCTTTTCCCTCTCTGACTGACACTACCCCAGTTTACATTAGAATGATAAAGATACAAAATAACTAATGTGATTCCAGTGCACTGGATTTCAATTGGCTAAAAATCAGAAACAGACTGGGGTTGCCCTCACTTCCCATTGCAAATTTAAATCTGCGATGTATTGTATTCGTAAGAATAAAGCATCCAAATTACATTGTCAGTCCATTTGTGTAAAATAAGTCATTGAGGATGAATCACAGAATGAATCCCAGCTTTGTGTAGGATTTATTTTTAATCAACCTATGCTGATTAAGTTAATTGCTAACCCACAGTTGTTATTTTATGATTAAGACAAGCTGCAATTGGAAGTGTTCTTGGCTGATTGCCTCACTTACAGAAGGTGACATTGCACAAATCAGCTTGCAAATTCAATTTGAATGATTTTTTTTAGATTTTAAAACATTTGAAAATAAATGATGTTCTAATAATGTGGCTTTTTCCCAAAAAAATCATATACAGCTTTTGACTCATTCTCCAATGTATCCCAGGTAAGTCAATGAGACTGGTAGTTAAGCTAAACTGATGATGTATGAACAAGATAAAGAAATATCGTCAAGGAAAAGTATTCAATTTGAATATTCTTCCACCAGTTGGAATTGTTGTGTGCAGGTTGTTTCTCTTCTGAGTTTTGTTATTTTCTGGCAATTCCTGTTAATGTGTTCCATTTCGATTATCTTTCCAGAGCTAGTGGTGCACTAAGGCAGATTTCTGTCTGTTTCCATAGTCATGATTCCTGGAACAAGTTGCCAGCCTGTCACCAGAAGCCTATGGTTTGAGTGGCGCTACTCAAATGTGGCTAACCAGGAATTACTCCTGATCTTACCATCAGCCATTGGCAGGTTTGAAAGGACAGGTAGGTTGACACATTCAATCTGTTTGACCTTGTCATACTTTCCTTGGCCATCAAGTCCTAGGATGGACCTTGAACCTGAGTTTTTGATTCAGAGGTGGGGATGCTTTCCATTGCACCACAAGAAATCAATATAATATTTTGTGGAAAAGAGCAAATCCCAGCCTATATTCCTTAAGTTTAAAAAGTTTTTTTTACCCAAACCTTTCTTGGCAATTATTGTGTACACTGTACAAAGATTTAGCCTATTTAACATCTCCATTAAAAGACCAGAGGGCGGAACATCAGATCAATATGTTAAGTGTGTGCGCACACAATTTCGCACCACGTTATTTCAGTGCCTCTGTTTGTAACAAGTTCACAAATTGGTTTCATTCTGCTTTAAGCCATAACATCACTTCTCTCAAGCTATGCATATCATAAAATAACAGGTAGTCAAGAATTGCTGAAAGCCTCTTACCAGCAAGCCAGAGGTAACGTTGAATAACAATAGCCTCACCCTTCCCAAAGATTAAATCTTACACTCAATACCTCATTAGGTATGTCTGTTTATATTTACCACTCCTTACAGTTCCCCCTCCCCCCAATTCAGGTACAACCCTCCTCAAAGCCTCAATCTAAACCCTTCTGCGAGGTACTGTATCGTCTGCTAACAATAGTTCTGCCAACTTTGATTGAGCTGGTTAATCACTGCATACTGTTAAGTCAATCTTTCCAGTCTAGAGTTGCTAAAGAGAATTTCCTTCATGATTCCCCTGTGGAGATCTGTAAGCTTCTATTTTAGAAAGTGGTACAGAACAGAAGAGGCAAGCTGCTTACACAGGAGGGTTCCCTTCAGCCTGTCCGCTCCACAGGACATGTCACTGCTGAGATTTCCTGTCTGTTTTTCATCAAGCTTCAGCTAGGTTTAGACCTCCTGCTCACATTGACAAAATCGAGCCTTCAAACAAGTATTGACAGAAATCCATTAAAGGTTACTCATATAACAAACTTTATCATTATTAGCGTAAGGGAGTAGATTTATTAAAGTCCCTGTCAGTAGACGGTATAAGCTACGCCAGGATAAAATATCAATGCCTAAAGTAACCAAAACTTAATAGTAGAGGAACATATTTTACATTGTACAGAAAAGTAGTGAAGAAATGTTACCTTTACTAGCTTCTGGTTATTGAGCAGTAAGACAGAGATACAAATAAATCCTGCTCTGCTAAAAAGTCTTCAAAAACACAAATAAGTAGTCTTGCCAGTTCGTTAGAGAGCTCCAATTCCCAGTCATTGTAACTTCATGAGAACAACAACTTATTTTATAAATGCGAAATACTGCAGATGCTGGGATCAATGCTGGGATCATTTTATGCAAAAAAATGCATAAAAATCTCAGCAGGTCTGATAGCATCTATGGAGAGAGATTGCGCCAATGTTTTGAGTCTGGATGACCCTTTGTCAGAAAAGTTGGCTCTATTGTCTCTCTACAGATGCTGTCAGATCTACTGAGATTTGTCAATATTCTTCTGTTTTTGAACTTCTTTGTATATGGTGTCTTTAACATAATAAAATACTCCAAGTGTACGGTCTTAAAAGGAAAAATTATGGTAGATCTCCAAGCACTTGAGGTGGGATTTTCTGGACCTCCTTACTGTTGGAATGTTCTGGTCCCAGGCAATAGTAAAGTGAACTCAGAAAACGCTGTAAACATTGATGGGAATGGAAGATCCCACTGGTGAGTCACCTCTGCCACCAGGAAACATGCCGGGAGGAGAGGGGGGGGGCAGAAAATCCCATCTTTGGTCAATGAGGTTTTAAAGCGCATCTCAAAGGTGCAAATGAAGAATTCCAGAACTTAGGGAACATGTAGCTTCCACCAAGAGGCAGAGATTGGATGAGTGCAAAAATCTTGGGAAGATTGTGGGAACTGTGAGGCTCCAGAGACAGTGGAGGGCAAGGGAAGATTTGAAAACAGGAATAAATGTTTTTAAAAGCAAAATGTGCTTAGTAGAGAAACAAGCATGGGTGAATGGGGACTAGATGCAAGCTAAGACAGGGATCGCAATACTTTGGATGAAATTCATAAAGAATAGAATGGAACATGAATTATTTTTAAAAATAAACCATAAAACTACAAACTGAACCTTCACTAATCTTTGCAGTTTAAGAGCCCACCTCCACAGCAACAGTCCCCATTCCCACCAACATTGCCAGTAAGAGGATTATTCTCATTACCTTGTAACAGTCTTTCATAATTTAATTCTACTATTGTCAAGGTTTATCCCTCTGTCCTACACCGATCCTGTCTCTGTATTAACCCACAGCAGTATCAGATACTAAATGATTTGTAGCAATCTACTCAAAGGAGACAAACTTCCTTCTACAACTGCTGAATTAGATACTTCGTTCAAAAGATGTTCAGTCTAAATTAATTAACATCCCTTACTAAACATTCAGTTTAATGGAGTACTGTTTGCAGGATGACAGAGCTATGTATCAATTTGGCCATCACAATGTATGCAATGTATGTATTTCACTGCAATTTTCGTTACACAGTGTATTTGTAAGCAAAGGAAAAGAAACATTTGTCACATTTTGACTACAATTTCCCTCTAACATGAACATTTAGTTTTCATTACGTCATAGGGCAAAATTTTCTGACCCCTGTCCTCAGCAGGCAATGTTGTGGATGGAACAGCAAAATTTGGGGAACCATTAAAAATCAGATGCTCTCCAAATTGTCCCATCCACCCCGCAATAATGCTTGCTCAGAAAGAAACAAAACAGTAAAACAGAGAAACAAGAATACTTGTCTGAACTGTTTTCTTTCTTTTCTGAGTGCCAATTTTGGGGCAGGAGAATCCTATCCATTGAGGAATACAGCACAAAGGGACACCCTTTGGTCCCTCATGCCTGTCAGCTAATTTGAACAGTATTCCAGATAGTCCCACTCCCCATATTCCTGAAATTTTCTCCATCAAATGTTTATCCAGTTCCCTACTACTATGGAATCTGTTTCCATAACCCTAACAGGCAATGCATTCCAAATGTTAATAGTTCACTACATTACAAAATCTATCCTTGCGTTGCCTCTGGTTCTTTTGCCAGAAACCTTAAATCTGTTCCCTCTGGTTATTGACGATTTGAAGGTCAAAAGTGTTCTTTTAAAAGTGGACATTCATATTCCCATTTTTCTCCATTTAACTTGTTCTGTCTCAAATAATACCAATGATCTGGAGTCAGATTATAACCCTTAACCTTTAAACATAAACATTAAAGGTGATCTTATTAATGTTTGCATTGCCATGTCTGCCTGCATGCAGTATTCATTGAAAAGGTTGGCTCCATGTAAAGTTAAAATCTTCAAAATTGAAAGGATGTTCCTCTCCTCACTGTTAGACTGCATTATAATGGAAAAGAATCAAAACCCAAGCAATTAACTTGCTTTTTAAAATCATTAATCCGTAAACAGTTATAGCCAAGTGATACCAAGGATCTGAAAATCACTAACCACACTAATGTTTGTTAATCAGAGCTCCCTGAAGGTAACCGCAAGCTACATTTCAAACTGAGCTAATTATAGAATGACACAGCTACATAAAACTGTCAGAATGTTTCAGTCAGTTTGCTTCCTGATCAGGTTAATGAATTCCATAAAATCTTCCATTAACATTCCCTCCCTTTTATTGAAGCGAGCAGTATAGTGTTTGGGGCGGGCAGTACAGTAGTTAGCATTGCTGTCTCACAGCATCAAGGACCTGGTTTTGAACTCAGTTTGGATGACCGTCAGTGTGGAGTTTGCACATTCTTCCCCCCGGGTCTGCGTGGGTTTCCTCCCACAGTCTGAAGGACATGCTGGTTAAGTGCATTGGCCATGCCGAATTCTCCCTCAGTGTACATCCACGGCTGCCAAAGTGTGGCAACTGGGGGATTTTCACAATAACTTCATTGCAGCACTAATGCAAGCCTACTTGTGACATTAATAAATGAACTTTAACAAGAATAAATTGGGTGGGTGGGAGTGTTTGGGAGGGGAGGGGGTTGTTGGTGTGGGAGACTACTCTGCATCTCTAACCAAAACTATTTGAAAAACTAGTTTTGCTGGTGTTGGAGAAACAGGACAATGAAGAGTACAAGCTGCCCAGAATCCTATTTCCTAAATGGAACCCTCAACAGGTTAAGTTTTGAGGAATCCAACTCTTTCATTCTGGAGCATTCACTTCACACTGATTTGATAATCCCTCCTATGAGATCTCATGATCTAAAATACCACAGCCTAGTGTGGTCAGCAGGAGGGAGGAACATTGCACAAGTGTCTGAGGAGCCTGATAAACCCCAGATTGGCAGAAGGTTGTTTCAACAATGTTATGCATGTTGGGGCATAACTTCCTTTAAGGGAGTAAGTCAGGTGATCGTAGGGGTGGGTGATCTGCCTAGGGACTGCCTTGAGAGGGCAGTGTCATTTGGAGTGGGAGCGAGTAAGACTCCAATAAATATTTGTTCCCTTATGCCTGTCCGTGGAATGAATTCTTGAGGATACTCTTGAGTAGAAAATAATTTAACAAACAACAACACTTTTCACAATGAAAAGACTTAACATATAAATACAGCCGGCACCTCTGCCCTCACTATATTTCCCAACCCAGCGGCCTGATATCAGACCAGCACAAATCAGTGCTGGTTTTCAAAAAACAAAAAAAAAACAATCATGATGACCATGCCGAGGATGCACAGATAAATACAACCCCCAGGTGGTGAAGGATATGCCTGGGCTGCAGCCTGGCAGTACCAACATGTCTATGGGGGATTGCCCCAAATGTTTGCAGAGGTTGGTGATCCTTCATGTCCATGGAGGGAGAGTGCACCGACCGGGCACCCTTTAAAGATGGCACCCCGATTTCTGTGGAAGTGGCCATGCTGACTCTGTCAGGCTCTGCCCTGCCTTATGCCATAATGACTTCTCAAAACACGTTTCCAGATTTTGGCCAGGACACAGGGAGAACCCCCTGATTTCGTTCAAATAGTATCTTGGGATCTTCTCATCCACCTGAGATGGGAGATTTATTCTCAGTTCAACATCACATTAGAGAGTGCAACAATGGGGGCAATTTTAGCACAACGCAGTAGTAAAGTGGGCATAAAGTGTTTAGCACGATTGGTGCTGATCTTTGTGCCCAGCGCCGTTTTACGAGCAGCGGATTTCCAGCGGTCAGCTTCTCACTGGAAATGGATAGGAGGCACATTAATGTATGCAAATTTATTTTAATGCTATTTTACACCTGCTTAATGAGCCCACCGCTCAATCGTCCAGGATCAGCCCCTTTTATGAACTTGCCAGGAAAAGTTCTCACCGGCAAAGGATAGATATGCTCCCAATGAAGGGGGAGCAGTCAACCTGGCTACGCCGGTGGTTCTGGAGGAGATTGGGCAAGAAGGGTGTTCCCTTTGGGCAGTGCCAGATTGTGGGCCGTGTAACTCGGGGCATGTGCCCCCACAGTTGCGGGAGTGGGGTAGGTAGGTTGGGGTGGGGCTGCTTCAGGCAGGGACCTGACATCTCTCTCTTTTCTGTCAGACCCCTGCTACTGCTAATGCATGTGTGCAGAATCAGAGGCCTGCGTATGCACATTATCTCACTCCGCAGGTTTTTGGGCAAGTTAAACCGCACCTATAGGCTTCTGCAGTGAGCAATAGGCTTGCTGATATTTGTGCAGGCAGAGTGGGGGGAGCTTGAAAACGTACCCAAAATACGGATCTGAAACTCTCCCAGTTTCAAGCCTGCCTAGCACTTGGATAAAAAAGATAAAATCACCTCCAATATCTTGGTGCCTCATATCCCCAAACTAAAAGTTTCTAGAGTAAGACATGAACCCATGGCCTTCTGATTCAAAAGTGAGAGTTGAATCATGTGCTCTGTTTTAAAATTACTTTTGATTTTATGGTGCCATCGAGTGATCAAAGAGTCAGATGAGGCATACGACATCCCAATTCATAGCATTTACCATTTTCTCGGGGTTGGCTTTAATGACCTAAAAACCAGAACTCTATAAATTAGGCACAAATCTTCAGTTTGAGCCTGTCGAACAATCTCCCATGCTGAAAACAGAGGGTCTCCGAATTTACTCCTCTAGTGTCCTCAAATATCAAATTTGCAGCTTCATGAGCTTTCTCTAAGCTTTTCAGCGTTCTCATCTGCACCCCTGTTCATGCAGAACTTAGTATTTTTAAGCTCCTGTATCAGTGTTTGGCAGCAGGCTGATGATCAGCTTACTGCCGGTGAGGCTGTTGATGATGGATAGTCTTTCTTAGTTTTACTGTGGTATTTTTTTTAACCTAAGGCAGCAGAGAAACTTCTTCAGAACATTCAAGTCAAAAGAATAGTTAGCAAGCGGAAGTGTAATCGGATTAAAACAACGGATTAGAGTTATCACACTCATTCTTGCACCAGTGTTTTACATGTTTCCTGTTGAGGTTGGGTTTAAGCACAAGGCTCCCTGTCATTTAACATAAGTCTGATTGAGTAAAAGGTGCTCGCAGGGCAAGATAATATTTGTGTTTAAAGTTTTATTATGCCCGGTGATTAAGAGTATTGAATTTCAATGTCTGTTTATGCTTAGATTTCTCTACTACCTTACATTGCCCTTCACCAAATTTCATTTTTATTTATTTCTTGTTCATTGCCATTGATTTATTCAAAGTCTGGGGACAGGGAGGTGGGGGAGATGAGGAGATTTCCTTTTGATTCGGAGAGTTTTTATAATCTGGGAATGCATTGCCTGAAGAGCTAGCAGAAACAGATTTAGTGGTAACTTCAAAAGGACAGAGTTGTAGGAGTATGGGGGAGCAAACAAGAGAGCTCCAAAAAGCTGAAACAGACAGGACGGCCAGTTTTTCTATGCTGTGCCACTCAATGGGCAAACTCTTCCATCCTCATTTGTGGCTGGGATTTTCCAGTGTTGCTGACTTTGAATGGAATTTTGGCTGAAATGCCAAATTTTCTGTTCTCACTTGCAATGGGTCCCATCGTGGATGAGAATCCATGCCCAATGCCTCCAATTGACACCCTTCAGAAAGCCAACATGATGGGCCAAATGGCTTCCCTCAATGTCATATGATTGCATGAATCATTCTCTAATGAATGCACATGCCTTGGGCATACTTTCTTCCACCTTTTTCCATCAGAAAGAGATACAAAAATCTGAGATCATGTACCAACCGACTCTAGAAAGCTTCTTCCCTGCTGCCATCAGATTTTTGAATGCACTTATCTTATATTAAGTTGATCTTTCTCTACACCCTAGCTATGACTGTAACATTACATTTTGCACCCTCTCTTTTCCTTGTCTCCTTCGTACTCAATGAATGGTATGCTTTGTCTGTATAGCACACAAGAAACAATTTTCACTGTGTACCAATACATATAATAGTGATAAATAAAATCTTTTCAATTTCTGTACTTGTTGTAATCTTTCATTTTTATTACAAAACTAAGTATCAAAAGATTAGGGTACATGGCATTAACAGATGTGAAGAACAGACAGAAAAATATCATTTAAATTGGATCAATTAAATGCAAAAGCCTTCCCTCTTACAGTGAAAAATTGAATGTTAGGTTGTAGCCTATTTTCAGGGTAGGTCAACCTAGGTCAACTTAATACTATCCTCTCAAGTGAAACCAAAGCTAGACAAATAAAAATTGAATAAAACCAGCAGTGAACAGCAACATAATAATCCAACTCTAATACAGCACTACTTTCTATAACAACTAAAGGATCGAAGATGCATTGGTAACAAACCCACAAGAGGTTTTTAAGAACTGTGAAAGCCTTGTTAAAGACCATCTGATGAAATTGTACAAACAGAATAAGAACGCAGCTCCGGTTCAGGGTTTCCTTGCAGCATGGGAGTTAGTTAAATGAAAGAAGCTTAATGGATAGCATACACTGCAGAAAAATATTCAGCAGCGATTTTGGGGAGAAGTGGGAAAAGTGTCCATGAATTTGGAAAGAAAAACGACAAAATATCTTTGGCTCTGGCAGGAATTTAACAGAACGAGAGGTGAGTGACTTTAAACTTTATCATGCAGGATCTGTGAGTATGAGAAAGTGGTGTCAACTGCAGGGCACTTCTTTAATAGAACTTTTCAAATGCCAATCATATTTATACAAATAGCACATAAAACATCTTTATTACAGGAATAGTAGAGTGGGTGGATGACATCTGGGAAGGGAAGAACTTAATTGGGAAATATCAGGAATGGGGAGAATGGGGGCTAGGGAAGAGAAAATAACCCCCCGCCCCACTTCCCATCCTTTCCTCCACTGTCTTTGCCACCCACATCCAAACAGGCCCGCCTTGCTTTGCTGACCTTCTCTTGCTGGCCAAGAAATTCTGGATGCTAGCCAGAATGGAATGGGTCAATTATCATCTTCTTAGGGCTTGAATTGGGAGGCAAATGGGCTGCCTTTTAGACATTGCCTGCCATCAATAAAATTGAAGTGAGGAGTTGGGGAGGGGGGGAAGATTGGTGCAGGTTGACAATAGGAAAGTCACCCACAGAATTTTACACTCCCCTCCCTCAACCCTCTTTGCAAACCCATCCATGGGGGAACCATAAAGTTCTGTTTCCCTCTCCCCAGATTCTGCCTAACCTGCTAAGTATTTCCAGCATTTTCTGTTCTTATTTTAAAATATTTTTTAGTCAATTTGACCAAGTTCAGAGTAGTCCACAGCTGGATAGGGGAACTGGATGGGACATAAAAACAATTTGCAAGGATGTTACCAGGATTGGAAGGTTTGAATTATAAGGAGAGGCTGGATAGGCCGGGATATTTTTTCTGTGGAGGATAGAAAGATGAGGTGTGACCTTACAGAGGTTTATAAAATCATGACAGGCGTAGATAAAGTGAATATCCAAGGTCTTGTCCACAAGGTAGAAGAGTGCAAAACAAGAATATTGCAGCACAGTGTGCTAGCCAATTTTAACATTTCAGCCAACACCATTGAAACAGATGGCTGCTCATTTGTTTAATTACTGTTTGTGGGGTTTTACTTTTTAAATTCTCTCATGGTTTGTGGGCTTCATCAGCTCAACCAGCATTTATTGCCCTTGAGAAGGTATGGATGAGCTACTTTCTTGAGCTCCCACTGCAGTCCAGATGGTGTAGTAAGTGCTGTTAGGAAAGGAGTTCCAGAGTTTTGACCCAGCGATGGTGAAGGAATAGCAATATATTTCCAAGTTAGGGTGGTGAGTGACTTGGAGAGGATATTTGCTATTCATGGATTGGTTGCATTTTTCCCTACAATATGATGGTGCATAAACTTTAAAAGTATTTCATTGGTTAACTTGAGATCAGACAGTGTGAAAACGGTCTCTCTAGATCAGAACAGTAACTACACTCAGAAAGTTATGGAATGCTTGCAAATAGCCGTGACACCCTGACAGAGCAAAAGGCTTTGTACAAACACAACTTTCCTTGTATTCTTGGAGAGAAAACAAAAATAATCCAGGCATACATGCAAATGATGAATATAAGAAAATGGAAACCATGACACAAGGCAAAGATCTCGATAATTAAAAGTGCTTGATTACATTTTCTGTTGATTGTGGATGCTTGAATGTAGCTTCTGATCATTTTTGTTGTGAATACAAAACTTTCCATTATATGTGTCTGAACACGGCTCCCTCCATTGTTGGTGTCTGAACACAGTTCATTCATTGTGTGTATCTGAATACGGTCCTCTCCATTGTGAGAATCTGAATATGTTACTGTTGAGGCACAGCTGTATACCATTGCACAGAATTTGAAAGGCTGACATACTCACAGTGCCAGTCACACAACATCATTTCAGCCTGATCCCACACCTTCTTACCTTGAGTTATTTGATTTGATTTATTATTGTCACTATTATTGGAATATAATGAAAAGTATTGTTTCTTGCATGCTATTTAGACAAAACATACAATTCACTAAGTACATGGGGGAGGAGGAAAGAAGAAGGTGCAGAATACAGTGTTACAGTCATAGGGTGTAGAGAAAAACCAATTTAATATAAGGTAGCTCCATTCAAAAGTCTGATGACAACAGGGAAGAAGCAGTTCCTCAGTCGGTTGGTATGTGGTCTCAAACATTTGTACCTTTTTCCCGATGGAAGAAGGTGGAAGACAGTATATGCGGGTGCATGAGGTCCTTGATTATGCTGGCTGCTTTTCCGAGGCAGTGGGAAGTGTAGACAAAATCAATGGGTAGGAAGTTGGTTTGTGTGATGAGACTGGGCTACATTCACGACCCTTTGTAATTTCTTGTGGTCTTGGTCAGAGCAGGAGCCATACCAAGCCATCTTAAATCCGGAAAGGATGCTTTTTGTGGTGTATCTGTAAAAATTGGTGAGAGTCTAATGGCATGCCAGATTTCCTTAGCCTCCTAAGAAAGCAGAGGCATTGTTAGGCTTTCTTAACTATAGTGTCAGTGTGGAGGGACCAGGACAGGTTATTGGAGATCTGGACACCTAAAGACTTGAAGCTCTCGACCATTTCCACTTCATCACTGTAGTATGTTCTGTATGTACCGCATGCAATAGATAATACTTTTCACTATATCCCAATAATAGTGACAATAATAAATCAAATCAAATAATTCAAGGCTGAAATGATGTTGTAGATTCATAGATAAGTGACTGGCACTGTGAATATGTCAACCTTTCAAATTCTGTGCAAAGGCATACAGCTGTGCCTCAACAGTAATAGACATGGGCATGTGCTCCACCATTGTTCCTGAAGTTGATGACTATCTTCTACATTTTACTGACATTGAGGGAGAGATTATTGTCATTGCACCAATTCACCAGATTCTCTACCTCTTTCCCATACTCTGCTTTGCCATTGTATTTGCCATTTACAGAGGGTGGTGGTTGATGGGAGATATTTATCGTGGAGTTCGGTTACTAGTGGTGTACCTTAGGGATCTGTTTTGGGGCCCCTGCTGTTTGTAATTTTTATAAATGATCTGGATGAGGGTATTGAAGGATGGATTAGTAAATTTGCAGATGACACTAAAGTCGGTGGAGTGGTAGATAGTGAAGAGGGGTGTTATAGTTTGCAGAGAGACTTGGACAAGTTGCAGAGCTGGGCCGAGAGGTGGCAAATGGAGTTTAATGTGGAAAAGTGTGAGGTAATTCACTTTGGCAGGAATAACAAATGTGTAGAGTATAGGGCTAATGGTAGGACTCTTAATAGTGTTGATGAACAGAGGGATCTTGGTGTATGTGTGCATAGATCCCTGAAAGTTGGCAATCAAGTCGATAAGGTTGTTAAGAAGGCATATGGAGTCTTAGCTTTTATTGGTAGGGGGATTGAATTTCGGAGCCGCAACGTCATGTTGCAACTGTACAAAACTCTAGTGCGGCCGCACTTGGAGTATTGTGTACAGTTCTGGTCCCCGCATTATAAGAAAGATGTGGAGGCATTGGAGAGGGTACAGAGGAGGTTTACCAGGATGTTGCCTGGTATGGAGGGCAGGTCTTATGAAGAGAGGCTGAGGGATTTGAGGTTGTTTTCGTTAGAAAGAAGGCGGCTAAGAGGAGACCTATTGAAACATATAAGATGATTAGAGGTTTAGATAGGGTGGACAGTGATAGCCTTTTTCCTAGGATGGAGAAAGCTAGCACGAGGGGACATAGCTTTAAATTAAGGGGTGGTGGTTTTAGGACAGATGTCAGAGGTAGGTTCTTTACCCAGAGGGTGGTAAGGGTATGGAATGCCTTGCCTGCATCAATTGTAGATGCACCAAGTTTGGTGGCGTTTAAGAGGTTAGTAGGTAAGTTTATGGATGAAAAGGGAATGGTTTAGGTTAGAGGGTCACTGCTTGTTCCTAATTGGTCAGCACAACATCGAGGGCCGAAGGGCCTGTTCTGTGCTGTAATATTCTATGTTCTATGTTCTATTGTCTAAGATCCAGACAACTATGGTGGTGTCACCTCAAACTTGAAAATGGCCTTGGAGTGGAATTTGGCAACACCATCATTGGAGCATAGTAAGGGCTTAAGTATGTAAGTGTTTTCTTTCAGGCTAGGGGCTTTGATTATTATATTGTTGGAAGAAGTTTAGAGTAGTTGTCTGTATTCCAATAATCAAGTCTCTGTACATAGTTTTCTGCTTAGTGATTTATTAAAGGAAATAATACTCATACATTACATATAGCAATACTAAGGTTTCAGGAGGCAGTGCAGTTGCTAGTTTCAGTAGCAAAATAGTCAAAGTTGATCTTCAAAACTTCCTGTTACAATTATGATCTTTATCCTAAGTTGTATCAACCATCATTAGCTCAGCATTCCATGGAGTTGTCCCTGCAAAAACTATCCTTTAACTACAAAATGGAGTTCAGAACATGAATAGATCATTCGATAGTCTCCAGGGTAGATTGTATCAAAGAAACAATGAACTAGCGCCTTAACAGTTAACTGTTCACTTATTGTCTAGTAAAGCTGGTAATTTAAGAAACAAAGGACATTTATGTTAATTCCAGCATCCAAGGTAAAATTACCCTGAGTGGATTAGAATTGTCACTATCAGTCAGCTGCCATACCATGAAGTTCTGGAGGAATGTTTTGTTATGGTAGGGGGAATTTGTTTGTGTTGCATGCAGGCCACACTGATGGGATGACGTCATCGTCTCTGTACTACCTTAAGACAATCTCTGTAGTTTTCTAACATCATCAAAAGATTTCAGACTGTGAGGAACAGAAGTATTTATTGATAAGAGAGGAGATTTGCAGCGCCAGACGATCCTGGAGCACAGCTCCAGCCTTTACTACTTATGCCATGGCTCTCAAAGATTCTGTCTGAGAGAGAACTCCACCCGCTGGTGTGTACACTTACTCTCAGTTTGGTCCCTCAAGTCAAAAGACAGAAAATGAAGTCTCAGGACAGATGGCAGAATGGTACAACCCCTAAATTCTCTGTTATCTGAATAGAAAAGGGGAGGCAAGCTTGAAGAGGTCTTCATCCTGTTTGGCATTCCAGAACACTGCTCTTAAACGGAGCAGAGTAGCATGTCTAACAAGGCAAATGATGCTTGGTCATTGGTGAGTTCAATTCGGTTAATTGTGAAACACACCATTTAATAGACAAAAGGAATCAGATATTTAGTGGGTTTTTCCAGAAAGATTTAGAATACTTCCTATTTATGGCATTAAATAGATTGGACATCATGGTAACAGAATTATTTGAAAGGGGGGAATTTTACTTTTAGCACTGTATATTCCTTCTGTTAAGTAGTTCTGTAATATGCAGTACATCACTCACTTCTGAGACACCTTTTGAAAAATATTCCTCAGTAAAGGTATATAAATGGCCTGTGGGGTTCAAAATTTGAAATAGAATTTAAAGATGTAACCTAGCTCACTGGATCCTGAACATTCATTTACTTATTGGAACTGCTCCTATTATAATACTTATAATTACTTCTCCCAATATGAAAAAATAACCTGATACAGTATAAAACCTGTGCCCACAATTTTTATAATTTAGACATTTTGGACACAATCTTTGGGCCACAAGATTGTTTCAGCATTGCAAGTGTAACGGCAGGGTGGCACATTGGCGACACAGTGGCACAGTGGTTGGCATTGCTGCCTCACATTTCTAGGGATCAAGGTTCGATTCCCGGCTTGGGTCACTGTCTATCTGACTTTTGCATGTTCTCCCTGTGCCTGTGTAGGTTCCCTCCCACAGTCAGAAAAACGTGCTGGTTAGGTGCATTGGCCATGCTAAATTCTCCCTCGGTATACCCGGAGTGTGGAGACTAGGGAATTTTCACTTCTTTACAGTATTAACGTAAGCCTACTTGAGACACTAATAAAAAAATTTTAAAACTAAAATTTTTTTTAAAAGTAAGCAAAATTTTAGAAGTGACCTTTGAGTTAATACACAATTCTCAATTTTAAAAATTTATAACAGTGACTTAGCTAAAAGGCCATTAAACAATTCATTTCTATTTTTCAGTCTGATGAGTTTATAAGTTTGAGCCCTTTGAGGGTAACTTAATGTGACAATGTCATCACAGGTGACATTCTGATGATATCCCAGGACACTAAAATATCACTGGCATACAGAAATTAGAGGATGCTTATCCCAACTTCTACTCCTGTCACAACCCACATCCCAACCCCTCAATCGATCCTTAGCTAGAGTCTGAGCTTAAAGGATAAATTTAATGGGTTGGAAACTCAGTTTATCCAGTTGTAACCTCAGATTCTGATCCCCGTCCAATACTGTCTGATATCTGATGCCCGCTCTACCCCATGAGTGCAGAGGGTGGGAGGGAGGTCTGGGGAGCCAACAGGTGGCATTTCTAGGTTCAAGTATAAAACTGAGAGAACTTCAGGTCAGATCAGGATATATAATTGTGTTCCAACCTAAAAGAATGAAGAAGGCATTCATATAGAAAGAGTGAAGTAATGATGAGAGCATCAGTGAGTGAGTAAAGCTGGGACAGAAGTGCAAAATATACAAGTATAAAAACAGGGAAGCAAAATGAATGAACAAACAGAAAAGGAAATGAGAAAAGACAATATAGAAAAAAAAAGTCAGCAAAGGAGTAAAAGATGGAGATGGATGTTTTTGTTCCTGGGTCTGACTATCTGGAATTAAATGGATTCAGAGGAAAAGTGACCAGAGAATATTGCATGTTTGTAAAGCAGACCTGCTGAACTTGTATCTTTTTCATTTTCTTTCTATCTAATCTCAAACAATCCAAAACTTGTAGGCACAGTAATATGAATGTCTACCTTAGTTTAACTGTATCAGATGCCAGCTCATTTTAGAGCAGCACACAGCCACTGAATAGGCTGGAGTCTGGAACTCTTCATTGCCTTGAGATCTGCTGAGGCAATAGTACTGAATAATATTGCTAGTTGTATGTCTTCCCCCAGTCATATCAGCATGAGCAACTACCCACTTATCAATATTCAAGGGGCCAGACGTATTTTGATTGCAGCCTTTATCAGTAAATATTTATACCGAATGAAGGTGAAGTCAAAGCAATGTTACATTACTTACGCAAGGTGGGTTAACAATTGCCAAATTCAGTGTCATGCTATCTCAGGTCCTGTGGTAATGTGGTGCAAAATGAGCATGGAATTGAAACAAATGCTGAGTCATAAGTGTTAAGCACAATTTATGATACAGGTGGCTCAGTGCACCTTTCCACTGCATTCTCACGTCCCATCTTAACCTCTGACAACATTTACTGGTGGATTGTTCTCAGATGAATAATCAATAAGTAGGCAACAGATTCAAATAAAAAATGGAGGTCAACACAACAGAGCGAGAAATCAGTCATGGTTACAGTCCCTCTAGCAGCAAGACAGCAGGCAAATTTGCAAAAATGTTTAGACAGATTTTCTCTTATATATTGAATGTATACATACCGTGAGAGAATGTCTTTCATACATTTTGAGATGGTGATAGCTGATGGGCACTGTCCTTTGCCATGCTGCCTGATACTCCTGACCTTATTGCACTTCCAACAGGAAACAGTCAGGAACTGTTACAAAACAAAGGCATGAACTTTTGCTCCTGCATCAGGAATACAGAGAATTCCTGGCTCAGCGAGCCTGACTCCTTAAAAGTACTCCAAATGTTCGGATTACATTCCGGGAGGTGGTGTCAAGTTTTATGCGACAAGCGGCGTTCCTCAGGGATCAGTGCTGGGACCTTTGCTGTTTGTAACATATATAAATGATTTGGAGGAAAAAGTAGCTGGTTTGATCAGTAAGTTTGCAGATGACCCAAAGTTGGTGGATTTGAGGATAGCAATGAGGACCATCAGATGATATAGCAGGATATAAATCAGCTGGAAACTTGGGCAGAGAGATGGCAGATGGAGTTTAATCTGGACAAATGTGAGGTAATACATTTTGGAAGATCCAATGCAGATAGAAATATACAGTAAATGACAGATCTCTTAAGAGTATCGATAGCCAAAGAATCTGGGTGTACAGGTACACGGGTCACTGAAAGTGGCAATGGTAGTCAAGAAGGTATATGGGTATGCTTGCCTTCATCAGCCGGGACATTGAGTTTAAAAATTGGCATGTCGCAGCTCTGTAGAACCTTAATTAGGTCTCACTTGGAATATAGTGTTCAATTCTGCTCGCCACATTATCAGAAGGATGTGGAGGCTTTGAGAGGATACTAAAAAGATTTACTAGGATGTTTCCTGGTATAGAAGGCATTAGCTATGAGGAGAGGTTGGAGAAACTTGGTTTGTTGTCACTGGAACGACGGAAGTTGAGGGGAGACCTGATAGAAATCTATAAGATTGGAGGCATGGATAGAGTGGATAGTCAGAAGCTTTTTCCCAGCGTGGAAGAGCCAATTACTAGGGCGCACAGGTTTAAGGTGTGAGGGGCAATGTTTAAAGAAGGTATACTAGGTAGACTTTTTTGTACAGAGAGCAGTGGGTGCCTGTAACTAATTGCCGGGAGAGGTAATGGCAGCGGATATGGTAGTGATTTTCAAAAGCCTGCTTGACAAATATATGAATAGGATGGGAATAGAGGGATATGGTCCCTGGAAGGGTAGGGAGTTTTAATTCAGTCAGGCAGCATGCTTGGTGCGGGCTTGGTGGGCCGAAGGACTTGTTTCTGTACTGTAATTATCTTTGTTCTTTCTTCTTTGTTCTTTGTATGCTCACTGTCCCCAAAAGAGTTCAAAGCAGCCACCAGAATGAGCATTTGTATTCGTAGTCCCACTTCAAAGACTTTATAAGCATTTGGAGTTGTCCCAGGAAGAACTAACAAAACATTTTCAGAAGATACAATAGCGTACTATCATCAAAATCAGAGATTGTAGCTTTCTGATCTGGTATGCCGGTCAGTAATTAACCAATTGTCAGCTGCTAATTGATTTTATTTCTGTAATTATAAGTCTAATAATGAACATATTAAACTGAAGCAGCAGTCTTGTTATAAAAGCACATAAGCAATTTTGCAGTGTTGTAGAAAGATGCTGCAATACAAGAGTGGGGGGTGGTGATGCAGAGGTGAGATCTTGAATTAAGAAGTTGTTCTTGCACCTATTTCCTTTTGTGGTACAATTCTGCAGCCTTCTACTTTTTTAACTGCTAAAGTATTTGTGTTAATCTTATGCCTTAGCCTAATTATGGTCTCAGATTTGGTGCAAATATATTTAAATCGACAACTCAAACAAATTGTGTAGGCTCCGCCCCAGGGTAGGGTTAGTTCTTTCTTACTTCCTTCAGGAAACTTCTGTATTGTAAATTGCAGGAGTGGTGGACCTCATAAAACAATAGACCTTGGATGTTTTTTGTCATTGTTTAAGTAGACTTTTAGTGTTTGATCAGATGGTTTTCCAAATCCTGAAATTTGTAGTAATGGCCACGATTCTCTGGGCCCGTTTGTGGCAGGCACAAATCCCATTATGGCAGCTAACCCTTGCAAGAGGGCCGTAACGGGACTTGTGCTGGAGAAATCACAATTTAACGTTTATTTATTAGTGTCACTCATAGGCCTACATTAACAGTGCAATGAAGTTACGGGGAAAAGCCCCTAGTTGGCACACTCCAGTGCCTGTTCAGGTACACTGAGAGAGAATTTAGCACAGCCGATGTATCTAAGCAGCACATCTGTGGGACGAAACTGGAATACCCAGAGGAAACCCATGTGACAATACGCAAACTCCGTACAGACATTGACCCAAATTGAGAATTGAACCCGGCTCCCTGGTACTGTGAAGCAACAGTGCTAATCATTGTGCCACCATGCCACCCCAGTTTGAGATCTTCCCCATCTCCCCACCAGCAGTGTAATCAGGTTCACACCCTGAAGGGACATGAATCTGATTACCATGAATTCAAATGTATTTCAATATTCTTAGATGGCTGAACGCCATTACTTCTACAGTCGTGAGATGTTCCTCCTGCTGGTGGGACAGCATGACAGGAGGAATCATTAGTGGCTTCCAAAAATGGAAACCAGTAGTGATAATTATACTACAGGCTCGGAGGCAAGTATCGTCCCAAGTATAGTGAGGGACATGTCTGTGGCACCCTGGCAGAGGCCAACCCCTAGGAAACAATGATGAAAACCTAATGTCAGCAACAATAATTTGGGGAATGGGGACCTTTATTTTGTCGTTGAGATCAAGGTGTCATTTCCAGAGCCAGGTTTGCTGACTCTATCAGGTCCTGCCCTGCCAGAATGACAGTACAAAACATGATTTTTTCAGACAGAAGAGTCAGAAAATCGGGAGTGAAAAGGTGACTTTGTCTCTGCGGAGAAACATAACTGTTTTCAGTCAGAACCTGACACTTTGTCAGGAACATTCTGCCCAATGTTTTGCAAGTAAAAGTTTGAAATTTTTAATTTATCTTTAAGCCGTGACTCAGTTGCAGCCTTTGGTCAGATGACTGTGGGTTCAAAGCCCCACTTCAGATCCTTCAGCATGAAATCTAAGATGACGCGGTACTGACCGAGTGCTGCAGGTCAGGAGTCTCATCAGACAGATGAACTGTTAAACTGATACAAAAGATCTCACACATTATTTCAAAGAGTAAAAAGGGAGTTCTCCCATGTCCTGATTAATCTGTCAACCAACATTACTGAAAACAAATTATTTGGCAAACATCTTATTGCTGTTTGTGGAAGCTGCTGACATAGAAATTAGCTGCAATCAAACAGTGAGTGTTTTCAAAAGTACATGGTTGGATGAAAGATTTTTGAGGATCTCTCGAAGTAATGAAAGGTAGTATGTGAGCTTATATTTTTCTTTAACTTTGCAATTGAACACCTTCATTATGGTATTTTATGGTTGAATTGGCACAATGAGAAAAGAGACTAGACAGATATCAGACCATACCTGGAACATCTACCTGTACAGTGACTGAAGGTAATGGCCCCAAGTTTTGTTAGTAAGTAGGGAGCTAGTTACAGTTCAAGATGCATTAAATATTAGAATCTCCCATGGTTGTGCTGAGCAAGAGTGCATTATTCATTCACAAGGTAGCAGGATTAACCCTTGAGTTGTCCATAGTCAGTGTCCTCTTTCATAATTACTATTTTCCTGATTATTAGCCACTGCCCTATGATACTTCATGTGTATCACTGCTGAAAGTCACCTTCTCACCATGCCCACTGATCTAATGGAGAAGAGCAGTCATCTATAATATTTCATAGATCATTCCTCATTGTTGCCCATAATTGTCTTCTCGGCTTCTTGAATGTAGCCGGACTGCATCTTGTAAAAGTACCTTGTTAGCAGTATTGAAAGCACATGTGAGAATTGTGCCTGCTTCTTTTAGTGACCTGAGTTCCCATTGGAGGTACAACATAGAGGTGGGTTATCATATAGTCTACAGTTTGACTGAGGTTTTACTCCTGACAGATGGTGATGCATAATTGAATGTTAGACAACGCCGCTCCCCCCAACCCCCTCCCCGGCTTTCTGCTCCACAATCCACCTTGACCATATGCCATTATCAAGGAAAATACACCCCTGCTTTTCTTTGTCTCCATGAATGTCATTTATTCGGAAATATCCTTGATGCCACTTATTCTCCAGCACAATCTGCCTGAAATCGTGGAATCATACACACAGTATGACACAGTGCAGAAGAGGCCCTTTGGTCCATTGAGTTTTCATTAACAGGCAAGAAACACCTCACCTCCCACTTAATCCCATCTGCTAGCATTTGACCCATAGCCTTGAATGTTATGACGTGCCAAATGCTCATCCAGATGCATTTTAAAGGATGCAAGGCCACTCACCTCTACCACCCTCCCAGGCAGTACATTCCCGATTGTTATCGCTCTCTGAGTAATTTTTTTTTCACACTCCCCCGCTCCCCGAAACCTCCTGTCCATCACCTTGAAGCTATGTCCTCTCGTGACTGACTCTTCAACAAAGGGGAACAGCTACTCCATATCCACTCTGTCCACGTCTCTCATAATCTTGTACACCTCGCTCAGGTCACCCCTCAGTCTCCTCGGCTTCAACAAAAACAAGTCTATCCAACTTCTCTTCATAACTTAAAACGTAGTAGAGGCAGGTACAACTTTCTCTTTTAAAAAAACACTTAGACAGTTACATGGCTAAGGAAGGTATAAAGGCGTATGGGCCAAATGCATGCAATTGGGAATAGCTTAATGTTAAAAACTGGGCAGAATGGACAAGTTGGGCTGAAGGGCTTGTTTCCATGCTGTATGACTCTAAATGAACTACCCCTGGCAATATCCTGGTGATTCTCCTCTGCTCCGTCTCCAGTGTCAGCTGAGCTAATGTAAAAGAACATGAAAATTTAGGCACAAGTTATGTCATGCATAAACTGAGTTTCCACAAATGTTAAAACTGACTGAAAAATGAACTCACTTGAACTTGAAGATAGAGCCAGGCCCATCAAACTGCCTATGCTCCCAGATTGTCTTGATCAGTGTGGTGATATTCTACCTATTCCACCCATTCAAGGAGGTTCTTCAAATTAAAGCTGTTCTGTTAGTAAACATGAAATAATTTTTAAAATATTAATGAAGGATTTATTATGAAAGTGACTACTACGCACCCAATGATTCAAAATAGTTTTTGAAAAGGGCTAGTAGCCATTTTCATATTCACAACACCAATTCAAATATCACATAAGCTGCAAACTGCTGAACCCAGTCACATAGCTGGGAAGCAGGGAGAAAGCATGGGCTAAAGCAGATCCAAATAAGTGTCAAGGACCATAAACCTCCCAGTTACAAGGTAGGCCCCAGTCGCTGAACATACACACAAGATCTCCAGGTGCATTTTGCCAGTATCTGTTCTAACAAGAGACAAAAGGGCAGGGGAGATTGATAAACCACAGGTTAGAAATATAGCTATCATAATTGTGTGTGGAAGTTAGTAGATAAATAGAAAAAAAAACATGCATGGTGATATTATAATTAGGTAGATGGGCACAAATTGTAATTAGGCAATTATACCCTTAGGTTATACCTTACGTAATATTCACTGCTAATTTTAAGTGGATTTATTTAACTTCAGAGCAAACATGAATCTTTGATAGTTCAATGCAAATTACTTGTAATTAAACCTAGCAGTCTGTGTAATGCCCAATTCGGGGCTGTGATATGTCAGCTGTTGTGCCGGCAATTGACATACCATATCTTTTCCTATAGCTCAAAAGTCCATTTTAACATTTCAAAATTCTTTGGCCAACATTTTATGTATGGGAGCCGAGAAATCAGGATCATGCCCACTTTCTTGGCTCTTGCAATCTTATGAAAGATGGATTTCTGGTGAGTTTAGCCTCTCACTGGAAATAGGCGAGTTGCTGAGTAAATTATTCAAATATATTTTAATGCTAATTTGCATGGCATTAGTGAACCCAGCTCTCAATCGCTCAGCTCACTTGCCTTTATGGCCTTGTTGGGAGAGATTCTCTCCAGCGGGGAAAGCACCTGCTCCAATGAATGGGAACAGCCGTGTTGGCCTCGCTGGTAGAACCAGAGGCCATTGAGAGACCGGGGAGGCCGAGAGCAAGGGGTGTGTCCCTTAGGCAGTGCCAGGCTGGCTCTGCAAGCCTGGCACTATGGTACTACCAGACTGGCACCTCGGTAATTCCTACCAGGAACCTTGACACTGCACACTGGATGGGGCCAATGAGTCGGGGCTATGGGACAGGGATTGTTGAGGTCGGGCTTATGGGGTGGGGTATGTAGGGGCAAGGCTTTTAGGGATGAGGCAAATGGGTCAGGGCCTGGCCATCCTATTGGGGGGGGGTTGCCACACATTCGGCTGTGATTAGATGGGAGCTGAGGGCCTGCTGCCATTCTGTGGGTTATCAATATAGGTGGATAAAGGGGCCTGCTCTGCATTGCAATCAATGAGGGGGTGTGATTGGTTTGGATGATGGGGCAAGTGATGGAAGGCATGCATTTTGGGCTGATGGGCCATGGCTCTATGATTGTGAAGGTGGGGAAGTTTGTTGAGGCTACTTTCAGCAGCAGGGGCCTGACAGCTCTGTCAGATGTTTGTTGCTGTTAATGTGCATGTGCCAAATCAGAGGTCCACACACGTGCAGTAGCTCCCTCTGCAGGTTGCCTGGTGAATTAAGCCCAGCCCATTGTCTGGAGCAGTTCGAAAATGTCCATACCATTTTTCCATGCACTACATGCACAAGATTAGATGCGAAATTCACTTAAAAAATGGATCTGCAACTTCCATCACTCCTGAAGGAACAATTTAATCAGTGGAGAATAAAAAAATAATTCCTTTCTACTCTTAATGAGGACTTTACATTTTTTTAAATTTATTTATGACCGTCACAAGTAGGCTTACATTAACACTTCAGTAAAGTTACTGTGAAAATCCCATAGTTGCCACACTCTGACACCTGTTTGGATACACTGAGGGAGAATTGGCCATCTAGCCAACATGCCTTTCAGAAGGTGGAAGGAAACAGGAGCAGATACAGGGAGAACAAGCAAACTCTGCACAGACAATGACCCAAGCTGGGAATTGAACCTAGGTCCTTGGCTCTGTGAAGCAGCAGCATTAACCATGCCATGACAGTTCAAAAGAATTTGGAGGCAACTTGAACCACCTCCCGCTGAAAATCTTCCACAATTTGTTACCAAATTGTCAATTGCAACCAAACAGAGAACTCTACCCCTGAGTTTAGCCCAGTTATTTTCATATTTTAAGGCACTCCTTGGCACATTATTGTTAATAGATTGAGGAAGTGGGAGTGTATGACTTCCTTCTAGTTGATAGACTAAAAAGAGCCAAGTGGCCTCTCTCATCTGTATCTATCTACCTTGTGAAATTTCTGAGTCTGATCATGAGCTTATATCCATATTATATGTAAGGAATGATAGAAAGACTACAACCTGGAGGTTGTGTGTTTGTGTGAAATATATTTTCTACTTTTTAACAAGTACCTGCTTCTTGCAACACCTATCATCACCACATATGTCACAAGGGCAGACTGAGGAATTTTGTCCTGTTTGTTACTAACACAGTGCTGTGTGATTTTGAATGTGAACTGTAATTATTTTCAGGAGAAGTAAACACCTATGTGTTACTATTCATTTGAATTAATTTTACGCAGTGAGTTAATCACGTCTAGCAGTAACTTCAACTAAGTTCTACCCCTGGCTCAGAAATTCTGGATTCAACTTAAGAGAAGGGAATGGTTTAGTTTGGAGGGGCATTGCTTTTTATATTGGTCGGCGCAACATCGAAGGCCGAAGGGCCTGTTCTGTGCTGTAATGTTCTATGTTCTATGTTCTATAACTCCTACTCCAGAGCTTGTAACCAAGGAAGGAAAATTCCTACTGTGGTTGAATGATAATAACAAGCCTGAAACTCCTTCCACTATCCCCAAAAAAGAAAGAGGGGAATATGTGAAAATGTATTTACCAAAAAAAGTGAGGTGACTTATTTGATTATTTTAATTCGAAAGCGAGGATTGTTTTTTTTTTCTGTAGGCTTTGATAATGTAAATTTGTATAGGTAGTTAACACAGAAAATCCTCACCAATGTGTTTTTTTTCTTATGACTGTTTTCTATCCAACCCTTTTTCCTCTCCCAAGGGTATCAGTCCTTGCTGAGATACAGTTTCATGGAGATCAATTGTCTACTGTGCAACTTTCCTTTAAATGTGAATCTTAGCAGTGCATTTTAATAGCTGTTTGACTGTGCATGGCTTCACAGCCAAATCTGATGTCGACACATTACCTCCCTAACCCAGGGGCACCTAAACCAATCCCGTCATACAGACTATGATCAGTTAAGTCATCACTAATGATGATTGAACTTGGAGTCTCTTAGCCACTGTGTAAATCTCTTTAGGATTTGGGATTCATCAACTACTGATGCAATGAATATACTTAAAGACACAATGGGGAACCATTTATAATGTGTTCAAACCACTATGCCAACTGCAGGAACATTTATAAATTATTACAGGCTGAAACAATATTATTTCATAGATTACTTTTTTTGTCCACAACCCCTCCCTCAAGTTTGGAATAAAATCAAAGCATGGTTGTAAGCTGTCAAAACAGCTCATTAATAAAGCACCTGAGCTGACACCTATTTATCACATTGGCCCATAGCATTCTTCTCTCTGCAGAAAGCTATGGGTTGGCGAAAATAAGAGGAAAAATTATGTACTTGCTGCATTTAAAAATCCTGATCGAATTCCCAGTGGGAGCAGCAGCCTTTGTCTTGCAGAAGGACAGTCTCCACAGGCCACAATGTGTGCTGAAGGAATCTAGTCACATACCCATATGATGGGGCCAGATTAGGAATGCCCATTAAGGTCAGAGCTTGAAACAGCAGCTTTATATTGAAGACAGAGAAAGCAAAAGGATCCTCTACTATTATAAAGGAATACTAAAGCCTTCTATTTTTTTTTGTTATTTTGATTAAACAGCTCATTGAAGTGTAATTTTTAATAATTTTTATGATCAAAGGCAACTATTATTCAATATTTATAAGTGAACATAGGTTTTGGTATGTATCTTAAATGTATGAAACTATGATATAAACCTGTACTATATTATTACATAATGTGTCATGTTTAAAAGTGTTTGCATGTTTTAATTTAGAATACTGTAACTGAAAATTTAGTCATGAAGAAAAGTCAGAATTTCATGGATGCTGAGTTGGATACCTTACTGCATGAATTTGAAGAGCAGAAAATTCATATTCTAGGCGATAAAAAACCTAAACCTCTGAGAAAACTTGGCTAGGAAACAGATATCAGACGTTGTCACAGAAAACAGTGTTGCAGTGGATCTGTGCAGAAGAAACTTAATGATTCAAAGTTTTCAATCAGCGCATGTTTATATATGTCAATAAAAAAGTAAGTGCTAAAGTTTAAAATCCTATGCTGCAATTCTCCCAAAAATGCTGAATAAATGGGAAAACTGTCTTAAATCATGGCTGTTTTGGCAGTTTAACTTCTCACCTGAATCTCCACACTCTGTGTACTGCAGAGGTTCCAGTAGTGAATATCATTAAAAGCCTGTGGGGCTGGGGCCTATTCATGCTGGAGTTCTGGAACTCTGCGTGTACGCAATGGCCCCGATCTGTCAGCCTCTCCGTTTGCTGGCCAGCCCTTTCACTGGCCAGCCCGGGATCCCTGCAGTGCTGCCTCTCCAGCTTCCCCCATGGTCTGATCGTGGTCCCCTCAGCGATTTCCAGGCCACCCCTGATGCCCACCCACGACCCCACCCCCCCCAATCTGGAGCGCCCTGATGCAGACCCTACCATCCCCACTCCAAGCAGTGACGATCCTCCCCACTGTCCTCACCCCAACAGATCCCCTCCTGCTGACCTTCTCCCCCAGGGTCAAACATCCCCCTACCCTGCAGCTTGCGCCAATCACCACCCTCCCATGTCCCACACCGATCCTGTCTGCAGAGTGCCATCGACCTCCCCACCCACCCCCATCCACACCAATTGTACCTAGGCCCCGCTCACAGTAGGCCCAGCCACTCAGCACTGCCCATGCCCAGTGACCACCATCCCTCTGTTGCCTGATCCCTGAAGGGCCCTGATAGCATTGCCGTTTCATTCCACCACAGTCTCCCTCTAGTTCCCCACATGTGATGAGCTAGTCTAAACTCTGCCGGATTGAAGTACTCCTGGTGGGAAGGGAGATTTGACTGGGACCTGAAAGTTCCTGATAATGACCTGCTAAACATATTTAAAACACATTTAGAAAAGATACACATTGCTTATCTGCCTTCCCACCTGTATCTAACATGGTCTAACCGGCAGTTATGTGCCAGCTCTGGGAGATGCGCATGTGCTCCTGGCACTTATGCAAATCCTGGTACAAGACTGGTGATGCACGTTTCCCACCTCGACCCACCAGAAAAGCTGCGGGTCGCGATGGGCAACGCAAAAGTTAAGAGAGGGTCTAATAGTTGTTCTGCCTGCTGAGTTTCTGATGTATCAAATATAATCTTGCTGTCTGTTTTCTGAACATAGAACATAGAACATTACAGTGCAGAACAGGCCCTTCGGCCTTCGATGTTGCGCCGACCAATTAAGAAAAAGCATTGACCCTCTAACCTAATCCATTCCCTTTTCATGCATAAACTTATCTACTAACCTCTTAAACGCCACCAAACTTGGCGCATCTACAACTACAGCAGGCAGGGCATTCCATACCCTTATCACCCTCTGGGTAAAGAACCTACCTCTGACATCCATCCTATAAACACCACCCCTTAATTTAAAGCTATGTCCCCTCGTGCTAGCTTTTTCCATCCTAGGAAAAAGGCTATCACTGTCCACCCTATCTAAACCTCTAATCATCTTATATGTTTCAATAAGGTCTCCTCTTAGCTGCCTTCTTTCTAACAAAAACAACCTCAAATCCCTCAGCCTCTCTTCATAAGACCTGAGGTGTCATAAATGCAGTAACATGAGTACACTTTGATTTAGCCCATTCAATGTAAATAAGACTCTCTTCTTGCTCACCTTCTGAGCATAAGATGCTGTTACCTTGGAGACAGTTTTGATCTGGTCATAAGTTTTATAATGGAATAAGTCCCCCGAGGGCACAGCTTTCAATGTCTCTGTGCTTCAAGACACGATAGCAAGATTTTTAAAAGGCAGTTATCTATGTTTTATGTTGTTTATCAGCATGTGTATGCCTTCAATGAAAAATTTTCCTGTTCAAATATGTTATTTACTTCAATTGCATTATTCAGTTATAATGATCTTGTATTTAAATGTTATGCTTTGATGGTGCAGGGAGACATTTGTAGCAATCTGTAAAGTTTAATGGGAAACTTGTTTTGACAAAACTAACATCAATACAACATTTTGATATCACATTAACATTTAACTTAAAAAGCTGCGGTATGACATTTTGGATAAGAACTACGTCAACTTTTTCAAAGTTTTGCTGATAAAATATGCATTTTTTTTCACTTAATCCCAATTGTTTTGTTGCTTTATTTTTGTAAGTAAGGATGGAAGGAAGGGAATGATGGAGGAAAGGACAGGAATGAAAGAGGCAGAGAGGGAAGATGGAAGATGAGTACCATTCACTAATTAGTGCCAGGGTGCCCAAGGGCAAAGCATCCACTGACCAGATGTTGAGGTGGGATGGGACTGGGGCGGGGGGAGAGGCGGGGGTAGCGGCAGGGGGCAGGGTTGTTCTCCAAGGAAGCTAAGGATTCAGGGGCTTGAGCTGGGCTGAAGGGGCTCCCCCAGTTTGGGTGTCATGGTGCGTCTGTGAAGCCTTGAAGCCCCCTTTCTTTTAGGTTTAAGACCTCTTAACAGTGCACAGCGCAACTGCAGCCTGTCTGTCCTTCTCACAGAACAGAATTGTTACGTAACTTGTCTCTTGGGGAAGCATTTTGCACTCCTTTAAGTTTCAATAGGTTCTGTGGTTTCACTGAAGAAATGTACCTGCTTTGCTCTTATTGCATTTCCCATCCCATCTGTGGAATTTTCCTGAGGTAATCTGCCTGCATTGATCCTATTGTTTATATTAATTTTCACACCCCCATTCGCTTTTATGAAGCTCTGTGGTTAGTCAACTGGTGCCAATCTTTTTGACAAATCAAGTAAACTAAATCAAATAAACTGAGGGGCAAAGTAAAAGAGGCAGCCCTTATTAGTGGGGGAGGAGAAGAGGAGGAGGACCATCCAAAACAAAAAAAAAGCGTAAAGGAAACTTAAAGACTGGAGGATAGCGAATGTGGTCCCATTGTTCAAGAAGGGGAAGAGAGACCTTCCAGGGAATTATAGGCCAGTGAGTCTTACTTCTGTTGTGGGCAAAGTATTGGATAGAATTATTAGGGATAGGATTTATAGTTATTTAGAGAGAAATGAATTGATTGGGGATAGTCAGCATGGTTTTGTAAAGGGTAGGTCATGCCTTACTAACCTTATTGAGTTTTTTGAAAAAGTGACCAAAGAGGTGGATGGGGGTAAGGCAGTTGATGTGGTATATATGGACTTAGTAAGGCGTTCGATAAGGTGGCCCATGGAAGGCTTCTGCAGAAAATGCAGATGTATGGGATTGAGGGTGATTTAGCTAATTGGATTAGGAATTGGCTAGCAAATAGAAGACAGAGGGTGGTGGTCGATGGGAGATATTCATCGTGGAGTTCGGTTACTAGTGGTGTACCTCAGGGATCTGTTTTGGGGCCCCTGCTGTTTGTAATTTTTATAAATGATCTGGATGAGGGTATTGAAGGATGGATTAGTAAAATTGCAGATGACACTAAAGTCGGTGGAGTGGTAGATAGTGAAGAGGGGTGTTATAGTTTGCAGAGAGACTTGGACAAGTTGCAGAGCTGGGCCGAGAGGTGGCAAAGGGAGTTTAATGTGGAAAAGTGTGAGGTAATGCACTATGGCAGAAATAATAAATGTGTAGAGTATAGGGCAAATGGTAGGATTCTTAGTAGTCTAGATGAACAGAGGGATCTTGGTGTGTATGTGCATAGATCCTGAAAGTAGGCAGTCAGGTCGAGAAGGTTGTTAGGAAGGCATATGGAGTCTTGGCTTTTATTGGTAGAGGGATTGAATTTCGGAGCCGCAACGTCATGTTGCAACTTTACAAAACTCTAGTGCGGCCGCACTTGGAGTATTGTGTGCAGTTCTGGTCCCACATTATAAGAAAGATGTGGAGGCATTGGAGAGGGTACAGAGGAGGTTTACCAGGATGTTGCCTGGTATGGAGGGCAGGTCTTATGAAGAGAGGCTGAGGGAGTTGAGGTTGTTTTCGTTAGAAAGGAGGCGGCTAAGAGGGGACCTAATCGAAACATATAAGATGATTAGAGGTTTAGATAGGTGGACAGTGATAGCCTTTTTCCTAGGATGGAGAAAGCTAGCACGAGGGGACACAGCTTTAAATTAAGGGGTGATAGTTATAGGATGGATATCAGAGGTAGTTCTTTACCCAGAGGGTGGTTAGGGAGTGGAATGCCCTGCCTGCGGCAGTTGTAGATGCGCCAAGTTTGGTGGCGTTTAAGAGGTTAGTTGATAAGTTTATGGAAGAGAATGGAATGGTTTAGTTTGGAGGGTCATTGCTTTTTTCATAATTGGTCGGCGCAACATCGAAGGCCGAAGGGCCTGTTCTGCGCTGTAATGTTCTATGTTCTATGTTCTAAAACATCAAACCAAAATGTGATTAAAGTATTCAATAATACATCCCAGTAGCCAGCTGGTGCCTGCTTCATATAACCTATTGAAGTTGTTTGGTTACACAGCATTTCACACTCCATTAACTCTTAAGAGGTTTTTCGATTACACACTAGGCTCTGGTTAAACTCAATTTTTTTAAATTGTTTTTAAAGTTGATTGATTTTAGAGCTCTGTGGCTTGTCTAAAAGACTTCATTTCCATCCAAGCAGTTGCTCCACTCAGTTTTTTTTTAAATGTATTTTTTATAGCAGAATAATGTTAGAATTTGGGGCTTCTTGGGTAGGATTTTATTTTATCCAGGCAGCTGGTTGCACTCAGACATTAGAGTGAAAAAGATTTTGAATGAAAACCTTCTTACAGCCATTGTCGAATCTTCAGTTTGTGTGCCAGAGAGTTGAGAACAAGGTCCCACATTTTGTCTGGCAATAGCCTGGGGTGGGTCAGATGGAGTGGAGCTCACCATTTGGGAGAAAGTAATGAGGGGCAGGGAGGTCCTCAATATGGGATGCACTGTTGGCTGAGTACTTGTAAGGATCAACATTACATCAGGGAGTCTCTTAAGACTGAAATAAATTTAAAATACTTAGCAAAATCCAAATGAACTTGAGCTGTAGCTTATTACTCTAAAGACACTTTGTTATATATGAAAGTACTTTTTAATGGAATTAATAGCTGTATGACAAACCAACGCCTAAAAGAGTAAAAAATATCTTTCTTTCACTCTCTGTGCATTTTAAACATCTTTTAAACACATTTACCATCTAAAGAATCCTCTCTGATGTGTCTTGATGGGCTAAATGGCCTTTTCTGCACTGATTCTATTATGTGCCACATACAGACAAGGTACACTCAAGACTTAGTAGAATATCACTGTACTTTCTTGGCCAATTACAATGTCAGAACTTTGGTCTGACTTCCTTATAGTCAATACTGAAAGAGATAAATAGATAACCACTGAGTGGGGAACTGAACAAATGAGCTACTGCTCATACAAAACAAACCGTGTAAATAAGCAGGTGTAAATACCTAAGATCAGGACAAGCTGGCAAGGTTAACGCAACCCCATTAATTTTTAGACAGACACTTACATAAAAACTGAATAGAGAGTTTAAATGCACAGGTCTGTGCATCAGGACTTTTGTATAGTCACATTTTGCAGATGCAGGGTATGATCTCCGCATGCCCGAATATTTGACAGAAGTTATGGGTAGCACTGTGGCTGCCTCACAGCGCCAGGGCACTGATTTCAATTCCAGGTCAATGTCAGTGTAGAGTTTACACATTCACCCTGTGTCTGCGTGGTTTTCCTCTGGGTGCTCCATTTTCTACCCACAGTCCAAAGCTGTGCAGGTTAGGTGCGTTGGCTACACTAAATTGCTCCTTGGTGTGTAGTTTATATGGATTAGCCATGGGAAATGTGTGGGGTTATAGGGAGAAGGCTTGGGTACAATACTCTGTCAGAGTCAATGCAGACTTGATGGGCTAAATGGCCTTTTCTGCACTGATTCTGTTATGTGTCACATACAGATAAGATACAGACAAGACTTAATAGAGTATCACTGTACTTTCTTGGGCCAATCACAATGTCAGAATTTTGGTCTAACTTCCTTATAGTCAATACTGGAACAGATAAATAGATAATCACCGAGTGAGGAACTGAACAAATGAGAGAAAGATTTGAACAAGAGAATAGTTCACACTGAAATACTCTTTTCATTGGCCAGCAGGCTTTTCTCAAAGGCAATGGCCACATGAAGCATTACAGATTGGAATTCATTGCCAGAGAGAGAATTCCATTTCCAGGAGACATAATCAACTCTCAAAGAGAAAAAATGAAGCAGTTCTCTTCTCCTTGTCTCCATGGTAACTATTAGCCCAGACAAACATGGGGATGGCACCATCTGGTGCAGCGTTAGGCAGCAGTTTTATATTCACTTGCTGATGTGACAATGTGAGCACCATCATGGAGGCCAATGAGTTTTGAGTTCTGAAGTCACCAAGAATAACCCTCTATGAAGGTATGTCAGTATTAATCAACTTCCAAAAAAAACCTCAAAATATTAATATATAAATATTTCTCTTTGGTATAAATATTCCATCAGCAGCTTACCATTGGACATCAGTAAAAGCTAGCAAGGAAATTTAAAAGAGTTACGATAAATTACAAGAAACAAATAAAATTAGAAAAAATAAACAGCCGATCATGTTAATTCATTCCGAGGGATTGGATAAATCAATTTGAACACCAGATGAATCCAGGTGAAAAACTATTCAGCTCATTTTAGCTCAGCAAAGGAATGATAACTTGTTTCTATTCTTTTTAACAAGTTAGTTCTATTAGACGATGGAATGGTGTTGATAAAATCATCAAAGGTTTTTCTTTCAGAATTGATCATTCCTCAAAAGGTTAGAACCCCAGTGAATGTGGTTGGATGCTTTATATGAAAAACAAAAAAACAAATATTGTTGGACATGTTCAGCATTACAATCAGTTGGCAAAAAAGAGGTTGTGGAAATAGACCTTTCCTTCTCATATATTCCAAACAAGAAACCTCTGTTGCTCACTAGCTGCAGGGGTAGCACGTTCAAAATGAAATTTCTTAACGGGATATTGTTTGATCTGATTGTGAACTCCCAATAACCTTTTTTATGAAGAATCCATCCACTCTCTTATCTCAAAAAATATGTTAAGATTGCTTCCATGCCTTTTGAGGAAGAGAGTTCCAAATACTTAGGCTTAAAAGAAAGATTTCTCTTCATTTCTGTCTTAAATGAGTGATCCCTTATTTTTAAATAGTGGTCACCAGATCTAAGTTTTTCCACTAACATGCTCTCTATCTCCAACATGTCAAGTCCACTCAGGATCTTAAAAGGTTCCAATCAAGTCACCTGTTACTCTTCTGAAGTGCACTGAATGTAAGCCTAACCTGATCGAGCTTTCTTCATAAGACAACACATCTAATCCATGTATACTGTGCATTTCATCTAATGTATTTACATCCTTTCTTAAATAAGAAGACCAATTCTGTATATATTCACTAGATAATCCAATGTTCCCTTCCTATACCTTCTCTACTGAAGATGGTGATTGCTATTCATATATATTTCCAGATATGTCAACCACTATTTCTCCTTAGTGGTTATTCTCTACATAAAAAAATAAGCTGCATTTTTCCTTACACAGGACCTTTCATATAGAACATAGAACATTACAGTGCAGAACAGGCCCTTCGACCTTCGATGTTGCGCAGACCAATTAAGAAAAAGCAATGACCCTCTAACCTAAACCATTCCCTTTTCATCCATAAACTTACCTACTAACCTCTTAAACACCACCAAACTTGACGCATCTACAACTGCAGCAGGCAGGGCATTCCATACCCTTACCACCCTCTGGGTAAAGAACCTACCTCTGACATCCGTCCTATAACTACCACCCCTTAGTTTAAAGCTATATCCCCTCGTGCTAGCTTTCTCCATCCTAGGAAAAAGGCTATCACTGTCCACCCTATCTAAACCTCTAATCATCTTATATGTTTCAATAAGGTCTCCTCTTAGCCGCCTTCTTTCTAACGAAAACAACCTCAAATCCCTCAGCCTCTCTTCATAAGACCTGCATATCCTTATGAAGTTCCAAAATGCAGTGCAGCTTATGTAGTCATTTCTTACTAATTTAGCAAGCATGAAATGGCACCAGGGCATCAGTTTGCCATCTTATCTTATGCACAGTACAGCACTCCCCTGTACAGCAGTGTCAGTCTAGATGTTTATGAACTATTCTCCAGAGTGAAATGCAACCCATTAAAAAGGTGAGCATTGATGAGTCAGCTGACTATAAAGAATTAGAAAAATCCTCTGCACATAAATACCTCCAGCAGGGGTCACTGGATAACCAACAGGAAGAAGAATATAAGATAAGAACATAAGAAATAGGAGCAGGAGTAGACCATCTAGCCCCTCGAGCCTGCCCTGCTATTCAATAAAATCATGGCTGCTCCGAAGTGGATCAGTTCCACTCTCCTGCTTTCTCCCCATAATCCTTAATTCCCTTGTCTATCAGAAACCTATCTACCCGTGACTTAAATATATTCAGCAAGGTAGCCTTCACCACTTCAATGGGCAGAGAATTCCAGAGCCTCACCACCCTTTGAGTGAAGAAGTTCCTTCTCAACTCCGATCTAAACTGCCCTTCCCCCTTATTTTGAGCTGTGCCCTCTAGTTCTGCTATCCTTTTTAAGTGGGAAGAATCTCTCTATCTCTACCCCATCTATCCCCTTCATTATTTTATATGTCTCTATAAAATCCCCCGTCAGCCTTCTGAACTCCAATGAGTACAGACCCAGTCTATTCAATCTCTCTTCATAGCTATCCCCCTCATCTCCAGTATCAACCAAGTCAACCTTCTCTGTACTCCCCCCAAGGCCAATATATCCTTCTGCAAATGCGTTAACCAAAACTGCACACAGTACTCTAGTTGCAGCCTCGCCAGTGCCTTGTAGAGTTGCAGCAAGACCTCCCTGTTTTTATATTCTATCCCCCTCGCTATAAAGGCCAACGTTGCATTCACCTTCTTGATCACCTGCTGCATCTGCAGACTGAGTTTTTGCAATTCGTGCACAAGGAACTCCAGGTCCCTCTGCACCGTAGCATACTACAGCTTTTCACCCTTTAAATAATAATCTCTGCTACTATTATTTCCACCAAAGTGAATAACCTCATGTTTGCTAATGTTATTCTCCATCTGCCAAATCCTGTTTTTCCACTCATCTTCGTGTTATCAGCAAATTTTGTTATCCTACACACAGCCCCCTCCTCCAGATCATCTATGTATATCGTAAACAGTTGAGGCCCCAGCACCGATCCCTGCGGCACTCCACTAGTCACCAATTGCCAACCAGAATAGCGCCCATTGATTCCAACTCCCTGCTTCCTGTTAGACAACCAATCCTCAATCCACACTAACGCCTTACCCACAACTCCGTGCACCCTAACCTTTTGCAGCAACCTTTTTTGAGGCACCTTATCAAATACCTTCTAGAAATCTAAAAACATCACATCCACCGATTCCCCTCTGTCTACCACACTAGTCACGTCCTCATAGAAATCCGATAAATTTGTTCAACACAACTTCCCCTTCACGAATCCATGCTGAATCTGTTTGAGCAAACCGTTCTTTTCTAGGTGTCTTGCTATTTCTTCTTTGATGATGGATTCTAGCATTTTTCCAACTACAGAAGTTAAGCTAACCGGCCTATAATTCCCTGCCTTCTGTCCGTTACCTTTTTTAAACAGCCACTTAATATTAGCCGTTTTCCAATCTTCTGGTGCTTCCCCAGAGTCCAGTGAATTTTGATAAATAATTACTAAGGCATCCGCTATCACTTCTGCCATTTCTTTCAGAACCCTGGGATGCATTCCATCTGGTCCTGTGGACTTGTCTACTTTCAGCCCCGTTAGTCTATCAAGTACTACCTCTCTAGTGAAAGTAATTGCATTAAGGACCTCATCTCCTACCGTTCTTCTATCTTTAATATTCAGCAAACTATTTGTGTCCTCGTCCATGAAGACCGATACAAAAAACTTATTTAAAGCCTCAGCCATTTCCTCGTTGCCCACTGCTAAATCCCCTTCTCATCTTCCAAGGGTCCAACATTCACTTTAGCCAGTCTCTTCTTTATATATTTGTAAAAATTTTTACTATCATTTTTTATATTTAGAGCTAGTTTAGCTTCGTACTCCATCATTCCTTTCTTTATTGCTTTCTTAATCATTTTTTGTTGTTTTTTTAAATCTTTCCCAATCTTCTAATTGCCCATTATTTTTAGCTGCTCTGAACGCATCAGCGTTTAATTTAATACTCTCCTTTATTTCCTTCTCTTATAGTCCTTCTTTATCATCGGAATATACTTCTGTTGAGTAGCAAAAAAGATCTCCTTAAAAATCCTCCATTGTTCCTCAGCCATCCTACAACCAATCTGCACCCCAATCTACATTAGCCAATTCTGCCTCATCTTATTATACTCTCCTCTGTTCAAACAGAGGACACAGGTTTGGGACCCTACTTTCTCATCCTCCATCTGCATCAGAAATTCAACCATATAATGATCACTTGTCCCAAAGGGATCCCTCACAAGAAGATCTCTAATTTTACCTACCTCATTACGTAGTACCAGATCTAAGATAGCTCACTTCCTCGTAGGTTCCGTTACATACTTTTCAAGAGCAAGAAAGAATTTCTTCACTCATGAAATAGAGCATGCCAAAGCTGATGTTAGCATTTCAGTTGTTGCTCCAGTTGAGATTAATTCAGTACAGACTGGTGCGGGGTGGGAGGGGGAATCAAACCTGAGACAATCAGGCTCTGGATTATCTGCGGTACTATGAATTAGTTGGTAAGTACCCATTGTACTTACCAACTAATTAATTGTGAAAGCTCTGGCGAGACATTGTGGAATGATGAAAAAACTACTATTACGGGATGAATAGATTGATGATATACTGTTTGCAGTTTTGGACATCCTGTTTTCAAAAAAGGAAAAAGGATAAGATTGGAATTTTTATAATAATGTTAAGATTGTTCTTAATGGACTTCAAGTGTTTTAACATAGAATTTCCTCCAAATCTTGTACTACTGTTTTCCCTTTATCAAAAGAGCTCTCAAGTAAGTTGTGTATTAGTATCACTATCTTTAAAATCTACCATTCTTCCCTTTGATGATATAAGCATGGAAATAATGGGAGGTAGTGAGATCAGTAACATCTTGCTAATGCCCAGGTTAATAATAGAACACCTACATTGATGACCAGGCAATCTAGTGAAGGATCACACTGATCTTCTATCTCCTTTTGCTGTCTACTTAATCCTAAAGGGGTAATGTTCAGTGTGCTGTTCTTCTACTCTCCGTTCCACAGATCTACAATGGTGAGATACATGGCAGAAGGAAGATGATAACGAAAATGGAGTTGAGGAACGCACAAGAACATGGTCACTTTCCTTCATCCTGTCCTATTTTTCTCTCCTTCAAACCATCATTAACTCACCACCTGCAAATCTCTCTTCCTCGCTCTTACAGGCATCAGTTCATACTCTCGCAGATAGGGTTCTTACTGAGGATGTGGCATTGCAGGATCCACAAAGCACAGGCAACAGGAGGAGTGGAAATGTGCCTCTTTCCCGGTAAAGGCTGTTGGCAACGGCTATCCATAGCATCCAGAAGGTACGGAACTTAATGTGAAGCTTGGAGAAATGGTGATTGAGATTGCAAATCAAGAAATCAAGTCAACAGATTGGGACTCAAGGCTAGTGGATAAAGTTAAATGGTGAACAGGAACTGGGAGATCAGAGCAGAGGATATTTTGATTGGTGATGTAGGATCCAAGAAAAAGGGGACCAGCAAAATTGAGGTTATGAAATGGCTCAGGCAAGTTAGAAGAGACAAAGGTCAGGGAGCCCATTGTGGGTTGGGATTGGAGCTTAGAGAAGAGAGATAGAAAGATTAGGGAATAGAGGTTGATTGTAGAGAGATGGAACTAAGCAATGGGTTGGAGAGATTGGATGTCAGGGAAAGGGGAGAGGAGAGTTAATGGCGTCAGGTCATTTGGATCTTGGATAGAGGAGGATGAAATTGGGCTCTGTGGTCGGGGATATTGAGATAGGAAGAGAGAGGATATTAAGATAGGGGGAGAGGAATGGGAGAGCTGGATGTGGATCTGGGATTTCTTGCAGAGCCAGAAGCAACATGTTGACTGGAAGTAGAGCTGACAGAGAAGCAAACAATAAACGGATGAGTAAGGCCTGAAAGTAAATAGAAAAGATTGATTCTTTGGTTGCCAAAATGGGGAACAAGGTATGAAAAGTGAGGATTCTCACTGCACTTCCTTAATAATCTCCAATATAAAGGAGATGTGGAAAGATTAAGAACAGGTCAGAGCAGTCCCAAAAGATCACAGAATTCCTACAGTGCAGAAAGAGGCTATTCGGCCCATCAAGCCTGTACTAACAACAATCCCATTCAGGCCCTATCCCCAAAACTCCATGTATTTACCCCATTAGTCCATATGACACTAAGGGGCAATTTTTCATAGCCAATGAATTTAACCTGCACAGTTTTGGACTGTAGAAACCAGAGAACACAGAAAACTCACACAGACAGAGGGAGAACATGCAAGCTCCACACAGGTAGTCATCTGAGGCTAGAATTGGAACTAGGCTCCTGGCACTGTAATGGCAGCAATGCTAACCAGTGTGCCACCCACATGAAGAAAAGCATGGTACAAAGAAAATTTCACAAATCTCATTCTGTTTTTGAGAAGTACAATGAAAGTTTGTGCTTAGAAGGCTGTGGTACAGCTCAGTATTGAAGATTGCTTTGCTTTTTATTGTTAATTAGGACTTTCAGTTTTTAATTGACTGACGCATTATGGTAGTTTCTTTGCAATTAACAAGATCGCAGATTGACACAGCTTTGATGTGTTCAAGGTAACCATCATCTGTAAAAATGTTTTATTGATGCAATTTTTAGTACAAAATTAAAGTAGTTGACAACTGCACAGAAAAAAGAAAAATGAAATATCATGTATTCTCAATTTGGTCTCATTAATGACAATTGCTTTTGATGTTCCTGCTTTGAAATTCTTACAAAAAAATTTGCTAACCAAATACTTCAAACCTAAGTATCCATATTTCTTGGTTTGTTTGTATATATTGATTACATACTTGTGTATATATAGGTAGAAATCCTCCAGTCTCACACCGCCCCCAGTACTGCTGCCAGCAAGAATGGAGAATTTGGCGCTTAGCCAAACCTCTATTCACAGCAGCAGGACTGGATAATCCCAATCATGGATGAGGTCAGAGAATTCTGGCTGTGTTTATCGTGTGGAAGGTGAAATTTCACACTTTTCCTTTTTACTTCATTTTAAGCTATAAATTCTGGTAAGTCTAGAATTATTCAATAGTCTGGCTGATTTTGTATATTTTTCACAGTCACTTGATGATGTTACTGTCATATTTTTATGAAATAAAATAAACAGTCAAAATTATTTTGCTTAAAATAACAAAAAAACACTTTAAATCTATTTGATTTAAATCTTATTTGATCTTCCAATATTCTTCATTCTCTTTGCCATTCTCGCTCCGATTGTTAATTGAAATTTTACTTTTTCATGGATCTAATCCATCTTTAAAGGCCACTGCTTAGACCTTGTAATTCCACACTCAGGAGAACAAATGCTTATCATTCTCAACATATTGCAGTATGATCCCTAAAGGAAGTATCAAACCCTTATTAGCATATCTAAAGGACACCGCTATGGTCTCTGATCCGATAGCGTATTAGGCATATTCCTAATGTTATCCAAGTCCGGCAAGCTCACCCCCTAATTTGGACCACTTTCCACCAAGATTTCATTTGGAAAATGAGTGCACTAAGCTCCAAATTTTTACCTCTATGAATGCCTCTTTGTCTGAGTTGCTGCAGCAGATGGCTATAATCTGCGTGACCGCACATTGATTTAACGCCCATCACTGTAGTGCTTATTTCCAAGACACTGCCATGGAAAAACAGTAAAAGGATATTGAAATGTGGCACTGAAAAAAAGCCACAAGAGTTTGTTACAATGCCGCTCCTGGGCTGGCAAGACTAAACTTAAGTCTACGCTGCTACAGAAGTACATTTATGTTGAGCAATGTTGTCTGCACTGCAACAACCAAACAATTCTACTTCAGCTGTTTCAATATTTTTAAAGCACTTACAATGGTGCATGCTTAACCTTGAATTTCATATAAGAGAAATTTCTGTGTATCAGCAATATTGATCTCCCTAACCAGATCCCGCCGTAGCAAAGTCAGTCGGACTTTCCCCCACTCTTCTTCCTTGCCTACCTCCATTTTGGGGAGAACCAATTTGACACCATGCATATCTAATTCTTAAGTCTATTGGTAATATAGCACCAAAAGCAAAAAAAAATTAGAGAGCAGATTTTCAGCAAATTCCCTGTTTTGCTGAAGCAACTGAAATATGAACTAGCATGAAGAAAATATGATATAAGTTTGATTTGATTTATTATTGTCACATGTGTTAACGTATAGAATTGCTTCTTGTGCAATATGCAGACAAAGCATACCATTCATACAGGAGGAAATGAGAGAGTGAAGAATGCAGTGTTACAGTGTTAGAGTGTAAAGAAAGATCAACTTAATGAAAGGTTAAATTCAAAAGACTGGGAAGAAGCTGTTCTTGAGTCAGTTGGTACATGATCTCAGACTTTTGTATATTTTTCCCGATGGAAGAAGGTTGGAAGAGAGAATGTCCGGGGTGCATGGAGTCCTTAATTATGCTGGCTGCTTTGCTGAGGCAGCGGAAAGAATAGACAGAGTCAACGGATGGAAGGCTAGTTTGCATGACAGATTGGGCTATATTCACAACCTTTTGTAGTTCCTTGCAGTTTTGTACATAGCAGGAGCCTTATCTAGCTGTGGTACAACCAGAAAAAATGCTTTCTATGGTGCTTCTGTGTAAGTTGGTGAGAATCGCAGCTGACATGCTAAGTTTCCTTTGTCTTCTGAGAAAGTAAAGGCATTGGTGGGGTTTCTTAACTATGGCATTGGCATGGGGGGACCAGACAGGTTGTTGGTGATTTGGACACCTAAAAACTTGAAGGTCAGGATCCTTTCTACTTCATCCCTGTTGATGTAGACAGGGGCATGTTCTCCTTTATGCTTCCTGAAGTCAATGACAATCTCCTTCATTTTGTTGACATTGAGGGAGACATATTGCTGTCGCACCAGTTCACCAAATTCCCCATCTCATTCCTGTACTCTATTCCATCATTGTTTGAGGTCTGATCCATTACGGTAGTGTCATCAGTAAACTTGAAAATCGAATTGAAAGGGAATTTGGCCACACAGTCATAGGTATATAAGAGTATAGTAGGGGGCTAACAGCACAGCATTGTGGGGCATCAATGTTGAGGTTGGTCAAGGAGGAGGTGCTGTTGCCTATCCATACCGACTGTTGTTTGTAGGTTAGGATGTTCAGGAGCCAGTCACAGATGGAGGTGCAAGCCAGGCCATGGAGTTTTGAGATAAGCTTCCTGGGAATAACGGTGTTGTAGGCTGAGCTGTAGTTAATAATTAGGAGTCTGACATAGGTGCCCTTGTTATCTAGGTGTTCCAATGTTGTTGGCAGGGTCAGGGAGATGACATCTGCTGTGGACCTGTTGAGGCGATTGGCAAACTGTAATGGATCTAGGTAGTTCGGGAGGCTGGAATTGATTCATGCCATGACTAGCCTTTCGAATCACTTCATAATGCTGGATGTTAGAGTCACCAGCTGATGGCATATGTTTGGTTTTTCCTAGGTAGCGGGACGATGGTCATCTTTTTGAAGCAGATAGGGACCTCAGATTATTATAAAGACAGCTTTTGTTGTAAACAGAGTTCCCAAAGCAAAAGTTAGCTTTTAGTTTGGGAAGAATATGGAGATATGTAATTACATATCTGATGGGGGTATGAAATGCGCTGCCAAGTAAAGTGGTGGAGGCAGGCACTCTGGAGTTATTTAACAAATACTTAGATGGGGCACATGAACAGAATGGGAATGGAGGGGTATATAAAACTGATTTAAAATAGGGAAGATGAGCCTTGGGATGTGTGTAAATAGATGATGATATTGATGTACTTGGTTTTTTCCTACAGGTGCTTTGGTCCACCTTGTTGTCTAACGAGGGGCATACATGCGATGGGTCGTGAGAGGGCTGCTCTTAGATTTTTTTTTTCGAGAGTATCCTAGCGCTTCACGTTGTTAGTGTACGCTTGACCTGGACCATCTGATGGGCAACATGACAGCTCAGTGACTATCGCTGTGTTGTGCAGATACATGGATTTGGGCCTGTGTCTGTGGGAGTTTGCGCATTCTCCCCGTGCTTGCATGGATTTTCTCCGGGTGCTCCGGTTTCCTCCCACATCCCAAAGATGTGCTCTTAGGCTAATTGGCAAACAAATTCTCCCTAAATTGTCTCAAATTTGGTTTTTAATCCATAGATCTATAAACATAGACAGGGATCACGGGTAGAGGTGGGAACATCAGGGTAGCGGTGCGGGCTCTTTGGGCCAAAGGGCCTGTTTCCCGTGCTGTTTTGTTCTTTGTTCTTTGTACACTGGAGGTCTATACATGTCTATTATCATCAATCACTTGAACATGTATTACTTAAGAACTTGACACTATTTGCAGGATTAACTAAATGTTCTTCTACCAATAAGCTGTTTGATCAGTACAGGTGAGATATTCAGGGGTTAACATCCCATGAATCTCCTATGATCTTGGCCATTTGTAAAAACATTTTGCAAGCTGAGATCCCATAAAATTGCAAACACAGCAGGTTGCTTTAAGATAAAATGAAAAGTCTCCATTAGCTTTGAGCTGTGATTAACTGCATCTTGTTTGAAACAACCTGTGCTGATAATCCCTATTCTGAATTGTCATCTTGGCCTTGTAAATAAAGAAATTTAACGAAACTTTTGCTTTATTAATCAGTCCAGATTGGACTTGGCTAAATGCTGTCCTTGTTTGAAGGAGATAACATCCACTTTATGGGCAAAGTAATGTCCCAAGATATATGAGAATGGTTGCTATCTCACACTGGAACAATGGTGGATGTGCACTTTTGATGGCAATTGGGGGGAAGAGGGGTGGGTTTTTGACATATTTTTACTTACATACTGTATTTGTACTTAATTTTGCTGTTGCTAAGCATGTGATCTGGGTGAAGATATACTGTGAGTACGTGACAAATGCTGTAAAAAGAGTATATTGGGGGAGATTCCCCCCTGTTGGAGAGAGTATTTGCTCGGCTAAGCTCAGAACGCTGTTCTGAGTTAGTAAAGTGATTCTCCAAGAGAGCATGTACTTGCTTGAGAATAAAGGACTAGGTTTTCTTATACAGATCAGTGTCTTGTTCTTGCATCAAGTATGTAAGGATCTCTGAAAAATCAACCTGACAGGGGTAATTAAATAATGTGCTGAAAGAGAAATTTTTATTTATCTGCAGCTTTTCAAAGCAAGACAATATAGTATTCATATTAACTATTCTAAGTAACTTATCATTTTCTCTCTTATTGAAGGGTTTCCTTTACCTCTTCGTCTATTCCCTTCAGTTGACTTCTAATGCTAAATGTTGACTGCAGCTGGAAGGCGAGGTGGCTAGCGACTCCTGCATCTCCATTGATGATGCTCAGTACTGATTACAGCAAAGTTTAAGAGTGGCCTCAGTTTATTTTTCTCCCTATATATATCTCTCTTTGTGGAGAAACATCTGGCTTCAGTTCACGGACCATTGTTTGGAATATTATTGCAAACAGTATCTCAACAACTTGATGGATCATGTCCACTTCCAATACATCACAATGTCAAACGCTGCTGCTCCAAATGAACTCAGCTGAATAATACATTCTATCAAAATGGGTCTCCTGAACCCTTACAGGTGTAATTAAATGATTGGTTAAGAGAATTGTCTGTGCAATTTCATGGAACAACTTTGAGGCTACTAAGAATATTTCTCTATCCAAAAATTAAATCCAAAAGGAACTGAAACCTTTCAATAGATCGACAACATTAGCAAACTTTTTTAGATTTTCTATTACTGTAGAAGACACCAAATCAGCAGATGAGATGGGTAAGCAAGACAGTGTAGCTTAACTCTTTTTATGAACAGGTAGCAGATGTAGCAATCCAATATTGAATATTGAATATCAGTATGAAAGTAAGGAGCCAAAAGGGAGTGTGGGCTTGGTTGTGTCCCTGCTTAATAAAACGGTGGAACTATTTTCGGATCAGGAGAGAGAGGAGGAATCTGTAAAACTATACAATGCTGAGTTGCAATAATAAAAAGGCAAATAAGGTCATGGTTTATACTAGCAGAGGGACATATTAAAAATGAAAAATCTGACTGTCGTATATGGTGTTGGGGAAGTTGGTCTGGGGTATCATGCATAACTCTGAATAATAGTTACAATTAGGATATTATAATCGTCGATAAGGTAAAGAGTTGTGTAACAAGTATGATTCCTACTTGCAGGCATTTAACTCTTGAAGAATGATAGATGGGATTCTTCAAAAAAAATTTTAAGTGTTGAATTTGCCTAAAACCTTGAGGGAATCCTGTTTTTTTTTCAGCAGGATTTTCCCACTCTCCCACACTCCGAGCATTGCAGAGTGCATTAGCGTGAATCTCGCAAACAAACAGTGGGGAGGGTCTAATCCCACTGGAGAGACAGGCAGCATAGCGCTGCGTATGTGCCGATCTGTCAGCACAAGATCATGGCCCTGCACTGCTGGTCTCCCGATCACTGGCCACTCTTGCAATGCTAGCAGTGGAATCCCCTGCCACCACCCCAGCCACCCCACCACACCCCTCCCCCCACCTCATTGGCCTCCCGATGTGTCTGGGCCAGCCTTCACCTCCCAGCTCTCCTGGCCAGGAGCGCAGGCCTCTCCCTTACTAATCTCCCTCCCCTCCTCAAATTCCCATCCCCTATAGGCCCCACCCCATTAGGCCCCTCCCCCTTCCCCAATGCCCAGGGGACAGTACCAATGTGCCCCTGAGCATTGCAATTTTGTCCCTTGAGCAATGCTATGGGGCTGGGCTGGCACTGCCAGGCTGGCAATGCCCAAGGGCATAGCCCACGTATTCCCAACTTCTTGGGCGACTTTCATGGCCCCCCTTCATTCCAGCAGGGTCGGGCCACCTGCTCCAACACAAGTGGGAACTCTTGTAAATCCTGTTGGAGTGGCGGGGGAGGAGATCCTCGTGGACCCCAAGACTTCTGTCCCAGACCTGCTAATTATATACTAATCCTAATTTAAATAATTTATACAGCTCCATGCCAATTTCTGGCACAGAGTTGACAGAGTCGGAAATCTGGCTCACGGAGGCCTTGGTGCCCTGTGGGGATCCTACTAAATAATCTCTGTTTGAGTCTCCCAGCCCACTGTACTACTAAAGCACAGCTCAGCAGAACAAGAGAATCAATCCCAGTTCATCTACTTTGAAACAAGGTGATGCATTGAAGTGATCTTTTTTGAAGATTTTATGGCCATGAAAAGAATTATCAAAACTGAGCTAGACAAATGTGCACTTTAATTAACGGGTTAAAATCCAGGAGATGCTTCATCACAAAGATAATAACAGAGTGGTGCAAATGGGCAGCAGCTTTTGGATTTCATTGTTTACTTAAGCATCTGCCCTCACTGTTGCTATAAAATTTACATACAAACATATGAGTTAAGAGCAGACGTGTGCCATTTGATAGGATCATGGCTCAGATGATTGTGACCTCGAATTTCTTGTCTATCCCTATATTCTTTGATTCCCTTGTTCTATACTCAGCCTTAAAAATATTTAAAAACCTGCCTTCAATGCTCTCTGTGAAAGAGAATTCCACATCCTAATGACCTTCTGAGGGAAAACCTTCCCCTCATCTCAGTCTTTGATGGAAGACCCCTTATTTTTAAACTGGGTCTCCTAGTTCTGGTCTCTCCCACAAGCAGAGAAAACATTCTCTCAACCTGTCAAGATCCCTCAGCGTTTTGTATGTTTCAATAACATCACCTCTCATTCATCTAATCTCTGATGGATACAGTCCAACTGGTCCAATCTTTCCTCATAAAATAATCTCTTCATTCCAGCGATCTTACATATGAATTTCTTCAGTTATTAATTATTGTTGAAGATTTGGAAATGTTAAACTCAAAAACGTTGCTTTTTTTTTGCTTTTTCCTCGATCCTTTATTTTTCTCTTATTTCAGACTATTTGTCTTCGCATTTCTCTTTCTGTATTTGATCAAATAATGAATTCACTAATAGGCATTTCTCACTCTAATGGACCACTATTTCTGACTCTTGTGCTGTTCATTTCTCAATCCTTGATTCAGATTAATTAAGGAGATTCACAGTTGTTTTTCCCATTCCCTCAGGCCCCTGATGAACATTTTCCTTCAGTGTGACATTATCGTGCGTATGTTCAGTCTCTTGCCAAGCAATAAAATTAAGAAATATAAATATACAAGGACAGGTGTAAGGAACTGCAGGTGCCGTTTACGCCCTGCAGCAGCACAACCTGCACAGTTATCTTTTGTTGCATGAACCTATCTTCTATCGTAATTAAATTAGGAAATACTGTAACTTCTGCTTTTCTTTTAACTGGGTGGTTGAGGGAAACTAACAGGAATGAAGTACAGAACATTACACTCCTCCGGGGTTGGGTTGGCAGGTGGGAGGTTGGGGGGGTGAAGTGGGAGGGGCGAGGTGGTGGGTTGTAAAATTGGGTACTGTGCCATGGGTGTCTTTCTCAGTAATTATTCACTCTCTCCTGCCGCACCACAATTTTACTTACAGCATGGGAGACTAAGACAATCCACTCATCCCTGAACCAATTGAAGCCCAATTAATGACCATTTAAGTGCCTCTTTCCATCCTCGTCATAGTTTTTCCTGTAATAACTGGTGCCAAGTTTGAAACCCAACAGCTTTTAGTGCTCAGGTATTGGCAGGTAGTCCTCTGTGCCCATCAGAGAGCTCTTTACATAGTCTTTCAACACTATATTTCCTCAACTGCTCACAGTCTGTACATCCCAGCTTCCCAACCTCCCTCTCAGCCTTACTGTGGTATTACCATCACCAAACCCACTCCCCCTGCTCCCAACACACCTCAGACTATTAAAAGATTGCAATTTAAGCCAGCAGAATAGGGCAGTGTCTCACCCGACATTTATGGAGACCTCATAAAGTGTCTTGCTTTGACATAACATAGCGTAGGAACAACAGATTTTAAAGATATTAATTTTGTGCCTCGGAGACAGTTTACTTGAGAGGAAACAACTTAGAATTACTTCATCAGAGAATTGTGGAATGATAAAGTGCAGAAGATGATCTTTATGCTGATTGCTGTTATGATAGCATTTTGAAGATGGTATCCAATTAGTCTCATTCTGTTATATTCCCCAGTCATCGTGTAAATCTTTCTCCTTCAATTATTCATCTTATTAGTTGGTTATTAATTCAAACTCGAGCAAGCATTCCAATTTAATGTGACAAACAAGGATAAGAGTGAACTCTTAATTCTCTTAACAATCTTCCTTTATTTAATACTTTAGGTACTAACTCAAACTTAAAACAGTTGCAACACTTTAACTCTTCAACTGAACTTTAATTTAACTCAGTATTAACTCTAATTCTTTAACTGAAATTAGATACTACCTGGTTAAATGACCAAGTCCATTCCCAATGTAGAATCAATCCTCGTGTTCTTTGAAGATGTTCTCAGGGTATTTCATCTTGCAATAGTTGATCTCTAGAGTTATCCTGCAGACAATGGACTACACTTGTCTTTTATCTACAAATTATTTCAAATTTTTGGAGTATTGCACCTTGTCAGATGATATCACTTAACCCGATGCAGAAGCAGCACTTCAAAAGCTTGTGATTTCAAATCATTTTATTGGACTATAACCTGAAATTGTTTGACCTTTCACCTTGCACAATGTTCAGCACCATTTGCAATTTTGCAGATACTGAAGCAGTCCACTTGCAGCAATACCTGGGCTGACAACTGGCAAGTAACATTCATGCTACACAACTGCCAGGCATTGACCATCTCCAGCAGGAGAGAATCTAACCATCTCTTCTGAATATTCAATGGCATTACCATCATTGAATCCTCCACTATCAGCATCCTAGTGGCTATCATTAACTAAAAATTGAAGTGGACTAGCTATATAAATGCTATGGCTACAACAGGAGGTCAGAGACCGGGAAGCCTGTGGCTTCCAAGTAATCCACCTCCCGACTCCCCAAAACTTGTCCACAATCTACAAGGCACAAGTCAGGAGTGTGATGGAGTAGTGTCCATATGCCTGGATGAGTACAGCTCCAACAATAGTCCAGAAGTTTGACAAAGCAGCCCATTTGATTCGCATCCCATCCACAAACATTCACTCCCTCCACTACTGATGTACAGTGGCAGCATTGTATACTGTCTACAAAATACAGCAATTCACCAAGGCTGTTTAGTCGCCATTTTCCAAACCCATGGCTGCAACCATCTGGAAGAGAAAGAGCTGCAGACATGTGGGAATGCCACTATCTGACAATTCCCTACAAGGCATTCACCAGTCCAACTTGGAAATTAATCACTGTTTCTTCACTGTAATTCTGAAATTCTCTCCCTCACAGCACTGTAGGCATACCTACACCACATGGACTGTAATTAGTCAAAAAGACAGCTCACCATCACTTTCACAAGGGCAATTAAGAATGGGGAATGAATACTGAACTCGTCAGCAACACCTACATCTCATGAATGAATTTTTAAAAAGTCAGCTCCAACAAACAGCATTAAGAAAATGGCCTGATAATCTGTTTCAGTGATGTTGATTGAAGATTAAATAATGGCCAGGTAAGATTTGCTAATATGTAAATCCACCATGACAGCAAAGTTTAGCATTATTGTTAACAAGCAGTGTGAATCCATTCCCATGCTGAGCACCGCCAATGGCTATTTCTCTTATCAAAGTGACAGTAATCATTAGACAAGTCATTGTCTATTAAATTGTGTTGCCTGGCAGTGGATTTCAGAACTAGAGCAATTTTTAAATGTGAAAATCTAAGAACAAAGATGATATCATCGGCTTTGAAAGAAGATTGTGGTAATCAGATTTGATTACTTTATGTGGCAATAAAATAGTAGCAAAAAATACATGACAATTGAAACCCTAGATAAATCTGATATGAGTAAATGTTTTTAAGCATTATCAACCAAAGGAAATCACAACCCTTGGAGTAAAAGGAGATCGTGGTCTTCTCGAACTCCCTTTTCAAAATCCCATTGTTAATTGTGACAGATTAGACCTAGTTTTTGAACATTGTTCTGCAGTGATTTGTCAGATCTATTCGTGTGAGGAAGAACAATTGCAATGTGACAGTGATTCTCACATCACACACAAAACAAGTGTATATAAGCAGATCCTTACTACACGTTGTCAAAAGAGTTGATACTTAATTTACAAGCCGAATTTTAACTTGTAGGAGTGAGTGGGTTTGGGAATGGATGGTGAGATGGGGGTGGGGGGAAGCGTTGTGAAGGGGGTGAGGTTAAGCATGCAGTGTGTTGGTAAACTAGCCACAATCTGCCTTCCTCCCATCTCTAGCATTTAACTGGAGTGGGATAGGCTGCAGCAAGCAAAGCCCTTGGGAGAGACAGGTTGACTTTTCCAATAAATTGAACATTCAATTACAGTGATGTTCACGTGGCTTCTCAGTGCAGAAGTTTTCTGAGCTTTCTGGAACTTACCAGTGAAAGAAAGATGAGAACACATTTTTTAAAATCGTTGGAGACAGGGAAATGTTCTAAACCTAAACTTCACATTGCCTTTTTTGTCTGATTTTATGAAAAGCTTTCTTCTCAAGAGTATGAAGAGTTACTTAGACAGCTTTAAAGATTTGTATGTCTTGATCTCCATTTTGGACCTCCGATCACTCAGATCATCAGGAGTGTTGCTTCTGCAGTTGTACCTTAGATCTCAGATAAAGTACAAGATGACCTGTAGCATAAACAGTACCAGTAACAGTTACAGAAGCACCCCAGACATACTGTCTTCCAACTTTTCCTTTGGGGAAAAGATATAAAATTCTGAGGTCATATACCAACTGACTCAAGAACAGCTGCCACCAGACTTTTGAATGGACTTATCTCATATTACATTGATCTTTCTCTACATCCTAGCTTTTACTATAACATTACATTCTGTACTCTCTCGTTTCTTTCTCTATGGACGGTATGCTTTGTCTGAATAGCATGCAAAAAACAATATTTTTCACTGTATTACAATACATTTGACAATAATGAATCAAAATAAATCAAGCCAAAATCCTTCACTGTTTCTCATTGTTCAGCTCAGTTTTCCTCCATTCCATTCTTACAAATCCAATTTTAGCCACAACATCTCCAACCATGGCATTTCTTCTCACCCTAGCACTTTGTAGACCTTTGAAGTTCCCTTAAAGATCTCTCCTTGGTTCCTTCTGCTTCCTCATCCACTTGGTGCTCCTTGGCAATATAATCTGTAGATATGCGTCCCGCTAACTCCTTTCTTGATCCTTCCATTCCCTCTATGTTGTCGAATTAAATGAATTACAGTTCCAGATAAGCCTTCCGATTAAATATCGGTAAGACCGGCACTTTCACCTTAGACCACCAGCACAAACTCTCTCTGAGCCCTTGCACTGTTTCCATCTCTCTTACCATGGGGGCGATTTATCTGAATCCACAGGAACCCTGTGCCAAAAGTTAAAAGCAATCCTGAATTAAATAGTGCCAGCTTCTCTATGTACTCTGCACTGCAGTCCTATTGCCACTAATGGACAGAATGAACAGTCGCCTTGTATCACCATTTAGGCAGTTCAGAGAACCGCAGGATTTGAGCTATTATTAACCAATAAGGATTTCAGGATCTGATCACCCCACTAAACTAGTACCCCTTTGGTCAGGGGACAAACAAATCCAGGAACTAGTACAGTGCTGACAAACTACATGAGGCTACAATATTTCAGTACAGCAGCACATACAAAACACTTGACCTTTCTTTCAGTGCCCACACAAGGTGAAACTAGAAGTTAAGGTAAGGCTCAGGCTCTCCAACCATAAAATCCAAAGACTCAGCCAAGTGTGGCTCCAATAACCATAGTTAGAAAAATTGACACTTGGGACCTGTGAAATTAGTGAACATTTAAAAATGTTTTTTTTTAATCATGTTCTCTGCAGCACTCACAAACTCAACTTTTCTCATTCTTGCTGGGCTATTGACTAGAAGGCCTTTTATTGCTACCTCAATGGCTTAAATGGTGTTTTGTTTATTTTTATTATGGGCCTCAGATACTTTCTGGGATTAGTTTTATAACCCTGCATTGTTAGGAAGAAGACTGGTTGGCAGGTCATCTGCTTTGGACTTTTTCTTTCTTTCCTCATGAATTTAAGGTTTCATTTTCTGTTTGACTACTGGCGTCAGTTTAGTTTAGCAGACGATGACCATCAGATTAGAAAGCAGTGTTTTTCTCGCATTTTCCCTAGTATTATAGAGTCTGCTGTTAGCTGAAAATAAAATTCCTGAAGTAGAAAATCTGCCTTTGGTGATTGACTTGCCCGCAGTCTCACCCTGGTGTTTTGGGAAACTTCTGACTTCAAGCTATATCCAGGAGGCTACTAGAAGTTACAAGGCTGGGAAGTCAGTGTTTCAATTCTCCACTCAAAGGATTACTTTTCAGCATCACGTGAACATTTGTACTTTCTGTACAGAACTTGTGGAAGGGGTTTTGTATAGGGACATTTTGTTTGATTGGAACATATTAGGTATATTTGTTAAGGGTCATATAATATCATAGGTGTTTTGTTTTTGTTTGTAATTGGTAAGAGTATTGCTAATTTTCTTTCCATACACATTAGCTGTATTCTTAAATAAACTTTGTTTGATAAAAGTTCCCCAAAGGGTCATTTGAATCATACCCAAAGTGAAATATCTCTTACTCATCCTAGCTAAATTCAAACTGCAAAACGTACAATCCAGGTGGACTTCATAAAACACCTTGGGGTTTCTGACTGAATTATACCAGACCAGTGTTGTTGCAAACCACTTAAAAATGGAAGTAGAAAAGGTATTAAACTAAATAGTAGGGGAAAGGGATCAAATGTGGAAAGATTTGATTTGATTTGATTTATTATTATCACATTTATTACGAGTGAAAAATATTGTTTCTTGCAGACTATACAGACAAAGTATACCATTCATAGAGAAGGAAACAAGAGAGGGCAGAATGTTGCAGTCATAGCTAGAGTGTAGAGAAAGATCCACTTAATGCAAGGTTAAATTCAAAATTCTGGGAAGAAGCTGTTCTTGTGTTAGTTGGTATACGGCCTCAGACCTTTGTATCTTTTTCCCAATGGAAGAATCCTAGCTAGGGTGTAATGAAATTAATGCAAGGTAAATCCATTCAAAAGTCTGACAGCAGCAGGGAAGAAGCTGTTCTTGAGTCGGTGGGCATGTGACCTGAGACTTTTCTATCTTTTAACCAATGGAGGAAGGTGAAAGAGAGAATGTCTGGGATGCGTGGGGTCCTTAATCATGCTGACTGCTTTGCAGAGACACTGGGAAGTGTAGTCAGAGTCAATGGATGGGAAGCCGGTTTGAGTGATGGACCTTTTGTAGTTCCTTGCAGTCTTGGGCAGAACAGGAGCCATAACCATGCTGTGATACAACCAGAAAGAATGCTTACTATGATGCATCTGTAAAATTGATGAGAGTCGTAGCTGTCATGCCAAATTTCCTCAGTCTTCTGAGAAAGTAGAAGCTTTGGTGGGCTTTCTTAACTATAGTGTCAGCCTGGGGGACTAGGACAGGTGATCCGGACACTTAAAAACTTGAAACTCTCGACCTTTTTATTTCATCCATGTTGATGTACACAGGGCATGTTCTCCTTTATGCTTCCTGAAGTCAGTGAAAATCTGTTATGTCTTGTTGACATTGAGGGCAAGTGAGGGGTAATTTGGTTGAAGTGAATAAGATCCTAAATGGTCTTGACAGGGTGAATGTGGAAAGAATGTTCCCTCTTATAGGTGAATCCAGAACCAAGGGCTTTTCAAACCAAGACTTATCAGAGATGAGCACAACTTTTTTTTCTCTCAAATATCTTTGCAATTTTGAAACTCTCAGAAGGCAAAGGTAGATAGATTCTTGTTGGATAAGGGGATCAAAGATCATAGAGGTGGTTGGAAATATAGAAATAGAAATGCAAACAGATCAGCCATGATCTTACTGAATAGCTGAGCAGGTTTGAGGAGCCAAATGGTCTACTTCTGCTCCTATTTCATATGTGTTATAACTTTAAATAGTTGCATGATTGCTTTAAGAGCAGGTCACATGAATTCATCAGGAGCTCATAAGAGTGTTTCACAATCTGCAGTTTAGTTCAGTTTCTGTTCTGTGCAGAGAATATCTTTCAATGAACCTGTTCTATGTCACTTTAAGTCTACATGTGCAAACCACACATTTGCTTTTTGCTTAAAACACAGAAGCCCTAATATAGTTAGAACATTACAATATGTTTGTGTGTTCCAGGAGCAAAGAGTTATTGCAATGATGGCACAGGTAGACTCTACTAAATAAATGAGAACACTTTATTGACACGTCGAGTTTGGATGCCTCTTTGCATCTAATGCTGAGAGCTTTGCAACATTTACCTTGCTCATTTCCTCCATACTCACCTGCCTTCAAAGAAACTACGGCCATCCTCCCAGAAATTCCCAGATCCATCTGAAAGACAAACCTGTACAAGCCACAGCATCATACAATTAAACAGAATAGACATGCACTAGGGAATATTCCTAAGCTCTATGATCTATCAACTGAGTGATAGTCAATAAACTTGACAGTGATCTTTTGAGCAGATGAACCTTGCTTCATTATAGTGCTCCTCAGTTCTATTCTTGCAACTTCATACAGTTGTCATTATCCACCCATTTCCATATACATATGATGAAGCAGTTAAGGGGAGGGCAGGGAAATCGTCCAAATGGCATTTTGAGGAATTAGCATCTGATGGTAGTTCTCTCCACGCAGTTTTCCCTCCTCCATTGCCTCTTTAGTACTCAATTTCAAGCAACACAGTGAAAGAAAATTCACGTCTCCCCTTTAATAATCTATTTTCCAGCAGCTAATCGTCAGGTTTAACTCTGAAAGCTTAAAAAAATCTCCAACTCACAAAAGAATGAGATTCGTATTTGGAATAATGCCTCAAGCCATTTACTTTCTGACAGTGAACATGAGTTATATTTGAACAGCAATTTGGTATTTATTTTACTTCAGAAAAATATCTCATGGTCGGCGATGCAGTGCACACAGAACAATTTAGCTTTATTTGCATCATAAAGACTTCATCTTACACCATAGTTGAAGCTTGGGAGGAAGTTTGTGGCTGCAAATTTCATGTGCCAATACATTATTGTTAATTACGTATCTCTTCAAAAAGAAAATGTCAAAAATCTGAGCCCTCTCTCTTGGATGCTTGATAACATCCATAGAACCATAGAACATTACAGCACAGGAACAGGTCTTTTGGCCCTTCTTGGCTGTGCTAAACCATTTTTCTGCCTAGTTCCACTGATCTGCACTTGCACCATATCCCTCCACACCCTCTCACTCATGTACCTGTCCAAGTTTTTCTTAAATGTTCAAAGCGAGCCTGCATTCACCACTTCATCTGGCAGCTTAATCCACACTCCCAGCACTCTCTGTGTGAAGAATCTCCCCCACCCCCATTATTCCCTTTAAACTTTCCCCCCTTCACCCGTAACCCATGTCCTCTAGTTTTTTTTCTCCCTTAGCCTCAGTGGAAAAAGCCTGCTTGCATTCAGTCTATCTATACCCATCGTAATTTTATACACCTCTATCAAATCTCCCCTCATTCTTCTACGCTCCAGAGAATAAAGTCCTAACCTATTCAATTTTTCTCTGTACCTCAGTTTCTCAAGTCCTGGCAACATCCTTGTAAACCTTCTCTGCAGTCTTTCAACCTTATCAATATCCTTCCTGTAATTAGGTGACCAAAACTGCACACAATACTCTAAATTCGGCCTCACCAATATCTTGTACAACCTCACCATAACATTCCAACCCTTATACTCAATATTTTGATTTATAAAGGTCAATTACCAAAAGCATTCTTTATGACTTTATCTACCCATGACACCACTTTTAGGGAATTATGTATCTGTATTCCCAGATCCCTCTGTTCTACTGCAGTCTTCAGTGTCCTACCATTTACCTTGTATGTTCTACCTTGGTTCATCCTTCCAAAGTGCAATACCTCACACTTGTCTGCATTAAACTCCATCTGCCATTTTTCAGCCCATTTTTCTCGCTGGTCCAAATCCCTCTGCAAGCTTTGAAAACCTTCTTCACTGTCCACTACACCTCCAATCTTTGTATCATCAGCAAATTTGCTGATCCAATTTACCACACTATCATCCAGATTATTGGTATAGATGACAAACAACCATGGACCAGCACTGATCCCTGTGGCACACCACTAATCACAGGCTTCCACTCAGAGAAGCAATCCTCCACTACAACTCTCTGGCTTCTTCCATTGAACCAATGTCTAATTCAATTTACTACCTCTCCATGTATACCTAGTGACTGAATCTTCTTAACTAACCTCCCATGCAGGACCTTTTCAAAGGCCTTACTGAAATCCATGAAGACAACATCTACTGCCTTTCCTTTGCCCACTTTCCTGGTAACTTCCTCGAAAAACCCTAATAGATTGGTTAAACATCACCTACCATGCACAAAGCCATACTGACTCTCCCTAATAATAGATATCTGTCTATCCAAATATTTGTAGATCCTGTCTCTTAGTACTCCTTCCAATAATTTACCTACTACTGATGTCAAACTTACCAGCCTATAATTCCCAGATTACTTTTTGAGCTTTTTTTTAAACAACGGAACAACAACATCCTCCAATCATCCTGCACCTCACCCATGGATACCGACATTTTGAATATATCTGCCAGAGCCCCTGCAATTTCAACACTCGTCTCCTTCAAGGTCCGAGGGAATACCTTGTCCGGTCCTGGGATTTATCTAGTCTGATTCACCTCAAGACAGCAAGCACATCTTCCCCTTTAACCTGTATAGGTACCATGACATCCCTACTTGTTTGCCTTATTTCCATAGACTCCATGCCAGTTTCCTTAGTCAATACGGGTGCAGAAAAACCCATTTAATATCTCCCCCATTTCTTCTGGTTTCATACATAGCCAACCACTCTGATCTTCAAAAGGACCAATTTTATCCCTTACTATCCTTTTCTCTTAATATACCTGTAGAAGCTCTTAGGAGCTCCTATCAGGGTCTCCTAAAGAAGATCCACTTTATGGTTTATGATTTAATTATGGAGCTGAACAAACGGATGCAAGATCATTGTGAAAAAATGTTTCAGAAAAGAAGCCATCTTCTTCGTACCTGATTCTTACCATGGGTAAACATTAGCTGAAATACTCAAACATCTGTTGATCACCCTTAACACACACATTTTTCTGTCCTATTATTGACATGTTGCGTACTGCCCATATGTTTGTTTTTATCCCAGATAAGCAGTCTCTGGATGCTCAGGTTTCCTCTCACAGTCCAAAGACTTGCTGGTTAGGTAAATTCTTCCTCAATGTATCCAAACAGGTGCTTGAGAGTGGCAACTGAAGGATTTTCACAGTAACTTCATTGCAGCGTTGATGTAAGTCTATTTGTGACAATAAATAAGCTTTAGCTGCTGAGATTTTCCAGCATTTTCTAATTTTTGTTTTCAGATTGCAGCATCCGCAGTATTTTGCTTTTGCTAGCAGACCATACATCCATTATGAACTGGAGTGTGCCTTCATCTACTTGTTCTCAAGGTAAATGTTCGAAGGACAGGCTGAATATTCACATTATTAGGTAGCGATTTTGGAATTAAGTGAGTTACTTTTACTGGTATGTGCCAAGTACTTTGAGATACTTTATCCACATACAATGACAGAAATCAGCCATTGCCTACCTAAGCTAGAAATAAGAGCGTTTCTACCTTCCCCTGAGGTGTGAATATTAGTAAGAAATCTTGCGACTCAGCCAATGTTGTCTACCTGATAGGCTGCAAGAAAGGATGTCCTAAGGCATGGTACATTGGGGAGACCATGCAGACACTACGACAACGGATGAATGAACACTGCTTAACAATCACCAGGTAGGAATGTTCCTTTCCAGTCGGGGAACACTTCAGCAATCATTTCAGCATTCAGCCTCTGATCTTCAGGTAAGCGTTCTCCAAGGTGGCCTTCACAACACACGGCAATGCAGAATCATTGAGCAGAAACTGATACCAAGTTCTGCAACATGAGGACGGCCTCAACTGGGATCTTGGGCTCATGTCACATTTTCTGTAACTCCCATGACTTGCCTAGGCTTGCAAAATCTCACTAACTGACCCGGCTGGAGACAATACACATCTCTTTAACTTGTGCTTGGCCCTCTCTCCACTCACATTGTCCATGCCTTTAAGACTTGATTACCTGCAAAGATTCGCATTCCACCCATTATCATATAAATTGAGTTTGTGTCTGTATATGCCCTGAATGTGAACACAAGTCCTCATTCACCTGATGAAGGAGAAACACTCCAAAAGCTTGTGCTACCAAATAAACATGTTGGATTTTAACCCGGTGTTGTGAGACTTCTTATTGTGTTCACCCCAGTCCAACACCGACATCTCCACATCGTGTGAATATTAGCCAGGTGTCAATGAAAGTTCCCAATTGTTTCTGAACCATGCTTGAATAGATGGTCTTAACCCTGAGTGTACTTTAACTAGTAATAAAGTTTCCAAACTATAATCTCAAAGAAGGAAAGATTTTTGACATATAGCTGCATTTTCTAATGCTGTGTAAATGAAAATCATGTTTGCAAAGAGATCATTTTATATGAAATGATCAGAAGAAGAAGTAGTTTTGCCTGAAACTTCCTTGTCCTCTCCCAGGACCATAAGCTGGCCTTTTTCTTGTAATCCTTCCCAAATTCAGGTTGAGATCATAGTGGAGCATGAAGGAATGTATGATGTCAAGATCTGTTGGTAACCCCACACTGTGCCTGACTAATCCCTACCTGGCCCTGCATGCATACTATCACAAGGGATGGGGCCTGTGGCCTTGGAGAATTTTCTTATCACTCTTCTCATTGATCAATACTTTCTGGGGCATCTGTGCGAAAGGTGCAAAGAGATATTGGGGTGCACCCCACTGAGGGTGAAGGTAACTCTGTAGCAGCCTGCATTCTGTTTAATTCAACCCAGCAACTTCCCACTGAAAGCCTTGATTTCATCTGGGGCTTTTAGTGTGATGTTTGATGTCATGATATAAAGTGCAGCTTTAAGGTCCTCTCCCCCTGTTTGCCTGTTTCATCAACAGCCTCATAGCAGCACCATTGGGATTTTTCATCCTCACAAGATTCCACTAGGTTAAAAGGGCAATCTCGGCCTTTTGGCTAAGATCAAGTGTAGTATTGATATGCTGCGCTTGGTTGAAGTCATTAGATTACACTTTAGCTTCATTCGAAGCAATATTTAAAAGCTGCATCTAGGCCTCTTGGCTAAGATGCAAATCAGATCAAGCCTTGGAGGAGGAGCTATGCCTATTCCGATCAGCTTGGATCATGTACATCAAGCTCAAAACAGGAGGTGAGAGCCCTGCCTTGTCAGCTTGGATCAGGAATGTCTCAACTTGTTGAGACTCTGAATTGGACTTATTAGATTGAATTGGAATAAAAACAACAAAAAAAAGGGGGCAATCCTTCTGGGAGTCCACCTGCACATCACAAATGGAAAATGAGTCAGTGTTGGCAGGGGTGGAAGGTGTTCGGAGTAGTAGACAGAACTCAAATGACCACCACAATTTATTTAAACTTAATCATTTCAGAGTATGTTGGTCAGGGAAACACAGTTACTTTCCCATATCAGCTTAGAAATTACGTTATATATTTTTAACATATGCTGTTCTCTTCATGATCATTAATCCGTGATGCTTTCTGCTCATGACAAGTTATCCTAACTTAATCGCTTTCTGCTTTTACCCCTAAAACCTACAAAATATTAATTTGCACTCCGTTAAAAATGGAAGTTCATCTTGCCAACATTTACTATTTCTAACCATTTTAAATGCAGTTTTGTAAGATTCACTCACTTTGGAATCTACTAATGAAACCATGGCTGTGATTCTCCCAAGAGTGCTGAATTGGTGGGAAAACTGTTCTAGATCCCGAATGTTTTCTTAGTTCAGCTTCTCGCTCAAGTCTCCCCATTCTGTGGACTGCAGAGGTCTCAGTTGTGAATCTCATTAAAGGCCCATGGAGTAGGGCCTATTCACGCTGGAGTTTGACAATTCTGGAACTCCGTGCATAAGCATTGGTCCTGATCTATCAGATTCCCTGTTTGCTGGCCAGCTCAATCCTGCCCATCCTGGGACACCCGCAGTGCTGCCCCTCCAGCTGCCCTCCCCCCACAGCCTGATTGCAGCCCCCACAACAATTCCCAGGCCATCTCTGACCCCCACCACCATAAGAAGCTCACAACACCAGGTTAAAGTACAACAGGTTTATTTGGAAGTAAATGTCACTAGCTTTCAGGGTTTTGTCCCTTCATCAGGTGAGTGGAGAGGTCAGGGTCTGCTGGAATGAAGTACTTCTGGGTGGGGTGAGCGATTCAATCAGGATCTGAACATTCCAGATAATTAGATTTAAAATATATTTAAAATATTCAAATGATTTACTTGTTTTCCTGCTGGTTTCCAGCGTACTCTGACCGGCAACCGTTTGCCGGCTCTGGGAGATATGCATGTGTTCCCAGCCCATGCTTAAATTCTTGGAACAAGGCTAGCGACGAGCATAGCCACCTTGACCTGTCGGAAAATTGTGGGTTGCATGAAGAACCGCAGCCATGTGAGAAAAAAGTTATACTCTTTGAATTTAAGTTTATTTGTAACTGTCACAAGTAGGCTTACATTAACACTGCAATGAAGTTACTGTGAAAATCCTTCAGTTGCCATTCTCAAGCATCTGTTTGGATACATTGAGGAAGAATTTACCCAACCAGCAAGTCTTTGGACTGTGAGAGGAAACCCACACAGACTCTGCACAGGAGTAACCCAAGGTTGGAATCAAACCCAGGTTCTTTGCACTGCGAGGCAGCAATCTGACCACTGTGCCACTGTGTGCTGCCCGACGGCATCTGTCTGCATCTGATGGCATACATGGAAAGAGAATAAAGGCAAAGTTTTATGTCTGAATGACCTTCCGTCAGAGCTGAAGACAAAGAAAACAGGATGAGATTTGTCCTGTTGGGGTGGGATGAGGATATAATTGACAATGATATCTATCGTAAAGAGAAAGAAAAAGGAAATGTAAATGGATCATTGAGAAAAGTCATCCAGAAATGTTGATTTTATTCTCTCTCCACAGATGCTGCCAGACCTGCTGAGATTTTCCAACATTTTTTGTTTCTCTTGCTGCTTTTGGGAGTACTGGATGACGCTGAAGCTGAACCAAACGTCCAGCATAAATGGCCAAAGTATCACAAAATATTTGTCCTGGTCTCTCTGCAAATAAATTCATTTGCATGCAATCAGTAAATGCTGCTAAGTTTGTATGAATGACCTCTGTTGTTTAATAAGTGAGTTTGCTGGTGCCATCGTAAACTAAATAAGTGAGACTTAATAAGATATGATGTGAGTATAAATGCAGAAAGATTATAACTCCACATAAACAAAGAATGAGATGTTAATTATTGCTGACAAGAGCACTTCAGTTTTAGTTGCAATGTTGAGAGCCTGGCATTTCACTAGTACATTATGCACGCCCCTTGCTGATCTTATGCACACTGATACTGTAAAATGAATAATGAGTCAGACAGTTTTAATACAGTAGCCATGTATGGAATAAGAGGGTAATAACTTCCATGAATAATGATGAATTTCAGTCGGATTTGTCTCCAAGTAATCACAGAGATTTGGAAAACTGCTTTTACCTCAGGCAATTTAAAGTATAATTATCTTCTGTTTTGCCACTCATTCAATGTCTTGCAATTGACTACTGCCATGTTGGGATCATTCCCTGTTTCTTCACTCATACTAGTATAAGCGCCTAACTGGAACATCATTGGATAGTCCCTGGATGGGAAAACTGTCCATGAATCTAGGAACGGAGTTGTACTTGAACCACTGCAAACTCCCACTGGCTCTTAAACACAGATGGCCTTCAGACCCATTGCTCTTTCCACCTGGCCTCTACTAATTTTCAACTTCCAACATCCTAAGTGGCTGGAGAGGTTCCTGGCATCTGCTTTTCTGATTTAAAGGGGTTGCTGTCAACTTTGGTTGCCCAGTCGCTCTGGGTCATGATTTCAGAGTTGCCCACTTGGCATAAAACCCAGCAAATGTAACGGGAGATATAGGCTTTGATATTATCCCCGCTGTGATAGGCAGGAAAGGGTCAGTGGGGAGAGTAGAAGGCCATCCCTGGGCCAAGGAAAGGTCAACCTCTCCCAACAATCTAGCAAGGAAGCAAACATTATTCTGAGGATTTTGGATTGACGTATGATGTTTGAGCCAGCCAAGGCGATCACTCATTCTCTCTTTTCTTCATTCTAGCAGGAAGAGGAGGAGGCCAACGTCCTTCACAGAAGAAAGCCCCAGCCCCCCAGGACATCTTGGAGGAGAAAGTTGATGATGATGTCACACCTTTAGAGCTGCCATAGCGTTCACCTGCACCCTCCACCACCTCAGAATCAAACAAGGAGGTGGGGTGGTGGGTCATTTATTTAGTTTAGGCCCAGGTCCATACTCTGGAGGTCAGCTCACATATATATGTCCACAGCAAGTGAAGACAGTGACAGCCAAGATCTTTGGCACTCAGTGAGTCTCTGGAGAAGAAACCCCTGCTGAGTCAGAATCACTCATCATGCCTTTGAAAACAGCCAAGGAAAATTTGCAGGAAGGTTCAAAGATATCCACGGGAACTTCAGTCAGAGTTGTCAGAGACCTCAATAGAGTGGCACCAGAGGTGTAAGATTCCGACCGTGTGCTCTCTGGTGTCATTGCTCCGGAATATGAGCACCTGTAAGTCTCCATGGGTAGAATGACGGGTGCCACAGACATGTGAGTTCAGCAAAAGGCACAGTTTCTGCTGAATTTTTTTTTTCTCAGACCCACATTCCATTGCTATAGCCATGGGTGCATTCCAGCAGGGCCTTAGCGAGAGAGAGAGAGCCAGGCATTCCTCCAGCGATCCCTTCTGCTCAAGGACTAAGCCATTGTGCACCCAAAGGGAGGCAGTATATCAAACAAATACCCTGGGAACATCCGTTGGATGCTCCAAAGTTTTCCAACCCTTCTCTGACTGTGACAACAAGAGTTCCAGCTGCTCAGGCACCTGCTTCTAGGCAAGAGTAGGCCAAGGCCCTTCAAGTCTCAAATCACCACAGGATTTCCACCAAAGTCACCTTGAGAAAAATGCATAATAGTCAGTTGGCTGCCTTCACTTCTGTAGGGTATGTGCCCAGATGAAGTAATAATATGAAAAAAATTAAGCAGCTTTGAATGCATTGGTGGCACAGCTATACACTCACTCTTTACATTTTGCCACTTGTTAATAAACGTTAGCTTGCATTGATTGGAAGTCTCTTGGATTCATTCTTTCTGCTGGTTGTTGTAATGGTCATGCACACTCCACCTCTTCCAGGTGAAAGGCATCCTGGGGACAAGAATGTGCGTTCCTGCCCCTGATATATACATCCCCATGTTATTACTCCTTGACTAGGGTGACAACAGTCTCTCTATTCCACTTGCTTTCACTGCCCTCGAGACTCTTATAGAGAGAACTTTGCCTCGTCATAATAGAAAGACTAACCACATAAGCCCTTATCAGCAGGTCCCTCCCACCAGGAGGATTGAGATTTACAGTCTTGAACCTCAGTTCCTTCATTCTCACCATTGATCTGCACGGCCCTTGTAGGCATCCGCTCCCCCTAACGCCCCCCCTCCATCTCTTACTCTGACAGGAGACAAGGGCTTCAGAGTAAAGGGAGCTCTATACTTTGCTGGGATCTTGTTGTTATGAGAACGCTCTGGGCCAGGAAAGATGAGGGGGTTTCAAAAGAACAAATCTCTCATACAATCTTCTAATGATTATTCATGTGACCCTTTAGTTCTCCAGTGTTGTTAACCTTTAGTTCCACCCACTGAGGGAAGCCTGCTCCCACCTTGACGTTTTGCAGTTATTTGGACATTGAGTCCTTGTCTTCCTGATGCCACATATAACCTTTTAAACTCTCTCAATTATCTATTACTCTCTGCCTGTCACCCACTTGCCTTTATCACCACTGACCTTCGGCAATATGACCTTTACCCTTCCTACTGTAATCATTCACCCTAGTCCCTATAAGTAACTTGTTCATGTCTTCCCTCTCCGATCAGCCCACATCAGTTAGTGCCCATGCCCATCCTGATCCTGCCCTCTCCCATGATCTGTGCCACCATTTCTGTTTTCCTCAATGACTGTCCTGACGAGAAGTACACCCTCTATTCCCACACTCTGACCCTCCCACCTTACTACATCCCACTTCCCCCTATTGCTGACAACACCTCTTTTGTAGAATCCCTACACTGCAAAAAGAGACAATTTGGCCCATTGGATCTGCAACAATCTTCTGAAACACCCAGACCCTTCCCTTTGTTCTATCACCATAACCTCATATATTTACCATCGCCATTGCCCCTAATCCACACATTTTTGAACTTTTGGAGGAAATCAGAGCACCTGGAGGAAATCCATATAGATATGAGGAGAACATGTCAGTACCCTCGGTTCTTTACCAGGATTCCATTATTGACTCCACTGACCCCTTTCTACAAAACACTCACCCCTCAATTTCCCCTCACATTCTTCCTCTCTTGGTGTCTTAAACCCTCCTCTCTCTAGGTGCCCCGGTACCTTGTGTACCAGCTCCTGCGGTCCTCACCAATGGCAACATCAACTGAACGCTAAGTCCCATAAGTCTCCCTCCCCCATATTTGTTAACACAAGAAACTAAATGATGACAATTCCCACTGACAGTATGGGAGTACAAGACTCTGATTGGTTGGCCTGGTAATTAGCATTCACAAGACAAAAGGAGTTCTTGACAATCCTCAGCAGGAAGGTTGAATTGTCATTAACCTATCGGGAAAGTCAGGAGAACACAATTCAACTTGGTTTTCCAATGTCAGAAAATTGATTTTTGCACTCCGACCATAACTTCCAATACCACCCACTATGATTCATGCCAACGGCGGGAGGGGACGGTTCCTCCGATACTGCTGAGTGATAGTAATGATGAAGCAATTTTAATGGAAGTAGTAGAGTTACTGTCATGTAGGTTATGTCAATCTTCACTAAAGTTAGCTACCTGATAAAAACCCCATGTCCTCTGTATTTGCTGTGTTGTTTTGCCTGGCATTTGTTTGTCTCTTTCATTGGATGTGATTATCACTGGCAAGACAAGTATTTGTTGCCCATATCTAATTGTCCTTGAAGCGAGTGGCTTGTTCAGCCATTGAAAGGACACTTAAGACCAACTATATTGTTATGGATTTGAAGTCACATATAAGCCAGACCAGGTAAGGGTAGCAGATTTTCTTCCCTAAAGGATATTAGTCAACCAGGTTGGTTGTTACAAGAATCAATGATAGTTTCATGGTCACCCGTCACCTAGACTAGCTTTCAATTCCAGATTTATTAAGTGAATTTAAAATCCATCAGCTGCTGTGGTGAGATTTGAGCCCATGTCTCCAAAGCATTAGCCTGGGCCTCTGGATTGTAGTCCAGAGACAGTACCACTATATCACCATCTCCCCCTAATATGATAAAGGTGCTTCCCCTTTCCAGCAGTCAGCTATAAATGGACAGAGCCTTTTTGTACAAAATAAAGCAAAGCAAAACCACAGCCCGTGGTGAACACAAACAAGTCCCAACTGGAATAATACAATAATGGTCCCACTCAGGGGCCTGCTTTATAAAGATCCCACTCAGGGGCTTGGTATACCTGGTAAGGTAATTACTAATCCCAGGGAGCTGGTATTCCACAAGTATTAAAGGGAAGTTAATTAAGAATTTGCTATGCAAGTCCTAGTGGCTATCATACCCCTGATCACACCTTTGTTACTTGCCTTCCACAGGAATTAGTATATTCCAGATTATCTGGCTGCTATCCTTGGCAGTGTAGGAGCCTAATGAAAATGTGATAAGTCAAAGCTCAGCAGAAGGCATCATTTGGTCATCACTTTTATAATCAAACTGAGGCAGCAAAGGCAAGTGGTTACGCTGAAGGAGGAGTACCATGGTCTCTGACAAGTTCCTGATAATCTGTACCTGTGGACAGCTCGTGGCACTAATACTAAGATCTGGTGCTAACCACTAGCACTGCTGCCTCACAGTGGTAGGAACTAGGTTCGATTCCTGGTTTGAGTCACTGTGCAGAATCTGCACATTCTCCCTGTGTCTGCGTGGATTTCCTCTGGGTGCACCAGTTTCCTCCCACAGACTGAAAGACATGCTGGTTAAGTACAGTAGCCATGCTAAATTCTCCCTCAGTCTATCTGAACAGGCACCAGAGTGTGATGAGGAGGGGGATTTTCACAGTAACTTCATTGTAATGTTAATATAAACCTACTTGTGACACTGATAAATAAATTTATCAAGTCAGTGGTTGAAAGCACCAATAAAAATGTTATTGCTCTCTTAATGGAGTCATTTGCAGGTGGAACAGAAATTAGATATTAAAATTACAAGTGGTTTTTGATGACCAAAATTAAAGCTGAGCAAATGGTTCACGTTAGAATAATTTTAATCAGAAAAAATATATATAATATGTTACTTTAGGCAGATGGCCTTTGTAAAATATCTTCATTTTACCAAGTATATTGCAATGACTGTAAACTGGATTTCATGTGCCTTTGATTTATTAGTTAATTTTTCTTTATTATTCCCATTTCCAGAACTTAATATCACAGTGCGATCTCCATATAATTTCATTGAGAAACAGGGTTTAATTTATAACATGCCTAATGTCTGGTTAATGAAAATAACTATATAGACTTTATTAGATCAAACTGGGATGTACATATTAGATGACAAGTGCTGTCCAAAGATTATGCCACACTATGAAATGAATTATTTTGGAAGTAGTATCATCTTGATGGCCAAATCAAGACTATTTATAGTATATCATTCTAATTTATCTTGAGACATGTGGGACATTCTTATTTTGATGAACATCTTGACTGATGGCCAATGAACATCCCTCACATTCTTCAATCTCCCCTGCAGAATGGAACTGATAAGTGATTTTTTTTAAGTGGTTAAGTACATAACAATATCTGACACTTCCGTGTGGCACTCAGGGACTGCTGTGTTGGCAGAGGTGCTGTTTTTTTTGGATGGGATGTTAAGCCGACTTCTTATTCTTGTGCTTCAAGTGGGTACAAAACAATACTTTTCAAAGAAGATTGTGGTGCACAGCCGCATAGCAATAACATGATGGACCAAATGGCCTCTAACTGTATTGTAACCATTCTATGATTCTATAAATAAACCAAGTTATTTTACCCATCTCATTGCTATTTCTAGGATCTAACTTTGTGCTAAACAATAGTCATAGTTATCCATTTAATAACATCTATTGCTTCAAGATAATTTATTCCATGTAAAACACTTTCAGACATTTTTGGGAAATACATGAGGCATAATTTCTTCCTTTTGTCTTACAGTGATGGCTTTTTATGCTCATGAGGATAAGAGATCTTATTACCGATGAATGGTATCTACTCATATCCACTGACCACAGTGCAATTCGGTATCATGTGGTTAGGTGCAGAGTGAATCCCATTATGTGGGTGGCATGGTGGTTAGTACTGCTGCCTCAGGGAGCCAGAAACCTCGGTTCAATTCCTGGCTTAGTTCACCGTCTGCGCGGAACTGCATGTTCTCTCGGTGTCTTTATGGGTTTCCTTTGGATGCTCCAGTTTCCACACACAGTTCAAAAAAATGTGCTGGTTAGGTGCATTGGCCATGCTAAACTCACCCTGAGTGCACCCAAACAGCCGGCTGAGTATGGCGACTAGGGGATTTTCATAATAACTTCAGTGCAATGTTAATATAAGCCTATTTGTGACACTAAAAAAATAAATTCAAACTTTAGCTTTGATAGATAACCAATCTTAACCCCATTTTCAGAAGAATATTCACAGCTACGTAAGTTTCCCACACAGGAAGTTCTGGTGCCCTCCCTAGATGGCATTCCAAATTTAGTGCCAAACTATGGGCACTGAGAACTGGATTGATTTTCCCAAATTTATTTCAGCTCCATATGTAAAAAGACAATAAGATCACATTTTTTGCATGTTCACTGTCAGTGGAATAGTGGCAGATCTTTGAATTTTGAACTGTTTATTTGTTCTTTCACGGATGCAAGTGTCACTGACAATGCCAGGATTTGTTACCGTACCTATTTGCTCTTGAGGAGGGGATGGTGAGCCACTTCCTTGAATCACTATAGTCCATGTGTTGTAGGTATCTCCAAGATTCTTATCAGGAAGAGTGAGTTTTTTGACCATGAAGGAACAGTAACATGGTTCCAAGTCACTGTGTGTTTGTGTTTTCAGGTGGTAGTGTTCCCATATGTCTGCTGCTCTTATTTTTCTAGACGGTTGGAGTATTAAGTTTTGAAGATGCTGACAAAGGAGGTTGTTGAGCTGCTGCAGTGCATCTTGTAGAGGGTCCACATGCTGCTACTGTGCCTTGATGGTGGAGGGAGTGAATGTTTACACTGGTGGATGGCACACAGATCAAGTGGCCTGCTTTGTCTTGGATGGTGTCAATCTTTCAGAGCATTGTTGGAGCAGTACTCATCCAGGCGAGTTAAATGCATTCAGTCACACATCGTACTTCTAATGGAGAAAATGCTACTTTACACAAAAAGAGGAATTTCAACACTAAGAGAAGAATAATTGAAACAATATAGAAAGACGAATATTAATAGAGACAGAAGAAGTTCACCAGGACGTTGCTTGGTCTGAACAGTATTAGCTAGGAGGAGAGGTTGAATAAACTCGGTTTGTTCTCACTGAAATGACAGAAGTTGAGGGGAGACTTGATAGAGTTTTACAAAATTAAGAGTGGCATGAGTTGATAGTCAGATGCTCTTTCCTAGAGTAGAAAAGTCAAGTACTAGGGACATGGGTCTGCGGTGCATGGGAAGAAGTTTAGAGGAGATTTACGAGCCAAGTATTTTACATAGAAGGTGGTGAATGTCTTCCACCAGGGAAGTGCTGGGAGCAGTTACAATAGCGGCATTTAAGGGGCATCTAGATGAATACATGAATAGGATGGATTTGGAAGGATACAACTCCATAATTGTATATGGTTTTAGTTTAGACCAGCATTATGGTTGGTGCAGGCTTGAGGACTGAAGGGCCTGTTCCTGTGCTGCACTGTTTTTTGTCTTTTGTTCAGAGGAGATAGTAACAAAGAGCGAGGAATAGAAAGTTGAGGACTAGCATAAACAGTGGAGATAGTAGCAAAGAAATAGAGAAAGAAGAAGCCTAACAAAATCAATTATTTCTACTGATCCCCTATAAAACAAGATTCAGAAAGCATCCCATCTGGATCTTAGTACAATTGGGAATGAGATAATTGGACTTTATCTTAATGTAATTGGAGATCCTTCGTTATGTGTCATAACCAATAAAGATAAGGAAATATACTAGGTATATTGCAACATTTTATAAGCATATTTCTGAATGGCCAAGAAGCATGAATTTCCTGAACATGAATAATAATCCACTCCTTCATTGATCCACTACCATAATCCAATATCTAAGATTCACACAGCAGATGCTACACAGCCCTGTAGCTTCTTCAGTTTGCATTGTATGGTATCGAAATTTTGTACTTGTCTTCTTTTTAATTGCAGGTATGACAGACAATTATGAAAGAGTGTGTGAAAGGAAGTAAGACAAGAAGAAGTGCTGAAAGTCAATATGAGGAAGAGGGCAAAGTCAAGGGTAATCAAATTTAACTAGCAAAATAGAAATTAACAGACAGAAACAGGCAGGATTAATAGAAGCTGGAAAGAAAAATAGAAAGGAATTAAAACTGAAAGCAAAACATAGACAGAAAGCGATATCACACATGCACCAAATTTTATTCCAGAGCTACTAAGAACATAACATCTTTGTTTTAAATTATAAGGTGAGTAAATGTACTCTGACTAACTCTTATCAATTTGCAGGAACTCTTTTTAATCCTTTTTAATTCAGTGAGATAGATAAAGGGAACAAAGGTCAGGTGAAAGTTCAAGACAACTCTATTGAACAATTTATCAAGGTCAAACAATAGTTATCAGACTCTACTGTTGTAGTCTAATTAAATCCTATCAATCTCTATTAATCTCTTCACAGGACTCCTCAGTAAACAGTCTTAAATCTTTAAGTAAACAGTCTCAAATCTACACTAATTATCTACTTCAAATACAAGCTTCCGAGGAATCACTACACGCTATCCACAAGTCCCTATGAATATATTTGCACTGTTTGACTGAAATTCTTGACATGAGAAATTTCAATCAAATCAATAAGGTTTTTAGATAGTAAACATTTAGACACTGATAGAGTTAAATAAATCTTAAAACAAGATTATAAGGCAACAAGAGAATAGGTTATACAAGTGGTTGCAGTAAGAGAACTAAACAAGTAATTATAATCTGAACTATATGCTGATATTTTAAATGTATTTTCAAATATTGTTCAAATTATTATTTAATTCAGCCAAAAGCAAGTTACTGCAAGATGTGATGGTAAAAGCAAATAGTTCAGAACCAAAGATCTAGGAACTCTATAGTTAGCAAAATTTATATCAGGACATTTCTTATGCAGGAACACATATTGCAACTTAATGAATAGATATATTTGTGGTCTAGGCTTAGGATGGAAATGTGCCCGGATTTGTGTATCATGTGCCTATCCAGTTTGACAATGATCAGGTGGGAACATCCACTTTGACCCCTGTAGTGAGCGTCTATGGTAACCTGACAATGGGGAAGTGACAATGGGGAGTTAACATCTAGATTTAATAGATGAATGAGATATCATTATGCTGGATGGTGAGATGCAATTAGCTGAAGTGCATGACAGGAATTATTATTGATATGTGTACATTAAAGATGATTGATTTTAAGCTAATGTAAGGCAACTATGGTTGATAAGAGTTGATAAGAAAACCTATAATTGACCTGTTTTGAATTGTAAATGCCAGATCTATTTGGAGAGGTCTGGCTTCTCCACCCGAGAGCTGACTCAACCCTCTTATGATCTCCAAGCAGCTGCTGGTTAAATAAAGTTCCGTCTTTAATTCAGAAACACTGGCTTCTTGAGTTTTCCTAACAATATTGGTCCACCTTGGGTACCCCTCAACACACCCATTCAGTAAGGCTGGGACAGGCTGTTGGCCTCTGAATCTTCCCTGACATTTCAGGAACTGCAGTCATCAATCTGATTCTGGTCTTCCGGTCATCTCACTGGGGTGTTTTTCTGGATCTGATCAGTCTAATGATGCTTGTTCTGAGGTGCCAGGAGCTGGAGATGCTGTGCTGCTCAGCTACCAATCAAAGGAGACCACCGTTGAAGAAGATGCAAAAGGAAAGAGAGCTGGGGCTCTGGGTTACCCCTTTTACCGCCCTCTTCATGCCTTTCTCAAAGATTTTGTGGCCTATGTTCAATACTTGCATAGGGTATAGGCAGGAAGATCCAATGAGGTGACTACTTTATATCTCTGGAGGTTGCAGAAGGTGGTTTTGAACATTCAACTGTTAAGTGCTGTTCTTGTCCTTATGGGCAGCATGGTGGCACTGTGGTTAACAGTACTAACCCACAGGGACCAGGGATCTGGATTCGATTCCCGACTTGGGTCACTCTGTATATGGAGTCTGCACATTCCCCCTGTGTCTGCATGGGTTTCCTTAAGGTCCTCTGATTTCCTCCCAGAGGCCAAAAGAAGTGCTGGTTTGGTGCATTGGTCATGCTAATTGTCCCTCAGTGTACCAGAACAGGTGCTGGAGTGTAGCGACTATGGGATTTTTCACAGTGACTTCATTGCAGTGTTAATGTAAGCCTACTTGTGATTAATAAATAAACTAATGAAGAAACTTAAACTTGTCATGCTCTTCCTCTGGTCTCCAGTTGAGCTGTGTGCCACCAAGGCTGTGTAATATTCTTCTAAAAGGTTCACTGGAGGTGTAAACAATGGTTCATTTTGAAACAGTATGACCATTTAGCACTCTGCTAAGCAATTCCAGGCCTGTCTGGTTTTGATGGGGAGTTGGGATTGTCGAAAGCCTGGGTGCATGACTGCTGTCTGTTCCAGCTCTGCTATTTGCAAATTACAGAATCCAACTAGGTTTAAACTTGTCTTCCACATTTCAGGATTTCACTCATGCTCCTGAAAAATATTGATATTTCTGTAACAAGCTTGGGGGTCATGGGTTATCTGACCACACAGAATGTGGAAGGTTTGACCTTTGCCATCACTTCCTGTGAGGCACACTGCAACATATGGAGGGAGCACTGGAATAGCAAACCAAATAACCCTCCTCACAAACACTTTATCAAATCATCGAGCAGGATTTTCCAGCTGCAATACTCAAACCATTCTGTTTCCTACCCACACGTTGTGATTTTCTTCTATAGCCACTCATCTACAGGTAATTAGAGTGGATGACAGAAAACCTGTGAAATTTACTGTGATTGCGTAACCTAACCCGCACATCTTTGAAGACAGGAGACACTGGAAAACGTGCAGACTCCACATAGACAGTGACTCAAGGTTGGAATTCAATCAGGGTACTGGTATTGCAGTGCTAACAACTGTGCCACTGTGCTGTCCTGAAAGTCACTACAACATTGTCAGGAAACTTGTGCAGGAATAAAGAAACAGTATATAACTACGATGCATATTGGAATTTATTCCCACCTTAGATTGTTGCATACATTTAAATCTTGAAGCACCATGCCTCTCATCCTTCTAAAAACTATTCTTGTGTTGCAGAGGAGTTGTACTTCAAGCTGGTGAGTGCATATTATTTTGACCCATAGTCAGTATAACACTACTGGCAAATGGCAACATTAGTAAACCAAATGCAAATTTCTGGTGTCTATATATTTAAAGAAAATGATTTAAAAACACAAAGTGCCCTATTTAATATCATGAAACATATTTGGTGACCATTGTTAAGAAAGAGTCACTGCAGCTACAGACTCTCTTTGAGTCAGTGTGGCAAAATGGAATTGCTAGACCTCAACCTGTCTCCTGGCGCAGTGTTTGTTGGCTACACAAAAAGGTGTGTGAAATCATTGATGGTAAAATAAAGCCAGCATTAATCAGTCCCTAAGTTCTTGTTTCTTAATTCCACTGTTACCGGAGCAATTAAAATGCTTGAGAGATTAATAGCTTGATACAAGCCATAGTTTAGTGCTGGTCACACTGGAGCTACAGCTTTGAACAGTAACACAAAAACACCACAACTATCATGGGGCTGACACGCAGTCAAGATTATACGTGACTGCTAATTGAGTGTGACCAATTCCTGAGGATTCCTTAGTTAATCATGTGGAAACCAATGACTAATTTGCAGGCAATTGTTTTATAGGATTGACTGTCGAACATATGGACCTTATTTTTCACTCTCCAGCTACAGAAGAGGTAGGAAAATGTGACAGAGCATCAGTTCCAAGCAACAAATTGGTAACACGTGAGCCCCCAAAACACACTCAGTTACTTCTTTGACTTACACCTGGATCAATTGTATTAGATAAAGGCAAAATAATGTGGATGCTGGAATCTGAAACAAAAACAGGAGATGATGGGAAAATTTCACTAGGTCTGACAGCATCTGTGGAGAGAGATCCAATGTTTCATCCAGGCTTGATGGGCTGATTGGCCTCTTTCTGCACTGTAGGGATCCTTATGATTCCATTCTATGACTTGGAGCTTGTGCAGATGGAGTTCAGGAGGCAAACTAGGAGAACTTAAAAGCATGGATGAAGATCTAAGCATGATGTGGAGACGCCAGCGTTGGACTGGGGTAAAACAGAAAGAGATCTCACAACACCAACTTAAAGCCCAACAATTTTATTTGTAGGAAACACCCCAAGCTTTCGGAACATGGTATATCTTCATCAGGTCCCACCCATCTGATGAAGGAATAGCGTATTCCAAAAGCTTGGGGCGTTTGCTACAAATAACATTGTCTATAACATGTCTATAAACATTGACAGGGATCAAGGGTAGAGGTGGGAACATCAGGATGGTGGCGCGAGCTTGTTGGGCCGATGGGCCTGTTTCCCGTGCTGTTTTGTTCTTTGTTCTATAAACTTGTTGGACTTTAAGCTGGTGTTGTGAGATTTCTTTCTGAAGATTTAAGCAGCAGGGATGGGAAGCTGATGGTGAGACATATCTGATGGAGACTTTATTTCAGCGCTGGGAAGAGGAGTGAAGGAAGCACCAAGCAAGTTCCATCGAAATTATCTTTTTAAATAACCCCTTATTTCCTCTGCTGTCTCATCCCGCCACCCTTGCCCTCTATATCCACCAAACATTCTCCAATACAACCACCTCGAGAGAGGTTTCTCTTCTTCCAAGGAAGAACGCCAGGAAACACTTCACCATCAACAGCCTGTTTACAAATTCAGTTCAGGAAGGCCACAGTCCAACCAATTTATCCTTGTAATTTCACAGAAATGAACTGGCTACACTAGCATTTTTAAGGTCAATATTACACGGAATCCCAAGATGGAATAAGAAACAACACAACGTGAAATGTATTACCATATGGAAAACCAATACGCTCGTGATTATAGAGTGAAGTAACAAATTGGATGGAGAATTGTCTTGGCAATGGATGGTCATGAATATGGATGCTGCAGTTTATACTGGGTAGGAATGACTAATGAGGCCACAAAAGTAAGCCTCTTGTATTCATAACATCTATTAAAAACCTCGATGAGAGTATCATATGGGAATGCTTAATTCAATAATGAGATCAAAATATATCTTGAAGCAAGGTGTGCTGAGGATAGAGATACCTGTTCTAGTTGCCCAATCCTCTCCGGCCACAGAACCATTCTGACCTCCTAAGAGTTCTGACAGAACCCCTGAGAAAAATTCTTATTATGTTGAAGATTTAAACCATAAAAAATGTTTTTTTGTGCAATAGGTAGAACATACAAAAAGTGCTTTCTATTTCAGTTTTAGTTTACTATAAATAAATGTTCCCTTGTTCAACAAATTACTTCACAAAGTGTCACTGGGTCTGGAAGGTTTGAATTGTAAGTAGAGGCTGGATGAACTGGCATTTTCTTTTCCCCTGGGTCATAGAAGGATGAAGAGTGACCTTATAGACGCTTAAAAAATCATGAGGGGTATTGGGAAGGGGAATAGCCAAGTCATATCCTCAGAGAAGGGGAGTCTAAAACTAGAGGATATATGTTTAAGGTGTGAGGGAAAAGATTTAAAAGGAACCTGAGGGGCAACTTTTTCACACAGAGGGTGGTGAGTATATGGAATAACCTATCAGGAGAGATGGTAGAAATGGGTACAATTACAATACTTAAAATATATTTGGACAAGTACACAGAGGGATTTGGACTAAACACAGGCAAATGGGACAAGTTCAGTTTAGGAAACTTAGTCGGCATGGACAAATTGGGCCAAAGGGTCTGTTTCCATACTATAAAACTCAATGATGCTATGACTTTGATTTTGATTTGATTTGAATTGATTTATTATTGTCACATCTATTAACATACAGTGAAAAGTATAGTTTCCTGCATGCTTTATAGACAAAGCATACCATTCATAAAGAAGGAAATGAAAGACTGCAGAATGTAGTGTTACAGTCATAGCTAAGGTGTACAGAAAGGCCAATTTAATGCAAGATAAGTCCATTCAAAAGTCTGACAGCAGCAAGGAAGAAGCTGTTCTTGAGTCGGTTGGTGCATGACCTCGGACTTTTGTATTTTTTTCCAGAAGGAAGAAGGTGGAAGAGGGAATGTCTGGGATGTGCGGAGTCCTTAATTATGTTCGCTGCTTTGCTGAAGCAGTGGGAAGAGTAGACAGAGTCAATGGATGGGAGCCTAGTTTGCATGATGGATTGGGCCACATTCACGACCTTTTGTACTTCCTTGTGATCCTGGGCAGAGCAGGAACCATACCAAGCTGTGATACAACCAGAAAGAGTACTTTCTATGGTGCATCCGTAAAAGTTGGTGAGAGTTGTAGCTGATATGCCAAATTTCCTTAGTCTTCCGAGAAAGTAGAGGCGTTGGTGGGCTTTCTTAACTATAGTGTCGGCATGGGGCACCAGGATAGGTTTTTGGTGATCTGGACACTTAAAAACTCGAAGCTCTCGACCCTTTCTACTTCGTCTCCATTGATGTAGATGGGGACATGTTCACCACTACGCTTCCTGAAGTTGATGACAATCTTCTTCATTTTGTTTGCATTGAGGGAGAGATTATTGTTGCGGCACCAGTTCAGCAGATTGTCTATCTCATTCCTGTACTCTGTCTTGTCATTGTTTGAGATCTGACCCACTACAGTGGTGTCGTCAGCAAACTTGAAAGTCGAATTCAGAGGAATTTGGCCGCACAGTCTTAAATCTTACCCATTTGTCATTTTTAGTGGGAGGAAAGATGCTGCCTCTTTCATTCACAACTTCATGTAATATTGGGAGTGCAGCTAGAAAGTTGGATTCTCATATCAGAAACAATCATTGTCTCTTATTCTCTTTCTCACAGACACAGACTCACTGTGTGAAATGTATTACCATATGGAAAATCAATATACTTGTGATTACACATAATAACACATATATATACCTAAATAACATATAAATACCAACACATAATATACCATATATACACATATATATGCCAACATATGCACATGCATGTACGTAACAATAAAAAGATTACAGAACCATTCAAGAGGCCATTGAGCCCTGAGTTCATCTGTCGGTATGAGCTCAGTGAATTGAATCCACCAGCCCAATCAAGTTCACCAGAACAGTAGTGGAAATGCTTTTCAGACAATCAGCCGAGTTTGGGGAAAGTAAACTTAATTTATTGTGTATGCGTTGTTTCTTTAACTTGCAAGTGTATTATTAAAACTAAATTTGACCTGCACTCCTTTATTTGTCTCACAAAGTAAGAGTACCCAGGCAAATACTTTTTTGAATAATAAACCAGTCAAAGAGTCTATGTAGAGTATTTGTCAGGACATGTAATAGGATCAGAGGTGAGCTGGCAAGGTGGACACAAAACAGGCTCAGTTAAAGAAGGCAGCGGGTATCAGTGGAAGGATGTGTTTCTGAATAAAGAGCTGTGACAAGTGGTATTTCTCAGGGATCAGTGCTGGAACCTTTGTTATTTGCAATATATATAAATGATTTGGAGGAAAATGTAACTGGATTGATTAGTAAGTTTGCGAACAACACAAAGGTTGTGGATAACGAAGAGGACTATCAAAGAATAGACAAGATATAGATCAGTTGGAGACTTGGACAGAAAGATGACAGATGGAGTTTAACCCAAACAAATGTGAGATAATGCATTTTGGATGATCTAGTACACTTAGGAAATATACAGTAAATGGCAGGGCCCTTAAGTGTATATTGATAGGCAAAAGGATTTGGGTGCACAGGTACACAGGTCACTGAAAGTGGCAATGCAGGTGGAGAATTTAGTCAAGAAGGCATATGGCATGCCTGCCTTCATTGGCCAGAGCACTGAGTTTAAAAATTGGCAAGTCATGTTGCAGATTTATAGATTCTTAGTTAGGCCACACTTGGAATATAGTGTGCAATTCTGATCCCGAGGAGGACGTGGAGGCTTTGGAGAGGATACAGGAAACATTGACCAGGATTTTGCCTGATATGAAGAGCATTAGCTATGAGCAGAGGTTGGAGCAACTTGGTTTGTTCTCACCGGAGCGACAGAGGTTGAGGAGAAACCTAATAGAATTCTACAAGATTATGAGAGGCATGGACAGAGTGGGGAGTCAAAAGTTTTTTCCCAGGGTGGAAGCATCAATTACTAGGGGGCATACATTTAAGGTGCGAGGGGCAAGGTTTAAAGGAGATGTACAAGGCAGATTTTTTATAAAGAGGTGTGGATGCCTGGAACTCTTTGCCAGGGAAGATAGTGGAAGCGGATATGGTATTAACTTTTAAGGGGTGTCTTGACAAGTACATGAATAGGATTGAAATAGAGGGATATGGTCCCTGCAAGGGTAGAGACGTTTAGTTAAGTCGGGCAGCATGGCTGGTGCAAGCTTGGAAGACCGAAGGGTCTGTTCTGTGCTGTAATTTTCTTTGCTCGTTGTTACGCAAATTCAACACTTAGAATTTTTTGGGGAGAATCCTTGCCATAGTATTTATCAGTATTCAGTGAGGAACACATTTTGCATATCAGGAGGAAGTCTTAGATTTCACATACCTGGAAATCACTGTGACTGCTGTTATTGTGTAGATGCTCATTGTGTTCACATTCACTCTTTTTCAGGACAATCAGATTTGCACTTACATTGAAAGGAGGGAAAATTGGATAAGATCTGAAAATGGGTGCAAGGCTCACAATGCTCCTATTCATTCCAATGCAGGGTCCATGCTGCCAGTGAGTTTAAATAATAGCAGCATTCAATCCAGCACAAATTACACTGCTAAGTAGCTGCATTCTGTGGTATTCCATTGTTCTGTGTTTGAATATGTGTTTCTGTTGACTCTTTTCTGTTCTGTATGCCATTAGTCAAGCCTGGATGTGGTTACTGAGAAAAGGAAATTAAAAGTAAGCTGGAAACTTTCGCTGAGGACACTTTAGAAGCAATGTTGAGTAAAGCTCCTGTACAAATAATCTGGTGTATAATCTCTGAAGTAGAGATGCCGGCATTGGACTGGGGTAAATACAGTAAGAAGTCTGCAACACCAGTTTTAAATAAATCGGTTGGATTTAAAACTGGTGTTGCAGACTTCTTACTGTATAATCTCTGCACAGTCCTGAGGCGTGAAATTTAACACACTCCTTAGGAGGAGTGCCAAATGAGGGTGAGGCCAGCACCATTTAAAGGTAGTCTGTATTACATGAAACTAGACTGCACCTCTTGAACAGGCAGGACATTCTGGCTGCAATAGACGCTGGAAATGGTTTGTGAAAACCTGAACAAGGAGAAGAGTGAGAAATAACACAATGGTTCTCTTAGGTAGAATTGGAGGCCCTTGTGCAGGAGGTGGACAGGAACAGTGAGGGTCTAATAGGCACTACAAAGGCGAGTTCCATGGTCAATGCCAGTCATCTAACCCTGGGACCTGGACTCAGATTAGGAAGAGATTTCTTGATTTCTCAAGTGGGCAAGGTCATCTTCACATGCCTCATCATAATACATGTAGCACTAGGCCCCGTTCAGCACACAACCTTCACTCACTTACCAACTTCCTCTATCAATTATGGCTCACATTCACAGCTCCACCCCACTCACACACTGAAATCTGTCGCATATCTTAAACACCGACATTTCCTAGTCTGCGCGCTGTGCTAGCCACGCAGCTAAGATGGGTCCATTATCCAAACACATTCCACCAAACACATTTCCTTCTCTTTCGCAGGACAATGTGACAAAACTGAAGGTAGCAACGTCTAACTGGTCACAGATAAGGACGGCTGAGATTGGATGCCATTTTTAAAGGATGCCTTGATCTCAAAGTGAAATTGAAGACTCTCCCTCCTCCCATGAACTTTGGTATATTAGGGCGCTCCCAATTGGCCCCCTCCACCCTTCTTGTCCCTACCATCTGACACTCCCCCTTCGTGCACCCCCACATTTCATGACCCGCTACATGCTTCACCCCGTCAGGCCTGACCCCACTTAGGCCCCAACCTCCATTCAGGCTCCATCCCTTGGCATTGCCAGCACACACTCTGGCAGTGCCGGGATGCCAGTTGGCACAGCCAGGTTAGTTCTGCCAGGTGGGCACTGCCCACCCACTTCCCCAACCACCCAGGAGCTTCACTACCCTCCAAACCCTCTCCCCAGGCGCTGCCGTTGTGCCTGCTCTCTGTTTGTCAAGACCGGTAGTGATTCTTGGCAGGTTTCTGCTGTGCCCGAGGATCGGAGAATCCTGGGAACAGGGAGAATCCGGCCTCAAACTGCCTCAGCATATTTAATATGCTAATCTGGTTCTTACCCTTACTGGGCGGAAACCAGATTACTGCTTGGAACTGTGGCTAGGAGGACCACAATGGGGTTTTGCCCTAAACCCCTCACCCGCTGTTCTCCTACCCCACTCCATTCCAACGTGATCTGTGCCGGGCACAATGTGGGTGGAAATTCATGGGCAATCTCGTACTCACAGCCATCAACTTGGGTACTGGTACTGCGTGTTCCATAAAGAGTGAGATCCCATGTGGTGAGTTACAGGACACATGTGGCCTACAGCCAGTGCAAGGAGAAAAGCTAGCGTTGGAGCCAGCTCCAAGAAAAGGATAATGGATCTACACGCAGAAATGTTCAGTGCATTGGCAGGTCTGTCAGTATGCAGGAGCATGAAGCTGCCCACCACCAACTTGGCACATGGCTTTGCACAAACACTTTACAGTCATTCTTTCCAGTATTGGCCTATTCCATGAAAATGGACTCCAATGTCTTGCAGCAGCTGATGACCAAGGTTTCTGAATTCACTGTAGCACATTGACAGGTGTGTGAATTCTTGGGTTTTTGAAAGCAGAGGCAAGGAAAGCGAGCCGTAAAACAAGGTATCCATAGTAACACCATGTGCAGCTTGCTCATCATGCTGGATAACAAGCTGAGGGTGAGCTGGCAGTTGTAAAGTGGCATTAGGCAGGAAGATACTGTCACCCTCGATGCCCGCGATGATGTCACTTGCCATGTGATTGGTGCAGCCAGACGATTAGCATCACTTGTGTAGAGCTTTGGAGATGCTTGTTCCCTGCTGGCTTTGCCCTCCTTCTTTCTGTTTTGTGCCACTATATCCTGCAAGAAAGAGAGAAGAGTGTCAGTGATGGTGTCCCAATATTTTTAGGTACTTAGGTGCTGTGCGGGGGTACCAAGAAGTGACTGTGAAAATTGTGGTTAGGTATGTGAGGCTAATGGGGCACTGGAATGGAGTATCATGGGAAGATGCTTCACTGGCCTTGACCACTCACTTAAGGTCATTAGATTTCTTGTTATGCTGCTCAGGTTCTGGGATTTGACCTCCTTGGCCTCCTCCTTTCTTCTGCAAGGTTCCCAGGCCTTCCTCAAGCTGTAGAGCCCAATTTTACCATCAAGTTGCGCCCATTTTTGGGCACAAGAATTTGGGAAAGTTGGGTGTGAGGCGAGTAATGCGATCCACGATTACCTCTGCGCACATTCCCCCTTTGCCAAGCATCTAAAATGGTCGTAATCAGGACTGTGCCCAAAATGAGAGTGACAGCAATTTAAATGTATTTGAATGCATAGAAATCAATTAATAGATTGGACATCCAACTTTACCAGCACTTCCCTCTTTATACCGCATTCGCCAATTGGAATCAGCTTGAATCAGACATGCTCAATAAAAGTCCAATTCACACACTCTATCAGTGAGGGTTAGTGAAGAGGTAAGTGTGAAGCATCCGACAGTTCTTTGCCTGTCACGAGTGTCCTGTTATCGTGGCTATTTTGTGTTTGCTTTAGTGGCGGCTCTGCAAGTGTGTAGGGGGTGGGGGGCTGTCACTCTGCAGGGTCTCCAATGTCCAACTTGCAGCATGGCCCCGAGTCTCAGTACTGACCTCGGGTCTCACGGTACGGTTGTGTCCTTGTGCACTCAGCTCACTTCCAGCTGAATTACATGCACAAAGCCCTTGAAAATTGCACTGCTGCAGGCTGTCTACTTTACCTAGAGCTATGATTATGGGGAGCATGTGGCTGGTAGAATTGGGGAGGGATGGGGACTGTGATTATGGGGCACATGTAGCTGGGGGAAAGGGGGGACAGTGATTATAGGAAGCATGTGGCTGGGGGAAAGGAGGGGCTGTGATTGTAGGAAGCAAGTGGCTGGGGGAATGCACAAACAATAGGAAAGCTTTTCACTCGCTGAATGTTCAGCTAGTGTGCGATCCTAATATGACCATAATGCACATCCGCACCAGACATCCAGTCAGCGTGCATGATAGTTTCATTGTCCGGAGTTCGGACATCCCAGAGGTATTTGAGGAGGAGCCCAGGCTATGATGTTGGCTCCTGGGTGATATGGGTTACCTGCTTCAAACCTGGCTGCTGATGCTTGCGCAGAGGCCTGTGTCTGAGGTGGAGGCCCGTGTCTGAGGCAGAGATTCTTAATGAAGCTCATGTAGCCACCCGGATGATAGTGGAGAGGTAGATTGGGTTCCTCAAGATGTGATGGCATCACCTGGCCCTTTCCAAACTGGAAGACCACCAGCGTCCTACCCATGGTCGAAACCTCTGCAGTGGCCACTTGAGTCAGGGGCCTCCTCTCAATGGCTGCAGCAAGTGCCTCCTGGGCCATGCTCTCCAAGCCCTTAGCCATGACCCTCCGAGACTGTGCCACATTCTCAAGGGCTGCTGCCATAGCCCACTGTATCTCAGAGCTGTCCCGCTGGGTTTCCTGCAAGCTCTCGAGCCTCTCAGCCATGGGCCACAGAAGCCTGCTCAGTCCCTCAGCTGTGGCCTACTGTGACTCGCCCATCACTTGGAGCCTGCTGCTCATGGTTAAGATCTTCTGCCCCAGGCTTTCCACTGCAGGCATCACCCTTGCAGTGTTGGCATGGGAAATACGTAAGACAGACAATATCTGCCTGAAAGCTTTGGGATTCCCCCCAGTCGCCATCAATCCCTCCTGCATTTCCTGGCCGTGTTGCTGCATCTCCAGCAGCTGGGGGAGAAGTGATCTCAGAGGCCCAGTATGTAGCCCGGGGCCAGCTGAGTTCTTACCTCCAGCCGACACCCGCGTTCCAGAGACTTTGGACATTCCCTCCTACCTGATATGTCACACTCACTGGAGAGTGAGCCATAAACCTCAACACTAACTGAACCTACAGATATGAGAGTATCTGGGATGATGATTTGTGAGGTGGCAACTGACACCAAAACGGTGCCACGCTTGGAGGTGCCTTTACTTATATCCTCCGAGGATTTGTCTGAGCTGTCTGGACCAGGAGCTGTAGCTAGGGCCTGTCGTCCAAAAGGGTCGTCCAGATCTGCCCCTGTCACCCAGGACATGAGGTTAAGTGCAAGGGAGGGAAAGGAATCCAGGAGGCCGACACATAATTCACATTTCTCCATTGAACGTGGAACAAAGATCCAAGAAAATTCATCACTCCAACAGGCCCTTCAGCCCTCCAAGCTTATAGGGGCTAGTCTGGCCATCTGATTAGTCATCCCCCACTCTTCCAGGGGCCATATGCCTCTATTCCCATCCCATTCACGTAGCTGTGAAGATGCCCCTTAAAGGTCACTCTCGTATCTGCATTCATGACCTCCCCCAGCAGCAAGTCTCAGGCACTCACTATCTCTCTGTGCAAATAAACGTGCCTCGTACATCTCCTTTAAAACTTGTCCCTGGCTCCTGAGAAGTTGCTTCAAAGTGATTGAAGGAATGACAGGTAGTCATGACAGCAGCCCAATCATGCTGTCGCTGACTGCCCACATCTCCCCTTCCCTTGTGAGCTTCAGTGCCCGCTCCTCAAAGAGAGTGAGGACCCAGAAGTCTGGCTCTCCATTCCCTGCCTTCACCCTCTCACTGTTGTTTTGCTCGGCCTTCTCCTGTGGAGACGGATGGAGCCACGAAAGAAATAGTGGCGTGACTTCTGCAGAATATCAGGTAGTGGCCCTGAGAGGGCAAGCACAGTGGGGAGAAAAGAAGGAGACGTTTGGGGATCAGGAGCTGGAAGCACACAGAGTGCTGGGGATGGGAGGATCTTGGGGGGGATCTGGGGGAACATGCAAAATGGGGTTCAGCACTAACCCTTACTGCATGAAGGAAGTCATTGGCTTTTTTCTGACACTGCTTCCTGGTTCAGTACCCTGTCACTGACTGAGGCAGCAACTTGGGTATTAATATTAGCCCTCCTTAGTCTGTGTCCTCCTGGGGGAGAGAGGGTGTCCCACCTTGCATATGCTGCATCCAGTACCTCCTCAGGCCGCCCTCAGAAAATCGGGGAGGTGGGGGGGGGGGGGGGGGGGGGTGGGGGAGTGAGGGGGGGTGGTCGTCCAAACATTTTGTGCAAAAATGCCTGCCTGCCTGTCCATTCTTGAGTTAGGACAGATCAGCGACAGGCAGTTTGGCAGAGCATTCCAGCGAGGTAACATGCAGCTTGCTTGTTAGCATTAAGGGAAAGGCCAGTGAACACGTGCAAGTGTGCTGATGGAGGGGTTGGTGGATGAATGTCTCAATGATTGGGAACAGGAGAGAGAGAGAGAGGGAGGTGTCACACAGTCTGGAGGAGATGGTAGCCTTGTATGGGAGGGTCTGGAGTGAGGGTAAGGGGGAATCACCTTGCCTGATATCTGTAGGGCAGAGGGGGAGAGGGTGGATCTCTGTACCTGAGATGAGTAAGGAAGAAAGTGGAGGGGGGGGGGTGTCTCTGCTGTCACTCTGCCTGAAATGAGTGAGGGGAAAGGGGGAGACCACTACGATTCAGTCTGAAATTGTTGGAGCGAAGGGGGGAGGCAGTCTGGGTGGTTGGTGGGTGGGTGGATAAGGGGGTCAGTAATGTTGTGGGCGTGGGGTGATATCCATGGGGCCAGGGGGAGGCATAATCCAGCCTGGGCACAATGTGGTAGGGGAGCGATATTCTATCTTTCTTTTTCTGCATACAGAAGGTACTGATTGAAACAGCTAGGTTTCAGGTCCAATAAGCCCCACTCACAAGCTTGTGAAGCGCAATTCAGAATTGCTGCTATATTTTCAGGCAGAGTGTGTATGGGGGCACTGGAGGATGGGTATAAAAGCCAGATCTGAAATACTCCCAGCACTTAGTATCAAAATGGTAAAATTGGGCCCATAGTGTTTCCCCTGCTGTCCACCTTCCCGGGGTCTCCAGCATCACATCCATTCTTTAGAAACCACTCCCCCCCGCCCCCCTCTCTGTCCTGGTGTTACACTTTCCTTGATCAGACTCACAGCAATATTATTCTGCAAAAGCTTTAACAGGGACAGATTTCCTTTAAGAGCAGAAGGTTGGCTGCACCACATGAGGCCAGTTAATATGTTCAAAGGAAAATGAGAACATAGTTGCGGTGCAGACAATGTACTAAAATGAGAATCTGCTGCTTGCTTTGTGCTGTGAACGCCAACTGTTTTTAAAGCAGCACACACCTGGTCATGTTCATCTGCCATCTCTTCATCACTGAGACTGCAAAGCGAAAGAAATTTTACAGCATTTACATTTTACTATTCAAACAGTGTTGCAGCGGTTGCCAATTTCTAATCCACTATCTATTTCAGTTTGAGCTGCAATTCTTTGGGAAGCTGGAGAAATTGTAGAGATTTAAATGAAGAAGGAAAAGGGTTAATGAATTTATTGCATTTTATACCTAGCATATATCAGAGACATAATCCTTCCTCATGACTGATCTTGGCATTAATGTAAATTATTTATTCATGTTTTCCTTACTTGTTCATGTCTTTCATTCTTTAACTTTCATTTCCATAAAGATAGAAAGTTAAGTGTGAATGTTATTTTGCAGACATTGCAAACCTTACCTGTTCTTACTAGCTAAGTATAGTTAAACAGCTACAGATGATAGAGTGCGATAATGGCTATTTGACAAGAGAACTCTTGCTGGGAAGCCGTGACCACCTAAGTTACTTCAATGGGGAAACTGCCAAAGCTGCTGAAAAAGCTGTGGATCGTGACTGTACCAATGTCTGTGTCATGACTGAAGTTGCCAGATGAACTGCGAATCCTGGCTAAAGCCAGGAGCTACGTCGTGACTGAAATGAAAGCACTGCGAGTCCTGACTAATACCAGAGTTTGCATCATGACTGGTGCTGAGAATCATGTTGGATAAATACCTACGCTTCTTTGTGTTCAGTGAGAAGCTTGGTAAACCACTGTTAGGTACCAAGTCTCTCCCAAAAACTTTTGAAATAAAACTACTGTATCTTGACTCACTAACAGTATCTTTTACCTACAACATAAAGAACAATGTAGCACAGGAACAGACCCTTCGTTACATCAAGCCCACATCAATATACAAATTCATCTTACATCTTGCACATTGCCAATGTGCCTGTTTCCACCACCTCCATGGCAGTGCATTCCAGACACTCACCACCCTCTGTGTGCAAAACTTTCCCCCCAATCTCCCCTAACCATACCTCTCACCTTAAACCTGTCCTCTTATAATCGACCCATTCACTCCCTCTCCCACTGCCACACAGTGACAGCAGTGTGTGCTATCTGGATGCACTGCAGCAACTCACTAAGGCTCATGTAGCAGTACTTTCCAAACTCATAATTTCTACTACCGAAATGGACAAGAGCAGCAAGCGTAGGGGAACTGCAGCACTTGCAAATTTCCCTCCAAGTCACACACACCATTCTGACTTGAAAATGTATTCCTTCACTGTCATTGGGTCAAAATTCTGGAACGCCCTCTCCGACTGGACTATGGATGAACCTACACCGGCTGGACTGCAACAGTCTGAAGGGGGTTCACCATCATCTTCTCAAGGGTAATGAATGCTGGAGCCAGTGATGCCCACATTCCATAAGGAATCAAAGAAGATTTTTGTGTTGCAGTTCTGCCAGCACTTTCTCTGGATCAATAAATCACTGCTAACAATTCTGTCCTCTCTCATTTGGTGGGGTTATGATTTGTTCTAGTAGCATGGCTATTTACTGGTGCCATTTCATTGTGATGATCTTCTCTGGCTCATAAATTTCGGTTATGCCAAATTGAAAGTCGCCAACAGATGAATTCCAGCACTTACACCAGAATCAACAAGTCAAAGACTTTTAGGCCTTTACTGTAGAAAAAGCATTTGTGTCAGAAAATAAATGCGTATTCATCAGGAGTAGCTATTGGAAATGAAGTAGATCAGGTAAAATGAAAGCAAAATGCTGTGGATGCTTGAATTTCAAACAAAAACAGAAAATGCTGGAAAAAATCCCAGCAGGCCTGACAGCTCTGTGAAGAGAGAAACAATTAAACGTTTCAAGTGCATATGATTCTTCAGAATAAATTATGTAACGTTCTACAATTGAAATGATCTATTGCCATTTCCAACTCTATTGATTGCATTCAAATTGATGGTCTAATTGAATATTCTGTTAAATAAACCTTTGTTGCATCCATGTTCTTCGAAATAGCTTCTCCATACAAACTGTGGAAGTGCAATCTCAATCAGCCTGCAGCGTTTACATAATAAAAATGTTGTAATGACAGAAAACACTTATTTCATGAGAATCATAAGTAGGAATGAAAGAATCTTGGCTCAAAGCACAATGTTTTAATGATGCACGGTGTTATTACAATGAATGCCGGTCAGCAGATTCAGGGGACTGAGAGGAATGTTGCGAGTTGGGAATCTCCAGAGATTGCAGCTCAATTTGTCATTTGACGTTCATCACCAGTATTTCACATCAATTGCCCATTAAACACACCACGGAAGTACAGTCATTTAAATTGTAACTGCCTTTTAATGGTGTAATCATTGTTAATGCAGTGTCAGACAACTCTCTGGTCCAGAAATGGGATAAGTTTAATTGTAATATTATTTTCTTATTTTTCCTCTCTGGCTGTTTCTCTCTCTCTCTCTCTCTTTGATCTGTCTTTTTGTTATTTTGTTTTCTGTTTGTAATTTGGCTGCTTCTCAGTCATTCCCCTGTTTAATTTTCAACTTAGAAATCTCATTGGGTTAAGGAAATAGACTTTTAATTCTGTTATTCTATTTGTGACACAAATAAAGTTTTTAAAAAATTGCTGAGATCTCAGATGTTCCATTGCCCTAACTACTGAACTGTACTTTTTCTAAAATCATTTATGGGACATGTTCTTTGCTGGCTGGCCAACATTTATTGCCCATCCATAGTTGCCTGAGGGCAGTTGAGAATCAACCACGTTGTGGTGGCTCTGGAGACACATGTAGGCCAGACGAGAGAAGGATGGAGATTTCCTTCCCAAAAGGATGCTAGTGAGGAGATAAGTTTTTTCCAACAATGATTTCATGGTCATTAATAAACTCTTAATTCTAGATTTTTTTTATTGAAACTAAATTCCGCTATCTGCCGTGATGGTAACTGTTAACCAAACTGAATTCAGTTGCTGACTTTCTGGATTGTGGTCTAGCGATAATAACACTAGGCCATCACCTCCCCTCAGCTCGCCTCTCAAAAAGTTACGATACAAAAATGAAAAAGATGCAAGCCAATATCTAATAAATGGTATGTACTATGAAATGTCCCACTCCAGCAAGTTCTCACATGCATTATACCCATAGAATCCTACAGTGCAGAAGGAGGCATTAGGCCCATTGAGTCTGCACCAACCACGATGGTACCCAGGCCCTATCCCCATAGCCACATGCATTTATCCTAGCTAGTCCCC